>CATQJA010002663.1:3492500-4092500 GCA_958295435.1 Mesorhabditis spiculigera | reverse complement strand
GGTCTATAAGCTTTGTTCAGCACCAAGAAGCCTTCCTCGTAGTTCAGCAGCTTCAGTTTTTCCACCATGTCTTCGCTCTGAAAAAATTCCTCTTTATCTCTCTCTGTCTTTCTCCCGCTCTCTTTCTCTCGCCCTCGCAGATCGTACCTTTAAATATATCTCAAATTCCTTCCCGGGCCCCTCGGCCAGCTCGCCGATCGGAACTTCTTCAGCTTCTTCCTCGTCGGCCATAATTGTTCAAAAGTTTGTAATAAATCTACAAAATTTCAATGTCAAAATAACAAATAAGTTAAAATAAAATGGTAGCAGAAAATGTTTGGCCAGGTTTTAAGCCAATTTGGGGTTTGAGATCGCTTCCCGTCGCGAGTGCCCTGGTTGCTATGGAGCTGTCGGGCGCGCGCCACTTTTTCGGGACGAGCGAAAGAGAGAGAGAGAGAAAGCGGGAGAGAAAGTGGGAGAGAGAGAGAGAGAGAGAGAGAGAGAGAGGTCGGAAATAATTTAACCGAAATTTGCATAAAACTGGACATTCCGAAATTCACATATCCGGCTTCCCAAAAATCGACAAAGTTCCGCCCAAATGACTACAACCGAATTTTACCCGCGCGGCCACCGGCGGCTACTCGGCGATGAGATAGTAAGTTGCTGAGACACAAACAATTTATGCAAATTTTCAGCCACGACAGAGCCAACTCCTCGGCGGCCAGCCACAAATTCTGGAGCGAGGTGCGTGGTTCTCTCACTAGCTGTTTCTCTCTATCTCTCTCTCCCCCCTCTTTCTCTCTCTCTCTCTCTCTCTCTCTCTCTCTCTCTCTCTCCCGTTGCATTTCCATTCGTCAGACCGCGCCGCACCAGACGCCCGAGCAGCTGAGGCGTCACATGGGACCGCCGCGACAAGCCTCGACGCCCAAGGACCATGTGGAGGTAGCTTAAAAATGGCCTGAAAGGACCAGTGGAGTCAAAAAAATCTGGGATTTTTCAGGAGCCGCAGAAGAGCGACGATGACTCGTCGCGCTTCGAGGTGCCGCGCACGCAGCAGATCGAGCCCAACTACATCATGTAAGCCTAAGCCTAAGCCGAAGCCGAAGCCGAAGCCGAAGCCGAAGCCTAAGCCTAAGCCTAAACCTAAGCCAAAGCTAAGAAGAAGCCTAAGCCAAGCCTAACTTACTCCTTCCAGCGAGCTCTCCACAGATCCCGGGCCACATCCCAAGTTCGTGCTGAAGAAGGGGTAACGATTGCGAAGCATTTTCCTCAAAGATTGCTGCTGGTTTGCCTTCAAGTCGCGACTATGGACTAGTCTTCAATGGACTAGCCTTTATAGAGATCAAATTGCCTCTTGACCCCAAAATTTTGCCAGAAAAGGAAGCGCGAACGCAAGTTGAAAGCGTTCAACTAGCCGACACTCTCCTTAGAAAAAAATAAAACATTTAAAAAGTCTAAAAATTTGATAAATTTCCAGGAACAGCGCGAACGCGCCGCTCGGCGAGACGTTCTACGTCGGCGTCATGACGAAGGAGGGGGCCGAGGCGACGGTGAAGGGTGCCACCGCCTTCCGCCTCTACCACCGGGCCCTGGAGCGCGGCGGCTCCGTCGAGGACACGCTCAACCTCTATGTCGTCTACAAACAGGAGGGCGGAAAGTATAGGTGCGTTTTAAGAAAGCAGCACGTCGAAATTCTGAACGTCTTGAAAAAGAGCTGTGACCGAACACCTCCAAAAAGCTTCCCTTGTTCAGCCACTACCGCGTGATGTCGCTCTGGGTGCCGTCGAGCGAGGGGCATGGCCAGAAGATGTACTACGTCGAGTCGAAGCGACGCGCGAGCGGCCAGCCCACGCAGCTGTTCCCGTCGATCAACACGCTTGTCAAGTACTACTCGTGAGTTTTAGGCGTATTATACATAAGCAAATATACCGCCTTAAATGTAGTATTATACCTACCAATACCCCATTATTATTTAGGACGAACGTCCATCTGCGCCGGTCCAGCCGCACCAGCAACGTCAAGGTGGAGGTGTTTGACCGGTCGTCGTCGTCGATGGAGGATTCTTAGAAGACGTCGCGAGAACCGGACGCGACCACGCAGCGAAATATAGACGCCCGATTCAATAACATACACAAGCTTATACAATTTACTCCTGTATGCACCAATTACTTGGCCGGTAGCCTCGAGACGACGGCTGGTTGAGGATATTTGAATAAAGCATTCAAGTTAAGGCTGGATTCCATCGACTTTTTGATCCAGAAAAATTACATGCCTAGATCTCAAGATTTCCAAGGCAATACAGTAGCCAGAATCGAATTCCCCGCGGTTATTTTTTAGCACAAATTGTTTATCGAGCTTCACACTAGGCGACTATTCGAAGAAAAAATACAGGCGGCTGGGAGTGCACATGGGGGAGGTTGATTCTGGGCGACTACGACGACGACGACGCGAGACGGTCGGGATCACATTTTTTGGGGTGGGTCACTGATTAGACGGAATTCGGAATAGAATAAGCGACAAGACACATTCACACAAAAATCAACAGAACAGGGGGATACAAAAAGCCGGGACTGCACCCTTAGCGCGGGGGGAAACTGCTGATAGGCCAAAGCCTCACCTACCCCCTCGCTAAGAGCCCAGAACCCAAAAACAGCGGGGCTAAATGCAGGGCAGGGCTCCTGAGCAGAAATAAATTTTTTAACGGATCGGGGAAGTCGGGTTAAAGCCGGGGGAATTTTGAAGGAAGCGGGTGATGAAAAAACAACAATACCGGGCCTCGATACGATACGAAACAAATGTCTGGGCATGTTGGGAGGGGCAGGGTGGTGAGGTAGAGGCAACTAGCACGAGGAAAAGCACGAGCAACACGAAGTAGACGTCAAGCGAGGGAGAGAAGCCGGGGGAGGTCAATAATTAGTTTCTTCACAGAGTGTTTGACGATGAGCGGCCGGTTGAGGTAGATGGTGAAGCCTGGAAAAAAGTTATCGATTCAAGGTGGAGGGCCAAAAAATGAATTTTCAAGGGATGGCGACACGAAGATTCACGGCTAAAGCACTGGAAGTCCCCGCAAAAAAACGCTACAAATCCGGTGCTAAGGTCTTGTCAAAATTCAAAATCTGGATCGATCAAAAAATGTCGTTTCTCGCCTTTCAAAGCGACGAAACAAATTTTAAAGGCATCGCGACAGGTAATTGGCACCTAATGCATTTACTATGCCCCGGAAAAAACACCAAAAACCTGGTGGGGAAACCTACAATCGTTAATGCGCAGATTACCAAAAATCAAAACTTGGCTTACATGCGCTATTTTTCGACAAAAAAAAACGAAATGAAATGGACGGCTTCATCAGAGCTGAATTCCAAAGCGTATTCTAACTTCAATGTCCCTTTAAAATCGAACCCCTTTTCTCTCCAACCCTCCCTAGCCTGCCCCTATCACCCCCAGCCACAATTCAAACGCGCTATCACCACGATCGTCTTCTACCGGAGCCGGGCAGGGAGCGCCGTGTTGCGCAACGCGCGCCGACCCTCTACCAAAACGGGCGCCCGTTCCCCGCTCGAAAAACTGATACAATGCGCGCTGAAGGTCAGGAAATGATCTGCACACAGATAAGAAGCCGCGTAATGAGTAGCTATAAACGGGCTATAGTCAGTCACTTCACAACGTTATGATCATGCTGTGTTGCGCAGCGCGTTACATGTTTAACGACAATCCAGGTGACCCTCGATGCCGTGTGTTTGAACGGGGACAAGGCCGCAAAAAGCGCAAGTTATAATTGGAATTGCGGTTTTGCCGTTTTTCTTTTGTGCTTGCCGTCGCGCTTTCCAATCCTATACCTATCCCAAGGCAAGGCCCCCACCACAGTGAGACCAGTAATTTCACGCTGCTCCCCCTGGGAGGAAAGTCAAGGTCTTGCGCTGTGGGGAGGGGGGATTTGTCAAACTTCAAAGGGTGTATTGAGAGGTGGAAAGGCCGGGCGGTTTAGAAGCCACGGGCTTTGAGACCTTCACGTTTTTTCGGTAGCCAAAATCGCTTTAAAAGATCCACCAAACGCCAGAATCAGAAATTGAGGTCAATTTTATCGTGAAGCATGTGTTTTTCGGCGTTCGTCGACATCTAGTAAAAATGCTTAGAACCTTGTATGTACGAACGCCTTCAAAATTCTATTTTGTAAAAAAGTCCTCCAAAAAAGGTAAATATCCTTCGTTCGGGTTTTAAAGCGACTTGGTATTTGCGAGTTACGCGCTTCTTGAAGATTATTTAGCTGATCGAGCTGTCGAAACCAAGTTGATTGGGCAAATTTGGGCGCTTTACAGCCCGGCTTCAGATGAAAATTCGACTGGGCCCATCCCTACCCAAATTTCCAAATTACAAGATCAACACCCCTCCTCAGGACCGCGGGGATGACGAATGAATGGGCTGAATCGAATAGGGCATCATCAATTAGGCCCCGGTCCTCGGGCGGCTAGAAAAAGGTTGATCTGCCCCCCCTCCGCCGCGAAAATGCGACACATCGCCCCATGATCCTCGCCTTCATCTTAATGTATCGCCCTCCCTCGCCCTGTCGTGCCTCAAAAAGGCAGAGCGGGTGGTGGCAAGTGGCCTAATTTCGGGCGACAGTCCCGCTGACAGATTGCGAAGCCGCACCACGCCACGGCCCATACAAAGGCCCATCGTGCGGGTGGTTTATTGCCCCGGGGTCCTAGAGCGGAAATCGAAAGCAACTGACCCTAATCCTCGTTCGAAGCGGTGGCCGATTTGCCGGTCCGGGTGCGCGCGACGCGGGGCATCGAGGCGCTCTTGGAAAGGCCTGAAAAAAAAACATTTGAAGTCGTGTAACAAATGTTCAAAAAAATTTGTGCGTCAAGTTTATCAGGGTGCGGTCGCCTATTTTTAACTGTCAAGCCCCTATGCTCGAAATCGACGCCGTTTTTGAACCAGAAATTTAATAAATTTTGATCGAAAATGAATCGAAGTGGCCCAAACGGAGTAAAAAAACTATTTTGAAAATCGTCTCTAAATGTTTCTAATTTTAAAATATCGGAAAATATTAATACACTATTGAAATAGACTAAATGCAAAATGCATGCAAAGCGAGCCTTAAAAAGGAAACTTTGGTGGCCGCAACCCGACAAACCGGAAGTACAAATTAATAAAAAACACGATTAAAAGCCCAGCGCCAAAAGCACATCTCAGAAAGGTCTTTCTACAACATGGAGGGGAGGACCCGATGTCCAGTTCATGATTAGCATGACACTATTTCATCATCGATGCGCCGCGGGCGAGGGTCGAACCGGGGTCCTGTGGGTGGGGGCCCCGAGCACTAACCGCTAAGCCAACTCACCCTTGCGAGGACTGCCCTGAGCGGGCTTGGTAACGCCGAGCGTGCGAGTGGCCGGGCGCGTTATCGTCTTGTTCGTCTGCTCGTCGACAAATCTGAGGGGGCATTAATGAAAGAAGATCGATGGCAGGATACCTCAGCGGGCTGGCCGGGGAGTCCGCAACGTCCATGCGCTTCGGGCCATCGTTCGGCTTTTCGTTCTTCTTGCGCGGGGTTGAGCGCCGCTGGGTGATGAGGTAATCTGGAAAGGGAGAGATTGGAGATTTGTATTAATTTTTGTTAAATCCATTTCTCCAAAAATTCCTGAAAATCGTTTTCCTAAACGTAATTTTTCTTATTTTCTTGTTAGATACTTTTTGCCCCGCATGTCGCAAAATTTTCTAAAAACACGCTGACATTGGTCTTCCGCCGTCCCGAAAGCTCAGCCTAAACCTAAGAATCACGTCTTTTTGAAAATTAATCCATTCTGGTGAAAAATTAATTTGAAAAGAAACGAGTTTTAGGCCGCGTAATTTCAGGAAAATTGAATTTCCAGGAAATTACCAGTAACTAGATACTTAAAATTTCGTTTTTCACACCCTCGCATAAAATCTGCCCCCAGTCCCCGGGGCTTCAAATGGTATTTGAAGGCAAGCGCCCGGACCCCTTTGCCCTTCCCCCCTATACCATCGCTAGACAAAGAGCCCTTAGCGAGCGCCGTTGGGCTGAAAAGAGGAGAAAGACAGGGTAGACGCTGGGGAAAGAACGGTTGAAGGACGGGAACCCTACACGAAAAAACTGGAATATCGGATTCGATGGGCGCTCCAGAAAAACAATGTTTCAAGGAAAATGGAGCTGGAAAGGAGTCACTAACATAAGAGTAGTTAGAGGCCGAAAATCAAATTGACGAGTTTGAAAGACGTAATTCCAAAACGTAAAAGAATATACTCACTAGTAAGGCAAGGCTGCAGCAGCTTCTTCTCCTTCGACTTGGTTTTGGCGCTTTTTTGAGAGCCCGAATCGCCGTCGCCATTCATCGAAACATCCGGGGCGCTCACCCTCAGCGCCGCCGAGAAGCTGCGGGTCAACGACCTAAATCAAAAGTTTTTTTAAACCGAGAAATTCTATACCTAGAGGGTCCAGGGAAACTTGGCACGGCCACTGGCTGATGATCCATCTTCGACTTTTTGGCCGGCGACGGCAGCGAGGTGGACGGGCGGGCCGGATTCGAATTTTGATCATGTGCCTAAAACTAGATATTTTTTACATGCCTTAATACCTCAACAACAGCCTGAGCAGCCCGCGAGCCTTCCGGTTTCTTCGGCGAAAGGGAGGGAGCGTGCTGAAAAAGGCGATACTCGACAAATCTAATTAAAAACCTGTGCAAAAAGCGGCTCCGTGCCGTCGTCGTCCCGGTAGCGGTGCTGGCCACGGACTTTCTTGTAAAAGGTGGGGACCTAAACACAAATCATCAACATAAACGAAAACTACAAACCTCTTTGGCCACGACGGGCTCCCAGTCGCCATACTTTTCGGCCAGTCGCTTGGCGTGCTCCTGGTGGATTTCCGCCAGCGCGTCTTCCAGATATTTGCGCGTCTCCTCGGGATCCGGACGACCGAAGAGGCACCTGGAAATATTCAGATAAAGCAAGATTAACAAAAAATGTTCAGAAAAAAAACAGGTAAAAAATTTGAAACTTACTTCCGAGTCAGTGGCCGAAGACGCGGAGGCGGACGGTTCTGATCCATCTGTCTAAAAATAGAAAATGAAGAAAGTAAGGGTCGTAGTAAAGGGAAGAAAGTAATAAAAGATCAAAACGTAGCGCAAAAACACGTAAAGGTTCGGATATTTAGAAACCAAACTATAACATTGCGAAATTCAAACCCTAGAAGACGTAAAAGATAATAAAAAGAGGGTAGAATGAATAAAGGAAAGTATAAAAGGTGTTAAACTAAGAGAAATCGACGTAAATACTGTAAAAATTCATTAATACAAGAATCATAGCATTTCGAAAGGAAAATCTATAACATTAGGCGGAGTTTCGAAAGCGCTTTTCAGTTCTAAAACTTCTAAACGTTTCTAAAACTCAAAAACTAGCTTTACTGCTTTCTAAAAGGCTCCCACGAAAGTTCGCACTCGTAAAAACACGAACTCAGCCGGTTGGCTTCGTTCCCACGTTTGAAAGCGCGCTGCACGCCGCAGCCCAGTCCCGGGGCACGCAATAGCAAACGGACCCCGGCCGTTCGGTACGGAAAGTGCGGAACGCTAAAATGTGGCGGTTTGCCGGTTTACAGTATGCAGAAGTACCGAAATGTTCCCATGTTTTCGAAAAAGGCGTGACTGCGACATGTTTTTGGTAGAATGCACCAGACATAGCCGGAGGCAAGGCGTGACAGGTGCGCTAAAAATTGACCATCTTCGCGGGCGAAAAGGCATTTTGGAAGGGTGCTGTTTTCTAAAAGATGGAGAGAATCTTGGACGAAAGAGAACATTACACTAAGTTCTTGGTTTTCACAAATATCAAAATGGTCCGTATTGTTACGGGTTTTTACACCCGTTGTTTACCGTAGTCGTATCGTATCGTACTTCTGATATTGCTACAAGGTTAAACGATTACGGTAAACGGTATTTGTCCATACTGAGATTACTGTAATTGCTTGAATTTTAGTACAATTTTTAGCAGTTTTACAGTACCCCCAAGCCACGCTAAATTTCACAAAGAGTTGGCGGCCTACAGCAGCTTAAATTTTTCTTATTTACCCACTTTCAAGACCTAAAATCCCACGAGGATGTCGAATTTTGAATCGGCAATGCTTGAAAACGCTGCTTTCAGTGTAAAGTTCTGAATTTTCTCCCTTCTACCGTAACCCGGGCGCGAGAATTGTATTTTTCGCTTTTCCCCAACGTTTTAAAACCTTTCGTCAGGCCTAAATTGCACCTGAAATTCAGAATTACAGTAGCCCAGACGTGGAAAAACGGTTTCGAGTTTTAAAACGTACGGCTCTCACGAAATACAGTAATACGAGACAAAATTGCATTTTTTTTTCCTGCCGCCCACCTCCTTAAACTTTTCAATCAAACTTATAAGGGCTGTGATTAATTATGATTAATTATGATTAATTGTGATTAATTATGATTAATGTTCGCAAATTCAGTTTTCCGCCAAAATGGGGGATGGTTTTTGTGATCTACAGTAATCCGGGACAAATTTTTACTTTTTTTTCGAGTCCCCAACTTCTCAAAAATCGCTGGCGCCACGCCAACCCGCTCTCCAACATTTCAATGTTTCAGGCACGAGCCTCGAGTTCACTTGGCCGGTTGCCAACCGGGGCGTTTGGCACCGTTTTTGGCGCCATTTTCCCGCATTTCCTGCCCCCTCACCCGCTCACTTTCCCCCCTCTTTTTCGGCTGCTGCCATTCCGAGGCGATACTTGTTTTCGCTGGCTCTCACTCAAAGGGCCGATGTTTCATTGTTGTTGCGGCCGGGGGGAGGGCGAGGTGGAGGAGGAGGAGGAGGTGGATTTCGCGCGTTTTTTCAGGGGGTTAAGGTTGCACTCTCTATCTCTCCCGCTCTCTCTCTCTCTCTCTCTCTCTCTCTGTCTTTCCCTCGTACTGTAGAGAGCTGTTTTCCGGTTGCCACTTGATTGAAGCGATCCGATCTACGCCTTGTCTTTGGCCCAAAAAAGGGAGCGAAAGTAGTGAGTAGTGTTTCGCGAACTGGTTTCCCCCGCCAGATGGTCCTTTCACTGGCTACTGTACTGGAATGGCACGTAGCCAAGAAGAGCCTAAAGGGGCTGGGAAGGCAGGAAACTATCGAAAGAGAGAGAGAGCGCGCGAGAGAGAGAGAGCGAGTGAGAGAGCGAGAGCGAGAGAGCGAAAGCGAGAGAGCGAAAGCAAGAGAGAGCGACAACAAGAAAGAGAAGGAGAGAGCGAGAGTAATTGCCACAATTCCGAAATAACAATTTTTGGTTTTGCCTTCCTGGTCCCTTTAAGCCCAAATTTCCATTGCCCTAATCCCCTCACAAAAGTCGGCTTCCTCAAAAAAGTCGGCACAGTTCCCGGGGCCAAAGCCCCACCACCCGGGCGCATATATGCAAATGAGGCGCTGACCTCTGCCTGGGCCCTAATTCCACCCGCCGCGACCTTTGTAAACAATGGGAGGCACCACATAAGTCTTACTCTCCCTCTCTCTCTCTCTCTCTCTCTCTCTCTTTCTCTCTCTCTGTCTCTCTCTACTCCTTATTAGATTTGCATATGGCTCAGCTGCCCCTGACCGAAGGGACTGTAAAGGAATGGCGGAGGAGGGACGCGGATAATTGAGTTGCCGAAAAAGCCGGCCGCTTCTTTGTAGGCTTATGGGGTGCTTATGGGTATAAACAAAGGCGGGAGGAGCGGCTTTGAAACTCGAACTACAGTTTATTGGGATGCTAATGGGCTTCGTTTAAAGGGTATCGAGAGGTGGTCGTAGATGCTACAACGGCCTACAGTATCTAGCGGATTGGAAGTTTGCTGAAGCACTATTTTGAAACCTAAGCGCAAGCCTAAGCCTGAGCCTAAGCCGAAGCAAAGCCGAAACGAAGCCTAAGCCTAAGCCTAAGCCTTGGCCTAAGCCAAGCCTAAGCCGATGACGAAGCCTAAAGCAAATCTACTTGCCTCTACCGCGCCCTTTTTGTCGTGTCCCCTTGGACTCCTGGGTCCTAACAGAACTCTCCCTCTCCCTCCTCCTCCAGCCCGTAGATGCTAATTGACTGTTACTATCCCCCTTGATGCGGGCCGCCCCCTTTGATTCGACTTGACTGATGTGACCCGGTCACCTGGGCCCTCACTGCGGCCAAAGCGAGCGAGAGAACGGGAGAGAGAGAGAGAGAGAGAGAGAGAGAGAGAGAGAGCGATGGGCCCACACACGAACTAAAAAGAACAGCGCGTTGGGGGTAGATCTATTGTTGACAGTTCTATTGGGTCCCATCCCTCGGGTCGCGTTGCATGCATAATTTACCCCGCGCAGCTGGCTGCTTGAGATTAAAGGAGCCGGGAAGGTAAAGTCGACTCCTTACAAGTTTTTCTAGCCTTCTAAAAGCTTATGATTACCTTTAAGTTTTGAACAAAGCGCATACTAGTACGCATGGCTACAAAGTACGCACGTTTAAAGGAACTGGAACAGCTAAATTCGACTCCTCGACGCACCTATCTATGCCAGTAAGCTTTGCTACCTCATGCGGTACGTTACGCAACGCAGTACGCTCTGAGCTTGTAGCCCTTACCTCGGCAGGAAAATTCCAGGCAGGACTCCCCCACTTCCACCCGGATATCCCAATGCCCTCTCCTTGACTATACCCTCTATGGTTAGCCTTGTGGAGCCCTCTAGAATGGGGGAATGTGGCGAGAAGTCACAAAAACCCAGCCCTGACCGACCATTCAGAACCATTCGACCGTATCCACGTTTCCACCGGATTTCGCATCTTTTTTTTTGCAACCCGGATCGGCCCATGGATAGTTGGAGGATAAAAACATGGGGGGTTTGATGGTTTAGTAAGGGATCAGAGCCGTTAAAGGGACTGTGAAGTCATGGTAAGGTCGGATTCCGAGGCGTCCTTAGTTGAAAAACCCCTAGATCTTTCTCATTTCAAAGAGCCTTTACTAGCCATCCTGAATCATAGAACACTAGAAATACTCACAAACCCCTAGTCAATTGCATTCACGCGTAGTCCCCAACGCATTCATCAATCCGACACACTCCACTGGCCAATCGAGACCAACCTGATGCCATAATGACCATCTCGAATCCGAGAGGCTTAATGGGTCAATTGGGGGACTCTATTGCCATTCTAGAGCCATCTGAATAGCCCTCGAACGGCACTTACCGCAATATACAATCCCCTCCCCCGAGCCCTATTCCCTAAATGGCACTAATTGTTGGGGATGGGCTGAGATGGGCTGCTCTGTGGGGGTGTGAGTGTCCATTTCCTCCTGACTGTCCGGACATCTGTCAAATTGGTTGCTTGTGGAGTGACAGAGGGGCGAGAGAGAGAGAGAGAGAGAGAGAGAGAGATACAGTCAACTGGCAGACGACTAATTCCAGGGACCGGAAATCTGCCGGGTCAACCACCAACCCCTGTAAAAAGCACGATTTTTCGAATGGTCGAAACGTCTGCCCGGTTCCGGGGGAATACACACTTACACGCACTTCAAATGCACCTGGCCCCGGAAGACAGGGTACGCGGTATTTTCTGGGTTGTTTTAAAGGCACCTGGAGGCGATAGCCGCCTAGCAGGGATTCTTTCGAAAGTTTTGCAAGCTCACGGCAGGCTAGAAGGGATTCTTTAGAAAATTCTGCAAGTTGAGCGGGCTAGCAGAGATTCTTGCGGAAATTTTGTTAGTGCGATGCAGACTAGCAGAGCTTTCTTAGGAAATTTATCGATACCTTTCACATCCCCAAATGTGCACAAAACATGCCAATACCCTGCTGACCCGGTCCCCTCGACTTGCGTGCCAGCCCTTATAATAGAAATGGTGGTGTGGATGGCCCTTCTCTCTCTCTCTCTCTCTCTCTCTCTCTCTCTCTCGCTCTCTCGCTCTCTCTCTTTCTCTCTCTCTCTCCTCTTCACAGCAGGGGTTCAAGTGTGCCCTCCGGGGTACAAAAGGGCCCAGGGGTCAGGAGGGGGCACCGGGTGGTGGGGGATGAGCTGGCAACATGACCAGTCATACCCCTGCATTCCGAACCACTACTCTGTACACCCCCCCAAAAGGGTACAAAAAGCATATGTGGCATTTCAGGGGCTGTAGCCTAACTGCTCTTGACATCTGGGGCAAGCCGGTGAGCAGCTACGGGATACGACTTCTGACATTCGACTGGGGTACCGGGTCAAATGACACATGTGGGGTGGTTAGCAAAGGACTTTTGGGACGACAATGGAGGGGGAAGAGCCGTAGCGAGATTTTCTGAAAGCAGGCTAGCAGATATGTTTTAGGAAGGAGGGTGACGAGTGCGAGGCAGGCTAGCAGGGATTCTTTGGGAAAGTTGGGTCGATTGTCGCAAACTGGCACATGCCCCTGAATGGTCTGGCAGGCTGGCAGAGATTCATGGACATATTTTTTTGGAATTCAACCAATGATCTCTGCATACCTATTGATTTCTTAGCAATTTTTTCAGCCACCCTTGCCTTCCAGGTCCCTTTAAAATTCAAATTTCGCGATTGGCCGTCTCTTCAGATTTTGTCACCCGCTTGACTCAATTTTTCAAACCTTACCCTTTGTCTTAGGCAGATTTGGGCAATTCCCGGGGTTCAGGTTTTCACCTGTCTGACTGGCATGACACAGGCACCCCCACGATGGCGCATTAGCATATTACAGCTCGCCCAAATTAGCTGATAAGGCCCTTTGTCTGCCCGGGTCTCGGGATCAGGGCCCGAAAGTGTGTGGAAATAACTTTGGACCGAGCCGGGGGGCTTTGTCGAAAGCGTGATACGCGATATGCGCCCATGCATACATACTCATAGCGCCACGTCCTCCTCTCCCAAATTGCTGATAGCGACCGGGGGGCTTTGTGTACGCGAAAATCCTCTGGACACAAGGGCCCAAAGGGGGGAGAGGAGGTGGTGATAACCCGGGGCAGTCTCTTTATGCAAAGCTGATAGGTAAACGCGGGACTGGTAAGGCAAAGAAAGTCAGGAATATTGGGCGGTTAGCCTGGTAAACATGTTTTGCTTGTACCCGGTTTTTCTGGTTTTTGGTAAATATTTATTTGGGCACATTTTTGAACTGACTACCGTAACCCGCGGCAATGCTGACGCGTTGCATGCCTTGCTTTCTCGAGCGCCACGCCTTCAAGCTAAATTACTGCAGAAGATGATGACTGTAGACAAAATATAAAGGATTTCAGCACGTCGTACTAGCCACGTCAAAGCGTGGCGGACGCGTTGCGGTAGCTAGAACAGCTCCGAAACTTGACCGCCGCCCGATTGAGGAGACAGTGATTCCATTTTCGGTTTTATCCACGGAATTTGGCTGCCGAGATTCCACCGACGATTGGTGATAGCATTTACTTCAGAGAGCAATCTTCACGTGGAGCCCGATCAGCGCGCACCATTCTGATCATGGCACCTGGGAACAAATTCAAATTGCCGTCCCGGAATGCCGAGAATTCCCACGCCGGCATCGAGGCGAGGAGGGCGAAAATGAGCCCCTTCGTGTTATGCAAATCATCCGGAGAGAGCGAGAGAGATAGAGAGAGAGAGAGAGAGAGAGAGAGAGAGAGAGAGCGCGAGCGAGAGAGAGCCCGGAGGGGACGCATATAATTTTCGTGTCCGTTCGAGAGGTGGCCGAGCTTGGGAGACTGCTCACGTTATGGGCTCGGGGCTAATTTTGTGTGTGAAAAATGTTTAGGGGGTTCAGGGCTATCTGTTTACCTGGGAATCGAGCAAGGCCAAGCCTAAACCTGAGCTTAAACCTGAGCAGGTCCAAACTCCTGCTAAAAATTCGGTTCTCCCAGGGTTGTAGCAGCCGCAAAACTGCAGGATAAATCTTCCCGTTTAATAAATCTGTCCCTAGGTGCGACAGCCCTTGGGAAGCCGATTTGTCACCGCCCGTTTTTCTGACTTTTCATTAGCCAACTGTCAATCTGGTGGGTTGGGGATTGGGTGGAAGTTGAATGATGACTGTGGTGGTGGTCGGGAGTGGTCTCTCTCTTTCTCTCTCTTTCTCTCTCTCTCTCTCTCCAATAAATGGTGCCAGTCCCCGGTGTCCCGAGTCGTCCTTCGTCCTCCACGAATTATGCGTCGTCCATTCCCGGGACGGAGCCAAGGGGGGATTGTGAATCGTTTTTTGGCCGACACTGACCCCTATTCCAATCGAACGGACGGCGAGACCACCCCCCGGGCCACACAAAAACCTATGCACAAAAGAACGTGCACAACAGGGTCGGGGTGCGGGCTCCAGAGGATGCATTCGAAGGGGTTTGAATAGAAATTATGATTCTGGCGTTATTGTGCATGCTGACAGTCTCGTTTTCCAGCGATTAGGAATGCGAAATGAAGGGTAATGCCATTCATGCCGCCTTAAAATTGAATATTTTAATTTTTGCGTTTTTGTCATGATCTGCGAATAATTCCGGTCGCTCAAATAATTCATAGAATTTATCCATAAAACCAAAAGTAATAAAAACAAGTGGAAATATTGCTGCACATTGCATCTGCATTTTAACATCATTTTAAAGGCCAAGACAATCATAAAAATATATGGTTAATCAATGGACTGAATCGATTTGGGGGGCGCCGTGGGATTGAGCGAAATCCAGTGCGTTTTTAGGAGGGCCCCGGTGTTCAGGGTACTCGCGCGGATTCGGGCAGTCTCACGGCGTCAACAGGGTGTGGTCGGGAATGTTGGAAAATTTCGAATAAGTATATTAAATGGGGGATGGGAACGATATCACAGGGGTGATTTTGGGGGAGGGCCAGGGGGAGAGATGGGTTTTTGATCAATTACGACGGATAAATCGAAAGTTTTTGGGTTTTACAGGGACCGGCAAGTGTCAAAAAAAAGTGTTCTGAAATTTCTGTCCCTTGAAAGCGAGAAAATCGATATTTTCGAGGCCTTAAAGGGCCACGTAAGGCTCGAGAATTTGCCGTACAGAGTATCGCAACGGAATTTTCACTTAAAAACGTCAAAAGCGGATTTTTAGCGTTTTAAAGAGCCGCGTGTGCCTCAGAAATCATGCGTACTGAGTACCCACGCGGAATTTTGGGCTTAAAACGCTAAAATCCAATTTTCCATTTTTAAAGGCTTCGAATCACAACGTAAACAGTTTTGCGGAATTCCCCTCCTTGAAACGATCAAAAGCCCATCAAGTCTCCCCAAGCCCGTTTCAGTCGACTAGCAAATTCTGGAGAATCAGGGTGAGCTCGTGCTCCTCGGGCAGCTCCTCTCCAATCTTTGGCAATTGTGGTGGTTTGGAGTTTTGGCTGGGGCCTAGTTGGAGCGCACCGAGGAGGACGAGGCGGGACTAGAATCCGGCACCGAGCGATCCGACTTTTTCGACGAGTGGCTGAGGCGTTTCTTCGGGTGCATGTAATCTGGAAAGGAGAGGGTTAGGTGGGTTTATTAAGGGGTTTTTATGTTTTCATAGTTTACGGTCCCTTTAAAATTACATAAGTCAATTTTCGAGCTCGTTAGGGTCATTTTCAAGCTTTTTCAAGGTTTCCCCGTCTCTTTAAAGCCTTAAAAACTTCTCAAAAACTATTTTAAAAATCCCACAAAGTTCATAGATACCTAAAATGTGGGTTTTTTGAGGTGTCCCAGCCCCTTTAAAAAGCTAAAAAAATATCTTTTTCGATATCCGGTGCGCTTTGAAGAACGAGAAAAGCTGTTTTCCAAGAATTTAAAGCCTTAGACGCCATATTTAGCTTTAACAAAAATCAGAGCCTACGGTAGCCTTTTTCTAGATTTTTGGCACTTTTCGAAACCCCAAAAATTTATCAAAATGCCATTGTGCACCCGATAACGCTCGAAAAACTCACTTGTCAGCTTGCGCTGGGCTCTCGAGTCCAGTTTCCGGGGCCGTTTCGGGGTGTTGTGGCCTCGTTTGGTGGGCGAGGGGGAGGCGATCATCGACGAGTCGTCCGACGTGTCCATGAAGGAGCAGTCAGAGTCCTCGGATTCGGCGGGGGAGGTGCCGGTAGAGTTGGGCAGGCGCTTGGCTGTCGGCATGATGACCTGGAAATCGGGATGTAAATTGGTGTCTCGCGTAGCTGAGGTCGCAATTGAGTTTAGCTTGGTTTAAAGGGATAGTGACACCTGGGATTCGACTTGGAACACTTCCAAAAGTCGATTTTCCGGGGGTCAAAGACGTCGAAAAATTTGAATAGACTCAAGCCTGACCTTCAGTCTATAGAAGCTGGGCACGCTCATCGATTCAACCGGGATGAATTCGTAATCGGACGTGGAGGCGGTGGGGAGCGAGACCTCGTGCTCAAAGTCGAACGCCCACTTGGCCTCCTTCTCGCGGCGGATCTCGTCGAGCTGACTTGTCAGCCAGGCTTGCGTCTGAAAATAGTGGGTTTAAAGGGGTAGCAAAATTTTTATGTTCCTCATTAAGCCTAAGCCTAAGCCTAAGCCTTAACCCAAGCCTAAGCCCAAGCCTAAGCCTAAGTCTAAGCCTAAGCCTAAGCCTATCGATTAATGCTTTGTGTCCCACTCACCTCAACCGGATCCGGCCTCCCAAAAAGGCATCGACGAACGGGCAACCGTTTGCTGGCCGCTGTCGGGGTGTGCAGTGTCATCGTGTGGGAGGAGGGCGAGGAGGAGCGGCCTCTGAAATGGGAATCAGTCATCAAGGGGTTCGTTCCGGTCGTTTAAAGGCGCCGAAAAGGAGAGGGTAAAAGCGGAAATGGCACCGACGAGGGGGCAGGCGTCGAGCAAAGGTTTTGGAGGAAAGTTCAGGCTTTGAGGGTTTGAAAACAAGCCGAAAAGGAGGTAAATCAACGGGGCTAGCAGACATTTTTTAGGAAATGGCAGCTAGCAGAGATTATTTCGGATGGGCGCCCTAGCCGAGATTCTTAAGGAAAGGGCAAGCTAGCAGAGATTCTTTAGGAAAGGGTTGGCTAGAAGATCATTTTGTCCTTATGGCCTTAGCTAATCAACCCCAAATTTCCCAAAAAACCCCCGCTAGCCACCCCCAAATTTGGGGCACGGGATTAACCTAGGGGTGAAGGGTGCGACCTTGGCTGTACTGACCCCCCGGGGCTGACACCCGCAAATATGCCATTATCCCGAAAGATCCGAACCCTTCTAACCCTAGGGGAGGTCGAGTATGAGAGTGAGAGAGAGAGCGAGAGAGAGAGAGAGAGAGAGAGAGAGAGGGAGAGAGAGAGAGCGACATACTCGGCCTTAAAAGATGGACTAAAGGGGGCCAAAACGAGGGCCCAGATGGCGCAACGATCTCGACGAGCTCGGGGGGCCAACCAGCTGTCGGGATCGGGGTGGGGCAAAAAAAATAGATTTTTTTGGGAATTCTCAAGGGAGCTGGAAGTTTCAGGAACTTGTGGATGAGCTTGAGATTGAGCTCATGCTCAGGTAGGTTTAGGCTCAGTTAGGTTTAGGCTTAACCTAGGCTTGGGCTTAGGCTTAAGCTTAGACTTAGGCCCACCAGGCTGATTCCCATGCTCATTCCTAATTCTCCAGACCCCTGTAAATCCTAAAAAAAAACAGTTTTTCCGTGGGAAAGGGTGCCTTTTGGTGTGGTAGTCGGGGTGACCTTTCCCATCCCTGGGAAATGGTACCACTGCGAAAAAAGAGGGGGGAGAATGGGTGTAACAAAGCCCCCCGGGGGTGGGGATAGCTCTCTGGAATTTGAATCGAGAGATGGGGAAAATAGAGGGAATGCAAATTGGCATCGATTTAACAAAATGCATATAGCTTCAATTACTGTAGAAAAAACTGAAAAGTTTTTGGATTTTTTCTAGATCCGTGTAGGCAAAAATCGATAAGACAGAATTGTAACCAAAAGATAAGAATAATGCCATGCCCAAAAACCGGTTTCGAAGGGTGGCTGAACGGGGCGGAGAACGATAGCCAATATGCAAATTTGGTGACACACCACTGAAGCCCGGGGGGATGGCACAGGCCAGCCAACGCTGCAAAAAGTGTGAAAAAGTATTTGCATACTGTAGACAGCTCGAAAACTTCCTAAAAATGACAAAAATGAGGGAAGGGGATACGGTAACCCTAAGAATTTTTCTAAAAGTTCTATGACATTAAAGAGAAGAGAGGCAATATACCGTTGTTTCGTAACAATGACAAAATCGTGCTAAATTAGGGTAAAAATAGGAAAAAAACGCGCAAAAATTCGAAACGACAATTTCGAGACGTTCAAAAAAATCAAATTTATGTAAAATCGAGAGAAAATTACGAAAGTTTGCCGCAAACATTAAAATCAGGGTACTGTAGCTTAAACCCCAGAGGATAAATTAGAAACGTTAAACCACAAGTTCAAGACGTTCAAAAAAAACTTCGAGATAATTTCTGAGTCGACAAAAATCGAGATCCGCTTAAAATTAAAATCAAGCTATTGTAGCCCGAAATCTTGCAGTACGCTTCTGAACTATCGACGATCCTGCGACGATCGTAAGCCTCGTAAAGATTTGGTGACTGAACAATAGAACTGGCCACTGGGAATGGGTGGGTGGGAGGAGGAGGGCATTTGAATGTGCCCTCTGGGGTGTCTGGTTGGACTGGCAAGAGTGGAGAAGGAGAGAAGGGGGATGTGGATGGGGGGGGGAGGGTGGGGCCGATCGGACCCCGGGACTCCTCCCATTTGAATAAGGGGAGGGGGAGGGGCGGGGCTTGAGAGAGTGAGAGAGGGAAGAGAGCGGGAGAGAGAGATAGGGAGAGAAAGGCGATGTATTGGAAACGGATATTTTTGGAACTGGACAGCAGTATCGATAGAATCAGGAGAGAGAGAGAGAGAGAGAGAGCGAGAGAGAGAAATTCGCTGCCGAAAACCCCCGGCAAGGTAGCCGTGATTCTTGAGGATGATCGTCTCCAATCACGAAGGCAGGCTAGCAGAAATTCCTTGAGAACCAACTTAATACAGTGACTAGGCCCAACTTCCAAAATGATCTATGCTAGCTTGCCTGCCGTGGGTTCCTCTCTGGGAATCCCTTTTTCCTAAGGATTCTCTGCAAGTAGGCCTTAATCAAAAAGAGAACGAGAGAGATAGAGCGGGAGAGTGAGAAAGAGCGAGAGAGAGAAAGAGAGATAGAAAAAGAGAGAGATAACAAGAAATTCTATCAAGACTCCGTTGCCAAACTCTTGGCCCTTCCCCTCTTGGGCCCTCGTGTCGTACTGTTTATGGCCCGGATTAGGGCACACTCTTGCATAAGGTGTTGTTTGAAGAAATCTACGCCCTCTTGGCATCTTTCCAAAACCAAAGCGCTCACAAAAAATTTCTGAAAACGGGCTTTTAAAGGTACGCTGAAGGCAAAGCGACATATTTCATGAGATTTTCGCGTATCAATCGCCGCCTTGGAAAACCGCGCTTATCCCCAAGTATTTCGATCCGATCTCGGCGCCTCTCTCGAAAAAAATAGTGCCCCCAATTAGCCCAGGCGGAGCTGCTGCGGCCTGGCACCCTTTTTCAGCCGAGCGCTGGAGACGAGATTTGAATCTTTCGGGTGCGCAAAAGGAGGATATCGCCCCAAACGGCCTACTTTGGATGATGGCCGCCGGCTCAGTAAGTGGCCCGTCATGATATGAGAAATTGGGGAAGGCAAAAATTTGCAAAAAATGCGTTTTGAGAGGAAACTAACCCTTTTAAAGGCGTTATTGAGAGCTTTTAGAGCCAGAGCTTTAAGCTAGAGCTTTGAACTAGAGCTTTGAGCTGAAGCTTTGCACTCTGCCAGCTGGAATAGCCGTTTTCGGTAGCTTTCCAAGCTGTCCTACTCCCTTTAAAAGGCTAAAATTCGTGAAATTCGAGCGATTTCTAGCGTTTTAAAGGCGATATAACAGCTGAGACAACGAATTTGAGTTGTGAAAAACGTCAAATAACAGAAAGAAGGGTTCTCTTGATGTCACACTCTCTTTAAACCCTCGAAAACGCGCACAAAAATCCCAAAAATCGTTGCGAAACCGACTGGTCAAGCCGGCGGACTACTGTCCATCATTATACAGTAACCGCCCGTTTCTGATAGGCGATGAGACTGAGCGGCTCGCCCCCCTTGGCTCGCCAATATTGCCAGCAGAAAAATTGGGCAAAAAACAGGAGGCTGTCGAGGTGAGGGGCGAGAGCCAAGAATGATAAGCCGCCGCTTTTATAGTTTTCCGGGGCTGGCTTGGGGGTCCCGCCGCGAAGGGGTCCGGGGGATTATGCCGGAGAGGGGAATCGCCATTTGGAATAATTGGTTTCGGGAATTCGGAGCCTATTTCAAGCAAGAAGATTTTTTAAAGGAATCGGCACCTTTTAATTGAGATGTTAAAATGTCCCGGAAATCAAAAAGTGGATTTTAAAGGAGGCAGGAATGCAGATACATATCAAATTCTCATGTTTGAAAATCCAGATTTGGTACCATTTAAAAAACAGGAAATGCAAAAAATTTCTGACCTTTGGGCTTAATAAACGCCTTCCGGGGCCTTTTATGAGGCACGTTCCTGAATGATTTCTGCTAGCTTACCTGGCCAGCTTTTCCTAACGGATCTCTGCTAGCTTGCCCTAGTACCGTTTCCCCCAAGAAGAAATCTGCTAGCCTGCTCTGCAAGCTTTTCCTAAATTTTCCCTGCTAGCCTGCCCTAGTGTGCCTTCCTAAATGGTCTTTGCTAGCTTGCCTAGCTCGCTGTCCTCAAGTGATCCCTGCTAGCTTGTCGTAAGGGATCTTTGGTGGCCTGCCCTTATCGTTAACGTTTTTTCTAAGTGATGTCTGCTAGCTTACCACCTTAGTCGGTCACCGTAGCAAAACAAAAACCCATTCCCGGCTGACCTCAGCAATAATCCTTCCCTCCCATCTGACCACACGCCGCCAAAACAGCCGTCCCCGGCTTCCGTATCATAAATTGGTCATGCGCCAAAGCTCTTCCCCCCGTCAGCTCCAACTTGCCGCAAACACAATCTTGATTCCAGGCGGCTTCTGATAGTCCTTGTCAGAGAGAGAAACCCTCAAGACACAGCTATGCCCTTTTATCGAAAGGTGAGCGAGGGTGGGGGGCACTTTGGAAGGGCATTTCGGGTCAGACAACGCTGCTTTCCAGTGGGGATACGGTCGGTTTTTGGCTTAACCGCCGGGGTTGGAGGGGGGCCAGCGAGATAGCGAAGGTTTTTGGGGACGGGATTATGACAAAAATTGGCTTTATGAGCTTCAAAAGCCAGCATAAGCCGAAGCGCAGCCAAAACAAAGCCTAAACGAGGCCTAAATGAAGCCAAGTCTAAGCGAAGCCTAAGCCCAATCCCAAGCCCAAGGCCGAGCTTGAGCCAAAACCTAGCCTAAGCCTACGTTTAAGTCAGAGCTTACGCCCAAACCCAGCCCTATTACCAGCTCGCACCCCAACCCTATCATCCACTACCAACCCCATAGAGGAATCGATGAAGCCAGCTGGCAAGACCCATTGCCTCTGCCTCCGGCCTGGCACCATGGCCCCTAGCCTCAGGGCAGCGCTTGGTGTAACAAGCCGGCAAAAACAGGCCGGGCGACCAGCTGGGCAAATACCCTGACCCCCTCCCCCTTCGACTGTTGCCATTTAAGAATCAGAAAAAGTGGGAAAGGGCAAGGGAAAGTGTGGGTGTGAGTGGGTGGCTTTTTTCTTGTCCTTTCCCTGGGTTCTGCAGCTGGCTGGGGTCAGGCGAGTGCCGAAAAAGCGTAAAAAGGGCATGCTTGTACTCGTAGCTACGGTAGGGAGCAGAAATTCTAAAGGATATCTGCTAGCTTGCCTAGACCCCTAAAAAACCACTTGCTTTGCATTTGCATTTGCAGTAGCCGTAGTCCTAAAGCTAGTGGTCGTCGTGGGAGACCCGTTCGCCCCATTTCCGCAGCTTACGACGCGGGCCCCATTATACGGAGCGACGGGCCGGGCAGCTGGTAGCTTTTTTAGGGGGTTCGAGATCGTGGGGAGAAGCTTACATCTAGATTTAGGCTTGGGTCTAAGCTTAGGTTACTTATGCTTAGGCTTAGGCTTCGGCTTAGGCTTAAACCTAGGTTTACTGTCAGCTTAGGATTAGGCTTCGCTGACCTTCTTCTCTCCACCTTGGCAATTTTCCAATACGATCCGGGACGCGCTGTGATGACTACAGCAACCGCTTCTCCCCTTCGAGGGATGGGTCGAGTTTTAGACCCCCTCCCAGTACTGGTACTGATAAGGTGAAGTCGAGTGTTTAGTGGGCCGAAGAAGAACTGTACGGAGCATCGATCCGGAAGGCGTCCCCCGCGATGCGACGCGCTACAAAAAGCTTCAAAAAAAGCGGAGGCGCCGGTCACGCGTATAATCGGCGGCCCTGAAATGCGGTAGGGACTGGGGAAGATTGGGGAATATTGTGTCGATTGTTCGGGGTGGCCAGAGGTCAAAAGCTTCAGATTGGCTTGTCGCCAAAATGGTCCAAAGATGCACATCTTCTCGAGGAAGAGAGAGAGAGAGAGAGAGAGAGAGAGAGAGAGAGGAGAGAGAGAGAGAGAGAGAGAGAGAGAGAGAGAGAGAGAGAGGGCGGACAGGCAGAGTGAAAGACACCGAGAGATATTAGATAGTCAGCCAGAGCGAGAAAGAGCGAGGAGGTGAGAGAGAGCGAGGAAGTGAGATAGAGAGAGGGAGAGACAGAGAGAAAGTAACCAAAAAATGCGCCAAATAAAACTGAAAAACACGCAAAACTTTTTATAGGAAGCGCGGGTTGGCGCGTAGCCAGGGAACCTGAAGAAGCCAGCCCAGAAAATTTCGGGGGAAAATGTATAGCGGTGGAATTGGGGTTGGGCTGCGGGGGATCGAGTTGGCTGGCAAATGACCAATGAATCTCCGGGGTTGTCGACTCGCGGCCGAATACGGAGATTTTGGGGATATCCACGCGGAGAGATGCGATTGGTTCGTGGTTGTAATTATAAATAATGGTTGGAAGTTTTTTCAGGTTTGGGACTTGGGGCTAATGGTATACGAAGTCGAAAATCTTGTTGGCTGGACTTTGGTTGCATGCCAAGTCTGGTTTTGCTGACAGTGTACCTGTCTTAGCGCCTTTAAAAGGTCTAGAACGGGATTGGATAGCGGAAAAGGCTAGGTTTCGGTAAGGCCGAGGCTTAGGCTGGAGCTTAGGCTTAGGCTTAGCCTTAGGCTTACCGTGCACCTTCCTAGCTGCAAGCCTGCCAAGCAGGGCTTATCGCCTTCGACTTTTTAGGCTCCGCGTTGACTGGCGGTGCAACTGAATATATGACACCTTTTAGGGGCCAGAAACTACAAAAAAATTCCATTTGAGGGGACTCCGTATTCATCTGTACGGCAAAATCAGCAACCCTAGAACGAGCTCCGTTTCTTGAGAAATCGAACCTAAAGCACCGTTTTTTAACAAAAAAAAACGCCCCGACGTGCGGGTATCTAGCCGCGGAATCGAGCCAAGGGGGGCGAAGAGTTGCTTTTTGCTTCTCCTGGACCGAGATGCGAATCTCGCCGTTTTTTGGCACCGCGTCAACACGTGAGAATCGGAATGCCGCTGTCTAGGAGTTTTAAAAGAGCCGGGAAGTTTTGGCTTGATATTGGCTCCCGAAAGCCCAAGCCTAACAAAAGTCCAAGCCTCAGCCTAAGCCTATTGCCAAGTTTGAAGCTAATTCCCGTCTTTCCACTGCCTTTAAAACCTGTCTAGACCCCCGAGTGACTCAGCTGAGCATATAGGAAAAATTTCGAAACACCAACAAGAGATTAGGAGGCGAAAGAAACTATGCGTCATGACAGTTATGAAAAAATTTAGTTTCGGCTTGAAATTGCCATTTAGAAAATCTGACAGACTAGAGACGACAGACTATAAAATGCCTCAAAAAAAAAATTCGCGAAAATCCGCGAAAACGGCTCGAAAAACTGAGTCAGCTGGTAGTTAGGGAACCGGCCAAGGGCAGGTTCTGTAGTAAGAGTGAGACGCACCGGGGCATGGTTTAGGAAAGTGAGAGCAAAGGAGTGACATCCCCCCAATGGAGGCAACATGCCAAATTCTCATGTGGCACCCCGGCCATCAACTCTCAATCTCCCGCCAAAAGCCTTCTACATGTTGTTGTTGTGCTCCAAGCGCCGCCCTTGTCTTCTTCTCCGCGCTGCGTGCGCCGCGTTTTGGCGCGCGAAAAACTCGCGTGTGGGGCTGCGCTGGCACTTTGCCCTCTTGGTGCGGATGGACAGGAAAAACAGGCAGTGATGGATACGGTATTTGGATCGTTGTTTGGATCGTTGGGGATCACACATCACAGGAAATCTTTAGCGCGCGAGAAAAATCTTAAGCCTAAGCCTAACCCGAAGCCTAAGCGTACGTCACCTAGAACGATGTTTCCATCCCTACAAAAATCCCGATCAATCTAAAAGCCGACTTGAGGGGCAGCTAGCAAACGTTCTTTGCGAAAAACGGAGAAAAACAATCGAAAACCGAAGAATCAAATAGGACGTCTTGCAGAGTTACTTGCGCTCACTTCACCGACAAGTTCGACGAGGTCAACTGGGCACAAGTTTAGCAACGATTCTTTAAGTTTTACAAGCCCAACAAGTTCCAGGCCTGGGCAAGCTAGCAGGGGTTCTTTGCGGAAAAGCTTTCTGGCAGGTAGGCTCGAAGAGATCATTTGAGAATTGCTTCAGGAAGGTCTCTCTCTCTCTCTCTCTCTCTCTCTCTCTCCAACCACCTGGCTCCCATAATTTTCTCGACAATTTCGGGGTCCCTTTTTATGGTGTGTTGGTTGGGGGGGGGGAGGGTCCGAGATGCTCTTGACCCGTGACATAACCATTGGCTGGATATGTGGGGGGTAATAGCCTGCCAGGATGGTCTCTCGATTTGTGCCCTCGACCATTTCCTTCTCCCAAACAACCCCGGGGAACGGCCATTAAGCCCCCATCCCATAATGCATCCGGTTTAATGGCCGGTTTAATGGTTCCTATAACCCTGAGAGTATCGAGAACACGCATAAATTGGTCAATTGATAGCTCGAGGGGGCATTTGGCATTTTGGCAACAACTTATGGGACTGGATAATACCGAAAATGCCGAAATCAGATCAGATAATATCGACACGAGCAGAAATCGAATTGAAAAATACCGGCAAATCGAAATCACAGTCCGAAATAAAAAAGCTGCAAATTTTTCGGCGTTTCCTCTGTCGGCATTTTCGATTTTTGGAATCTCGCTTCTCGGTATTGCGAGGCCTAGGTTTTCTGGCCTCGGAATACCGACAAGCCCAAAGAACACCGACACCGCGCTCGGGAGAAATTGGTGTCGGCATTTGCGAGTTCGAACCTTAGCTTGTCTTGGCTTGTCGGTATTCCGAGGCTTGGCTTCCGCATGTTGTCGGCTGTTTGATCCTAGTGTCGGTATTCCGAAGAATCCGCATTTAGTTTGCCAGTCGTTGCCGGCTTGCAGGTGTTCTCAAGCCTGGTCGTCTGTAGTCCGTAGTCTTGGTCTTGTACTTTTGCCATTTTTATCCTAGTGTCGGTATTCCGATGAGTTGTTGCGTTGTCAGCATTTTCGGTCTTTTTCATCTTGAGCACCAAGTAGCTGCTCCCCCTGAAATCCACCTCCATCCCTGGCCTTCAGGCATTTGCCCCAAATAGCCGCGTCCATGCAAAACCACACGAGGCCAGGTCGGTAGTTGGCGGTAGTTTTTTTGAAGGAGCAAGAGGTGGAGAAGAAATGGCGGGACTATTGAGGATGGGCGGGAAGAAGGAGAAGAACCACAACAATCATTTTCAAGGGGAGGAGTGTGGATGGCATGGGGGACATTCACTGCGAATGTCAAGGCTGGGAAACAGCGTGGGGGGTCTGTAGGGGTTGGCTTCCCCAAGGAACTCTGCTAGAGTGCCATTTCGCCTTGGGTTTGCAAGGATCTAGAGATAGAGAGCCAGAGAGAGCCAGAGAGAGCCAGAGAGAGAGAGAGAGAGGCAATGTTCCGAACCACCTACCAAAACTTGATCATCCTCACAAATCCTCAAAAATCACTGCCAGTTTGCCCAATCCCGAGACATTTAGTCATTTCCACAAAAAACCCCTGCTCACCCTCCCTGCCCAGCTGGCGCTGCGCGAAGAGTTCGCAGTCCATTCATCATCGGCATTCCCGGGTCAGCTGTTCCCCCGTTCACCCCATCCATTTCCATTCGGATCTCGGCTTGCTCCTACCGGATTGCGCAAGGGTCACCGGGGGTCAACCCCACGAGACATCGGATGCCGATGCTCTCGAGAGGGCCAAGGCAGGGTGGCCCTTTGAATGCGGGCCCCGGGATGGGTCCAATGATTGGCGGCAAGGGTGATTGATCGACTTCAGGGGTTTTAAGGGACGTTGAAGCTGGAAAATCGACCCCACTCTCGGGCTAGGTGTCGACAACTACGCGCGGTACCCGGATACACCCGCCCCAAGTATATTTTGGGTGTTCGCGGCTTTGAGAAAATGAGGTAGTACCCGAGACCTAGTTATTACAAGGAGTCGATGATCTCGCTTCCTAGCGTCTCTAAGGATAGTTTGAAGCCCCGGAATCGACCTCCCTAGAAGATATCAAACTGACACAGACGTGATTTGGAGTGGCTCGTAATTGTCTAAGCCTAATATACCAAATTCTTACCTTTCTAGTCCCTTTAAACCGAGTTCCTCCTCAAATTTGAATATTGCCCGGCTTTGGTATCAATCGAGTCGTTAGGCAATCCCCTCCCTCTCCAGCTCTCAAATATTTGTCATTAGGAGCAGGAGCGAGCCGGTAACCTTGACTCTCGGCTCGGTGAGGCTCTTACGGGGACCGTTGCGCAACCTGTGATACCCCCGAATCAAGAGGAACGCTGAATAATGGTGTATCTGATATGGAAAGGGCTGTGAAGATATTGGGAAGACTTGGAAAACTTTCAATACTGTCGAAATACTAGAAAAGCATCAGCATAAGCCCTTGTGTAAGAGAAGCCCAAGTCTAAGCTAAGCCGAAGCCGAAGTCCAAACCTAAGCCTAAGCATAGCCTAAGCCTAGGCCTAAGACTAGTCCAAGCCTATGAGAAGTCTAGGCCTAGCCCTAAGCCTAAGCCTAAGCCTAAGCCAAGCCTAAGCCTAAGCCTAAGCCTAAGCCTAAGCCTAAGCCTAAGCCTAAGCCTAAGCCTAAGCCTAAGCCTAAGCCTAAGCCTAAGCCTAAGCCTAAGCCTAAGCCTAAGCCTAAGCCTAAGCCTAAGCCTAAGCCTAAGCCTAAGCCTAAGCCTAAGCCTAAGCCTAAGCCTAAGCCTAAGCCTAAGCCTAAGCCTAAGCCTAAGCCTAAGCCTAAGCCTAAGCCTAAGCCTAAGCCTAAGCTTAACCCTAACTAGTTCCACAAAGGAACCCCGCTAGTTCCCCCTCCTCCATTCCCTCCCATCCCCATCCCTTCATTAGCATCCCGCCGCGCCCAGTTTTATGGGTCTGGAAACAAGGTCTACGCGAACAACAAGGCCAAACCGAACGCATCTAGGTCTAGAAAAACGAGCGCGGCAATTGGAGAACAGGGACAAAGGCGCAAATTAGCAGCACACAGCAAAGGGATATCAGATCGAACTTTTTTCCTGAGGTGGTCGCCCGAAACCGCGGGGTCATTCGCGGTTTTTAGAGAGGCTAGGGACCAGGAAAAGGGGCGAGGAAAAGAAAAAGAGAATCGCGCTCTTGTCTTAACCCCCCTACTGCCAGATCCGAGCCGAAGATAGCGGTCGAGCGGCTATCCGCAAATCTGGGGGACACTTCTCCGACCTCAACTGACCCGGGGACCTACCAAAAATCTTGTTAATCTCAAGCGAGGTTTTCCGTTCCCTCCCTGCAAACGTATCACTCGTTTCGGTCGACCGGTGGCCGGCCAAAGATTTCAATCTGCGGCCCGATAGCGGTGACCGTTGGGGAAAGGAGGGACATGCAGGAGGTGATCATTTTCTGGTAGCTTTCGGAGCGGTTTTTGTACCCTTTGGGGCGAGATGTTTATCTTGAGCTTAAGCCTAAGCCTAAACCCAAGCCCGAGCCCAAGCCTAAACCCAAGCGAAGCCTAGGCCTACGCCTAAGCCCAAGCCAAGCCTAATCCTAAGCTATCTCCACCACTTGCTCCATCCAATTCCGCCTGGCTACGTGTGAACAGCTCAACCATCCCTGGATGACTCAATGCCAGATGGCCGGCTGGTTGGCTGATGTCCCGACGCGAAGTGCAATGGTACTTGCTAGCATGCCCGTCGCCTCAGTGTTGCCCTTTCCCCCTCCACAACCCTCAATGTTTTTGGCATTTCGCGCCATTTCCTGGATTCCCGCGCAGTGGGCGCGGGAAACTCCCGCGCGCACCCCCCAACACCACCACAACTACACAGCCACAAAAAGTTGGTGTGGGTTGATGGAGGCGGTAGGGGGTGGGCAAGGAATTAAAAAAAATGGGTGAGTATAAGCCTAAGCCTAAGCCTCTTCCTAATCCTAAGCCGAAGTTTAAACCGAGGCCTAAGCCTAAGCCTAAGCTCAGCTGGAAAACTCGTCAAGAACCCCTGCTACGTGGCCCCTCTAACATCCGGCAAAAATCCTCAAAGATCTCTGCTAGCTTGCCTCTTCCAAATCGAAATTCCTCAAAGATCTCAGCCTTCAGTTGCGTGTTGAAACTCCTCAAAAAATCGCTGCTAGCTTGCCTATTTACGGAGGTGCAAAAAATTCCTCAAAGATCGCTGCAGGTTGCCCTCCTGCTTCTGCCAAAATTTCCTTGAAGATCTCAACTAGAATTCTATTTGCGCTGTGCCCCTGCCGGCGATTCCTAAATGATCTCTGCTAGCCCGCCAACCCCCAGGGTCAAGGGCTAACGAAAAATTCCCAAACACTCTCTGCTTGCCGGCCCCAACCTCCAATGTCTTTCGACAATCTCCTCCTTTTAGGCTCGACCGCTTTTTCCCGAATTTCAAAGATTGCCATCTACTCGGGCGGGCATTCACAGACGAAGAAAAAGTGGTCGGAGACATTGAGATCGAGAATAGATACGGTAGTTGAAGGTGAGAGAGAGAGAGAGAGAGAGAGAGAGAGAGAGAGCGAGAGAGAAACTACTGAAATTTTATCGTAAAAAAGGGAAGATCGGTTGCCCTTTAGAGTTGAGCTGTCCACCAAAAAAGAGGGTAATTTGCTCGCGCTCTAGAATCATGATTCCTCTTGACAGCTATGCACTCTTAGGCCTTAGGTATACTGTATCGTTTTAAAGGGACTTTCAAGGCAAAAATTGGGGTTTTTCGCCAGGGAGGCTAGCAGGGATCGCTGAGGAATTTTTCTAGACTGCTTTAGAGCCAAAACAGGGCCACGCGCCAAAATGTCTTTCGTACAGTGCTGTAGTCGTGCGGTAAATGGTCAGCACCGGACGGGCCACCCGCTTTTGCCCTTTTAGATAACATTCTGACGGCCTGGCAGACGCCCTTCTACCGATAACCCTGGAACTCGGAACGAAAAATGTACGAAGGAACGAAAAGTGCAATAATACGGGCTCAAATATGCACAGTGATTTTTGCGAGGTAGAGAAGGCCTGCAGAGATTTTTGAGGAAATCCTAGGCAAGCCAAGTCTCCTCCCCTCGTCTACCCTGGCAAGCTAGCGGAGACCTTTAGCGAAATTCTCGCCGGCGGGCCAGTAGAGACCCTTTAGGAATCTAGAACTAAGGCCTCCGGTCCAGGCGAAAAAGCTAGTGGGTAACTTTGGGAACCTGCACATCTTCTAGACGTTCAGCCGTCTAGAAGTCTATCAGCGATCTACGCAGACTAGCAGAGATCCTTCCGGAAATTCAGAACGTCCCGCTATACAGGCAAGCTAGCAGGGATCCTTGCGGAACCTCCTGACAACTTAGCAAAGCCCTTAACGAAGTTCAACAACTTCTAGACGTCCAGCCTCCCGTCTCCATCGTTTCAAACCGTTGGCTTGATGCCAGAATTCCTGTGGCCTGGGCCCGTGGGATCGTACAGTGGCGGGGGCGTCGATCAGGGCGGCCCTGTGGCCCCTTCTGATTCACCGCCGCTCGATTCGGCCGTTCCCGCACGCGCCAGCCACCGCGCCATTTCATTCTCGAGGTTCTCTCTCTCTCTCTCTCTCTCTCTCTCTTGCTCTCTCTTTCTTTTTCTCTCTCATTCTCGACCCACTGAACGATTCACACATACCAAATGCCCTACGGGCTAGGGCGAATGCTAAAAGGTGCGCCAAATCGGGACGGTCGGGGGCAGACAGTACGCTTGGTACCGGCACCCTAGATTGGATTATTAAATGGTGCTGTAGATTGACCGGCTTGGCATGTTCGAGCTTCGCTGGCTTAGGTTTCGGCTTAATTCAGTGTTAAAAGGTGTACTAATTCGGGCCTCGTACTTTAACAGTGTCAAAAGGGTACTGTAACGGGTTACTGTAGGACTTGGATAATTATTACAAAAGTTTTTGCCGCTAAAAAAGCGTCAGGAACCGCTGTCTCGGTAGAATCGCAACAATTCAACAGAATATTCTCATCCCGTTGAGTACGGTAACCGCTCCACGTTCGAAAACGTCACAAAAGTGTTCCCAGGGTTCCCATGGAGAGGATTTTTCTAATAGGCTTATCCAACGGCGTTCAGCGCCCGAGCCTCTTGGATCCGACTTTCATCTGCGTTCACAGGCCTTCAATCGGCTATCCCGAGTCACAGGTCTCTGCGGGTCAGTATTGTCGTCTTTAGAACTGTCCCGTAGTGCGGCATCCTTCTAGTTGCTACTCGCGCTCTCTCTCTCTCTCTATTTATCTCTCTCTCTTGCTCTCTCTCTCTCCCCTCGAAATCGGCTCCCAAAGGGGCATTGTTTAGGGTACGGGAATGGCTTTACGGTACCCTCTGTCGGCACCCTTTTTTGGCTGCCCCCGAGCACATGTTGACAAAGGGCCATGGCAGGTGAAAGTGGGGATGCTTTACCCTTGAGAGAGAGAGAGAGAGAGAGAGAGAGAGAGAGAGGGAGAGAGTGGGAGGGAGTACTACTTACCACTCTGAGAGAATTGGGTCCCTTTGGACCCACCGCGAAGCCGACTCTGCAATTGGGTGACTATTAATGGGAATGGGAAATGATGGGCTATGGGTTTTTTTGAAAGTCGGTTTCATTATTGAGGTTTGAAACTGGGGTAAAATTTGAATAGGAACATGAGCGAGAGCGAGGGAGGAAAAGGGGGAAGAGAGAAGAGAGAGTGATAAAGAGCGAGAGAAGAAAGCGTCACAGAGGGAGAAAAGGTAAAAATACGGAAATTTTCTTTAGGAACAATATCCTAGCAACGAAATGCCAAACTTTCGGCGGGAAGCTGACCATGGCAGAAACGAAGGGCCTGATAACGTAGGAACAGCAGGGGGGCGGGCGATAGATTGACAAGCTATGTGAAAAAATACGCGGGAAATTTGGGCCGGAAGCACGTAAATAGTAAAAAAAGTCGCTTCCAGAATCTCTGCTAGCCAGCCTAGTTCCTAAAAGCTCTCTACTAGTCTAAAAGAATTCCCAAATGATAGCTGCTAGCATGCCCTCCTTCCTGAATGATCTCTGCTAGTATGCCCCTCATTCCTCAATGAGCTCTGCTCACCTACCCTCCCCTCGTAACCTAATAACCATTCCAACGAGCTCCTCAAGCCGCCGCATCATCCCTTTACAAAAAAAGCTACTCAAGATCATTGCCGATAGCCGCAAGCAGGGCGGTCTTTTCAAATAGAGCATATGAAGATCCGGGGGTAGGGCCCCCATTCTGTCGCCGAGGCCCATAAATTCAGGAAAAACATGCGCGGCCGTCGATCCCTGTCTTTCCAATCAAATGACAGGCCGCCCCGCGCGCACCTCATTGACCTTCGGATGAGCTCCTCTCGGCATCACCAAAAAAACTCGAACAACAGCGGTGCCCGGCGGAAGACCGGACCCCGTCGGGACGCGTTTCAAATTGGGGGAATGTGGACATGGATGGCGGTGTAGTAGGAGCATTTGGGAAGTAAGAATCTGCTTGACATCCTGAGAACGTCCTAAGAAGGGCAGGCTAGCATAGAGCATTTGGGTATTTCAGGACCCGCTCCGCAATCGGTTTTGGACTGTTAGCGGGGGGAATCACTTTCTGTTCTTTCACCTGTCGACGATATATAAATGCATTTTTACCGTGTGATTAGTAGTTTTTGATGGTTAGAGAAAGTAGAAAGTTATCAAAAGATCTTTAAAAAATTTCAAAATTGGAAAATTTTGACCTGTGTTGGTCATTTTTCTTACATTTTTGACCAAAACGACAAAACTCTTCGAAAGCCTTTATTATTTTTTTAATATTGTTTTTGTATCTAAAAACTATATAAAATCTGACAGCAGGATAGAGAACAAGATAGAGAAGAGTGAGAGCGAGAGAGAGAGAGAGAGAGAGGAGGGAGAGAATGAGAAATAGAGCGAGAAAGACGGCCAAAGACAGAGAAATCGGCTGGACGATGGAAACGAGATCAGCCGAACAGATAGCCACATTAGGGCCGCTCGGTCCGCCTCAAGGATGACGGCTCATTTGAAAATTTGGGGTAACCTGTGGAAAAACCTGAACGGTTGGTCGTCCGGAGATGCCGATAACCCAAAAAATAAGCAAGGGACCGCTAGTTACAACCTGTTTGAGCCCAGGCAGTGTCTAAGCCCCAGCCTTAGCCTAACCCTAAGCCTAAGCCCAAGCCTCAGATGGCTCTAAAAATAGACAAACATGTTTTTGTTTACCAAATAACGTCTGCAGCCCTCTACTACCGTACACGATACAGACAACGAACGCCCGACTTTTTCCACCCCCAAAAACCCATTCCAAGTTGATCGGCGCTCCGCCAACACGCAGACGGCCATCGTCGTCGCCTCGCCGTCGTCAACGTGAATGATGTGCAAACAGGGTGTTCCCTCCTATCCATTCTTTAGCTTGGCTGCTCCCATTCGGACTGTGTGGACGTCGTGGTGATGCGCCTTCATTGCACATCCCATCCTTCCATCAGCCCCCACGCGAACGGCCCTCAATTTGCATGCGCCGCGCGGGGTCAGACGAGGATCGGAGAGGAAGAATTCGAGGGTACGGTGCTAAAAGGGGCACTCGGGAATAGGATAAGCATAAGCCTCAGCCAAGCCCAAGCCAAGCGCAAGCCAAGACTAAGCTCACCTAAGCGTACATTCAAGCAGAAGCCTACGCCAGGCGATAGCGACAGCAAGAGCGAGAAAGCCATAGAGAGCAAGAAGAGATAGTAAGAGAGGGGGAGCGAGCGAAAGAGAGAGAGAGAGAGAGAGAGAGAGAGAGAGAAAGAGAGAGAGCGAGCGAGCGAAAGAAAGAGCGATAGAGCTATAGAGAGAGGCTCGCCGAAAGTAACATACGATAATTGATACTTGCGATATGCAAAGGCACACCCGGATAGGCTACCCCATCTCATTTGCCCGGTTTACGGGCTTCCAAGGTCCAAAGATAGCTCCGGGTCCAATCCACAAAACAAGTGCTCCGGGCGGGGGTCGAACACGATGCGGGGCTTCATGCTAACATCGCTTATCCCCTCCTTTGTGGCGTCTCCGCTGCATTTTCCGAGTCGTGGTAATTTCCAAATTACGGCTTTGGTTTATTTGGGTTGCGGTAGCTTCAAATCCCGTTTTTTGATGATTTACCTTAGAAATCTAGCAAAATCCCGAATTTCCGCAAAAAATGGGTATTTTCGGCATTTTTCCGGCTAACCGTAGCTTCCTAATTACGGCGTTTTGGGTCATTCTAGCTTCGCAGGCCCAATTCTGGTTGGAATCCTTAAAAAACGCTTCTCCATTCGCGAATACCCGTTTTTACAATATAACTTTTTACAACTCAAATATTCCAAAAGTAGTCCACTTTAAGACATAAAAATCAATAATTTAGCAAATTCTGAACACCTGAAACTCTTCCCGGTATCGGATACTATCGGGTAACGCTTTTAGTTTATTTCAATAGCTTCTCATCGACCAGAGAAACATCCCTCAAAACAGTCTACACAACCACCCGATTACGCAATTATTCCAACATTGCCCCTAGATTTAACCCCTAAAACATCGTTTTCACACAAATTCAACAAGTTCACCCTGTCCATCATCATTCAAACTACTGCTCCACGTTACTTTTTGTCTATATCCTATTTTAATTGAAATAAATTAAGGTTAGGATGTTTTTACTTTTCATATAAACATTTGTTATTTATTAGCAAAATTTAGGGTTCATATATTATACTTTGCCTCCATCTCTTCCCACCCCCCGCCAGGGGAAATGTCACACCACTTTGTTTATTCTCTGCAATTTTTTTGTTGAAATATAAGGTATTCTACCTTCAAGAACAAAGCGAACATCCTCTATACATCACGGCTCTGTAGCAAAAAGGGGAGCCAAAGTACAAAAGTTGGCATAGTTCAACGCGTTTCAACGTCAGTTATTTCAAAATCTTCTAAAAATTTGGAGTTTCGACTGAGACTGAGAATCGCTACGCTGTATTGAATCCGATCCCTTTGGTTTTGCTATTCTTTATTGATACGCTATTCCGCTTTATTTTACAAAAAAAAATCCGGAGCGGAGGAATTTGACTTGGACTCGATTTTTAGCAATACTGGCGCGGGCTTCTGCAGCACAGCGCCACAAAGCCAAAAGTCGGGCATCGTCCCGTCAACGGGCAGATCACGGGGTTGAGCACGCCGTACTTGGTCTGTCAAAAGGAATTTTTGTGGCTTCGGCAACTGCATACTTACCGTTACCTCCTTGATGAGGCCTTCAGCCTCGTCCTTGGACGAGACGAGGGGTCCGATAATTCGGAACCCCGGTCCTAAATTCAGAATATCTGACGTCAGAATACCTAAATCCGAAGAATTTAAAGTCATAATACATCTACATGTCATCCCAAAGTATAAGTGTGTACAGGGTGTTCCATAAAAAAAGCACTCCCGCCTAACGGTGGTCCGGAGAAAGCTGGGATCCGGATTATTCCTACACCAGTCGAAAGCCCTCCAAAAGTTGAGAAACCAAACGGATTTCGTTTTCTTAACTTATTTTGCATTTTTTTAGTATTCAACGTTTTGCATAAAAACGCGTGTTTTTCTTTTCCCCTATTGCAATTAAGGTAAGACTCCAGATAAACCCCCCCTCAGCCAGCTCGGGCCCCTTATGTCCTATTACTGCGCCGAGTATCTCAAAATCTTCGCCGTGGTCTAAAACCTAATGGAAAGTTGTTTGGTTCCCTCAAAAATCGCTAGAAATTTTTTTATAAGAATTACCAGCGCCCAAAACCCGCTTCGCGGGCCTTGGGCGCTGGAATTGGGCCTTTGCATGAAAAATTTGACTTTTCGATAGCTCGGGTCCTTCGGACCCCTTCGCCCCACCGACCGCACACTCGCGGGCAAATTGCACGAATGAGGAAATTTGTATTTTTCATATTATGCAAATTACCTCCAAAAATGAATAAAACCGGCTTTAACTTTGTAAACCTGTATTTTATCGAAATTCTGAAGACACCATCGGAAAGAGGAGGGTCGATTCCCCCAAGTGACAAAAAATCAGCGCATTTTATCCAAGGGAAGGCCCTTAAATCGGGCCTCGAAAGTGACATCCACACACACACACAGAGATACACCCCAAAATTATATAAGGTAGGATAAGAATTATAAGTCTGGGTCGCCTGTGTTAATTTTCCCTGACCCAAAGTCGAAATTGGTATCTCGGCTCTAGGTTGTCATACACGGCTGGCAAAGGTACCAAAATGTAGCTCTTGACCTGGAGAATGCGAAAACATGTGATTTGGGTCGAAAAAATTACGAAAAATGACGAAAATCGAGGTCGAAAATTTTAAGCTTGGGCTTGTATAAAGTTTGGCGAAATTTTCTAGCGATTTTCGGCGGAACCAAACAACTTTCCGTTAGGTTTTAAACCACGGCGAATATTTTGAAATACTCCGCGCATTAATAGGACATATGGGGCCCGAGCTGGCTGGGGGGGGGGGGTTATCTGGAGTTTAGCCGCAATTAAAATGCCGATCTCGCATAAAGCAGCCCTTTGCACAGTTTTTAGGGTACACACCAGGGATTCCCTATCATTATCTCGAAAATCAACATTATTATTATCTTTCTACTCGAATTCGCGATAATTAGCTTTCGAGACAATGAACTTTCGAGATGTTGATTTTCGATATGTTGATTTTCGAGATAATGATCTATCCCCCAGACCAGGGTTGAAAAGACGCGAAGCGGCCTGGCCCGTATAAGCCCATGAAATTCTACCCTTTGCATAATTCGCCCGAATTTGTCATGAGAAATAATGAAAAACGCTCCCTCTCTTCTCTTATATAGGCTACCGCAACTTCCGGTGCATGCTAATTTTTTCCTAACAAAGAGGGCGCCTGTTTTTTAAACAAAAAACCAATTTTAATGTTGAAAATAAGATAATTTGCAAAATATTTTATGTGTGCAGTCATCTCGGAAGCATTACGCACCTAATGACGTATCAAACTTATCTTAAAAACTTGCCCCTTTCGAGATACTACTGGAACACCCAGATGGAAGTTACATGCAACTGCACATACACACAGACACTATTTAGGATATTTTAGGATATTACCAGGGTTGAAAAGCCGCTTGGCGACTTTTCAACCCTGGCCCCGTTTTGGACCGCATGCTGTTCTACGCTTTGCATAATTGCGCTGAGTTCAGATGACCAAAAAAATGAAAATGATTAGCTTGTGACCTTTTATATAGGCGACTTCCTACTTCAGGTCAATGCTAATTTTTCCTAGCGAAGAGGGTTTTAGAAAAAACTTAAATTTAATATCGAAAATGGCTGATTTTTATAAATCTGATATGTGGGCAGTCATCCCTAGACCATTACGCACATAATGACATATCATACCCACCCCTAACTTCTTCCCCTATAGAGATACGACTGGAACAACGATACGGAAGTGGATGCAAAGTGGCACACACACACAGACACTATTTTTTTATATATAGTAGGATAGTAGGATATAGTAGGATAGGATAACGGGGGGGCACTCAAACTTTTTGTATGATAAAAGTATTTTTAAATATGCTTTTTTCGGGCTGTAAAAAAGCTCTTAGTATATTTTTAGGTCCTTTATCGAATGGCATTTTCAAAATATCGAAAATATTCAATACGCCAAAAATTGGTCCCCCCCCCGCGTTATCCTATGTGCTGCCCAAAGATTTTCCTCAATTTTTGTTTATTCAATAAAAAATTTCCATTACATTATTTTGGGCTCAAATTAATTCTCTTAGTATATTTTTTGACGCTCTATCGAATGGCACTCGCAAAGCCCTCAGTAATTGCAAGTTTCATAATAATGAGTGCCCCCCGTTATTTTATTCCCCCCCCCCCGATAATGCGAAAGAACCGTAAAATGCATGAATTGACCCACCGAGCAGGCCACATCCCCATAGTGGTCCTCCGCCACACCAACTGTTGCTTTGAAATATGCAATCCTAAAGTGTGTATTTCTGGGCGAGGTCTAACCTTACCTCAAAAATCGCTGCAGTCCCTCCAAACAGGGTGAAAAGCCCGACGAAGACGAAGGTGATGTTCATCTATTGAGGTGTATCTTAGTCGTTGGAGTCTACCCTTATACAGGGTGTAAGGTGTAAGGTGAAAGGCGAGTAAACAAGGAGGGTTCATTTTCTTTATTCTGGATTTTTAATCGCTAATTTTAGGTCCAAATTTTGGACTTTTTGAACCTTATGAATTTTGGAATTTTGGACTCCAAAAATCATGAAAACTGCTGATTTATGCAGGATCTGCATGCTAATTGCCAAATTCCTGTTGAAAAATTTCCGGTTTTTTAGAAAAACCTTCATATCAATGGAACAAGATTTAATCTTAGAAAACGAAACCCGCTTGTTTTCTCGCCTTTTCGAGAGCTTTCGATAGGTAGCTAAATCATAAAAATCGGAATCGACTGCGGACCACTAGGTAGGGGGGTTTTTTGGGACACCCTTTATATGTGAGATGCTTCGTCAATCCTGGATTTTCACCGGAAGTACGAGAATTTGCTTGGGTTCAACCACTTAAACCAAGAATTTCGGGGTCGGCACCGAGTCCCCACCCAAAGGACAAAGAGGGTAGAAGAAGTGGGGCCGTGATCTCCACAAGCCGGAGAATTTTCATGTTTTAGTTTGACTTGCCATGGTTGAGAAGCTTTATATACTGTCCTGAGTTTCGGAGCATGCTAATCCTACTATCCTACTATCCTACTATATATAAAAAAAAATAGTTTGTGTGTGGGCGTGCATTTGCATGCAACTTCCGTCAGGGTTTCCGGAGGATATCTCCAGGGGGAAAGGGTATTAGGCTACGTATGATACGTCATTGGGTGCGTAATGAAGCCGAGATGACTGCACGCATATCAGATTTTGCAAATTATGCTATTTTCGACATTAAAAATCAATTTTTGTTTAAAAATCGGGCAGCCTCTTTGTTAGGAATTAATTAGCATAAGCCGGAAGTGGCGGCAGTCTATATAACGGCGGAGAGGGTGGTTTTGTCGTTATTTCTCATCGAAATTCGGCCGAATTATGCAATGTGCAGGATATCATGGGCTCAGACAGGGCCAGGGTTGAAAAGTCGCGAAGCGGCCTTGCAACCCTGGTATATAAAAAAAATAGTGTCTGTGTGTGCGCCAATTTGCATCCACTTCCGTATCGTTGTTCCAGCCCTATCTCAATAAGGATAGAAATTTAAGGGACGTATGACACGTCATTAGGTGCGTGATGGTCTTGAGATGACTGCACACGTCGCCTATCTTTTAAAAAAGCCATTTTCGATATTAAATTTAGGTTTTTGTGAAACCTTCTTTGAAATAATTAGCATCGACCGGTAGTAGTGAGTCGGCTATATAGGGGGCAGAAGATATGCAAAGTGAACAAAAACGCCAGGACCAGACGGGGCCAGGGTTGAAACGTCGCGAAGCGGTTTTTCAATCCTGGTTGTCTACTATATATAAATTTCTAATGTCCGTCCGTCCGTGCGATCGGGAATTCAGCCAAATTTTGCCTTCAAATTCGAAATTCAAATTGCGGGGGACGGGAGGGCCAGCGCTGGTTCCTAATAAAGAAGATGACCAAAATTATCAAAAAAAAAACCTAATTGTGAAAATGGAGGGTGAAGCGAATTGTGTTGATCCATCGGTTCTTTTATAGTCACCGGAGGCAGCAAAAACGAGCTGCAAGAAGAGCGGCCGCCCAGGCATTCCGCAACAGTTGGGGCGCGGCTGTTGCCCGGCATCGGCGTCGTGGCGAGGACGTTCAGCCAGGCGAGGCGAACGGCTGTCCCTCGGCTGACCAGGGAATGGTTTCCGGCGAACATCGGACCTAGATATGTGAGTATGTGCATCTTGTAGACCTCTACGAGGCGAATCGATTGATGTGACTTTTAGCTGCCAACGCCTTTAAAAAAAGTTACAACGATTTACGTTTGCTGGCATGCCTTAAAAGCCTTCCCCGTGCCCCCACCAGCGTAAAATTTCAGAAGGCGGGACCCTTATGATTTTTATTTTCTCAAAAATTTTGCTGCCTGCGGCGCTATTTTTTCACGTTTTTACTGCTATTTGTAGAGCCGTGTAGCCTTTTTTCCAAAATGTTTCGTCTGCGGCGCTGTTTTTTCGTTCATTTTTTTGAGTTATTCGGAAAAAATTTTTCGGGCCCCCCCCCCGAAATTTTTTTCTGGCTACGCCCCTGCATAGGTTGTTCATAGGTCCAACGTTAAGTTCGGAAATTTTTTTTCTATTTCTTTTCATTTTCGGAATTTTTCCTATTTTATTAATTTTCGGAAATTCCAGGCTCTCACAAGGAGTCGCTTTTAGGTGCTTTTGGAGTTTCGGGACGGGATCAAACTAGTTCCATAGAGAAAAAAATTCTGAGCAACATCCCGTTTTCAAAAAGTGCTGATCGATAAAGCTGTTTTAGAAAATTTAATTTAAAGTTCGCGCTTTTTTCTATTTTTGGGGTCCATTTCCTCGGTTCACGACGTTCTCGGGGCTGGGCAGGGCGCCATTCGTAACCCTCCGCCAATGCCTCCATCACAGGTCGCATTGGCGTATTGGTAGCGCGCTTGCCTACCAACTTTTTAACATTTTTTGCCTCGGGTTCGAATCTTCGCGCTGGATAACCTTTTGCTTTTTGGTTCTTGAACCCGTTATCGGTGCATAAAAAGTTAATTAGCAAAAAGCAAAGAGTTAACGGTAAATAAGAATCAAACTTGTGGCAAAAGGTCAAAAAAAACTTCGTAGGCCATCGCACTAGCCACTTGGCCATGCCTAGGACGAGATCCAAGGGGCGTGAAGTCCTCATGTGGCGGGGGCGATCGGCCGCCGCAAATCACCTCAAATCACCACAAGGGTCCGGATACCGGGAACATTTTTAATTAAATTAAATTTTCTAAAACAGCTTTATAGATCAGCACTTTTTGAAAACGGGATATTGCTCAGAATTTTTTTTCTCTATCGAACTAGCTAGGTCCCGTCCCGAAACTCCAAAAGCACCTAAAAACGACTCCTTGTCAGAATGCCAATGGAAGCATTTGTGCCAAAAAGCAAAAAATAAAATCGTGAGAGGGTTCGAACCTTCGATAGATTCCCCATACGCCGCCGACTACACCATTAGACCACCACACCACAGGAGTCGGGAAAGAGGGAGGGCTTATGAAGGTAGGGGGTAACGGGGGAAGAGGGAGGGCTTACCTCTAGCCTACTTTTTGAAATAATTAGACTGGACAACAGCAGAAGATGATGACGTTGGTGCGGAATTGACTATCGAGCGCGGAAGGACCGACTACAAATGACGTACGACTCCTGGAGAGGTTTTCCATCGCTCGGTAAAAATGGTGTTTTCTTTTGAGGACCGAAATGTATGGCGGGCTTTTGTCCGTTCGGGCATTTGTCCATTCGGGCTTTTGACCGTACGGGCTTTTGATCTTTCGGGCTTTTGCCTTCCGGCATCTGCCTTCGGGCAATTGCCTGCGGGCATTTGGTACTATCGGGCTTCTGCCGGCGGGCTTCTGGCACCCACCCCTTTTCTAGCCCTTATTTACTATGGCATGACCCTAGTGGAGCCCTGCGGATCTAAAAAATAAGGATCTGGGTCATGGACCACAGGGTTAGTCGTCGGGATTGACGGTTAAATAGGGGCTGCAAGGTCGAGAGAGAGCGAGAAAGAGCGTGAGAGAGAGAGAGAAAGAGAGAGAGAGAGAGAGAGAGAGAGAGAGAGAGAGAGGAGAGGGAGAGCCCTAATTGCCGTAAGCAAAGGTCGTCGTGACCCAGCTCTGATAGGCTGGCTACCTTCATTTGCTCCACAAGATGCACAAATTCGTGCTATTGCTGCTTTTTGTGTCTTTGGGTGCTTCTTCCTGTTCTAGCTTCATCGCATACATGGATTCGTCAATGTGCGTAAACCTACAATGCGAATGGCGTGGCGCAGGAAAGAACTGCAAATCTGTGATAAGCGTTTATGATGCCTACAGCCGCCAAGCACTCCAAAAGAACGTAAAATTTGATTTTGCCACAATACAACCCTCTGTTAGAACAGCTGTCCAACGGCTTGGGAATTTCTTAACAAGGATGAGACGGATGCCGACCTGCTCTTACGTTTACAGGTTAGCTGAAAGGCGGGATGCTGCTAGAAACTTTTTGTTGTTCCCACATTTTCTGGCATTTTTCAGGGTTCGAAAGGAATTTAGCACTTTTTGTTGCCACGAGAATTTATCTTTTTTGCTCCAAACGCTCTTTTTTAAAAACTTTTTTTAGCCTTAGAGTACTTTCTGCCCTCTCAATACACGTTAATACGCTGGAAGGGAGGCGACCCCATAGAAATAAAAGAACGGCTTTGCTTTTTTTCGTCCGAAGATTTTACGTGCCATGTTTATACATAGCACGTAGAAGGCAGCGGGGGCAGGCCCCCCCTCCCCCGAAATTCGGCAGGCCTAAAAAAAACATAAGGGTTTTTTTCCCCCTCCCCCTTATGATTTTTTCAACTTGAAAATTTTTTGCCTGCGGCGCTGCTATTTTTGCAAAGTTTTTCGCCTGCCGCGCTCAATTTCGCAAAATTTTTCTTGTTACCACCTCCAAAATGTCGCTCCCCCCCCCCCCCCCCCAAAAAAAAAACTTGGGGTCAGCTACGCCCCTGATAGCATCGCACTTTCAAGTCTTCCGGAAGACAGTCAAAAGAGACAGACAAAAGAGACAATTTCAGCGCCGGTATCCTGTGAATACGTTCACGGTCGTGAAAGATCTGACACTAGAGGATGGATGTCAGGAGAAGCGGCTGTGCTGCAACGCCGATCGGATGTATGCGAACGCAGACCATGACGAGTGGCGCGGCCGTCTTCTTAATCCGATCTCTAGAAGGAGGCCGAGGACCCGATGCTAAATACCAGTAGCTTGCAAAAAGTTTGTAAACCAAGAGCTAACCATCTTGTACCCGAATTTTTTGGTGCATAAAGCTTTCCAGTAATTCATTCATCCCAGTTGACCCAGTTAACAAAAAGACACGTTACAAAGACACAGGCAAGTTTTAGTGAAAGACGGATATGAGAACAAGTGAATGAGGGGCTACTCGATACGGCAACACAACCAAAAATTCGAAAGGGATATACACAGAAAACAATTAGATTTCTTCAAGTGTGGACAACGGGTTGCTCAGATCGAGGTCGGCGACGACTTTGCGCACCTCTAGCTCCACCGAATCGAGGTCCCCGTCGGCGTTGATCGGCTGAAAAGAGACTCACTCGAGCCTCCGCATATCAAAACTACCTTCCAAAAATCCCGCTTCAACGTCCCCATGGCCACTCGAACTTTCCGTTGCAGCTCATCAGTTTCCAGACGTTCCGCGCCGAATCCACCGCGCTGCTGCGCGACTTCCGGTGATACCTGAATTGATAAAATTGAATAGAATAAAATGTTTAACCTCAAAGAACAGAACCACATCTGGTTTTGGTAGCCCAATGTCACCGGAACGAATCCATGTTCCGTTGAGCCCTGAAAACAAAGAGTTTCTTATCACGAAAGGCTTTTCCGTCGGATTAGCTTATCACGACATCGTCCCCCGCCTTATCAAAAATATACCTTTGGCAAGCGAATAAGCGACTCCCGAGTAGGCGTATCGGTCACAGACGACGTCGACACCGGCAGCGATGGATTCTTGGATGAGATCAACCTGCAGAAATGGCAGTTATTGAATGAATCAGATGCCAACCCGCTCTCTGCGATTCGCGCAAAACAATAGATGAAGCGCCTCCTCGTTCAGATCAACTTCGCTCCTCAGGTACCCGTCTATCAATTTTCCGATGGCTGTGCTTCTATCTAATCGTACCTCAGTTTTCGATTTATGCACCTTGCCTGGGAATGGGATGAATTGCACTTTCCGGCCTTCATTCGTTAGATGATCTACCAGCCGCTTTGCTTGCGTCGACTTTCCAGAACGATCGAGCCCTTCGAAAATAATTAGCGCACCGCGTTGAGGCATCTGGCGAATTGTAAAAATTTTCAGGAGTAGACGGAAATGAAGCGACGAGATCGAAAGCCTCTGACGAATCTAGTTGCCAGCCAACGGCCAGCATACGTGGAACTCGATAACATCGCGGTCGGCGAGAAACCAAAATCCCGCGCAGACAAAAGTCGCTCCCCCGCACGGTGTGTTAGTTATTGGAAGGCCAGGGCAAAGGTGTGTTCAAAAATGTCTTAATACAAAAACTATTTATTTCTGACACAGGAAATTGCTCGCTTCATTACGTTACAAAGACCGGATAAAAGAACAATAATGCCTAATCTGGAAAAATAATCTAACACGTAACGGGCAGACGGATCGGTTGTTATTGGTTATCCACTTGAAACGAGCATCATCGCGATCACGGCACCTTCTACCAGTGGTAGTAGGTCTTCTGGAAGTCGAGGTAACGGTGGGACTTGACCAGCCAGTTCAAGAAGGAGTAGGCGAAGATGAAGCGGAAGATAGTTTTAACCTAAACGGGGGTTTGATGTAGGGAAAGCCGTTATACCGCGCTGCCGTAGACTGGTCCCGAGTAGTAAAGGTTGTGTACACGGTAGATGTTGCGCACGAACTCGTTGTAGACGGCGCCGGGCGTCTTCTGGCGACGGCCCAACCAGGCGGGCAGATCAGCTAGCTTCACGTCGAAGAGCTTGGTGTCGGCTGAAAAAGGATATAATAACTAGCCATTCAAAAGCACAAAATCTCCATAACAATATATAGTTCCCGAGTTCACGGCGCTTTATAAAGATAAAACGTACGCTTTCCATAATATCGCCAGTGGCAGTAGGGGCCATGGACCTTCGGGTTCCAGCGCTTGTCGAAGAGACCGATCTCGGTCTTGTTCAGGACCCTGCAAGCACAATGTTGAAAAATTGAGAGCCGCAAACTAACCGATTGTAGAAATAGACACCCAATCTCTCGAACGCCCTAGAAATGGGAACGAAGATGGCATCGGGAACCCATGGTGTGAGGTGAGTGCCAGGCGGCGGCGGACGGAACCAGGCCATTCCCCTGAAAGATGTCTGTTGTAATGAACACGAAAACAAATGTTGAAACAGGACAACGAGAGGGAAACGATAGGAAAAACGTTCGAAGGCGCAAATCTTTCCGGGATTCAAATTAGCAAGAAACCAGGGGAAGGGGCCTCGTGGAAAGCTCGAAAACTGTCTACAACAATTTCGCTATATTTTAATCATTTTGGTAGTAATTTTCTAAACAAAATATAAAAGTTTAGCAATGGAAACTGTTCAACAAAGCTAAAATCGCCAGTGGCTGAAACGCGCCGCCCGTCCGAACAGGGGGCGCCGTAGCGCGCTATAGCAAACAACCCAGGCAGCGAGAAGGAGCGGTTTTGGGCAAAACCCCTCGAGCTTCAAAGTTTGCTGGAAAGGGTAAGTTTTATCTGATTCAAGGACAACTAAAACCGAAAAATAACACAAGGAAGGAAACAACAACAACATTTTCACAGAAAATCACAACAATTATCACAATCATGCTCCAAACGGGCAAAATAAAATACATAAACTGAGGTGGTTCACAAACAATCACCGATAAATATGTTAAAATTGATAAATCAAGCTAAAGGGGGAAAATCTAGTTTCGTGCAGCGCTTCCGACTTGAGGTTCCATTGAAAGGAACAGATCTTCGCCGGAAGAGACGCTAATCATGGGGAAAGTAGGAGTAGGCTCTGGTGGCTCGTTGGCACCACAGGCGCCGGTGTCATCGGTAGCCGATCCTTCTTCTTGATGTGTACGTTGAGAAGCCGACGGCGAAACGTGCACTTGCGGGGCCTCTTCTACTTCCTCGGCGAGCAGGGCGTACTCGAATGCGCGCAGCAGCGTCTCCACCTCGTCCGCGCCAAGCTCCTAGGGCAGAATTATTCATTACGAACTTTGAAACCAACTGTATCTTGTTCATTTGCAAACTCGAGCGCTTGCTGTATTTCCACATCATCCTGCGCGCCTGCCGCATTCGTTTCTTCAAGGTCATCCTGAAATTAAAGCATCTTTTAGCAAAAAAACCGTGAAAATTTACCCGTAACGTGCCGCTGAGAGCCGTCAAATATTCTAGCTGCGCGCTGAGTGGGTGGCCTCGGAGGAGCGAGATCGCAACTTTGAGTCGGTGCCCGATTCTCGTAAGCGCACGCCTAAAACAATCCTTTTAAAAAAACAAATCCGGCGCACCATTTCAAGGTCTGCTGATCCAGGACCCTGCGCTGTTCCGTTTCCGCTCGTAAGCGATAGGCCAAGTCTTCAGCTTCGTCGACAAGATCCGGAGGGAAGTTGGCCAGCTGGATCACGTCAAAACCTGCAGACAACGATAACAGGTATCCAGGAACGCTACCGTATAGCGGGCCCTTGTAAGGTCCCTTGAATAGGCGGTGGCGCACCTCTTCCCCGCCATATTTCTCGTCTTCCGTTGATTTGAAGTGCATGCTAAAAGTACATCTATAAATCCTAAACTAGCGATTAATACTTGATAACCGCTGATGAAGCGACGTCAAGCGCAGCGAGGTCAAGGTAATGCGTGGCCAGCATCACGTAGGACTATAAAATGATTTTAAAAAACTAGAATTAAGCATACCTTTTTCTTGATCAATTCTTCCGAAATCGCATACGAAATAGCGACGCCTTCCTCGGTGGCCGTTGCTAAAAATTGAGATCCACACCAAAATCAGCAAAAAAAATGAACGTACATCTTGCCAACTCGTCCATCACAATCAAACAGTCCTTGTCGGTAAACTCGAGAATCGTCGCCACGTCGCGCATCTCCAGGCCGAACGACGACAGATTTTGCATCAGGCTGTCGTTGTGGTCCATGCGGGTGAAAATCCTACAAAAGAATAAATTGTATTTTACCATTCCCAACGCGAACCTTTTGAAAACGGGCAGCTTGCACATCGTGGCCGGGACATAGGAGCCGAGCTGGGCGAGGAGAGAGAATTGGCAGAGCATCTTCAGCAGGGTCGACTTACCAGCCTAAAAATTCAACGCGTCTAAAGAAGAAGCCCGGCGCACACCTTTTCGAAAATGCCGATTTCGACGTCATTTTTTAGAATTTATTTTCCGAGAGTCAGAATCTGCGCTGTTTTAAAAACGTTAGCACTTTTCTATTGGTAAGCCTAAAACAAGTTTTCAGAAATTTTAATGTTCAAAAACTGATTTTCGAAAATGTATCAAGCGAATTACCATATTCGGGCCCGTGATGACGGCGAAGCGATTGTCCGGTGTCATATACTAAAGAAAACGTAGGAAAAAAGCTGGAACGCCCTACCATATCGTTGGGGATGACGGTGTCGCTGTAGTGCAGGTCCAGAATTGGGTGGCGGCCTTTCAGAATGACCACATCTTGGCCGAATTCGGGTCTACCTGTAAAGAACGTCCGGAAAAAGGCCTGAACCTTACAAGCGTGCGTTTGCGTCGCGTAGACGGCCATCGACTGCAGCATGTCCAAGAGGCACACGTCGTCGATGAGCGAATAGAGCGCCCCGACGAGCGGTCGTAGGTAGGCTATCAATTCTCGGACCCTCAGCCCGGTGGTGGACAGCAGTTCGTCCTCCGTCACAGTCAAGCGATCTAGGCAGAAAAAAGGCCGATTTTTGAAAAATGTCGACATTTTTAAAAGCTTTTAGATAGTTTTTCTAGTTGAAATCAAATTATTTTAATCAAACCAATATTAAGACACCTACTATTCGGGTATTAGACATTTCTAAACTTAAACAAAAAAGTACGGTCCCCCGATAATGCAACAGAACCAAAAAATAAGTCCGCCCCCTCATTGCGAGAGCATGAAATGTTTTTTACCATTCAATCGTAACAACTTCACGCTGGTAAATGTGATGCAGGTCCGGTGCCGCGCTTCGTTGAGGAAGAACGTCGGAAGTCGAGTGCGGAGAGGATCGCAGGTCCAGCCAAAATTTAAGATGTTTCAGTAGAAAAAAATGGGCCTACACATAATGAAAGCCTCTAGATGCCGCGTACGCCAATCGGCAGTTCTGTCCGGGTAGATGTTGCTCCATCTCTTCATTGGCTAAAATTGGAAAAATCAGGGACGTGAATATTTTATTACATAATTCCTCAATTTGCGTCAATCGTTGCATATAAAGCTCTCGCGTAGCGTCGATTCGCGCTTGCACGCCGGTCTAAAACTTTTTAGCTATTTTCGTATTGATGATACAACCAAAAAATCGGCCCCTCTAGCGGGCCGCAGAAGCGTCCGATTTTGACGATCTGGTATCTATCGGAAACTAACTAAACCCGTGAAAACTGCATATTCTAGTAAAACAAAAGCGCTTGTTTTCTCGCCGTCTCAAGGGCCTTCGAATGGTGTACCAATTATCTCGATCCGAGCTTCCTCGGGACCGCTAGAAGTGGTCTATTTTTTATGGTATATCCTGTATACCTTAATCGCAAACAACTTCTGTTGAATTATGGATATCGAGGAGCGCTTGCAATCGAGGACCGCGGAATCGAGTGTCGTAGATAGTGCTCGTTCCATGGCCGTCAGGGACTCGCTGTCGAGATTCTAAAAAAATCGAAACAAAGAAGCTTATAGGCACCTTTAGACATTGTGAGAGCAGTGTAGATTTGCAGCGGGAAAGCACTGTACGCAGCGTGGGCAGAACCAAGAGCGTTTGGAACAGCCAAAGCACCTAGAACAAATTCGAAATAATGCTTCATGCGGCACCTGCAATATCTGATTTTCGTTTTGCTGTCGAGTCGGCTTCTGGGGCCCGTAATCCCGGCAGCAGACGTTGACAACACCTCCGAGCTCGCGGACACGATTCAGCAAGCCAATTAGTTGCTCGAGGAGCTGGAAGCAATCCAGAAATTCTCAAAAAAAATACCATTGGATTCTCGATAAGCTCCGAAATAGCATCTAGCCTCAGGTTGATGAATGCGACATCAGTAGATGGTTGTAGCAGGTTGGCGCGCAAGATCTAAATTCTACAATTTAACTCAAAAATGACACGGGGGACCGGGCTTTTTTTGTATGAGTCTAGAAATGCCTAGTAACCTAATACCTTTTACGAGTTTTGCGTAAAAACAACTCTATTTCAACTAGAAAAACTACCTAAAACGTTTTGAAAATCGTGAAATTTTGGTAAAAAATCCACATCTTTTAAATTTTGTGATAAAATTTTGGATAATTTTAGCGCTTAGGCATAGAAAAAAAATCATTTGGAAACAATTCCACTGACTATATTCAAAAAAATTCGCTTGAAGAGAAAGTTGAACCCCCCGATAATGCGAAATAACCAAACCCGAACCCGGTATCCGAGAGCCGTGATTGTGTTGTCAATCACTGCCAACAAGGTGCGCCTCTCCTTTCGCGGATAGTAATCGTTGATCACTTCCAGGTTTTTCCAGGAGGCATGATCTAAAGTTGATCAAGTGCAAGAATTAACGACAAAACAATTACCCATCAAGCACTGGCGCGTGACGTCAAAAAACTTGAAAGGGATCGTCTGGGCGGATAGGACAAATTCGTTGCGAAACTCGACAAATCTGATCAAGGCGCCCATTGCCGCGCAGGCAAATTGTCTGAGAAAGCTTTTTTAACCTAAAAAGAGTAACTTACTTGCCAACAACATCCTTGAGATTTTCAGCCTTGCTCGAAAGGAGCTTCATGATCGCCAGCCCACGCTCGGGGTTGAAGAATCTAAACAAAGCACACAAATACTAAATGAGGAATGTTTCCTACCTTCTTTGCACGGAAGTGATCTCGGCCGTGGGTGTTATACGCTTTATAACCTCCGAAAAGAGCAAATTGTTTGCCCTGTCGCCCTGCGTTTCAGCTATCACAATCTCTTCCGGTTCGCACAACTGCAGCATGGCGCTGAGAATGGCGTACGCGCCAGAGTCACGAAATTCTGAAACCAAACTATTTTTCTCGAGGTAACTGTTTACCTGTAAAAGTCCATTCAACGCCTTCTTCCTCGGCCCACGCCATGCCGACCAGGCCCTTGTCAGTGCCGCGCCCTTCCCAGACGGCTAAGAAAAAAAGAATTTACACAGCAGATTTCGAAAATAAACCTGCGACCACGTTCCGTTCGATGCTCTTGCTGTTCAGAAATTTGGACGAGCCGACGGGCGGCAATTTTCTAAAGCAAACTAGAAGATTTGAAAGGTTTCTTACCGAGTCTTCGGCGTCTTCCCCAGGAACTGCCTTGAAATGTCGTAACTGCTCGAACCACCGTCATATCCAGTTGTTGACAGCTGCGAAGACAGCATCTGAAAGATCGTATAAATTTAAAATCCAACGCTAATTTTAGGAAAAAGTGTATTTGTAAAAAAAAAGGGGAAAATTGGAAATAGCCACATCCGGTGCGGGGCGAAACTGCGTAAGAGTACTGCCTCGTAGTGGCTACGCTTTCCGCTCGATTGCCCTGGACAATCTAACTAACAGGTAAGCTAGCTTCCTATAAAAGCACCAGATGGTTACAGTCGCTTCGCGACTGCAACCATCTGGCCTTCGGGCTACCCTACATGTCCCACCCCACCACATCCTTTCCCACCTCCATCAATACCCCCGATAGCCGAAATCCCGTTCAAAAACTACCTAAATACCTTCCTGATGGCTGCAGATACCCCCCATGGCTGAAATCCCCTTCAAAAACTACCTAAATACCTTCCCGATGGCTTTAGATACCCCCCATGGCTGAAATCCCCTTCAAAAACTACCTAAATACCTTCCCGATGGCTTTAGATACCCCCCATGGCTGAAATCCCCTTCAAAAACTACCTAAATACCTTCCCGATGGCTTTAGATACCCCCCATGGCTGAAATCCCCTTCAAAAACAACCTAAATACCTTCCTGATGGCTTTAGATACCCCCCATGGCTGAAATCCCCTTCAAAAACTACCTAAATACCTTCCCGATGGCTTTAGATACCCCCCATGGCTGAAATCCCCTTCAAAAACTACCTAAATACCTTCCCGATGGCTTTAGATACCCCCCATGGCTGAAATCCCCTTCAAAAACAACCTAAATACCTTCCTGATGGCTTTAGATACCCCCCATGGCTGAAATCCCCTTCAAAAACTACCTAAATACCTTCCTGATGGCTTCAGATACCCCCCATGGCTGAAATCCCCTTCAAAAACTACCTAAATACCTTCCCGATGGCTGAAATCCCCTTCAAAAACAACCTAAATACCTTCCTGATGGCTTTAGATACCCCCCATGGCTGAAATCCCCTTCAAAAACTACCTAAATACCTTCCCGATGGCTTTAGATACCCCCCATGGCTGAAATCCCCTTCAAAAACTACCTAAATACCTTCCCGATGGCTTTAGATACCCCCCCATGGCTGAAATCCCTTCAAAAACAACCTAAATACCTTCCTGATGGCTTTAGATACCCCCCATGGCTGAAATCCCCTTCAAAAACTACCTAAATACCTTCCCGATGGCTTTAGATACCCCCATGGCTGAAATCCCCTTCAAAAAACAACCTAAATACCTTCCTGATGGCTTTAGATACCCCCCATGGCTGAAATCCCCTTCAAAAACTACCTAAATACCTTCCCGATGGCTTTAGATACCCCCATGGCTGAAATCCCCTTCAAAAACTACCTAAATACCTTCCCGATGGCTTTAGATACCCCCCATGGCTGAAATCCCCTTCAAAAACAACCTAAATACCTTCCTGATGGCTTTAGATACCCCCCATGGCTGAAATCCCCTTCAAAAACTACCTAAATACCTTCCCGATGGCTTTAGATACCCCCCATGGCTGAAATCCCCTTCAAAAACTACCTAAATACCTTCCCGATGGCTTTAGATACCCCCCATGGCTGAAATCCCCTTCAAAAACTACCTAAATACTTTCCTGATGGTTTAAGGTACCTCCCCTAGCCGAAATCCGCTTAAAAAACAAAAATAACGACCGACCGGATGGAATGAGAGAAAAAAGAAATGAAATCCCCCGTGAAAATTTTCATCCACGAAACGCGCGCGACCTGGCTCACTATGTCCAAAATCACCCCAACCTCCGTCGCCCACCCCTTTTACTAAGGGAAAAACTTTCAAAGTTAATTTTAATAATTTAAACAAAAAGTTTTTCATAATTTTTTAATCAGTTTGGGGGTTTCTGACCACGCTCTATCCGAATCCGAAGAGAGCTAAGCTCTAGCTCCTTTCCCCTTCGAGTTGAATTCGGCTTCAGACACACGGACGGACGGACGGACGGACGTCTCTACTTTTTTATTATAGTTGATGCCAAAGGGCATTTCGATGTACTTTCACGGAGATTTCGAAAATCATAGTGAGAATGACCCGCTCGCTTGATTTTCAAGGCAGTTTGTAAAGCTCGAGCCCAGGGAGCCGGGAGCCGAAAGAGCTCAGGGAGCTTCCGAAGGTATCTTAAAGCATCATTGGCATTAATTTTGGACTATTATACTAGTATTAGTGCATTACTACAAGATTTAATACGAATTACGACTTTTATAACCTTATACTGCAAAACCGTCTTGGGCTCCCTGGGCTCCCTGGGCTCGAGCTTTACTAAATGCCGATTTTCAGGGCAAAACCGCTCCGGAAAGCTGCACCTCGCGACGAGGGCAGCTTTCCGAAGCGCATCTTTCCGAAGCGCTGCCTCGCCTCCCGCTCGTTTTCTAAAAATATTTGAAAGCATATTCCGCTATAGTTTTGCAGGGATATTCCGAAACATTTTATTGAGAATGGCTTGCTCTAGCGGCTGAAGTAATTCTCTCCTGAATGCATTATGTGTTTTAATTCCTATACCCCTGAACGTGTAAATTCCAACTTTATACACTATAAAACTAAGCACGTCGACGAATTGCAATGATATGCGAATGTCAGTGAGATAGGTGACAGGGTTAAGGCACAAATTCTGTACAAAAATTGCTGGGTGAGGCATGCTGCCGTGTGAGCAGGCTGAAACGGGGAGAGCCAAAAATCCATGAGTTTTGCACGAAAAATACGGACACCAACACAAATACTGGCAAAGTTTTTTTGTATTCCGGAAGTGCGGTTCGAGATTCTCTATAGTTTGAACGGGTTTTAAAGAGGCTCCAGACGTGGAAAGCCTATGGGTTTTGCATCTGCCTTCTTTTTCTCTCTTCCTCCTCCTTCTCCTCGGCCTCCTCCTCGAGCTCCCGGCGCTGCGCTTCTCGCAACATTTGCAGCAACTCTTTTTGAGTTTTCGTGGCTTGCTCATCCTCTTCCTAAAAGTTTTCCGGTACGGTATCTGGGGCGCCGTTTACCGTGAGACTCTCGAGGCGCGTGTTGCTCTCCTCCATCGGCGGTTTCAGGCTGTTTTTTGGGGTATTGGGAGGGAACGTCTAAAAATTCATAGATTTCCGGTGCCAAAAAGGAGCTGCAACAAATTTTGATAAAAAAACGCGGCAAAAATTCGATACCTTTACTTAGAGAGTTTTTCGGGGCTTTAGGAACGTCTGAAAGTATGTACAGCTTTTAGTATGAATAATTTCAGAGCGGAGATTTCTTTCTTTTGCTTTAGTTAAATTTAAATACTACCTGTCCAAAATTGACATTTCCGGCTGAAGCGCGCAACCCTAGAGGTTGCCCGATCGTCATGTCGAGTTTTGGGTCGTGCGACATCCTCCGCAAATTCTTAAATTGCTCCATATTTTCCAGCTCCACCGCCTAAATAGGGAAAAAGCAAATCGGAGGTTAGTAAGCAAGAAAAATAGGGCAAAGAGTTAGTAAAATGACAACTTTCTCACCCCGCACACAGACTCTCTCTCTCCCTCCCTCTCTCTCTCACTCTCTCTCACTCTCTCTGTCGCTCGCGCTCTCTAGCTCTCTCCGCTTTTTCTTAAAAAAGCAATTGCCTAAACTTACATTTGCACTAACAACATTCCGATCCTCGGCCGGCCAAACTGGCGTCGGATGCGAAGTTTTCCTGAAAATTCCCATGTTTTGCAATCACAAATTGCATTAGTTCAGAAACTTCCCAAAGCTAGAGGTTTTAGCCCTTCTCAAAAATGAGCCCAACCCACCTCATCTTGCTGAAGAACGACTTGCGCTTCTCCAAGGGCGGCGAGTTGCCCAGGCTGAACTCGACGGCTAAACAACACCTTTGCACGTAAAAAAAAGATGTTTTTACGTTTAACGCTGAATTTACGCCTTCTGAAGCCGAGCTCGGGAGTGGAGACGACGCTCATCCGGTGGTCCACGAATACCGGCACCTCGTTCTTGTCGTCGAGCTCGATCTGCTCGCAGAAGTTGCGGGATTGGAACTGAAATCAGGCTTGTTGATCGTCGTAAGCCTAAGCCCAAGTCCAATCGAAGCCCAAGCCTAAGCCTAGGCCTAAGCCTAAGCCTAAGCTTAAGCCCAAGCCTAAGCCTAAGCCTAAGCTTAAGCCTGAGCTTAAGCCTAAGCCTAAGCCTAAGCCTAAGCCTAAGCCTAAGCCTAAGCCTAAGCCTAAGCTTAAGCCTAAGCCTAAGTCTAAGCCTAGGCCTAAGCCTAAGCCTAAGCCTAAGCCTAAGCTTTTAAGTTAATTTAAAAATCCTAAGCCTCAGCCTCATATACAAACCGCAAACTTACACTATCCGCAAAGGCATTCGAAAAGCGGCAACTGCTGATTTTTGGAGCCATGCATACCGGACTCGTCGGAGGCCTTAAATATGTTTAAAGAAAGCTTGAAGTCTTTTTTGTGATCTTATCTTAAGACTTTCACTTCCCAATCCCTTTAAAATTGGTTTCATTCGGGTGTTTGAGCCAAAACTTACGGCACATCCCACTGCGACGGGTGAACATCTCCATACGGCGAATCCAGGTCCACCGAAATGTTGTAGAGTGGATCGATTCGCTAAATTGTACTTTAAAGGGTCATTGAAGGCGGGCTCACGCTCTGTCCCCAGTGGATATCCTTGATGATCGGGGGCTCGTACAGATCACCGGAGACAATTTGGTAGGCCGTCTAAATTCACCAGGTTTCTAGCGAGAGAGATAGAGAGAGAGAGAGAGAGAGAGAGAGAGAGAGAGAGAGAGAGAGAGAGAGAGGGAGAGAGACAATCCTCACCTCCATATTCCTATCCAGCAGGTAGTTACTCTCAAAATCGTCGTCATCGCTTCCGAATGGATTTAGGAGCGCCTCGGCCACCTGAATTTTGTGCATTTTCCAGATCTTTACAGATTCAACTCACTTTCAACCATCCCATATAGAAGACAAAGGAGAAGATGGTGTGCACCGGGATTCCGATGTCAATCTGGAATAGTTTTGACCGGTAAAGGGATTGAAAATGGCGGAATCGACTCTTCAATTCACTAGTTCTCGACAGCTACACGAAAGGAACTCGTTTTCCTGTACTTGGAACAAAAATCCGACGATTAGTACATGTCATCTGACTTGCCAGCGAGAGAGAGAGAAAGAAAGAGAGAGAGAGAGAGAGAGAGAGAGAGAGAGAGAGAGGGGAGAGAGAGGGAGAGAGAGGTTGGACCTACATATTCGACAAAGTGCTGGTCGTCAATTTCATGAAGTAGGAACTGACTGGAGCAGAGGGCGAGCACAAAGTATAGCCTGAAATCGGCTGCACTAGGTAAAAAATTTCAGTTTGGCGTCCTGGCCCGGCTTTCCGCTCAACTTAACGACGGGACATCCTAAGACGCGCCCTACCTACCGTACAACGATACACACGACTTGGGTGTACAGCAGCGGAACGGGGGTAGAGTCGTGCATCAAGAGGGTTCCCAGGGATCGACGCCATTTCATGAATTCCTGAAAAATAAGGCCGCAGTTATAAGGTCCTAGAAAATTCTTTAGTAGACTAGAAAATTTTCTCCCTCTCTTTCTTTCTCTCTCTCTTCTCGCTCTCTCTCGCTTTAACCCACCTGATAAATCGAGTCCTGCGTAATGTCGGAGGCAATTCTGCCCTCGGCCCGGAGCCGAGCCACAATCGACATGGCCCAGTGAATCGGGACAAAATATTTCGAATGTTGGGTATCGATCTGGAAGTAGAAAAAATCTTCAGAATCATCATAGTCTATTCAAGGCTAGCCAAGATCCTGGCGGAACGATCAAAAATAGCATGGTTCCCAGTCCCTTTCACGCCAGGCCAGAGAAGTTAGGAATTGAAAAATTGCGTGTTTTTTTGGGTTGCTGGCTCCTTGAAAAGAAGATAAAGTCATGTCTAGGTAAGAAATGAAGGTTCCTTCGGGATTTTGGTCCCTTTAAAACGAACCGCTTCAAACCCGGCCAGCTCGTCGTTCGTAATGTACCCTGCGGCAACAAGTGTCCCCATCGTCGGGAATCGTTTACGCACCAGCACCGAAATGTCGCGGTAGATTATCACCTAAAAGTGGGCAGATAACCAGCGCGAGAGATAGAGAGAGCGGGAGAGAGAAGGAGAGCAGAGAGAGAGGGAGGGAGAAAGAGAGAGAGAGAGAGAGAGAGCGAGAGACAGACATATTCAAAAATTTCGGCTCCAACCTGGGCAAATAACAAATGTCTGACGATGTTCCGCCTCGCCATTATCGTCTCCTCGTCGTTTCCGGGGATGTAGTTTCTGATGTGGAGGGCTGCGCTAAAAACTTAGAGTTGCTGGCACATTCCCTTTAAAGAGGCCTGGACCTCAGGAATCGACCCCTAGGTAGACTAGGTCTAGCCAGCTACGCTTCACGATAAAACGAGTTTTAGCTGCGCCTGCTAGCCCTGAAAGGTGCTTCCTTTGAGCGGGCGCGCCTATTATATCCTCGCGTAGCTGCCGAGGCCTAGTTGGCCACAAGGGTCGATTCTTGCGGTTCTGGTCCCTTTAAAAAGATTTCTCACTAATCGATCCATCCGCTGTCGCAATACATGGCCCACCACCTAGCCACTACGATCGACACGTAGAAGCGGAGCATGAAAGTGAGAGGGAGGAAGTCTTTGTGCTCGCGAAAGAAGGCGACGACACGCTCGAACACACTGAAAATTATCTTCAACTCTCTATCTCTCTCTTTATCTTTCTCTCTCGCTCTCGCCGTCTCCTTCTCCTTCACTCTTCCTTAAATTCCGTTTATCGCACCTCTGCTGTTCTGGCGTAAATGCGAATCGATAGAGCAACGAAATAGAAATATATCCAACACACCACAGAATCAGCTCCATATAAACCGCCTAGAATATTTTTTAGCGTATTTCAGCTCAGACTACCTTCCAGATACTCCCGCGCCATCGAAAGATCAGCCTCGGAAAGATGCCAAACTTGGCTGAGGCCACGTCGGCCGCGTAGGCCACCGTCATTTGCTGGAATGTGGAATTTATGCAATTAAGAGAATAGGAATCGTTAAGATTTATAATCAAAGACCCTTTAAAAGAAGAGAAAAATGAATAGCAAGCGAAAGCTCGGGAGATAGAGAGGGAGCGAGATATGTGAAATCATTATATTCAGCATAATCCTGCGCCTAAGAATTTTCGAACTCCGAATCCTGCGCCAAAGCACTTGCAAGATCCGATTAAAAAAAATGGGTCAATCCAGGTGCTCTGATCTCCGTAATTTGGAGCTAAGCGGAACCGAAAAGGCAAAGCCCGGAAAATCAGAGAGACACTGATATCGAAATGACGTATCCCTTGGGGAGGATAGCCGACTAGACTGACCATCAATCGAGATGATTCGAAGAAATGAGAGAGAGAGAGAGAGAGAGAGAGAGAGAGAAAGTGGGAGAGAGGGAAAGAGATGGAGAGAGAAAGGGGGAGGGAGAGAGACGCAAATTAAGATTCAAAAGGACAAGGACACCCCCAAGTCGTGAGACCTGTTTATTATTGTCTTTTTGGAAAACAACGCCATTCCAAGGAATATGGTTTGGTTTGAACAACAAGCCCAACCAGGGCAAGCTAGCAACGATTCTTTGGGGAAATCGAGGACCGGCTACAGGGAACGTTTCACTGCCCGGGCAAGCTAGCAGAGACCCTTTAGGAATTGAATTGGAGCAGCAGGAAACATGCCAAGTCAAAGGCGAGAACAATTTTAAGCCCCGCGTCAATTGGCAAATAACGGAAAAAACGATGGGCCGGGGAAGACGGCCAGATTATGAGTGCCAAATAGGCAAAAGACATTTTTGTTTTTCGGGGTGGGACCTGTATTGGGGGTCAACAAATAGCACACACGAACGGGGCAAAACGCGAAGAAGACACGTATACCCAAAAATGACTAGCGGGCGAATTTGGTCCATTTCGGAAGGGAGGGGCCCCAGGGGAGGCTAGCAAACACCCTTTGTATTCAAGGGGAGAGACTGGTCAAAAAGGGCGTTTTGAGGTGTAAATGGAACGGTCGATTCGCTCTCCCAAACATCAGATCAGGGCAGCAAAATCAAGAATTGAGAGGCGAGAGAAAGGGCGAGAGCGAGAGACAGATAGAGAAAGAACCTCACAAAAATGGTCTTAGTCATGAGTGATGATAATTATAACGGCTGAAAAGAGAGCAGAAAGCAATTATGAAACCCAGGGCGAGCACACCGAATATTTTGGGGGGCAGCGCCAAAAATGACAACAAAATTTGGGGAAATTGCCGACGAATTCTCAAAGAATCTCTGCTAGCTTGCCCTGAATACTTGACAAGAGATTGAGAAGTGAGAAGGCCATGCATCGGCCTAAGCCTAAGCCTAAGCCTAAGCCTAAGCCTACGCCTAAGCCCAAGCCTAAGCCTAAGCCTAAGCCTAAGCCTAAGCCCAAGCCTAAGCCTAAGCCTAAGCCTAAGCCTAAGCCTAAGCCTAAGCCTAAGCCTAAGCCTGAGCCTAAGTCTAAGCCTAAGCCTAAGCCTAAGCCTAAGCCTAAGCCTGAGCCTGAGCCTAAGCCTGTGTCTAAGTCTAAGCCTAAAAGCGAATGCCAAGCCGAAGCACGGCTTTTCCTAACTTCCGGACTTTCTACAGTATGTTCCAGGCCCCAAAACGGCAAAATAACCACCATTCCCACCCTCCCCCTCCCCATCCAATCCCAAGGTATATTTGCCGGCCATAAAAACGGCTGTCGACGTTGCCACGGGAGCATCCTTGTCTGGGCGCGTCGCCTGTATGTTTTTCGCAACCACCCCCACTTTGTACTACATCTCCTCTGTCTCCGCTGTCCCGTCTTCAGTCGATATTCTATAAATTTTTATGGGCCACCCGGGTGACTGTGATCGTCTTTTTTGGGTGTGCCTAAAAATAGGTCGCGGATTTTAGAAAATTAGCGGCTAAGATTTTTCAAAATAGAGGGAAAAGGTTTTATGGGACCCGCAGCAAATCGAGAATTATAGAGTGTGAGGAAGACAGAGAGAGAGAGAGAGAGAGAGAGAGCGAGCGAGAGAGAGAGAGAGAGGAAGAGAGAGGTTGCATCGACTTTAAAAAAACTAAAAAATCGGCACAATGTGGCACTTTTCAGGACAGGAAGCCGACTGACCAGCGCCCGGTTATCGAAAGACCCCTATGCAAATTTAGAGCCGATTGTCTAGCCAGACGCCATCGAAAACAGCAGCGGCTGTTTGGGGATTTCCTCGAAATGACGGAAAAGTGGAGTATGATCGTCTACGCGAGCTTTGAAAGTTGTTTGGCGATTTACGGAGCTGGTACTATGAGCGAGAGAGAGAGAGAGAGAGCGAGAGAGAGGAGAGAGAGAGAGAGAGAGAGAGAGAGACGCCCGAGGTACACGAGCCCAAGCCTAAAACTAAGCCCAAGCCTAAGCCGAAGCCTAAGCTAAGCCTAAGCCTTTTTTTTTGTTTTTTTCCCTGCCACATTTTCGGTGAACGCTTATTTGGCATAATGTCATTTGGCATAATTTTCATTTGGCATAATGTCATTTGGCATAATTTTCATTTGGCATAATTTCATTTGGCATAATTTTCATTTGGCATAATTTTCATTTGGCATAATTTTCATTTGGCATAATTTTCATTTGGCATAACGTTATTTGGCATAATGTTATTTGGCATAATTTAGCCTGTTTATACATGTCACACAACATCACAGGTAAAGACAAAGACAAGGACAAAGACGCTGCTGGGTGGAATAGACCCGCGGGGGGTTGGGACTACTTCGGTTCTTCTTCGAACCGCGTTGGCGCATCTTTTCGTACTTGACATCGATCCGAACTTGATCGCCACCCAATTCCTTCAGGAACTGCCAATTGTTGTTGTGGGAATTGTTGATTTGGCGAGCGAATTATGCCAAATGACAATTATGCCAAATGAAAATTATGCCAAATGAAAATTATGCCAAATGAAAATTATGCCAAATGAAAATTATGCCAAATGAAATTATGCCAAATGAAAATTATGCCAAATGAGATTATGCCAAATGAAAATTATGCCAAATGAACGTAAATCCACATTTTCATCTCGGGCATTCAACAGCGTGGCATAAAGCGACAAGCCCAAAATCCTGGTCTGGGGTCCATGATCTATCCCGGGTGGCCCAACCCTAGTATTCCCTGGGGCCCTCCAAAAGCCGTGGCCATGGGGTGACACTTCCCCGAGACCACATTTTTCTACTAAAAACTTGGCTGGTTGTGCTCTTTCTGTCACATTTGCATGTCGTGTCTTTTCGTATATTTTGTGTGCGGAATTTAGCGGAAATGGCAGGCTAACAGAGATTCTTTGGGAAAGGGCAGCCGAGCAGAGATTCTTTAGGAGACCACCGAGCAGAGATTCTTTAGGAAAGGGCAGGCTAATGGCGATAAATTGTTTTTTGTAAATATTCTTATCCGGCTCAAATTCCCAATTCTCTTACTCGGATGTCCCGAGAGGGCCCGGCTTGGGGTCCATGCAATATGCTAAAAGATGCCATTTATCATCGTATCGCCTCGGGGGCCCAGGGTCACAATGGGTCCCCAAACCGGCTACTTCTGGCCCCACAACTTTTACATCAGTTCAAGCTTTTGGTTACAGTAAATAGCGATAACTTGCTCTCTCTCTCTCTCTCTCTCTCTCTCTCTCTACGTCTCGTTTTCTCTCGTGATCTCTATCTCTCCCTCTCTCTCTCTCTCTCTCTCTCTCTCTCTCTCTCTCTCTCTCTCTCTCTCTCCTTCCTAACCCCTTTCTAGTCATAATGTGCATCCCAAATGCTCTCGCCTATCAATGCCTACTACAAGTGAAACGGATATACCACAAATACAGGTTGGTTTTTCGATTTGGGCAGCTTGCTTAGGTCAGGCTTGGACTTACAAGGAGTCGCTTTTAGGTGCTTTTAGAGTTTCGGGACGGGACTTAGCTAGTTCGATAGAGAAAAAAATTCTGAGCAACATCCCGTTTTCAAAAAGTGCTGATCGATAAAGCTGTTTTCGAAAATTTAATTTAAAGTTCGCGCTTTTTTCTAGTTTTCGGGTCCATTTCCTCGGTGCACGTCGTTTTCGGGGCTGGGCAGGGCACCATTCGTAACCCCCCCGCCAATGCCTCCAACACAGGTTGCATTGGCGTATTCGTAGCGCGCTTGCCTACCAACTTTTTAACCTCTTTTTGCCTCGGGTTCGAATCTTCGCGCTCGCTAACCCTTTGCTTTTTGGTTCTTGAGCCCGTTATCGGTGCATAAAATTTTAATTAGCAAAAAAGCAAAGAGTTAACGATAAATAAGAATCGAACTTGTGGCAAAAGGTCAAAAAAAAAATTCGTAGGCCATCGCACTAGCCACTTGGCCATGCCTAGGACGGGATCCAAGGCGCCTGGAGTCCTCATGTGGCAGAGGCGATCGACCGCCGCAAATAACCTCAAATCACCACAAGGGTCCGGACACCGGGAACATTTTTAGTTAAATTAAATTTTCTAAAACAGCTTTATCGATCAGCACTTTTTGAAAACGGGATGTTGCTCAAAATTTTTTTCTCTATCGAACTAGCTAGGTCCCGTCCCGAAACTCCAAAAGCACCTAAAAGCGACTCCTTGTTAGACTTAGGCTTACGATTAGAAATCAAATTGTCCAAAATCCCAGTCTTTCCCACGTGCTGCTCCTCACCTCCTATTTTCTCTTCATCGTCGGCTCCGGATTCACCTTTTACGCGATGGAAGCGAGATATACTTCGATGGTCCGCGCGAATATGGCTCGACGACATCAGACTTCGAGGAATAGGTAGGTTAAGTGCCAAATAACGGCTGTACATACGGCTATTGTAAACAGTTTGTATTTTGGGCGTCAATAGCCGCTATGCTCCATTCTGTAGTTTGTAGCTTCTTTCTTACCGGATTTTCCAGATTCGTCTCCCATGCACTGTTGCCCGAGATTTTCAACAACTCCAAGCTGCTGCTCTATATCCATGAAAACAAGTCTAATTTCTTAAAGGTACTTGGGTGGTTTGGGAGAGAGAGAGAGCGAGAGAGAGAGAGATACCAATGACGATACCATCCTTCAGAATGTTGTGGTCAAAAAGCTCGAAGACTACGAGCGAATACTCCGACTGCGCAAAGAATTTCGACCGCCGCAAGAAGTCACCGTGCCCAGCTCCTTGATTTTTGTAATTTTCACATTTTTTGAACGCTTTTTTCTGGATTCAGGCATTTTCTTGTGCGACGACCATCGGCTACAGCCATGTCTATCCGATGACACAAGCGGTACGGATAGGCCTAGCTTAGACTTAGGCCGGCTTCGGCTTTGGCTTATGCTTGGGCTTAGGCTTAGCTTGGGCTTTGGAGACTTGAGCTCATGCTCAGCTCTGAATATCTTTTCAGGGTCGCCTCTTCTCAATTTTCCTTACAATTGTTGGAGTGCCATTTACGATGATCGTCATCAATGATTTGGCCTATTTGTTGACACGCCTGCTCGACTTTCCTTGTTACATTTTTGGCATGTTTTTAGAGAGAGATAGAGAGAGAGCGAGAGTGAGAGACAGAGCGCGAGTGAGATAGAGTGAGAGAGAAGGTGACTGAATGAGTGAGTGAGTGAGAGAGAGAGAGAGAGTGAGCGCAAGACCGCGAAGAGGAATCTATTTTTTAGAAAAGCTCTGGAACGTTTTTCGCTTCTGCACCATCCGCGTACTCCCCGAAAGCGAGCTGCTGCAAAAATGGGGCGCCCGAGGGGAGACAAGGTATTCGTAAGACTACCGTACTTACCAATTTTAGGATCGACTACCGGCTGGCCAATTCCAATCGATTATTGGGGATCCCTGTAACTTTGGCATCGCTGGCGCTTATCGGTGGGTCACATAGCAGCTTGAGGCTTTCAAAGCCTAAAGCCAAGCCTCATCCTAGGTCTAATTTAAAGGAAAACTCCAAAAAGGCCCAACTTCAGGCTGGCTTGCTCTGGGATGCGCTCTCGCGGCAAATATCTATACCCGGGAGCCGCTGAGCAACCTACTGTACTTTGTCATTTCCACGCTGGCTACTGTAGGCCATGCGCAATTCGTATTACCTGGTACGTGGTTTTAAAGGGGCTAAAAAACGTCAAATCGTTACTTTTCTCCCTCCTTACTCGCTTAGTCGACGAAATAGGTCGAGTCCGAGACATATCAGTTCCCCAACAAATTTTTATACACTTAAAAAGTGGATTCACTTAAAATTTCAGCGGACTCCCCAACGCTCTTGGCAAGCTGGGCGGTATTCACGCTACTGGGGCTGGCCCTGGTCTCCCTCTTCGTCAACCTGATGCACACCAAATTTGCGTCGGCCTATTGGATACCGGGTAGAATGATGCGGACGGCACCCAATGGGTAAGCCTAAGCCTAAGCCGAAGCCGAAGCCTAACAAGCCGAAGCCTTACTTTGTTCAGGCAATGCCCTCGATGTCTACACCTGGCCACCTTCGACTCGTTTGAAGAGCTGGAGGGTAGCGAGCCGTCCCTCAATCACCTCACCACGCTCGGCATCTTTCAGACCGAAGTGAGAGAGAGAAAGCGAGAGAGAGAGAGAGAGAGAGAGAGAGAGAGAGAGAGAGAGAAGGCAGTTAGATAACTACCAATTGTCACCTCCAAACCCACGTTTTAAGGATAAATGCCGTTTGATCAACTTTGAACGTGCAGAAAAGGCTTGTGTCGATGCGATCGTGCAGACAGAGGATCGGAACGGAAATCAGGAACCGGAACCCCACCTGATCGGATCGATATACGAGGAGCCTCGAGTCTACCTGGCAGCCGGACGGAATGGAATTTCAAAGGTTTTATCCATTTTCTACGTTGATTTGTTATGCTTCAGGATGACGTCCATAGTCTGCTGGCGGAAACCTACGCATCACAACCACCTCGATTGATATTTTGATGTCAATAAAGATCGTTGGTCAGCGGAACTTGATGTCTCTCCGCTTTCTTCTTTGTCTCGCTGTTTCTCTACACTCTGGTTTTCAACAAAAATATTTTTTAACTTATTCCGACGTAATTTTGCATGGAGATTTTTAAAATCACAATGAGAATGACAGGGAAAATGGGGAAAATGAGGAAAAAGGCCTCAAAACAAAAGCCTAAGCCTAAGCCGAAACTTCTGAAGCCTGAAAAATTCGGCTGGGGATGCGACATCCTCTTTCTTTCGCTGTCCCTCCACGCTCTCGTTTTCAAAAAATCGGTTTTCGACGTCTTCCCAAGTAGTTTTGCATGGAGATTCCAAAAATCATAGTGAGAATTACCGTCGCGGCGGAAGATGCGCCCAAAACAGCCCCCGAAGTCTCGACGATGCGACTTGGGGCGGCACCGGTATGCGATCACGCCTTTTCTCGCGATCCCTCCGCTCCCTCGCCTACAAAAAATATTTTTGAACGTATTCCGGCGTATTTTTACATGGAGATTCCAAAAATCATAGTAAGAATGGCTGGCTTTGTATATTTTACGTGCAAAATGTCTGGTATATCTCTGTCTAGCGCATTTTTGATTTGCTCATACATTCTTTATTGGATTCTCTACATCTCTAACCAACTGAAAACAGTATTTGGCCACATTTTGAAGTATATAGATAAAAAAATCGTGTAGATAATGGACACATTAAAAACGAATAAATGTGTGCATCAATGGGACCCGAGTTATAGAACACAAAATTGCATACAGGTTAGGGTTAGAGATTTTGGAAAAAGAGAGAGGGAGAGAGAGAGAGAGAGAGAGAGAGAGAGAGAGCGCGAGAGAAAGTTAGTCTATTTCCCCAGCCGATTCTAGCATGCAAATAGAATCCGGGAGGTTAGTAGGGGGGACTTGTTATTTTTGGGTCCCTATGACCTTTATGCAAATTTAATTCGGCAGCGTTTTACAGGCTGACTTCCCATAATTTGTGTAAAAAGCCAGCAGAAAACCTGGACAATCACACTGATTAGAAAAACATAGAATATCGAATATACAGTAATCTCTCTTCTTCAAAATCGACAAGTTTTCAAAAACAACCGTGTGCACCGGATCGGTTATGGGGGAAAGCGACGAGAATTCACGACTTCGATGCATTTTTCTAGGGGTTTTTGGGTATGGCCATTAGTGCTGCTCCAGCTCGATGAAGCGCGAATGTCGGCGCGTGTCGACGAATTGGCGGGATCTGGAATGGAGCATTGTAAAAGAAAAGCCTTCCAGTTAAGCTAATCCTAAGCCTAAGCCCAAGCCTAAGCGAAGCCTAAGCCCAAGCCTAAGCCTAAGCCTAAGCCAGCAAAGATCACTGAAACCGACCTCCGCTTCGGCGTCGACCACATCAGCTCGTGATCGCGGCTCATCTGGAGGTAGCTGGCCTTTGGCGGGGGCTCATCAAAGAAGCAGGTATTTCGATTCTCGTCGCACTCCGCGGGGAATATCTAAAAAGAAAACTATGTATTAAAAAAAAAATCAAGTCAACTTTTTTAGAGCCCATCGAGGTCCGCTAGGCAAGATTTTGCCTTATTGGGCCTTTAGAAGATGTTCGAAACTATGAGAGCGAGCTAGCTGGCTAGCTGAGCTAGCTTGCCGACAGCATGCTTTTAAAATACCTACCCGGCTGCCTCTCCTGCTAGCGGCTTCGTCCACCTCATCAATAGGTTTCAGTTCCTTGGGCTCGCGCTCCCTGACCTTCCGCTGGTCCTTCCAGTCACTCGGTTTCCATTGGACAAAGACGAGGCGGCAGGGGAGTTGTTCCTAGAAATAAGGATTGAATTCAGAGAGAGAGAGAGAGAGAGAGAGAGAGAGAGAGAGAGAGAGAGAGATGACAAATTTTTACCTGGATAACAGAATGATGCGTGACGAGCGTCTGAATTGAGGGGAAGAACTTCTCAGCCGCCTGGAACTTGATCCGGAAGCCCTTGGCGTTCCGGACGAGCAGGTAGTGGCTGACGCCGGTCGGGTTATGAGAGAGTGGCACTCGCACGGAGAGGGCCAGACTGAAAAGGGGAATATTGTAAAGTTTAACAACTGCTAAAATGTGTAAGCCTAAGCCTGCCTAAGCCCCTAAGCCACCCATAAGCCTAAGCCTAAGCCTAAGCCTAAGCCTAAGCCTAAGCCTAAGCCTAAGCCCAAGCCCAAGCCTAAGCCCAACCTATCATGAATACCATACCTTCTCCGACTCTCCGAGTACCGTACGACAAACGCCCCCTCGGGGTGGGCAAGGAGGTTGGTCATCAACGACTCGCGGGAGGGGAGACGGCAGAAATAGCCGACGGTGTCGAGCTGCTTCTCCAGCGTCTCGTCGACGAGGTAGATTTGTTCTCCACTACAAGATCAGAGAGTGAGAGGTGGGGTCATAGCAGGAGCGAGAGTGAGAGAGCGAGACAAAGAGAGAGAGAGAGAGAGAGAGAGCGACAGCTACCAAAAAACTCACAGCTTCTCATCATACACAATCCTCGGTTCCTTGGCAGCTAGTGTGGAAGTGCGGCTGGTGGTCTGGGTTCCGGTAGATGAGGTATCTTCCGGTTCAGCCAGCGGCTAAAGGGAGGGCGACAGGTGAGAAGGAAAATGATGAAATTACCGGTGACTTGATGTCCTCCTGGGGTTTGGGTCGGCACAGTGGGGTGGCGGCCAGGCCCTTGCCGAGGTCGATGGTTGAGATCTGGAAAAGGATAGTGCAAAGAGGTTTAGGCTTCGGCTTGACTTCGTCTTGACTTAGGATTAGAATTAGGCTTGACTTAGACCTTGAATTTGACTTGACGCTGGCGCTTGATCCGACTTGGAATTAGGCTTCGACTTAGACTTAGACTTGGCTTGGATTCGACTTCGTCTTAGGCTTACCATTCTCAGCATCGCTACCCCGAGCTTGATCCCAGCCCGGGTCATCGCGGACGTGATTAGTGGGGACGGAATTTTGACGGAATTGGCAGGAGCTTGGAGCTTAGGCTTGGGCTTAGCTTAGCTTTGGCTTAGGCTTGACTTCGCCCGAAATCGTTTAAAGTATTTAGCGGCGTTAAACGTTTCTGAATAATCGAGAAGATCTAGCCAGGATCGCGGATGCAGATGCAAATGAGGGGAGGGGCCCGAACGTGGCCTGGGGGCGCAAGGGGGAGGGGTCAATGGCCATCAGTCCATAGCGATACTATAGACAGAACGGGGCCATGGGAACACAGCCGGTCGGGAGGTGTCTTGGGCTGATCTCGAGCTTGGCCAGCCAAAGCCCGCCGCGCCCCGCGTGAAGCCAGGCAAGCCGGGGTCCCTGGGCTTCGTGCTGGGAATGTGTATGGCGTGGGGGGCGGGAGAGATGGCAACAATGACAAGGTGACAGATTGCCGGGGTGCGCGAAACATCACGCATATATGGGACAACACCGGGCCTTGGTCTATTCAAATTTGGCCCTGGGACCTTGGAAATTTTGTTTAAAGGGCCACTAAAGGCAAAAGTGGCTGTGGATTCGCAGCCCAACAGAATTTGGAAAGCTCAAAGATTTGGTTTATTCAAATTTGGACCTCGGAACTTTGCATTTTCAGGGATTTCGCAAGCAAAAAACAAACTCGAAAGAACTAGTAAAAACGAAACTGGCTATGGATTTGTCTTTTAAAACCATTCGGAGGCCCTAAAATATCGTTCCACGAGTTCTAAACGACCAGTGAAGGCAAGAAAATCTTGTAGTTTTTGGTTTATTGCCCAAAAATCGTTTCGCGCCATTTTTAAAGCCTTTTGAAGGCAAAATCTTCGTGGATTACGAGAAATTCCGTTTTAAAAGCCCCTGAAGGACAACAATTTTTACGCAATGCAGGCTCTGACCAGGGGCATCTAAAGGCGCTACGTCTAGGAGAAGGTCCGATTTGCCAAAAAAATCTCTGCTAGCATACCATCACCGTGCTATCAGAATACCGTAACCAAGGTCATCTCCGTTTAAGAAAATTATCCACTTTTTAGAAAAACGTCTCATCAATCCCGATTGATCATTTTTGTAGTGCTGCGTCTCCGTGGTGAGCAGATACGTGGGGTGTCAATGGCCAGTTGTATTCCAGCCCAGTCAAATTACGCAACGCTCCGCGACAGTACGGTCTGGCCAGATCGCCCAGAATCAACCGCTAATCCGCCTTTTTGACCGATTAGAGGGGTGATGTAACTTGCAGCGATTTTTGAGCAGATTTGTAGCCCAAAAAATGGATTTCCGAATTTTTAGAGCTTGAAATTAAAAATTTTTCAAATTCTAATGTTTTACAGGATTATAGATTTCTAGAAAGCCTTAGTTACTCGATAATGTCTAAATTTATGGGGGAAGATAGGTTGTGAAAGCAATTAATTGCATTTTCTAACGATGGTTTATCGCAAAAATCTACTTTTTTATTGCGTATTAGAACTTTTTATAGAATTTTTGTCTTCCGGGTACCTGTAAAGCTCTGTTTTATCTACAGCCATTTCCACAACGTTTCAAACAACGCTCTCGTGCCAAGAGGACGACCCAAAAGTCAAGGTCGCCCCGTTTTTGCCCTCCTTTCTAGTGGGGGAGATGATCTGGAAATCTGACACTTGTACGCGACAGTACGCACTACACCTCGCAACGACATGGTTAACGGATTATACCCGGCCCGCCCGAGCTGGCCAAGGTCAAATTTCTGGGTCGGCTAGAAGGGGAAGGGGGTGAATTTTGAAGTTTAAAGGGCATGTGAAGGCAAAAACCAAGCCTGAGCTAAGCCTAAGTTAAGCCTAAGCTAAGCCTAAGCTAAGCCTAAGCTAAGCCTAAGCTAAGCCTAAGCTAAGCCTAAGCCTAAGCCTAAGCCTAAGCCTAAGCCTAAGCCTAAGCCTAAGCCTAAGCCTAAGCCTAAGCCTAAGCCTAAGCCTAAGCCTAAGCCTAAGCCTAAGCCTAAGCCTAAGCCTAAGCCTAAGCCTAAGCCTAAGCCTAAGCCTAAGCCTCCTCTCATCATTTCATACCCCCAGGGCCCATTTCTGGGCTCATCAAAGCAAACAATCAACCCTGACAGTGTGACCCAATCAGTTTTAGGGGGCCCAACCCGTCCCAATATGTAGATCAGATAAAAGTAAGCGCCGCTCGAGCCTATAAACAAGCCCCGGGGGCCCATCAAGCCCGCGGGGCAGCAGATATTGCCAAGATTTTTGAGGAATCCGTGAAAATGACGCCGGAGGGCATGTCCGCCACCTGGCTGCTCCCCTGAAGGCGATCCGGGGGGACGAGATATCTTTTTATCTGCCACCGATCAGCGGGTTGGGGGTGAAAGAATTATGCAACTTTTTGGTCTCTACGCCTAAACTGCGAATTTCTAGTCTATTAATGCAAAGATGACCAGTATGACTTGGGTTTTGTAGCCTAAGGAATGTCGAAGGGATTTTCTATAGCTTCCTGACAGCCTGGGAGTTATAATTTGCATATTCTTGGCTTGGGATCTGTTTGTAAGTCGCTGAAGGCGATAACCAGATACTATTAGACAAGACATTGCCTTTACAGTCCATTTAAAATTTAAAATAGACTTATTTTAGCTCGTCGAAAAGCCTACGTATTTACACTTCTCTGGCTCTTAAAAATTCGGGATAGGGCTTTTTTATGCATTTTTAAGCCACAACAAATATTTTTGCCTTTCCAACCCCTGTAAAACCGCAATTTCCATCTTTTAGATCCATTTAAAAAGTTTAAATCAATTGATTTTGATGGCTTTAGCTCAATTGAAATGTCCACTTTCTGTCCCCTGTACATCATTAAAATCCCAGTTTTTTTGCCATTTGGCGCTTTAAAACGCCCAAAATATATGCTAATTCTCACTTTCTGGTCTCTTTAAAAGTTCGAAAACCCTTTAAAGCGGAAAAATAGTCAAAATTCCCTAGAATTTACTCTCCCTTCGCCCTTTCTGCAACAGGCTACCTTGTGGGGGAACAAGTGTTCCACAAATAACCCCAGGCGAAAAACGGGAGGATGTCGAGTGGCTTGTATGCAAATAAGGGAGGATGAGGGGAGCACAACCGGTGGCCCGACAAGTGGCCCACTGGCACGCTACGCACCAAGAGCTCAGTCTCATTTTTCAAAAAAGCGATCGAGAGGAGAGAGAGAGAGCGAGAGAGCGAGAGAGAAGAGAGAGATAACCTCAGCACTCGCACCATCGAAACGGTATTGATTATTGAGGAAGGGAGACTTCAATGCCCCTTTAAAATCCTACACTAGCAACAGAAACACAGAAAAATTTATTTCGACTACGGATTTGCCTTCAGTAGACCTTTAAAATGGTAACTGAGGAAAAAGCGCAAAAAATGTTTAAGCTAATTTGCTTTCAATGCCCCTTGAAAGCTACTTTTTGCTGCTAAAATTCGTAAGGAATCACCGCTAGTTCCCCACGAAAGCCAAAAAAACCTGCGAGTCTGCCCTGAAAATTCTCAAACGATCACTGCTAGGTTGCCCTCAGAATTTCTAAAGAATCGCTGCGCCGATGCCGCATTCGAAATTTTTCCTTCCCTGTACCGTTAGAGGCAAGGTAGCAGCGACTCGTGGATTCAGCCAAATTCTACAAAGGCAGGCTTGCAGAGATTCTTAAGCAAATTTAGCAGTTTCAGACAAGGGCAAGCTAGCAGAGATTCTTTGGGACTCTGAGATTTTTGAGGTCTTTGGGACGAGCAGAGGTTATTTGGAAATCCGGAAAACTCTATGGACCGGGCAAGCTAGCAAAGATCCCTTGAGAACCCAAACGTAACTCTAATATTTTTGTTTGCCCACCATCGCCACCATCGTTTATAGACTTTCCCAAGGACCACGAATGGTTGCGTCAACTCATTCTCCAAACAACCAGCCAAAAAATGGCAATTAGGGGCCACCAGATTGACCTGGGAGCGCCCAGGGCCCATCCTTTAATTGGGGCCCTGGTAGGGGCCAAGCTTGGATCTGGGTCTTCATCGTCGTCTTAGCCTAAACAAACGATCAGACCTGGGCAGCTGGTTTTGAAAATCGAAGCGAAAGATAGAGAGAGAGAGCGAGCGAGATCTCCCTCAGCCTTCACCACCCCTTTAAAACCCCGCGGGACCAATTTCCCATTTTCGCACAAGCCTTTCACGGTGCTAGGAGCCGAGCGGAACACTGTCGAGCTGACAAATCGAGCGTGCCCGCAAAAAATCACTCGGCGCCTCGGCAAAAAGGCTATGCTCACAATGCGCATTCGAATGGCCAGCTGGGGCAGGAAAAAGTGAGGACTAGAGTTGGGAAGTCAAGTCTAAGCACAAGCCTGATACGGCTAATGCAAAGACGAAGCCCAAGCCTAAGGCTAAGCCCAAGCCTAAGCATAAGCCTAAGCCAAGTCTAAGCTTGAGCTCGAGCCTAAGCCCAAGCCTAAGCCTAAGCCTAAGCCTAAGCCTGAGTTGAGCCTAAGCCAGTCAAGCCAAGCTACTTCAATAGCGCAAAAATCCTCGAAACTCGACTAACCCGCTTAGAGTCCTTGACGTTCGCCGAGCTGGAGAAGCGGTGGATGGCCGAGGAAAATACAGCGCTCACCGGGCGGCGTTTTCTGAAAAAATGGGTGTTAAAGAAAGCAATTTCCTAAAGGATCTCTGCTAGCCTACCCGCGTATACGAGGCTCCGAAATAAGCTGTGCTATCTTCCTTCCAAAGAATCTCTGCTAGCTTGCCGATTCTTCCAGGTCCTTCCCAAAGAATCTCCGCTAGCCTGCCGGTTTCGCCACTGTTTCCTCAAGGTTCTCTGCCAGTTTGCCGAGTCTGAGGCGTCATTTAGTTTCTATTCGAAGTCCAAATGGCGCAACTGTGACCATATGGTTGTCATATTAGCGGGGGTGTGCGTGTGTCTGTCTGTTTGTCTAACTATCCATTCGTCTCTCTGTCCCTAATTATGAGCGATTGGGACATTTTATAGGGAGGGGGATCTTCTCACCCTAAGAAAAGCGAGAGAGAGAGAGAGAGAGAGAGAGAGAGAGAGAGTGAACGAGAGAGAGAGAGAGGGAGGGAGAGAGAGAGGGAGGGAGAGAGAGATATGACGGATTAGCATACCGATCCCCCTGCCAAGACATGGACTACCTGCTGGGGGGCATGAGAAAGTTGGCAAAAAAGGTTACTCTAGCCACTCGCAGGGTTTGATCTATTATTTGGCCCTCCTCTAACGATCCGTTAAAGATAAGATCTGATTGTCCCGTATGCTAATTAGGGTGGGAAAGACCAAAAATAGGGCGTTTGTAGGTTACGGTAATTGCGTTTTCCACCTCCATGCTCAAAATGTCGATTTTCCATTAAATTTAATCTGTTTAATACTTAACAGACTTAAGAATTGAAAAATTTAGACATTTAGCCAATTAAATATGAAATTTTCATAAAGGGCAATGGTTTAAATTCCGATAAAAACCGCCTAAATAAAGATAAAATGAAAAACTAAAATCCTCCATATTTAAATCATAAAATTGTAATACTTGCTCATCCTGTGGCTTCCCAAGCCCTTTAAAGTCGTAATTTAAGTGGGATTTTCGACTTTAAAGGTCTCGTGAAGTATAGCAGGCCATTACTGTACTAAATTGTAGACAAAAGCATTTTTCCAAATCTTAAAGGGACCCAGAACTCAATCTAATCGCATTACGCAAAGAAATTCTCATCCACTGTACCTCTTGGCCTTATTCTCAGCGTCGGGCATCGGTGTGCAGACGACCTCCTTGCCCTTGCCGAGCAGCCGCGACAGGAAGGCCGTCGAGGAGACGCGTTGCCGCGGCTCCAGTGGCATTCCCTGGAAACATGGGAGGTTTTAGGGTACTGTAAAAATAGAGAAATGACAATTTTCGAACGGAACTACAAAAAAACTACAAAAAATCGGCAGTCCGAAAATTCAAAAATTTATATTAGCCATGTCTAAGCCTAAGCCTATACCTAGGCCTAAGCCCAGTCAAACGAATGCTTCCTTGATAAAAATTACCATTTAAAACTCAAAATACCGTACCCAGTACGATACAGTACTCAATACAGTGCCCAAAATAAGATAAAAACACAAAAATCAGATAAAATATGCAAAATAGCTTGAGGGCATGGACTGTCTGTCTGTGGCTCTCCATGTATGGGGGCTGCCTGTCAACTGCGGAGGCGGGATCCCGAGCAGCCCGGGATGGGAATGGCCAATTGACCGGAAGGAAAGGAGAGAGAGAGAGAGAGAGCTAGAGAGAGAGAGAGAGAGAGAGAGAGAGAGAGCGAGAGAGCGAGAGAGACAGCAAGACTACCACAGCACTTCACGCACAGTTGGAAGCCCCCGGGGGTCCTGATTTGGGGCACCGGTCCAACTTTGGGGCGACAACTTATGGATTGACACGGTTTTTGTGTGTTTGCTTGTTTTTTGGGCTTGTTTTTCGGTTGAAAGTCACGTTAAAAAGTCTAAAAAGTATTACTGTGAACCCTTCGTGGTCTGGAACTGCCACTTTCGGTCGGCTCACGTTCGGTAGCGATCAGAACTAGGAAAAATCGGAATTATTTTGTTGTTCTGATATATATGAGTCGCAAGAGTGAGAGAGTAGAGTGAGAGAGAGAGAGAGAGCGAAAGGACACGACCGATTTTCCGATTATAAAACTCCCTGCCCCGGGTAAACAGAGAAATTTTGTGTCTCGTCTCTGGACATTCGAAAATTGAGGCTCACCCCCAAAGCCTCCTGTTTTGCTGGGTATACGGTAGTTGAAGCAAAAAATCCCGAAAGAAGGGGATTTACGCGCGTGCCGCCAAGCGGCCTTTTGCCCCGGGAAGTTCAGGACGTTCAGAGAAGGGCAGGTAATTCAAAAAGCAGCTAAGCCTAATTCCAAGCCTAAGCCTAATTCGAAGCCTAAGCCTAAGCCTAAGCCTAAGCCTAAGCCTACGCCTACGCCTAAAGTGAAAGTGACGAAATTCGACGGAGACCACAAAGCAAATTAGCATAAACGCCTCCATACTCATTCCAGCGGAATGGCTTTCGAAATGGGTCGACAACTGTCGCGTTCCTGGAAGGTTGCCCGGTACTGTAGTCAATGCACTTTTAGGGGGACAACTGGAGAGAGATTTAGAGTCTGGTTAGCTAGCAGAGATTCTTTAGGAAGGATTCTTTAGGGTAGGTTGGCAGAGAAAATTGAGGAGACGGCTTTCCGAAAAATAGACGAAGAAGGAACTATGCAATGTCAGCTTGGGGTAACTAGCAGAGAATTTTGAGGAGGTTTAACGTAGGCTAGCAGAGAGATTTTAGAAAATTGCGAAGGTGCCTAGAAGCTATTCTTCCGGAGCTTACCTCCTAGGCCAGCAGGCTAGGCTAGCTGGCAGAAAACTTTTGGGTTCCAAGCTTCCAGATCCGATAAGGGCCAGTCAGCAGGGATCCTTGGGGAATTCGAGTCGGAGTCAAGCCGGATACGGTAGAAAGTGCACACACTTTTCCGGGGGGTGACAAATTGGAGTGGGTGGGCTCAGCCTGGCCTGGGGGTCATTGCGATCTAAAGTGCAGATAGGGGGCAAGCTAGCAGCCACAATTGGCACCTATACATATACATTGAAGGGGGAATAGCCGATAATTGGGACATTTAAAAGGAGAGAGAGAGAGAGAGAGAGAGGGAGAGAGAGAAGGGTTAAGAGAGAGAGAAAGGTGTCTAATCGAATGGGTAGATCGGCAAGACGCACCGGGCCTTAATCCGGAAATATTAGATCGACAATCAGATAATGGACAATGCTAGAAAAACGCAATATTTTGAGTAGTGGAGGGCCGGCTAGCAGAGACATTTTAGGAAAAGATGGCAAGCTAGCAGAGCTACTTTAAAAACGGCAGGCTAGCAGAGATTCTTTAGGAAAGGGGCAGGCTAGCAGAGGTTCTTTAGGAAAGACAAGCTAGCAGTGAGCGCAAAACCTGGACACCTTGTTCAATTAGTTCCCCTTGAGTCGACCTCGACAAGGGGCGGGCAGCTAGCAAAGGACCTTTCAGAAATGGGTGCCCCGGAAAAACCCTACGTTGACGCTCGAAATGACCCAATTGGCAAGTCTCCCCCCCCCCTCGCGGAGTACTCACAGTACCAAGGGCTACAAATTACGGGCGCTCGCCAGGGGCTCCAGAAACAGATTGCCGGGGTAGATTATGGGCTCGAAATTGGGGGCCGAGACGACACCGCACTTTACGGGTAGGTGAGGGGACACTTGTAAAGTCGGAAAGTTTCTCGGCTAGCCTGCCCTTTCCCAAAGAATCTTTGCTAACTTGCCCTTTTGCAAAGAATTCTTGCTAGCTTCCCTTTCCTAAAACATCTCTGCTAACTGCCCTAACATTCAAATCACGACCTGATCGCTCCGAATCGCTCTTCCCATACTTTACTACCATCAGACTATCATCAGAAAAATATGCGAGAATCAAATCGCTGGCCCCGGCGCGGCGCCTGGGAGAACCCGCCAAAACGACGCAACTTTCCGCCAAGCACCGCCAGGGCCGCTGAGTCAGCATACGGTAGAAAGGGCGAGGTTTAGGACAACGCGGAACCTGTGGGAAATGACGCGAGCGGGGCCGTTTGAAAACTGTGCGGCACCAGTTTTTGTTTGCGAGTCGATTTTTGAGTATCTGGGGGGGATGATTCAGCGGGTGTCAATAGAACGGCAGTGGAATCGGTGTCTAGAAAAGGGGTGAGAGTTTGTGATAACAGAAATGAGTGGGCGGGTCGCGTTTTAGGCGTAGGGATGGGATTAGGCTTAAGAGTGGTTAGGCTTTGGCTTAAGCTTACGCTTGGGCTTAGGCTTCACCACCCCAAAAAATAAGGCGATCCGTCATAGCCAATTTGTCGGCGAGTAGCAGTGTATTATTGGTGCGAGGAGGACTTTTGACCCTTGGAATTATCCGAGAGAGGGAGAGAGAGAGAGAGAGAGAGAGGGAGGGAGAGAGGGAGAGACTGAGTGAGAGAGACAACAGGTGATCCGTGTCTGACTGGGTATACCAATGAAAAGGGTCGGGGGGTCTCTGCCTGGGCTATCATATTGTGGCCACCTGTCGTGCCAACGACCATTTTACAGTCTCCTGTAGATACTATAAAGAAGAGAGACAGACAGAGAGGGAGAGAGAGAGAGAGAGAGCGAGACCAAAAAGAGAGAAACGTGGACAGCAAGTTTTGACCCAAATGCGATTGTTTTTCTTGAAGCACCAGGCTGTAGAAAAGAGCAAGAATTAGTGAGAGAGAGCGAGAGAGAGACTGACTCCCAGACAAACTCCAAAACAGACGGACACTTGTCGCCCGGGGGTTGTATACGGCCTCGCGGGCCCAATGTCAAAGCCGCCACCCTTTTTATGGGCCCACCCCTGAAAGGGATACCGCTCTTTTTCCCTGCTCTCATTTTCCCTCTCTCTCTCTCTCTCTCTCTCTCTCTCTCTCTCTCTCTCTCGCACCCCTCACTCTCTCGTTCCCTCTTACGATTGGTATGTTCGTTTCGAAGCGCACCAATTGCAATCGGATACCCATTCCCCCGTACCCTTGAAGATCCAATCTCACATCGCATCCCATCCCCCTGTTCCGTTTTGTACTAGTTTACGGGCTACGGGGTACATATTTTAGGGATCGGAGATTTTATCTACTAGGTTTATGGTAGCGGCGCGTGTCCAATAGGCTGTTCGCCATCTGTGATAGTTTTCGGAGTGGATTTTTGGAGGTTTAAAGGGACTGGGAATTAAAAATTCGCACCTCAACAGCTAGAATCATTAGAATTATACCATAAAGGTCTAGGAGGGTCGAATGTAAGATCAAGGCTTGCTGCAGAGGCGTAACCTAAGCCCAAGCCTATGCCTAAGCCTAAGCCTAAGCCTAAAGTAAGCCAGTTCTCACTTCTCTTCTCGACCCGACTACTCGTACATCAAATTCAAATTGGCTAGTTGTACCCGATCGGCCCGATGGTCATTCCCACGGTTAAAGGGAGAGGGCCCTCGAATCGTCTCTCCCCCCACAAAGGCTTACCCATCCATTGAAAAGCCAAATCGCGGCTTGCGTCGAAAAGCCAATTCTCGCACCATTTCCACGGGTGGCCAATTGACGCAAGAGAGAAAAGGACAGGGGACGGTAAACGGGGAAGGGGGAATGGGGTAGTTCAAGGTTGCTTCCACGAGCCAAAAGGTACGCGTTTATTTGGCCGGGGCTTGGATTGGGTTTAATGGGATTAGGGTCTGCTAGCGGTGGTCGTATGGGAAATTTTTGGGACGCATTATTCGAAAATCGGAATGCTGAAAAATCGGAGAATTTGCTTTCTAAAGGTCAAGAGAGAGCGTGAGCGAAGGAGAGCGAGATAGAAAGAGAGAGAGAGAGAGAGAGAGAGAGAGAGAGAGAGATAGAGATAGAGAAAGAGAGCGAAAGAAAGAGTTTTTTGAAATTCGACATTCGAAACGGCGATGAATATGCAAAACGAAGCGTGCCCGGGTCCCTTTAGGAATCACACTGGCGGCTAGACAGGAAGGTGCGAGACAACACTTGACTTTCAAATTTTTGGGAGCAATTTTTAGAGAAAAAACTGCTTTGCTGAGCCTTTTGAAGCGTTTGTTACAAATGTTGCAATTTCTTGGCCTTCCAGCCTTCCAAACCCTAAAGACACCGACCAGTGCTGGCGTCGAGGCGACGGTGCTCAGCGTGGCGTGGTGCTGCTGGGGTTTTGGCTGTTTGTGAGGGACGTCGAGAGGTGTCTCGCGTCGTCGTTCTGTGGCTCGGACGAGGGCTGCTTGGAAGGCGTTGCCCAGCACCTGCTCGATCTCTTCCACCTGCAAAAATTGAATTAAAAAAGTAAGGAACAGAATGTTATGAGAGAATACTTGGGTTTGGGCTTAGGCGTAGGCTTCGGCCTGGGCTTGCGCATAGGCTTAGGCTAAGTCTTAGACTTTGGCTTACATAAAACCGTTTTCTGGAGCTCGAACTACAGCTTTTTGAGAGCCAAGAAAACGCTGATCCTCCCTTGCAAGCGGCTTTGCCATCCCGATTCCCAGGGCATAAAATAGAGGGCAAGACGGGCATTTGAATAGCCAAGACTGGATTTCGAGAGGCGAGAGAGAGAGAGAGAGAGAGAGAGAGAGAGAGAGAGAGAGAGAGAGCATGTTATCAGACCGAAACGGGTCCCGATAAAATGGGCGGTCGGGGGAAGGATAACCATAGATGGGCTTTGATCGTGGGATTAAAGGGGTTGGCAAGCCAAAATTCGAGGAAAGGAAGGAGAGCGAGCAATAGAGAGAGACACAGAGAGAGAGAGCGCGCGAGAGAGAGGCAGAGACGGAGTGCGAGCGAGAGAGAAAGAAGAGAGAGACATGCAAAACGGGTTAAGGCTTCCAAGGTTCTTCTAACCGCTCCTGTTTAATTCGCCAATGTGAAGCCTCAAAAATGTCCTCCAACGTTGGCTGCCAAGTCCCTTAAAAGGCATAGAAAACCCGGGTTAAATGCTACGCAAGCTACCGTACTCTCGATATCGTCGAAAACCGTTGAAAAAGGATGATTAAAATCTGAACTCGAGGCAAGAGCATAAATCGAAATGTTTGCGGTTGAAGCCTGGGGGGTGAGGGTGGGTATGGAGTCCCCAGGGGCGCCATGAAAAATGGCACATTTTGGCGCGCAACGGGTGGCATTTCTTGACGCTGAGGAGGAGGAGGAGGAGGCGGGCGAGAGATTAATGGGCATGGGAGAGAGAGAGAGAGAGAGAGAGAGATAGAGAATGACTAGATGAAGCCACCGCCGCCCCGGTTCGCCACCTGGAATTTTGAGCCACAACCCGCAGGCAGCCCCACATGCAAATTTATGCCCTCACCCGGGTTTTGGGGGCGAGAAAGCGACCGAGAGAGTGAGAGAGAGCTGAGAGAAGCTGAAAACCCGAGGATTCGTCTAATGGGATATGGCACTTCTGGGGTGGGTGGATTTTTGGCAAGGGATTTCGTGAAATCTGGCTCAGAAACCGAAGCGAAGCTTTGCGGCGTTAAATTAAAGAATCTCTGTTAGCTTGCTCTTAGCTCGTGCTCAATTCATCAATGCCCTCTGCTAGCCTGTCCTACAGATAATCCGCCACTTTTCAAAAATCTCAATGAACTTTGCTAGCTGGTTATCCAGATCTTGCTTCAATCCCTAAATGATCACTGCTAGCTTGTCGATCCGCCAGAAAATCGTAAAGAATCGCTGCTAGCTAGCCTCGTAACCAACCTCTTACCGTAACCTCCTATCACTAAACGACCAACAATCCACGATACTAGCGCATCAACATTCTCACCAAAATCCTAGGCCTCACTTCAGCTACAGTATTCTCTTTCTCGCTCACTCACGAGCCCCAATTGTATCCATTTTCCTCCAAAATCACTGCTAGGACTCGTGCCATTGCGCCACCCCCTTTCGAGGGGTGATTACCGTATTTGGGGCCCATTTTGGCCCTCCCTTGGCCCTTTGAAGTTCGGGGGCGGAACCCGACTAATATGGCGGGTAAACAGTGTTGCTATAGACGGCCGCGGAGGGGGGATGCGTTACGCAATGCTTTGTCTAAACATACCAAGCAAAAGATGGGGCGCCGTTCGCTACTTTGAATACCTGCTCCAAAAGGACTGTGCGAGCCTGTCCGAAGCGGAAAAAAGGATAAGCCTAAGCCAGGCCTAAGCCAAGCCGAAGCGAAACCTAAGCCTAAGCCTAAGCCTAACCGGAGTCAGATTTCCAAGTTCCAAGCTTTTTACGAGCCTCCTAAAAGATCTATGCTAGTTTGCCCAAGGGTTACGGTAGCTAGGACCGGCTTTAAAGAGCTTGTCCACTTTCCTAAAGGATCTCTGCTAGTCTGCCCCAGAGCAGAAAAAGATACGGTAGCGATGTCGGCTTTTAAAGGAGATGGACCACTTTCCTAAATTACCTTTGCTAGCTTGCCAAGGCGGCAGGCAGGGAATACGGTAACTGGCCTAGGTTTTAAAGTTCCAGGTTATTCCGCGCTACGTAGAAAATGAAATCTAAATTCCTTAAGAATCTCTGCTAGCCTGCCTTTCTCGCCTTCCTTTAAGGGATCGAAATTAAAATTCCTCAGGAATCCTACTATATATAAAAAAATAGTGTTTGTGTGTGTGTGTGTGCCACTTTGCATGCAACTTCCGTCATTATGTTCCAGTCGTATCACGATAGGGGAGGAAGTTAAGGGTATGTTTGATACGCCAAAAGGTGCGTAATGGTCATGACACGACTGCACACTTATCAGGTTTTACAAAAAGTGCTATTTTCGACATTAAAATTACATTTTTATGAAAATCCGGGTCCCCCTCTTTGTTAGGAGGCAATTTGCATGCGCCGGAAGTGGCGAAAGCCTATATAAAGGGACAGAAGGGGATGTTTTTCATTTTTCGGCATGGGTGATTCGTGAAAAATATGCAAAGTACAGAATATCATCGGATCAGACGGGGCCAGGGTTGAAAAGTCGCGAAGCGGCTTTTCAACCCTGGTCTCTGCTAATCTACCAGCCATCCAATTTGAAACTAATCACCCTAAATTTTCAAATTTTCCCTCCATTTCCCCCCGACTCAGGAATTGCGTTGCGACAACCTTGAAAAAGGGGTGAAAAATTAGAGGTAGTGCCTTGGAACGCCGCGAAGGAGGACAATAGCAAAATCAATCAGTATTCCACTAGGCGGGGCGGAGGAGATGGAAATAGTAGTGTCGCGGAATGTTGCCACATCCATCACGCCGAAGGTCTCGGGTTTGATTCCCCCTCCAATAGGTCGCTTTTACGACCCGGGGGTCCCGCAGCGAAGACGCGAACATAATTAGGGGTGATGGTGGAATGATTGGGAGGTGATTCGGGGAGGAATTTGGTGTATTTTGTACGTTTAAAGGGACTGGGAAGTAAAATGGAATTCCATGAAAATCTCTGCTAGCTGACCTACGTAAAAAAGATTTCCAAAATCTCTGCTAGTCAATCGAAGCTCTAAATACGAACTCAGTTTTCCCTAGAAATCGCTGTTTGTCGGCCCAGATCGAGTAAAAAACCCTAACGCTAAGATCTCTGTTAGATTAATCATCCAATTTCCCTCAGAATCGCTGCTAGCCTGTCCCCACCTAGGACACTAATTCTCAAAGATTCTCTGCCAGCATGCCCATGCCGCATTTTTCTGATTTTTAGCATTTCGGTATTTCCGGCCCCTTCTTACTTAAAAGCACTCCAGGTTCTTTCAAACCCCCGGCTAGCAATTGGCGGACCCCATTTTATCGCCCCAAGGCAGATGTTTTTAGTGGCCGTCGATAGTATAGAGCCGCAATCTGTCAGCTGGAGGGGGCAGCCATCATGGAAACCAATTCAAGGAATTGCCCCCACTTTATGAGCGTAGCGCAAGATGGTGAGAGTAGAGTTTGGGGTTTTAAGGTTTGAAGTCAAAGCCATAAGCCTAAGCATAAGCTAAGTCTAAGCTAAGCCTAAGCTAAGCCTAAGCCTAACCTAGAAAAAAATTGTTATAGCGGAAAACAAGTGATCTGAATGTGAGTGTAGAGTGAGGGTGTTGGCCCTGATTGATTGGCACGGACCCAAAAAGTATACACATTGGCCGGCCTCTTTGTAGTAGTTAGAGAGGACGAGAGAGAGAGAGAGAGAGAGAGAGAGAGAGAGAGAGAGGGAGAGGGAGATGGAGAGAGTGGGTGAGAGAGATATCCGAAAAGACGATTAGAGCCCACTAATCGTCACAACAACTGTTCTAGGGACACATAGCGCTAGTAACGGCCAAGAAACTTTGCTCGTTTCCATTAAGATAAAATTAAGGGGCGGGACACGAAAGCAATCTGTCTAGAAAAGGATTTCTGCTAGCTTGCCTTCGCGATTTTTGCCTAATTCCCTAAAAATCTCTGCTAACCTGCCCTGCAACCCAATTTTTTGCTAAACAGCCTGCTAGCCGGTATAGTTCCAGATTTTCTGCTAGGCTACATTTGCAAATTCCGATACAATACTCTGTATTACAGTACCCACAGGCTCAAACTACAGTACCTGGAATGGGTCCCGGGTGACGAACACGTGACACTGCCGCCTGTACATTTGGCCGGTGGGCTCGGTGGCTATGTAGGCGACCTAGAAAAATTTAACTAGTTCTTTTTGTTAAAATTTCTAGTTATAGATTGTAGCTTCATCTTCCCTTTAAAACAATTTTTTTTTCTTCTTCATTTTCTACAGTACCTGGCAAGCCTGCGGTCGGGCGATGACGCTGCAGACGCGACGCAGCGAATGGGCCATCAGAACGTTCTGAAAAAGGCTTTTGAAAATTTCATGTTTTGTGATTTTGGAGTTGTTATTTTTAATTTTTGAGATTTTTGTTAGTTTCCCATTCTTTCTTCCCTAAATTTCCCTATTTTCAACCCTCTCTTGCCTCGCTAATAGCTCCGAAAATTCCAAAACTACAGTAGGCCAGGGCCAGCCGGCTGGTCCCATCCCGGTCTGTCAATCACTGCTGGCATTTTGCCCTAGTTTCCGGTGAAGGGAAGAAGATTGATGAGGGCAATTCGAAAAATGCCAATTGTATTGGCTTTGGCTTCGGCTTGGGCTTCGGATTGGGCTTAGGCTTAGACTAGGCTTAGGCTTAGGCTCGCTCAGGCTTAGGCTTAGGCTCGCTCAGGCTCAGGCTTAGGCTTAGGCTTAGCATTAGACATGCATTGTTCAATTTTTCAAGGATGGCTAGACTCTGCCTAAAAATAACCGATTAATCCCCTCCAAAAACGGTAACGATACCTCAAGAAAATCCCCTAATCCCTCATGCCTAGCCATGTCGATTACGTATTCCACCCGTCTAGGGTTGTATTTTCGGGTCAAAAGGTCATTCCCGATCTGCCGTGCCCCGCGACTGTCGACAGGTGCGTGACGGAATTCCGGGGTCGGTCTGTAATTCCCCTATAGGCCCGCCAATTAGCCATGCCTTTCGGGTCCCGACATGTCCAAAGCTCGGCGAATTTTTGAATCGACTCGGGACCCCTCGGCACAGCCTTTTGGCGGAATGCCAATAATTTTCTAGCTGCCCGCCTAGCGCCAGTTGCATTTTATGGCTTTTAGGGCTTAATTATAGTTCGTGGGATGCAGGGAGCTTGCTTGGATAATTGGGGAATGGGCCTCAAAATCGTGCGTAAGGAGTCTCTGTTAGCTTGCCATCCTGGCGGCTTATCGTTTGCTCAAAGAACCTTGGCTAGCTCGCCCTGGAAAAGCTGGAATTTATCAAAGAATCTCTGCCAGCCTGCCCTATCTTGGACCGGATTTGTCAAAGAATCTTTGCCAGCTTGCCCTAGCTTAAGCCAAATTCCTCAAATAACCGCTGCTAGCTTGCCCTGTATAAGGTCGAATTTCTCAAAAAAATCTCTGCCGGCCTGCCCTCGAGTTCGCTGGTCGTTGCAGAGTTTATGCAAATTACGCCCTTGAGCAACGCCTATTTCGCAACGCTACGATGCACAACAAATGGCACCCCAAAAATGCTCATCCGCCAGCTAATCCCCCTCCAGACAACCTGAGCCCCAGCCAGCCCGTGAAATCATCGCGGGTGGCGCAACCCCCGGGATGCAAATCGGGTGTCGATTGGAGGAGAGAGAGAGAGCGTTGGAGAGTGAGATGATACCAGAATCGTTGCGCGCAACCCACCTAGCACTGCATCTAGCGCATCAACAGCTCAGACGGTTGCGCAAGGGAAAAATGGAGGATCCGGACAGACGCTTATGATGCGCCTTTTAGAGTGTTTTTAGGCGTCTATAGGTGTCTAGTGTACTGTTTAAAGTTCTAATTGGAAATTCGATCTAGTTTGGTGGGTCTAATTGGTTACGCAAGGCAAACGAAAGCGAAATTGGTAACTGGGTCCTGGAAAATAGATCTAGGGCAAACTAGCGGAGAACATTTAGGACAGAGAAACAGAGAGAGAGGGAGAAGAGAGAGAGAGCGAGTGAGAGAGAGAGAGAGAAAGCGATTTTCGAGTCGGGGCAAGCTAGCAGAGATTTTTTGAAATTTTTGCCTCTCAAAATTGACCTCTTGCTGCGACACTCGAACTCCAAGCAAGGACACCGACAACTGCACGGATTTCGGGTTTTGCTGGGGGCGGAAGCGCTCCAGGCGGCTGGATACGGTATCCGGATGCGTTGATGAGATCGGGAACGAGCCGGCCATCTGAAATTTGAAATTTTAAGGATTGAATCGGAACCAAAATAAACTCGCTCATGACTTTAAAAAAACCGCCAAGGCAAGAATGTTTGGTTTTCGGAGTTACCAACCTTTAACGGGGCTAAAAACCCAGGATTTTCAATTCCGAATCTTTTCCTAGGCACTTTTCTTGCGAATCCGTTTTCTAATCGGGTTTCTGCTCTCGAAGGACCCAAAAAAGTGCGAGCTACTTGACTGACAGTCACATCTGGGCCCCCACAGATGCCCCCACCCCACGCTACTTGTCATTTTTGCTTTTTTTTACCCGACGGGGGGACTGCGCGACCGGATTTATGGGTCCCCGAGGGGGAAGTTGGACACTGGTTTTTGCAATTTTTGGACGAGCAACTGCAGTAAAAAGAAAGTAGAATGCTCCAGATGGTGCGTAGGCAGTAAGCAATAGCATACTGTAGCGGAATTCGGGATGTTACAAGCCAAACTCAAGCCTAAGCCTGAAACCTGAGTCTAAGCCTAAGCCTAAGCCTAAGCCTAAGCCTAAGCCTAAGCCTAAGCCTAAGCCTAAGCCTAAGCCTAAGCCTAAGCCTAAGCCTAACCTATCCCACAACCTTAATTTCTCTGCCAGGTAACTGCTAGGAGCACTAATGGAAAGTTCCACTTCACCCCTATTGACGGATGTGCGAGGGGCGCACGCCTGTGTAAATTCACCCCGCCGGAGCTCGAGTCAAGCTCAACTTTTTGAATTGCCTGCGGGGACATCGAGGGGTTGAGCAAATAGCTGGCAGGTAGAACTTTCTCTCTCTCTCTCTCTCTCTCTCTTTCGCTCTCTCCTCGCCTTCACAGTCCCTTTAAAGTCCGGATCGTTTCTACCAGGATCAAGAAAACAAGTGTCATCACCAACCTGCCCGCCCAAACTTTTCCCTACCCCATAAGCCGGTGATGGTGGTGACCCGGTTAGGGCCCACACTTGAGGGCCCAAAAAGGAGTGGCCTACGACTGTGATTTGGCGTCAAGGGCCCACTTGGCCCTCTAAAAGTTGCCTTCCCGAGGGGGTGAGATGAAAGGCGGTGTCTTTAGCCGCCAGGCAAAGTTTTTGAAGGAGCGGGCCGGGGTCAAAAATGCGCAAATGGTCTTTGCCAGCCTGCCCTGTCCTAAAGAATCTCTGCTAGCCTGCCCTTTCCTAAAGAATGTCCCCTAGCTAGCTGACCGTTCCTAAAGAATCTTTGCTAGCCTGTTCTTTCCTAAAAAACCATGTCAGCCACCATAAGCCTCCCCCTGTTCGCAACGCTACGGTACGCAACTATCGACAGGGCGACGAGGTGAAAAACTGCGGGGCGAACAGTTGCTCACAAAGGGCCATCCCGGGGCCCCGAAAGGGCAATTAGTGGCTTGCGGGGGCTGGAGGGACAACGGAATGACAACCACCAAAAGGGCAACATTTAGCTTGTGGCAACAGTGGTTGAGGGTTTTTGAATGTGTCTGGGAGTGACAGCTGTGGATTTTTGCGGGGCAGGCTAGCAGAGATTCCTTAGGAAAGGGCAGGCTAGCAGAGATTCTTTAGGATAATTTCTTTGAAACCCCATTTTTCATATGCCCATATTTTAAAGGGACAGTCCACCCAAGCCTAGTCCAACCCATTTGTTGCGAGCTGTCAAAACTGCATATTTATGTGTGCATTTGTGGGTGGTTCAAATTAGCATTCCCGCAGTGGGTGATGCCTCACTAATCTATCCGGCAAACAATGGGGCGCTATTTTGGCGCCTTGGGGCACGTATCCGTGTCAGCCCCGAATTTTGTGTCTCTCTCTCCTTCTCTCTCTCGCTATCTGTCTCTCTATCTTTCCCTCTCTCACTCTCTCTCTCCCACCGGCAAACTGGCACGCGCAGTTGGAAGCCCAGGGTATATCCAAGCTATGTGTTTGCGCAAACGGAACGAGAGAGAGAGAGAGAGTGAGAGAGTGAGAGAGAGAGGCGAACTGTGTCCACCCGTGTTATTTTGTGCCCTCATCATCCGGACCGTTTGGCCCCCGGACACTCGAAGCCGAGGCTTGAGAGGGTCAGCCCGAACCCGATAGATAGATGGTGGTAAGCAAAAAGACAGGTAGATATTTTTTGTTTTTTATTTCTGTATTTCTCCCGCTCTCTCTCTCCTAGCTGCCTCTCTCGCGCTCTCGCCCTCTCGCCTCGGGGTTTAAGGGGGGTGTCAATCCAAAAGCTTGGGGCAAACTAGCAGAGATGGCCGGGAATGGCTTAGTGAGCTGTGAGCTCGATAGATTATTCAGTCGAGGGCAGGCTAGCAAAGGTTTTTTAGGAAGAGACAGGCTAGCAGGTATTCTTTAGGCAAAGGCAGGTTAGCAGAGATTATCTAGGAAACGGCAAGCTAGCAGATATTCTTCATTAAAGGGCTGTCTAGCAGCGATTCTTTAGGACAATGCAGGCGAGCAGAGATTCTTTAGGAGCCTTATCCACATCCAAACTCTTGGCATATTGTTTCAAATCCCGTCGGGACCTTGATATGGTAACCTAATCCCCATTCACCCACTCTCCTTGTCCTATCGGCCCCGTTCTAAGACCCTCGAATACAGTATGCCCTCATTTTTATTGGGGGGTCCCGATCAAGTTTCCTTAGGGCCCACCCCCATCGGTCCAACTAGGCATTTGAAAAGCCCATAAATCAGACGTCCAGCCCAATACCGGCCTAAAAAACGATAAAAGCGGGGGGTCCCGGGGGCGGCGCCTTTTTGGGGCGGATTAGCGGAGTGTTGCGGAGCGTTATTGTCTTATTTTTGGACCCTTGTGTATGCGCCAAATTTTGGTACATTTTTTAGACATGACTGCAGGTCCCCAAAAATTTTCAAGGGGTCGTGAAGGCAAAAATAAATTTTAAAAACTAAATCTCGGAACTAAGTTAGAGCAAAACAAAGGAGTCTCACAATTTTTGTGTATCTTTAAAGGGTCATTCAGCCATGGATTCAGATCGGGACAAGAAAAGTGGGAAATTAAAACTTTCCCGCACCTTAAAGCTCTATTTAAGGCCATTTTGGCATGCGCCGAGGCCAGCTGGTAGTAGCGATTGGCCCGAGGCTATGAGAAAGATTACGGTAGTACAGAGTGAAAAAATTTGAGATGCAAATGAGGCGAAATAGGTGGCGCGCGCGGCTTCCGAACACATTGATATCGTGGGGCTAGACAAAAATTGATAAGACGGGTTGATTATGCAATGACACGGTCAAAGACTAGACAAACAAAAGAGGTGAGGAAGCGGGGTAGGCTTGCAGTGATCATTAGCGCAATTCCATCCAGATTTCGTCCAAATAGTTCACGGAAGGGAGGCGAGAGAGCGAGAGCGAGAAGAGAGAGCGAGAGAGAGAGAGAGAGAGAGAGAGAGAGAGAGAGAGAGAGGGGGGAGGGAGGAGAGAGAGCGAGAGAGAGCGAGCAGAGAGAGTGAGCGAGCAGAGAGAGAGGGAAGAGAGAGACAGCGAGAGAGGGAGAGAGACAGGCCGAGAGAGGGAGAGAGAAAGACCGAGTGAGAGAGAGAGAGTGTGAGAGAGACGGACAGGCCGATAGTGAGCGAGAGAGAGGCATAAAAATCCAAAACGATCCCGCATTAATGATGGTCCACAGGAGCCAGAGTGATTACAAAGTTACAAAGCCTTAAAGTTCGAGCAGTTTGGAATTTTTCAAAATCCAACATTCTTAAATGCACTAAAAATTCAGAAAGACCAACCTGTATATCCCAGCTGTACGACATTGTGTGCTTCATCTCCTCCACGGCCGCTTCGTCGAGGGCACAGGGCAGCGAGGAGTACAGTAACGATGTGGACGGGCTGGTCGACGAGTTCAGACCGAGTAGATGATGATAATCAGCAGATTTCTGGTGATCAGACGATGCAGTAGTGGATATAGTTGTGGAAAGGGATGAGGATGTGGTGGTGCCAGAGGGGGAGTGGTGGCCAGAGTCGCATGAAGGGGGCGGAGCCTCGTAGAGAGAGTAGACACGGTGGGGGTGAGACGTGTTGGCACCACCTCCGTAGGATGAAGATACCCACGAGCTGCCGGGGCTGAAAAAGGTTATAATAGTATGGTATCAAATCAATAATTATAATCGTTTTGATAAAAGGACCATAAAAGGCGAAATCTATAGTGAAATCCGGGTTCTGGACTGTTAGCGGGGGGCGTAGTATGAGGAAATCCCTTTTTGTTTTCCACCCGGCAGAGATTCTTTAGGAGAGCAGGCTAGCAGAAATTCTTCAGGAAAAGGCAGGCTAGCAGAGATTCTTTAGAAAAGGGCATGCTAGCAGAGATCGTCTAGGAACCGGGTTTCAAGGCTAAATCGCAAAATTTTAAAGGAGCCGTGAAGCCAAAAGGCGCACTAGCTTTTTCGCTCGTCGGATCTTTCCCAAATAGTTTTTGCTAGCTTGCCATCAAGCCCTCAAAATCTCCGAAGATCTCCCATTGATGTGCCTAACTCGATTCCTAAATTCCTAAAAAAATTCTCGCTGGCTTGCTCTTAAGGTTTCGGGCCGGAAATCTTATAAAAGCTCCGTTTTCTTTCCTGAATGAACTCCGCCAGCTTTCCCTCTACTCGAATTACCATCCTTTCAAAACTGCCGAATTCCCTCAAAAACTGACCTATCATGGCAGCCGCTATCCCGAAAGTTTGTCGGCAGGATGTATTCCGATACTGGCCGCCTGGCCCTCATCGGCTTCTTCTCCTCCTTTTTGTTGTTCTCCTTGTCCTCCTTGGAGATGTTCTTCGACTTGCTCCGGCCCCACAGGGCTGACAGGAATTTGCTCACCATTTCCTGCAAAAACGACAATTATTGGAGTTAGACGGCACTGCAGAAAACACGATGAAAGCACGGTGTGGCAATCTATATACGGTAATTTCTAAGGGCTCTTTTGGCGTAAAAATCGCAATTAAGCAGGTCCGGAATACTGTGGAAAGCGCAAAACAACATTTACAGGAACTTTTCAGGCCAGATTTTGAAAAAAAGCAATTACAGGCACAAGAAACGCGGTAGAAAGCAACGAAAAAATTCTGTAGTATCTTTTTAGGCAATTTTTTGCAAAACTGATAGATCTAGGGGAAAAAATACGGTAAAAAGCAACAACAATTTCTAAAGTCACATTCTCAGCCAGTTTTTTTTTTACAAAAATGACAGTTCCAATGAGCAAGAAATACGGTAGAAAGCAACAAAAAATTCTACGGTATCTTTTTGGGGTCGGTTTTGGAAAACCACAAAAAACAAACCATAAAATATAGTATTTCGTGATCTACAGTATTCCCCCGGAAGTGGGCAAGCCCTAAATCTCTCGCTTTACCCAGATAATCACCAAGCTGGCAGGGCTTTTGGCAAATTTTGCCTGAGGGCATTTAGTGACTGGCGCCCCGGGCAACGTTTCCGGGGGAGTGCGGCGGAATCGATCGTAAAAACCTCAAAATTTGATGCATTGCTATTTCGGGGTTCGGATGCGATCCAAAAAGAATCTCTGCTTGTTGCCGGTAGCCTGGAAAATTAGCCAAAATCCGCGCATTAATGAGAGTTCGCGCGAAACAAATAAGAACCATAAAAATCCCTTTGAGATCAATTTACCTTAAAGACAAGTAAGTCAAAAAGGTATAGAAACCAGCGTTTTTATAGCGCTTTTCCGCATTAAGGAAAGTGCCTTAATCAAAAACTCCTTGAAAATCGCTAAAATAGCATTCTCGACCCCCGATTAACCCCCGGGGGGGGGCACGAAATGCGATTAGCCGCTTTGATAGCGGGAGGTGGAGGACAGACGGTTTCTTCTTCGGGAAAACGCAAAATGGAGTGGCCGGGCATCGAAACATGCCGAATCGAACACAAAACAAACAGAAGCCGCCCACTCCTTTGATGAGTGAATCGAACAGCCGGCACGGGATTACTTCTTTCCCAACGGTCATGGTTGACCTCCAAAAAATCGGTTTTTTAAAGCGAGCAAATTAGCCTTTTTGATCTTGATTTGATTTTGATTGCGGAAAAATTAGTTTCGGCAAAATTATCGTCTAACTATCTTAAATTAACATTAAAAATCAATAAGCTTAGAAGGCAAGACATAGAATTAAAAGCTAGAATTAACCCCCCCCCCCTCGGTCGGCTAGTTCTCGTCGGCTACAAGAAACGCCAAATTACGACGGCGTATTTTTGCGCTGCCGGTCGCTTTAAAGGCATAATACCTCAAAAATATTCAATCGCCGTCAGACCTGACTGGGGCCGGGTTTAATATTGCAACAAGGCCCCGGTTCGGTATCTCCCTATCACCTCGTCAAAATTCGAAAACACGATTATGCAAAGCGATTGGGTGTGGGTGGGGGAGTCGATTGATACCCTGCACCCGGTGGAAAAGGCGGAAACGGAGTGATGTGGAAATGTTTTTGAATAGAATGGAAATGGAAAGAGAGCGGGAAAGAGAGCCAGAGAGAGAGAGAGAGAGAGAGAGTTTGAGAAAAACGGCGAATGTAGGTGCAAAATAAAAAAACGCAAAAATGGCGAAAGACACGGCTCAATAGCGAAGTCTGCCTGGTAAAATAAAATCTGGAAAAACGATGCATTAATGCTGATTAAAAGCTTTAAGACACGTCTATAATCCCTTGAAGCCCAAACCGAAAATCTACAAAGTTACTTCAAGCAAATACGAATGGGTCGAGACTCTTGAGGGCCAACCCCACCCACAAAGCCATGGCTTAATGGCCCCTTTAATGGAATGGGCCGGAAATGGGTATTAAGGGTAATGGATTCCGCCTACGGACTCTTGACACCAGCCTCAATTAGCCGCATGAATTACGGGAAACCGGGGAGAGCAAGCTGGCAGAGATGTTTTAGGAAAATCGCGCAAATCCACGCACTTGGCCACTTGGTGCCGACAGCCCGCGGCAGTCCAAAAGCGTGTGAAAACGGTTCGTTTTTGTTCAACCCTAAGCCTAAGCCTAAGCCTAAGTCTCGTCTAAGCCTAAGCCTAAGCCCAAGCCTAAGAACTCACGGCTACGAAAACCAAAGCCTAATCAATCCACATTCAGCCCAAGAAAAAGCCTAAACCCCAGCCTATCCCATGTAGATAGGGATAGCAACCCATAAAAAGCCGTGAAGATGGCTGTGGGTAGGTAGTGACTGACTGTCCGTTGTGTGTAGGTCCGTGTGCCCAATTTGCGGATGCGGGGGTGCGATCCGGGTTTTTTACCACTCTTACGGGGTTCGCGTTGTTCGCCGCGGTGAGCCAATTCCAAGGCCATGCTCAAAACCCCGCGGGTTGGCTCTTCCCCTACCCCTCTTCCACCTCCTTAGCCTTCAATAAATTTGCTGGCCATCTCGACAGGTGGCCGATGAATGGGCCAACATGGAGAGGGAGAGAGAGAGAAAGAGAGAGAGGGAGAGAGAGAGAGATGAGCTACTTAAGCCAGAACCCGATCCACTTGAACGACTTCCTCACCGAATTGCGCGAATCCCAAGCATTCAAGTCAGCTTGGCCAGCTGCCCCCGTTATTTTTTTGTTGTTTTGTGTAGCTGTCAGAAGTAGTGTTGCGTAACAAAGATGATCTCAAGTGACAGGAAAGCCAAATTTATACACAATGCCTCAAAAATCCGGCAAAAATTTTTAAAGGGACTGGCAAGCCAAATCCATCGGTGAACACCCGCTGTTTATCCAAGAACCAGAGTAACTAGCGAAACAAATTTTTAAAGGTACCCGCAAGGTGAAAATCTACAGGTAAAACCCGTTTATGGGATTTTTGGGCATGCTAACGGCCAGCTAGCAGAGATTCTTGAGGAAGGGGCAAGTTTGGCTCCCACATTTTCTGTCTCTATCTCTCTCCCCCTCTCTCTCTCTCTCTCTCTCTCTCTCTCTCGCTCCCTCCTTCTCTCTCTTCCGAATCTCTCTCTTGCATTTATCCGTTAGTTCCCACAGGTTGTGCCATTCCTTGATCCCACCCGAGATCGGGGCCATAATATCCGTTCACACGGTTGGCGCAATCCAAGAAGATCAAGGCCCCCCTGCCGCCCCCGGCAACTTTTCCGCCCTACTTCACTTTAGAATGTTTATTCTGGCACCCGGGGGGACTGGTCTTTAGCTGAAGTACACGATACGCAACTTCCCTTAAAAGGCGATCGGCAATGGATAAGTAGTGGATTAGTTGTAGCGACGAGTGTAGCTATTCGAGAGGTGAAGGAAGGCAGTCAAACGGGTAAAAGACACCAATTATTGTAGGTGTTCAACGACGAACTAAAAGCATATTGGAGATGTGAGCAGGTCCTCAAATTGTTCAAATTTTATTTAAGGAAGGAGAGAGAGAGAGAGAGAGAGAGAGAGGCAGAGACAAAGACATGAAGCATGAATAGCCTCGAAATGGTGCCATGGTGTCAATGTGGGTGGTTGGTACCCCGGAGGCGACTTCTTCCGGAGAATCTGATCGTTCGGCCATCCATCAATCCACCGGGTGACGCGTCCAATTACCAGCCTGTCACCCCCTACACCCCAGAGATTCTAACGGTAGATTCCGGAGGTGGAGGAATTGTCTTGCTTTCTCTCGCTCTTTCTCGCTTTCTCTGACTCTCTCTCTCTCGCTCTCTCTCTCTCCCCAGGTGAAATCCGCGAAACAACCCTCCGCCCATTTTCTCGATAAATTCCCCGGAAGATCGCTATCCTCCTGAAGCTGGAATGTTTAGCGCGTTCCCCCAAAAAGTGAATTTGGCAACTAGCAGAGTTCTTTTGGGATTAGCGAAGGCAAGCTAGCAGCGTTTCTTTGAGGAATGGAGGTCGAGCAAGGTTGAAAAATTATTGTGATTCCAATGATTCCTCGAGGAATCTGAAAGCAAGGCCTTTAGAGAGCTTTCAAGTAGGCAAGGCAGGCTAGCGGAGTTTATTTGAGGAACTGTCAGCTGTTCCTCGACAACCCCTTTAAAATCGCCGTTCATCAGCCGGGTGATGAGGGAAAATGGAGCACGATAATCGGGTGGAACTGGTATTCGGTGGGGAAGTAGATGACGACCTGTGGGGCGGTTGAATGGGATAGGTAATTGATATGAGAGAGAGCGAGACAGAGAGAGATCAAAAAGTTAAGTGGTTCCAGTGAGGAAAAGTTAATGGGGGAACCAGATTATTCTACAATTTATGTGGTGGTAGTTAATTCGAGTCCAAATTCCGAGAATTTTCGACATCGGAACAGACAAAGAAAGAGAGAGAGAGAGAGAGACAGAGAGAGAGAGAGAGAGAGAAAGTTGCTCGCTCCTTCCTGAAGCTGCTAGCTTGTATGTCCTTAAAGATCTCTGCTAGCCTATTCGCTCGCTTCTAAATAACCTCTGCTAGCTTGTCCGATCCCAAAAAACCCGGAAAAGCGTACCCAGCGTGCAGCGAAATCAAATAGTGGGTGAAGGTGGGGTGGAATTGGGTCATCAGCGAGTGAGATGCGACGGCTTTTCTATCGGGTCAAGCTTTTTAGAGAGATACGCCGGCGATAGGACAGGCTAGCAGCGATTCTTTAGGCACCAAAATTGGATAGTCAGGTACAGGAAACGAGCAACCTAGGCGACCCTGAAAACCGCCCGGAACATGGAGTCCAGTGGAAAAAAACCCAGGGTGCGCTGAAAGGGGGAGTAGATTCAAATCAACACTGATTTCGGGTGACAGCTGCCCGCCCCTGAATTTCCAGGCACCAACCATTCAAAAGGCACTTTTCGCCCCCCTTTTTTGGGTGGTGCAAATATGCATCTGCCCCCTATCACGACTCCGAAACCCCTTTCACCTGCCAAAACTTTCGGAATGGGCAGATTTTTTTGTTTTTCCGATGGGATACTCTGGGTGATCACCTGGCGGGGTACGGTAGGTTGTAGGGAGGTCAAGGCAAGCCTAAATCTAAGCCCAAACCTAAGCCTAAGCCTCAGCCTAAGCCTAAGCCTAAGCCTAAGCGTAAGCCTACGCCAAAGCCTAGGCCTAAGCCCAAATCTAAGCCTAACTGAAGCCTAAACTTAAATCAAAAGCTGAACCTGAGCCCAAGCCCAAGTCTAAGCCTGAGGCTAATCGTAAGCCTAAGCCTAAGCTGAAGACCTTACCCAAGCAGCAAAAACAGACTAAAAAAAGAAGCCAGTCTAGCTAGACGATGCAAAAAGGTAGGCACTAGCGCCAAGGTGGGCGGATGGCGCAATCAATTATCCAAATAATAGGGTACACGCACCCTATTTGGGGTGGGGAATGATAAGCACATTGTAAAATCGTGCAATATGGGGGACGATTGGGGTGGTCTGTCTGCCGGAAGTTGAAGCGGATGGGCTTCACAGGCTCTGGAATTTTGCAACGAAATTTTAGAGAGAGAGAGAGAGAGAGAGAAACAGTCCCTTTAAAGTCCAAGAAAATCCCCGACTCCAGAAACAAAAGCACTAGCACCAAGCACCGGAAGCGCAGAAGGCTGGCCAAGGGCGCGAATGAGCATCTCCTGTAAAATTCGGCGGTACCGCCCGGGAAACTGCAGGGGGAGGGCTGGGGCGCGCGTCGGGCGCAATGGGCCGTGAAGGGTCGTCCAATAGGGACACGCGAAAGTATGGCTCAGGTTGGAGCTCATTTGGAGGTGCTTCTGAGGTGGAGGATCAGGAAATGTTGTTGGCTAGATTTCCGGGCGTGATTTTCACTTGACAGGGCCTTTAGATGTCACAGAGAGGGAGCGAGAGCGAGAGAGAGGCAGAGAAAGAGAGAGCGAGAGAGAGTGAGAGCGAGAGCGACAAAAACCTCATGGTCTGAAAGCTGTGGTTTTTGTCTTCACCGTCTCTCTTGAAAGTAAGAAAACGAAAGTAGAAAATAGCTAGTGAGAGAGTGAGAGAGAGAGCGAGAGAGAAATTGACCCATGATTTGACCACCAAACTTTTGGGGAAAGAAATGAGCATCCCGATTAGACAATGGAACATGACCTACGGGTCTTTTCCCTTAGAAGCCGAGAGTGTGTGAAAGAGTGAGAGAGAGAGAGAGAGAGAGAGAGAGAGAGAGAGAAAGAAACAGAGAGAAATAGAGACAGCTAGACGCAGCTTCCTCCCTAAAAAGCGTCCCTGACCCCGTATTTGGACTGATCGGGTTGTGTGGCTGATGGGATAAGTGGATCGGTGTTTGGAAGTGGCGAAAACGAGCGATGAGCCGGGTGGAACAGGGGCGACTTTTTGTAGGGCAGCTGAGTTAGTGGATATGCGTTTGGAATTCCCTAGTGATCTCTGCTAGCATGCCCTAGTCGTTGGTGCAGAGAAAGAGAGAGAGAGAGAGAGAGAGAGAGAGAGAGAGAAATCAATCCTTCTTCTCCAAATTTCCAAAATTTCAATGCCTAAAATTAGCCCCCGGGCTCAAGTGGTGGGCCATCATCTTCGTATCCTCCCTCCCCAGGGTGGGACCAGTGGCGAACAAGCAATAGAAAAAAGTGGCCCGTGTTTACAGGAGTGAAGCGGAGTGTGAGTGGAGAACAGCCGAAATAGAGACGACACCCACACCGCAGCTGTTCCCGCCTCCCCCAAAACCGCAGCCGCCCTGGTTAGCGGCCGTCTTTTGGCATGTCGTGTAGTCTTTTGGCGTAATGCGTTTTAGGCTTGGGCTTAAGCTTAGGCTTGGGATTAGGCTTAGGCTTTGACCTGAGCCTCACAGTTGAATTCTTTAAAGGGCAAGTGAAGCCAAAAATTTTCAATCTGCCAAGTATGAAAAGATTATCAAAAATGCCTGACTTTTGATCGAAGCGAGGCGAGAAAGTTATGCTTACCCAACCCGACCGGCCATCAATTCGGCCTAGAAAAAGCGACTGGCCGTGCCAGTTGTTCCATTTCCCCTATCGAAAAAACCAAATGAATGATAGGGAAGGAGGGGAGGAGGGCAAGCTAGCAGTGAGTATCAAGGAAGCTGTGGCGTGAGCAGGCTAGCAGAGATTTTTGGTCAAAATGGAGGGGCAGGCAGGCTGGGAGGGAATCTTGAGGACATTTTAACGCAGCAGAGAAGTTAGCAGGCTTTTTTAGGGTACTACAGAGATCGATTTCAATAATAAGCAAAATCATCGAAAAAATAGAGTTGCTGATAACCAGCCCGGCCGTTGATGAGGGTGGCGGCATAGGCACTTGTCAATTCCACGACAATCCCCCATCCCGGCTCGAAGCATTCATCTGGCAATAAAGCCGTGAGGCATCTGCCCCTGTGTGTGTGTGCTGTATGCCCTGTGAGGACATCCCGAAGACCGGATCTGATGCCCCCAAATGATAGCCGATAGCCCCCCACCCCCCGCCACATGCACGAATTTCGGTATTTCCGCCCGCTCACGGCACACAACAAAAGCTGCCCGGGTTTTTGGGAAGCGAGAGAGAGAAGGAGAAAGGGAGAGAGAGGAAGATAGAGAGCAAGAGAAAAGAGTGCATCTGACGATTGGGCATTCTGGGAAAGATAGTCTTCTACGTACTACGCAAGCTTGGTTCGGCTCCCGATACCTCAAGAATCTCTGCTAGCTTGATCGCTGCTAAAAGCATAATCCTAAGCCTACGCGCAGCCTAAGCCTAAGCATACTAAGCCTAAGCCTAAGCCTCAAAAATCGCCACAAAAAATCATAAATAGCCGCAGGGCTCTAAACAAGATGGGGGACACCCCAGGGGCAGGCTGTCAGCTGCGTGCGGTGAAAAAGCGGTGAAATGGGTGTGTGTGGGGTGGAGCCCCGTATAGTAAATGGGAAGCGACTGGACTGGGTGGGGGTGTAATGGGGAATAGGAAGTAAAAAGACCCGACGGCCACCCAACCCTGTGAAAAGCACCGAAATGACAGACAGATGACAGATTCGGATATTTTATGGGGGTACCCTTGGGGTAGAGGAGGGCCTTCACACGAGAAGAATTGGGTCAAGAAGTTTGTGAAACCCCGCTTTCAAGAAGTTCAAAAAGTTATGATTCAAAAAGGGGATGCTAGCAGAGATTCGATAGGAAAGGGCAGGCCATGACGGACGATCGAAAGCTTGATGTTAAGAATTTGCTGAAGGTATACGATCTATAAAAACCTGTCGACCCTTGCCGTACCAACCCTCGATTTCACAATTCTGCCCCCAAAAACTGGCAATTCCGGGGCACCAGATCGATGGATCGTGCATATCTTCAGGGAGCGGCAAGGTGTGGGTGGATGGCACGGCCTGACTCACATCACCAACAGCCCCCGGCGGCCGCTAAACGATTGTTTCCCCCCGGGGCGGTGACCGGGCCAAGAGTTATTCAGTAGGGCATGGATTCCTATTATGTGGTGTTGACCTGCTTGGGGATGTTGAAAAGAAGGTAGCGTGTATCATAGTAACTGTAAGAATCGTTAGAGAGGAGAGAGGGGAGAGAGAGAGAGAGAGAGAGAGAGAGCAAGGTAAAAAGCGAGAACGATATCATGCTAAGAAGAAAAAAGCGAAGAGAAAAGGAAGAAAGAAAAGAGCGCGAGATCGAACGCTAGAAATACCCATAACTCTCTGAAAAGCTATAGAATTGAAGTAGCTGCTTTTGACGGGGATCCGCCACCTGGAAAGCCCAATTTCAAAGCGCCCACTGCGCCTAAAAGCCTCTGGGCACCTTAGAAATCGGGGCCAAACGCCTACGAGTAGCCGGGTCACCCCGGGCAACAACCTCGAGGCGGGCGAGAGTGAGGTCCATTTGCATGCCTGCATAGGTAAATAGGTGTAGGGAAATAGCGCAAATCCGATGCACTACTTAAAAACGGTTCTGTCAATTGAAAAATCGCACAAAAAAACAAAGATATTACGAAAAAATTGACGAAAATCGAGTGTATCAGCCGTTTTCGACCAAATTGTATACAAATTTGAGGATTTTTCTAGATTCGCTTCAAAAAAAGTCTCCAGTGTGAAGAGGAAATTTTTAAAGATGTTTCTACAATGTCAAAAAAGGCGCAACTCGATAAAAACTGCAAAGATCAAGGCAAAATACAGTTTTCTGTGCTTTTTACGAGCCGAATTGTCGAAAAATTTTCATCATTTTGATGCTTCTTTGACGTCCATGATGCCGCAATAAAGAAAAGGCTCTACAAATGGAGAAACCAATTCTGGAATGAAGCTGACAGTCAAAAAGCCCTTGTGACCCACACCCCCTTGCAATATGTGACGGCATATGAATCAGACCGGGAAGAATAGGGAGAGCCGGTTGAGGAGATGACGGCATTCACCAGGCAACAAATAAAAAGGCTTTTTTCGACGTCCCAGAATTTTAAAAAAGCTGAAAAAATCAGTTCACATCTAAAAAATCAGAAACCCTGCATTTCTTCGCAAAAGCGTAACATGTGACAAATTATAAACCAAAACTAAAAATATACTAAAAAATTGAGGTAACCCCGAAAAAATTGTCCATGTGAGGCGGGCTAGCAGAGATTTTTAGAGTTAAGCACGAGCTAACATCGTCCTTGCTTTTTCGTGTACATTCCAAATATCATCAATCAAACAAATAAATTGAACCCTGACCCTCCGCACCAAATTCGGAATCTCGAGGCTTTAGCGTGCAAAACAATTCCCGGCGACGAAAACAGGTGAAACCGGACTTGCTGAACAGGCTGTTGCTCGAAGGAGGTGGAGGAGGAGGGGCAGAGGTGGGGAAAGAAATTTGCATTTGGGTGGTGCGGAGATCCACCCTAGTCGCTCCGTGATGATGAATAGATCGCTCCCTTCAGCGCATCTTCTCGTATCAGCGCTCTGGCGTGCTGATATCCCACGTGCGACGAAATACAAGAATTTTCAAAACTGTTGGATAACACACAAAAAACCTGGGAATTCAATTTCTTTCAAGGCAAAAAAAATGATTTAGAAGGCTCTAAAAATTGGATTCTGGTCAAAAAACGAGGGCTTTTGTAATTTTTTACAAAACTTTGGGCGCTTTTTAAGCTGTAAAGAATACTTTAAAAAGGTAAGAACAGTTCTTCTATTCTTTTAGTCAAATTGGATCCTAATCAAAAAAAATTTGCCTGCCTGATTTTACGAAAGGATTGCTGCAAAAACAAATTCTCAACGACGCAAAAGCAACGATTAACGTAGTATTTTATTCGTTCCGGTTAGCAGAACTTGATTAAAATGACTAAATGGTCGGATTAAACGTTGGATATACGAAGAATGATCGCAGGCATAAAATCTCGGCAACAAGTATTAGACGAGGAGGGATGAAGAAAGGCATAAAATTAACTAGGAAGAGATCGAACCAATGAAGCCGGGGGGAATTATCGCAAACAAGTGAGGTAAGGTAGGGGGAAAGCTTAGGACTGCTTTGGGCGCTTCATGGCGGGCGTGTAGCGCTCCTCCTCCTCCTCGTCCTCTTCGGGACCCGTCGTCTTTTCTTGGAAAATTGGCACCGGCTGCGTTTTGCGGTAGGCCTTGCTGATGTACTGGGGGTCGGCTTCGGCCTGGAAATTATTTTATTATGATAAATTGAAGTTAATGGAATTAAATATCGGGTTAAACCGATCGTAATCTGTAATAACGTACCGCCTCGGCGTGCCGGAGGATGCTAGCCCTGACGTCATTGTCGGCCAAAAAGTCCTTGTTCCGCTCCATACCCATCTGCTGAGCGAGGTAGGCGTGCAGCGTGCCACCCGTCGAGTTGACTAAAAATGTTGAAAATAGTTGATTTTTTATATAATATTTATGAAAGTATAAGAACTTGAAATGGTATCTAATTAAAAATTCAAACCTTAACATTACAATGTAAATCAGCATTAAAAATCTCACCTCGTCCACCAGTACTCGGCCCACTCAACGGCATATCGGCCGGTTTCCGGAAGGCCGGGCGCAGCTCGTTGTCCTTCATCCTCAGGTACTTCTTCAACCGGTATTCCGTCACGTCCTTCTCCTCCGGCTCCTCGCCGCGCCCTTGGAACATCTCGAGGGCCAGCGCTAAAAATCAGGTGTTGATTATTGTTTTTCAGATTATTCACATAATTCAGGAAATAATTGCCTATAGGATTAGCCAAAAAAACAGGATTTTTTTTCTATTTTATCCGAAATTCTCTTCTTCGTTTTGAATGCCGAATGAAACCCTAGAAATAAGATAAAAACTCACGCGCAAGCACCATTTCCTCCTTGATCACCTCCTGGGCGCGAACGCGACGCAGCGGCTTCGTCACGCACGTCAGCGCGCCCATGTGCGACGTGGCCGGATCGTAGTAGAGCCGTAGGGAACCGTCTGGAAAGCCAATTATACTTCCCTCAAAAAAAATCGATACCAGAGAGCGACACCAAAATCTGGTTCAGCCGCGGGTGCCAGATGCAGCGGATGGCGCTCTAAATTTTGTTAAAGGGCCTGAGAAATCGACAATTACCACTCCGTCGGGGTACTCGATGCGGTAGACGATATCGAACGTCTCCGGGTCGAGGAAGACGAGCGAGCCGGCGCCAGTCTCGGTTTCGGGGGAGCAGCAGGCGAATACTAATTCCCCGCGCGGAGACCAGCCGCAGTCAGACCTAGAGAGAAACTGATTGATAAATCCGACAAATACGTACTCTTTCCAATCCGTCAACAACCCGGAGCGCATGCGCAACGGGGCCTTGTTGTCGGTGAGGCTCCACAGCTTCAACGCACCGTCTTTGCCTCGGGTAAGAATTCTGAAAATAATTACGTTAAAAACCAATGTATTTTTTTCACCTCTTGCTGTCTGGCGAAAATTTGACGCACGTCACCTCGGCGCTGTGCGCCCCGCGAACCAAGTAGGTAGTGCTCACCTCAAAAATATGGGTCTGAAAATCTACTAAAAGGACGTACCACAATTTTCTGATTTTTCCACACTTGCAGCGAGCCATCCTGACAACCGGCCGCCACCAATTTCCCGTCGGTCGACAGGGCGATGCAGATCGGCTGCGCGCGCTTGCCGCCCTGGTTTTTCACCTTGATCAACTAAAGAAACAGTGGGATTTCCTAGGAAAAGCCTACCCTGCGTTGCTTGTTGATCTGTCGGGTGATGTCCTTAAAGTCGTCAACGTTCCAGAAGCGAATCGAGCTAGAAACAGAAAAAAGCTGATAGAAAAAAATTAGCCAACTGACCCGTCGGAAGAACAGGTGACAAATTCGCCCCTGACCATCGGATTCCAGACGCTGCAGGTGACCGTGGCGGTGTGGCCCTTTGTATTTGACAAATCAACGAGGTACTGGTCACCTAAAATAAAAAATCACCTTAAAAACTCTAGACCACCTCGAACCGTCTCGCCACACTTTGCCGCCCGGCGATCCAGGATGATCACCTGCGGGCTGCCGTTACATACGAGTAGGTGCTCCCCATTCGGGGCGAAGGAAACGTGGTGAATGATGTTCCTGAAAAATATAGATGCTTGAAATAACGAACAGATTCCGGTGTGATTTCTGATGTCTAAAAATTAAAACCCACTCCTCACACGGATTGACAACATTATCGGCTCTCATCGTGCGGTCCATCTTTTGAAACTCGAACACCGACAGCTGATAATCATAGCCGCCGACGACGAACCGAGTGCCAGGGACGTCAAAAGCAATAGCAGTGGCCTAAAATGTGCATTCAGATCATTTTAAAAATCACGCACCGCCAAATTCCCGTGCTTCATCACCGATTCGCAGGCCGTCGGGATGAGCTTGATGACGGGCAACTAAAACGCCAAAATCAAGCAAAATCAGGCCATTCTCACCCCTTCGCCGGCGTAGTCAGCAAAGTCGTAATCATCATCGGATTCGTCCTTGGCCGCCGCCTTCTTTGCGGCCATGCCGGGAGGAAGAGCAGGCATAAAATCTGAGGAAAAAATGAAAAAGACTAAAAGTTTACAAACCATCATCACTGTCCTCATCTACAGGTCTAGCTGCATCTCCAGCCGCACCTGCACCCTGAAAATGAGTTTTCCAACAGCAAAAACCAATGAAACTCACTCCTCCAGCATCACGCTCGCCCGCTGCTTGGCCAGGAGCTCTTTTCTTGCCTTCGCCTTTCCGGGCTGTTTCTGGAAAGGAAAAATTATTTAAAAAAAAAACTCGAAAAGCCGTTACCTTCCTGATCTTCCCCGCGGGCCAGCGCACTTTCAGCGAAATGGCTTTGGGCTGACTAGAATCAAAAATTAGGAATACCGGTAAAAACGTTACCCTGCGGGCTTCTGCGAACATTGCGTCGACGTCGAAGGTCCGGGCTTGTTTGAGCGGCTGGCGAGCGTCCTCTTCACCTTTGCCCCCAGCTGTTTTGTCTAGATTTCATCAATTTCTGTGATAAAATCAAAGTGTACCTGTTTCATCCCCTTCTTTTTTGGCTTCAGCAGCCGCTTGGCGATCTTGCATTTTTTGGTGGAGCTAGCTGCGGCCGAGGAGCCCAGTTTGAACGGGTGACGGCGGAGCTGGCAGGGTTTGGGGGCTTTCTGGAAGCGGAAAAGTACGTGAAGCTTTTTCTTCTGAAGAGGAAGGTAAAAAAGAAAACTATGAAAAATGGTAAAAGCAAGAAAGCTGTTTACAGAGGAAGATCAGCTTCACATGCGTCTCAAAATTTCAGGCTTCAAACGCAATTTTTGATCATAACCAAAAATTGGTTCTTCGAAAAAACCCAGATCATCATAACAATACCTCGACTTCGACTAATACGACTAGAATACCTAGTAAAACGAAAATCTCCCGACCAAATCGCCACGAAGCTAAAATAGATAATTTTTCGCGCTTTAACGCCCCAGTATAAACTCGAATCAATTCTATCTACTTACAACTTCTTTATCTGTACATTTATCACACACAATGTGGACCGGATGATTCAATAAAGCCAACGTAAGAAACGAGGGTCGATGAGATCGTTGGATGGAGTGATGAAATTGTCTTCGATATGAGGAAACATGGTGAAACCAGTCGAAAATTGCACACATTTAATAGGAGAGCTTTTTAAATACATTTTCTTCAAGCCTCTTGCACCGCTGGTGGCGGGCGAGGCACGCGCTTGATCTGGGACACCTGGTAGAACAGCAGGTAGCAGTCTGATTTTGTGACTTGGCGCCGAGGGGCTCGATAGACCTAAAAAGGCATAGAAGCTAATGAAATGTGTTTTTATTTTTGCTAGGTTGCTTTGCGCTCTACCTACCAGATCATCATCGCAGTGGAACCACTTGTGCCCTCGTCGAATATAGCTCGTGTAGTGGCCAGTATCCAACGAGCCCGTGTGCTGCACAACCGCATAAAGTTCATAGCTAAATACTTTGTTTTAGATCCGCCTCTTTTTGCCCACTTATTGTAGTACGTGTTTAACATCCCCTGCGCGCCTTTTTCGTCAAAGATGGCCGGGTTCTCGTGGTAGGCGGCCAGGAATTTGGTCATATTTAGGGTTTTCGGAAACCTGAAATTAATTTTTTCTTTGTCTCTGAAATCTTTGTAGACTTACTTGACCGGCGAGTTGATCTTCCTCCTCGTCACCCCAAAGTGCTCGAAGCGTTTCAGTTGGAAAACGGCGATTACTGGCATTCGTCTACAAACGACAAAAATTTCAAAGTTAGGTTGATCAATGGAATTTGCGTAACTGAGCTTTCTGTTCTACCTGAACGTCATCTGCTTCTGCAGCCCGCGTTCGCCACATTTTTCGCAGGTCGTGCAGGCGACCAATTCTTTGTGAATATATCTAAAAACACTATTCTATCGAAAATTCCGGAACAAACCGTTCCAGGCACTCCTCGAGCGTTGTCGGCTGGTCAGTCAAATGAAGGCCAATGTCGAGAAAGGGCTCGTCGCGCAGGGAACGATGACTACAAACCAAATTTGCTCAAAAATTCCTTTTTCGGCAAACCCGCATCGCTCGCACGACAAGCTAGACTGCATGACGCCGCTGAACAGCTGGTCGATGATACAGTTGCACTGGCCGACGTGTGAAGCCGTCTTGTCATCCGCTAAAGAGAGAAATAGAGCAAAGCGGATAAAACCTACGTCGCAATGCCTTGTGCATCAGCTCCAAAATTGTCACCAGGAACTCGTGAGCGTCTTGCTGATGATATCTAAAACACACATTTCCAAATTATGAGCCTAAAACTCACCCGGCCAAATGTGCCGAGGACCCCCAAAGAGCGCCCAGAAGTTGCTTGAGGACCACAGGTGTCTCGTACTCGACAGCAACGAGATTCTAAACCATCTTATTTTACGATCCGGTTCTTACATACCTGAAACGCGTCCTGGATGATGCACAACATACAATCCGCCAATTCCCCGCCCTCGTGCTGATGCAACCCGGAGAGGAAAAAATCTCGGAGGGCCGGTATGTTCACGAGTGCCTGAAAGTTTGCCATTTTTACATTAGATCTAATTATAGGTATATTTATTTTTTAATTCTAGGCGTAATCTTGAAACTAACTTGTATAATCGAGTTCATATAGCAGGTGTTGCCGAGATTGACGATGCCACGCAAATAATGATCGTCCATACGCAGCGCAAAACCAGTGCCGTGTCTTCTGCGTTGGATCGGCTCAAAGCGCGGGTTCATGGAGAAGCCCATAACTTGTCTAAATAGCTTGTTAGACGATTCTCTACCTCCGCCCAGTTTTTTTTAAATTCTTATAACTCACTGGTATTGTTCAAGAACTCTGGTTCTCACTTTCGTTGCTTTCTTGTGCGTAACAAAACGCAGGCAGCGCCCGCAGAACACTTCGCCCTGCGTAAACGATACGGCTAAAACAATTAAAATCGCGGCAAAGTGCTGATTCCCTACCGAATTTGTGTTGCACATCTTTAACGTCCTCTACAAAATGGGCCGGGAGGTGTTCGATGCAAGCAACGAAACTGCAATCCAGGCAGGCCAGTAGCTCGTAGGGGTTGGAGCGGCACTGATCCTCGTCGCATTTATTGACGGCCGCCTAAAAGCCGTTTTTCATTCCTTGGGCATGTTCTTTACCCGCGTCCTCCACGCTCGATCGTTTGGCGGAAATGCGAGCTTCAGGACCACCGAGTATTGGGGCAGTAGGTGGCCTAAATTGCCTATACAGTAAAGAAATAAACCCAACCTTGTTTAATCGACCATCGCATGTGCCGGCAGCCCGGCTTGCGCTTTTCCTGGGACATTTTGTGGTGAGGGCAGGGCTAATAGTGAGAGGGAATCGGGGCTGTAATCAACAGTGATTCTGCAGATGTTACTTTCGAAAGCTGGGCCGCGCAGGTTTCCGCCTCCAGCTGCCGCTTAGACGATCAAAACCGAGCGAGGCCTATTGACACGGGGCGACAGAGCAACCAAACATCACTCAAACGAGGAATCTCCACAGCCGGAAGCGAGCTTCGTGAAGCCGACACAATCATGAATCTCTAAACAACCTGAAAATGTAGCGAATCCGGTGCGAAACTACATTTTCCTCACCATATATTGCTTTATTCATTGAATCACAGAGAAATCCGAGACAAAACAAGACAATTAATAACAAAAGTGGGCAAGAAGTGGAGGCAACCTCGAAATCCACGCGTATCTTAACTGAAATGGCCAATTGCTAGGAAAAAAAATGGGATTTTTACATGTCCAGCCCCGGGGGGTACCCTTCATATCAACGAAAGCTCGCCGGTCCACAACGACCGAGCCATCGGCGTCAATCACAGTATATTGAGAGGGGCTTTACCGAAGCGGGAATTTGGTATAGAAATGTTTGCGCAAGGTCTATCCCTTCAAGAATGCCCTAGTTAAAAAATGAGATGCGATAAAGGCTTCGGGAACCCGGAGAACAAAAAAATGTTGGTTGCGGGGCGTAAACTGAAATCACAATGGAAAGAACGATACCGATCCCAGATTAAAATTACAAAAAAAAAACCTAGTATTTAATATCCCTGAAGTCCGTTGTAAATCTTGGGTTTCGTGGATTGGTTGAGCAGTTCGGCGAGGGCTTTCTTTTGTTCAGGGGTCATCTCACCCTTCGGGAAATCGACGTCGAATGTGATGTACAGATTTCCCTAAAACAATTTTAGCTCAGAAAGCAATAGTTTCTATACCTTTTGGTTGTTATCTGTGAGCGACGGCATGCCCTCGTCCTTCTTCCGGATTCGAGCACCGGGCCACGTGATCTGAGAAAAGCAATATTTTTAGACCGTCATGTATTCCGATACCTTTTCTCGCTCCACCTTCACTTTGTGGCCGTCCAAATGGTCAATTTCGAGCTCGAAACCGTTGAGGGCATCTTGCAGCGAGATCGTAACATTTGTGTACAGATCCATGCCCTTGCGCTCAAAGCTGAAAGCAAGTCTTTGCAAAACAAGGGCGAAGCAGCTTACCGAGGGTGCTTCTGGATGTTGATCTTGAATCGCAGATCTCCTGGGTCTCCCTCGATGTGCGGCTCGCCTTCACCGACGAAGACTTGCTCGTGTCCGTCGTCGGCTCCCACCTCTACTTCGACCTAAAAATCATACTTGGGTCTGGGGTGGCAAAGATTTACCTCCAAAATCTTCGTTTCTTGTATGAGTTTCACGTTCGGGCATTCGTCGCAAACTTTCACCTTAAAAAGGTATAAATAATCCACCCAAAAAATGAAAAGATACCTGGTACATCTGGAATCGTCCCATGCCCATTTGTTCGGTTCGCATCTCGTGTCTACAGTTGCATTCCCGAGTTCCTAAACTCACCAATGACAGTGATGACCGACATTTACCGGATGTCTGCTTGTAGACGGGCTTTTTCCGCTTGATAGTGACAAAATGACCATTGTAAACTTCTTCCAGTGAAGCGAACAGATCCATCACGACATCGGCTCCCTTAAAAATTTAATAAATGTAAAATCAGATACTCCAACCTTTGGCGTTTCCCGCTCGCCGTCGTCATGACCGCCGCCGCCAAAGAAGTCCCCGAAGAATGAGGAGAAGTGATCGTGGTTGTGGCCTCCGCCCCCACCCTCCATTTTCTTCACGCCTTCCTCCCCAGATCGATCGTATACCGATCGCTTTTTCTTGTCAGAAAGTACCTAAAACATTTGTCTATTTTAGGGAGAGTCAGTCTTCAAAAATCCGCAATTCAAACACTACCTCATAGGCGGCTGCCAAATCCTGAAACTTTTCATGGGCCTCCTCATCGTCCGGATGTCGATCCGGATGCCATTCTTTCGCCATTTTTCGATAGGCCTTCTTGATCTGGTGCTCGGTCGCCCCTCGCGGTACATCGAGGATTTTATAGAAATCCCGGCCGGCCTCCACACACAAGTATAGTATCGAGCATAGTAGTAGGAGGAGTTGGACCTGGAGGTTCATTACCTGAAAATGGACTTAATTTCGGGAATCTAGCTCCAATAAAATTAAAGGACATAAATTAGTCGTATAACGGCTATGTCTATCTACATGAACTAGATAAGGACACGCAATGTAGAGCGGCACGCGCCCCACATGGAGACGAGACACAAAGTAAGCTATCGGAGCCGCGAGATGCCAGTCTAGGTGGTCGGCTGCACGCAATCCGGGCGGTAGAGATATTTCCTACTCCAAGGGTATATTTCCATCCAAAACATTGGTGTAGAAGGCACTTCCAGAATTTTCCAAATTTCGGTGAAAGCTCTCAAAATATCCGCTGTCTCTGCAACCTCTCCTGCTTTTTTCTGCCCCGTTAGACGTAGAAATTTATTCACGTTACAATGGAACGCTTTCAAGTGTTGTACATACAAAGCCTTGTCAATAATAAATATCACAAACTGAGACCAACTTCAAAGGGGATGCAGGCGAAAGTCGCCTGTTAATCGAGGAAAATGAGTTGCGATTGGTCGAGCAACACGCGAGAGCACCGGGTCACGAGGAATGCGAGCAAAATTAGTGTAGTCAACAACAATCAGGGATATATTGTCAATTGCCGGAATAGAGCTTTTGGTTGACCAGCTCCCAGACCATGCGCTCGCGGAAGTAGTCGATGTTCTCCTGGCGGAACTGGATCGGGGCATGTCGGGATGCGGCCTCGGCGAATTGCGATGCGAAGACGCCACAATCGTAGCCGTTGCGTTGTTGAGGTATATTCTGAAAAATGAACGTATTGAAAAATGCGTCTAGTACCTCTCGGAAAATGGCTTCCCATTCGGAGCGCACGAAAGTTCCCGGTGGTTTGTTCTTGTTGTCGGCCTCCTTTTCGAGATACTTGAGGAGATGCTCCAGGCATTCTGCGCCCGCCCGATAACCGCCCATCGAGTCGAAATATTCAATTTTTTTGGCTCTCACGTTTATTGTCTAAAAGAAGTTTTTTTAGATGATTATTACGAAAATCTTACCGCCATGCACCAATGGACCTCCAAGTGCACCGGGACGAGAAGAATGTCTTTCTCGAAGACGTCCACCTTGCGCGTCCATCTAAAAAAAGTGTATGCGCAAAATCGCTAAAATACCTGGCAACCGAAGGGTAGCCTTTCCCAGGTGTACGAAGGTTGCTATAGAAAAACGTGTTGAACGTGTAGACCTAAAAAGCGTATACTCAGGTTCCGATTACAAATTACGCTGGGGAACCCATTTGTGCAGCCGCGGTCGACAATCAAGTTGAGGAAGGCGCAGATCACTTCGTCGTTCAGCCAGGTTCGAGCTAAACGAGGGAATAAGTTTTCAATTCGTCAAATGAAATCTAATTCTTCTTTCTGTTTCTTTCTTACATTATTTTTTTCGCGTCTAACTAATAAAAGAATTCACTCACGTCTCAAAGTCAGCAGGTCCTTTCGGTGAATCGGAACGGAGTCGATTGTAGAAAAGACTTCGTTCGGGTTGAGTCTTTGATTCCACGCCCGCTGCAGCAATTCGTTGTGGTCGTCAGGAAGTTCTGAAAAAAAAATACATGAAACTCGCGAGAACTCCCTACTGGGGAAGGGGTCCTTCTTCGGCTCTGGGACCGGGATGACAATCCCGTAAAGTTCGACCTTTTTCTTGATCTTGTCGAGGGTATATTCCTAAGAAAACGGTTTCATAATTTAACTAAAAATTACCGGCCGTTTCGCGGCCCTTGCCGAGCCGATCACTTGCACCTCATCTTCTTGTCGTCGCAAGTAGGCCTTTTGGCTTTCACCTTGGGCTTGGTACCTAAGAATAAAAAAATTTAAAACTGTATTCGTACTCTCGAATTCGCAGATCTTTCGATTTATGGCCCAAGTTCAGCTGGGCCAATCGCCCATCTAACGCGGCGAAGGGCGAATCGGTCGTTGGTGACTTTGGACTAGTGAAGCTGGTGGTAGGCGTCCGGGGGCTAGTTACAGTTCGAGCTTCGGAGCGTCGACTGAGTGATGAAGAACGGCCAGAAATCGTACGAGGAGTTGTACTGGATCGCTGAAACATTTGCCTTAGTTTATCCGCCGCACCAAACCTCGGATACATCAGACTTTCCAAAGGATTCTTGCCCACCGAATGAGCGGCCGGCTTGCTCGAGCACCGCGAATCTAGAATGAACACAATTTAGCGCTGCGCCTAACAGAACCCACCCAGATAAAGCGTTCAGCGCCCGTGGATCGCTGTAGGAGCGCGTGCGAGACAAGAAGAGACGCTTGTAGCGCTCCAAGCTTTCCTGAAAGCAAAATAAGTGAATTGATGGACGCCAAACCTCGTCAGAATTTGGATGGTTCTTAGTGGAGGCAATCTGGGGTGGCTGCGGATTTCTTGTGACGGCATTTTCAGCGATATGTCGAGGGCGGGTGTTCAGCTAAATTCCCAAGTCACCGATTTAGATAATTTTTTACCCCCCGACGTTCGATGACCTGCACGTCGTCCTCGTTGTCGAGTGTCACAGTTTCGTGGAGAATTTGCACCTATTTTTCGTAATTTAGAAAATTTTATTAGCTTACCTCGCTGATTTGCTTCTTTGGTGGCGACTTGACAACGATCACATCCGGGGTAACATGTTTTACAACCTCTAGCGAGGGACTTCGGCGTAAATCTTGGGAAACTATGGGCACCTAGACACCAAACCGTCATTTTTGATAATATAAACTGACTTCTTCTATATCACTGTCATCTAGTGTAATAATCGCTGGCACTACCATTGAATCGATTCGCTCGTCACAACCTAAGCCAGGGGTTCGAGGAGCAATAGTGAAACCCACTGTTGAATCTTGTCGGCTCCAGCGCTGGGCCCGCTTTTGCCAATCCCAACACGTTCGCAACAGTCGAACTGAACGATCGAACAGCGTCTAACAAGGGAAAAATACAGAAGCTAGGGAAACGATACCTAGAAACCGAAAGCCAAAACGAGATTTCTTCACTTGCCGGCTGGACTCCTCGCCAGAGAGACGCCGTTTCCGAGTATTACCTAAAAACTATATGTTGCTGAATAATAAAGCTTTACTCGTGTTTGGCTGAGGTGGTTCTTCGAATTCGAGTATTCTAGAATGATTTGCGTAACCAGTCCGTCTGGTTTCGCATAACATCTGAAAAATACAAGCTTTACAAACGGCATTTTGAGAGGGATTAGCGGAATGAAAAGGCGGTAAGGAACAGAGGGAGATAGGTTAGCGAACTGTTTGCTCTGCAAACCTTGGCAGCCAAAATTTGCCGTTCTTCTCATGTTTTCGTGAGCGATGAAACGGAGAGCGGGAGACGACGCGCCCGTCCATTGCACACCTTCCCGCGACCGGGAGGGCTCAGCCAACCAACCATCATCAAGCAAAGGATATAAGTCGAAATAAAGATAATAAGATTATCATATAGTTTTAGAAGAAATAGATAGATTGTACTATCTTTGTGACGCCCTGTGTCACGATCTAAAAAACGGTTTGATGAGCAGAAAAAATTGAGAGCAAAAAATTATAGTACGTCTGCTCCAATATACGGAAAAACTGTCATGTACTGTCGCGTAGCTCGAATGTAGATTTTTTTTCTCTAGAGTGCTGCAAACATCAAAACAAGGCTCAAAGTGCTTCAAAAATTGCTGAAAGCGCTTCGAAAACGCTCAGACGGATTCGTAAGTCGCTCAGAGTGCTTTGTAAATTCCAAAAATGCTTCGTAAATTGCTCAGAGTGCTTCGTAAATTGCTCAGACTGCTTCGTAAATTCGAAAAAGTGCTTCGTAAATTCGAAAAAGTGCTTCGTAAATCGCTCAGAGTGCTTCGTAAATTCGAAAAAGTACTTCGTAAATTGCTCAGAGTGCTTCGTAAATTCGAAGTGCTTCGTAAATTGCTTAGAGTGCTTCGTAAATTCGAAAAAGTGCTTCGTAAATTGCTCAGCGATTGCTAAACGTTTTAATATCGAGGACGTGCTTTGTAAATCAAGTCGGCACTTTGCGGTTTTGATTTTTCGTAGGTAGTTCATTCGAAATTTTCGACCCGACTGATGTGCTTGCTGATGTCGTGCTATGTGGTCCAGAAATTCTTTGAAATAGTGCAGGGATGCTGGGATTTTCCCAAGCGGCCCCAGATCTTTTGTATTCGCTGGCTCAGCCCCCTAGGGGGGAATTCTCCGGAAAGGGCTGACGCGAGGCCACATTCATCTGGGGCCATTGTTATTTACCTCGATTTCTAACCAAAAATGGCAAGAGGTGAAATCTATGTTGCGAATTTTTATATGCAACAGCTTGTTTATAATCTTTGGGTAAGTCAAGAATTTTGGATGTTTTGCTATGGACTAACAATAAGCGTCGCAAGTTGTGTAGGGATGATCGCCTGATTGAGGATGCCATTCATAAATATAAATAACGTAAGGAAGCAGTAGTGAAGCCTAAACCAAGCCACATGATCTTTTTGTATTGCAGTTGCTCGAGATGTGTTCCTTGTTTTTCTTGACTTGCTGCGTTTGTGGGTATATACGAATTCTGACAACCAGACAGGTAAGTCATCTGAAACGTTGGGGAGATCGACCACCTTTGGTAGAAAAATCGATATTTTGTACTTTTGAGTGAAATTTTGTAGTGTTTACGGTTAGGGGTAGCAAAAAAACACATTTTATAAGCAATTATTATTTCAAAAATCGGCTTTTTGTTTGTTTCAAAAATTGGCAGTTTTAGCTCCACATTAAAGACCGTCAGAACGATCAAATTCCGTTGAATGCAAGAACGTTGCGCACCGGGCGGGAGTCGAACCCGCCATGGTTCGCTCCACAGTCCTACGCGCTAGCCACTACACCACAGGGCCAAGTGGGGAAGGGAGTCAGAGGCGCCCCAAACCCCAGAGGGCCTTTGCCCAGTACGGGGCACCACTAATGACGCATCTCTCCGCGCGTTCTTGGGGGCAGCACCCCCGGGGTGACAGTGTGCGTTCCATCGTTCTGGTAGTCTTTAAACATTTTTAAGTTCTGCCATCCTAACTTGAAATTACTACTCCTACTACACCCGACAACACACCTAATTCTATTGTATTTGCGTCCGCTGCGCCATTCTTTTTTTCTGCTAGGTTGGCTGAACACGCAGATTATCATGTACTGGAATATGGCCATGGACACGCGTAATTCCCAATATTGCTGATAGATCTCGCCTTTCCAGTGATCAGCCAAACATTTCTGATCATCCTCTGCTACAGCATCGAGCGGATTATCGCGATGCGAAATACGCACGATTACGAGGAAATGTCGGCGCGACCAATATTGGCCATCGGACTCTACATGGGATCGGTGCGAGGTCAAAGCGAAACCCAACACAATTTTCAGCTGATCTACTCGTTTATGCTGATCGTTTTGTACAACCTGGGAATACCGGCCCAGCTCGCTTACGGGGCTCAATATGTACTCTTTACAATAGCGGCTGTATTTTTCGTTTTTCTACATATTCGCTGCAAGAAAGAGTACCTTCGCGTTGCGGCTTTCAGGGAAGCCACCGTTGCCCAGCGGTAAGGGTTTCAGCAGGGTAAGCAGGGGGAGCTAATTTTCTATTTTCACCGATTCTGAATCACGTTTATAAGAAATGGCGCATTCTTATAGTAATATTTTTAGGGTGCTAATGCCGCGGGCAGGGGGGCAGTCCCATTGGTAATTCGGGGTTACGAGGCGCTCCGCATACGCTACTTAGTTTTTACTATGCCTAGCTTAGGCTTAGGCTTAAGCCCAAGCTAAGCTTATCATGAGCTTCAAATTGCTTTACGTGCGGCCGTTTAGGGGGTTTTGCTTAGAGCTAAGCTTAGCTTGGCTCAGTCTAAGCTTCGGCTATGTTTGTGCGGATCTAAGCCTAAGCCTAGACTTAGGCTTAGCTTACTAGGGAACCTCAAGTTGGCACGGTGGAATTTCGAAAAACGCTCGCGGCTACCCCTAGGTTTTCGACTATGGCGATTCCAACGGTCTGGTCAGAATTTCCTTAATGGGCCTCTGGACAGAGATACAGCACTTCCGGAAAATGATAATTTACATCCGAAAAATTAGCATTAGCGTCAGGTTTCTGAGGCTCTCCCATCCCTATGGAATCACCAGTGGAGTGGCCGAGTGGTAAGCAGCTCACTTGATAGGGTGCTGACCAGGGTTCGAACCCGCTCACGATTTTTTTATTTTGCTTTTTGGCCGGGAACTTTCTGCCCAACTTTAAAACTCAACTTTTTTAAACTCCTAGTTTTCGTTACTTTTTTCGAAAATTTCCTTTTTATAATTGTTTTTTATATATAATATATAATTTAATATATATATAATATATAATATATATATATATATATATATATATATATATATATATATATATATATATATATATATATATATATATATATATATATATATATATATATATATAATATATATATTTTTATATAATTTTATAAGTCTTTTTATAAAAGAAAAAAATTCGAAATGGTTTTCCTAGTTTTGATTTTTACTATAAGAAAAAATTTTGGTTATGGCCTAGGCTGATTACTCCAAAGAAGCCTCAAAATTCGCAAAGACGTTTAAAAACGGCATTTGGAGCGTTTTGTAGTCCAAATTCGGTCTGCCTTGCTTTTGTTTTTGAACTATTTTGTAATCCTTTTAGAACCATTTGCAGGTTCGACACGGTCAGAAACCTGAAGGCCTCCGAGCTATTGGTAAAAGTGGCTCCGTTCAAGTGCCTGACAAATTTCTTTGTTCTCTCGACATATTATTGGATCTGGGAGGGGCGCAGCCTCGATCATTTGCCCTTATACTCCACCTTTTATTTCTATGTGAGCCACCTGCAGGTGAGTCCAAGCGCTATAATGCGCTCCTTTGTGCAGGTTATCCCCCGGGAAATAATTAGGCGGAGAATCGGGGGGGTTTGGGAAATTCCCTGATGACGATTTCTGCCTGAAACGGAATCGCTACGGCTTCTCGTTTGATCAAATTGGAGTGTTCCAGCTACTCTCGCAAATGGCCCTTACAATCTATGGCCACTCAATGCTCCGCGAAAGCTTCTGGGCTCTCATTGGTCATAAGGGCGCTGAGAAGCCGGAACAAGTGCGCGACGTGCTTGGTCGGCGAATGATTTTCGCCGGGGATGAGCAGGCTCAGGTAAGCTGGAAGCGATCTCTGACCCTGGCGGTTCTAGCGCTTTATCGGGGGGGGACGGTGCTAATTTCACCTATAAGTCCAAAAATGCCTAGTAAAGTAAAAGTAAGTTTTTTGTATTGTTTTTAGTAAGATGTAACTATATATTTAGGTGGGAAAAATATCCAAAAAACCCCGAAAAAACAAATTTTGGTGAAAATTTTGGTCGAAAATCGATGTTTATCGTATTGTTTCATAAAATTTGTAACGTTTTTACGCTTGAGAATCGCAAGAAACCACTAGAAGCACCGCTCTATTTATATTTGAAAAATCGTATCCTTAGCCCGATTTGCAGTTCTATCATCAGCATATGAATGAAGCCTGGCAATCCCGAGACGCTTCCACAACGAGCAAACCCAATCCAAAATTACCCCCGATCTCACGAGAGCAAATCTACGCTACGCCAGTAATGACAGCTCGATGAGCCCTCAATAAATATCAAATCCATGAAAATAATAAAAGTATCGCTTTATTCTTTTGGCTGGCCCTCGAGCATAGATTTCAAAGGGGGTCTAAATGACTTCTCGAAAGCGTCGGCCGGCGGTGGGGAACTGCTCTGTTTTCCGACGATTTTAACGTAGTTGATTGGGACCAGACCAATTTTTTGGCCATCACTGGTGCTGAAAAATTATGTTTTGAATCGTCTATATTTTTCTCTAAATAAGATTACGTTTTACTACAAAAGACGATTTTTACTCACCTCGCCAAAAGCCAGCCGCGAACTTTCGGCTGCTGCTCCTTCGGGGCTATCCTCAGCCTTTCGCCGGCCATCACCGAAAGCTCCTGAGCGTTTTGCGCCTCGAAATCGAAGAGCGCCTAAATTAATTCCGAGTTATTTGATATTTTCATTTTTTAAACTTTTTAAAAATTATTTGAAACTTAAATCAGTCGATAATCGAACCTCAGCATTGTAATGATTGGCCGGCCCAGTGGCCCAGACGCGCTGCTTCTCCACATTTTCCACCATCCTCGTCACGCACTTGTAGATCAAATACGGGAAACCGAGGGCGACAACCCAGAAAAAGAGGGCTGGCCAATTGACCGGGGTTCCAGGGCTGCCGCCGACTAACAGATCGGCGCCTAAAAGTTTGTGGACGTTTGATTTTTGTGAATTTTTCTGTATCTGTTTTGTGTTTATAAATGAGCGTATGGCTTGAAGTCCGGTTCATTTTTAACTTACCAAGTGGAGCCTGCGCCGTCGTCCAGGCCAACTCCTGGTCGCTAGCATAATTTGCCGGTTTCAGCCTCAAAGCAACGAGCAGCCACCTCCACAACTTTTGCACAAAGCGAAACAGCGCCAGCGAGGCCATCAGCCCGGTGAATTGGCCCTTGAGACGCGAGAATTGATCGACGACCCCGATTACGGCTCTGGAATGCCACGATTAAATTTGTTCATGAATTTTTTTACCTAAAGGAACTGTAAACGGCATTGTGAGTCGAGGAGAGCATATTTGACACGGATGTCACGGCATTCACCACGGCTTCTATCGACTGGAAAGCGCCGCGAGATGATTCTGAAGAAAAAGATACACCATCATTTTTGGCTAGCTTTCTTCTAACCTTCCGCTAAACGTGAAAAATTCCCTTCGGTATGGCCGTAGCCGCCCATCATGCCGTTGTTGTAGTGGTTTCCGTACCTGAAAATCGAGCCGTTTTCGTTTTATCTGGCTTTATAACTGTAATCCGCCACACTTTGTGATAAACTTACATCCCTCCTCCCATTCCACCGTATCCACCTCCGTAACCGCCATATCCGACGCCGTAGCTCATCGGGGCACCAAATCCGCCACCGCCGTACATGCCGTTGTTTGGCATCGACATCTGCTGAGAATCTGAAAAAAACAATCAAATGTTTTTCTGGCAAAAAAGCATTCCCAATCCCCAATAAACTTTGCTATTCCAAAATTTCACATACCATAATACTGACGGGGAGGTACAGGTGGTGGCGCTGGTCTAGAAGATGGACCCTGTTGCTCCATGGTTGGCGACGAACAGTTGACACGAGCAATCGGGACGAATTGGCAGCGCGAAACTCCTCCTGCCCTATCCTCTTCCCCACGCAACCTAGCGCGCGATTGATAAGGCGACAACGAGCAAACTACAGCACCACTCGGCTCCATGCGGTAATGAAATAAACCCGAAAAATCATCTGTCCTCCCTGCAAGCATCAATGGGATGAGCGAAACCAGATTTATGCGACAACGATACACAAGACAATGTAAAAAAGGTAATACCCAGGACATCTGACAAGATGAATTGAGAAATCGGAGCTCATCACGTGAGAGGGAACACGGGGCGGGGGAATAAATGTGAATAAATAAAGACAGAGTTCTGGGGAGGAGATGCATTTGACGATGGTTGTTGCTCATTTCCCTCGGTTGGCCATGCCGCCTCCACGTCCGCCTCCGGGACCACCTCGGCCTGCTGAAAAAACCCGAATGAGTTCAAGAAACAGAAAAAAGAGTGCAAGCTCAAGCAGATCCAAAAAATAGAAACAAATGCTGTTTCATCCTTACCCGTCGAACCTCCTCGTCCGCCACCACCACGTCCACGCGTAGCGGCAGCTTTACGTTGTTTCTGCAGATCCTTCTGTTGCCGGCGCACTTCAGCGACTTCTTGCTTCACCAAGTCGACAACCTAAAACAAAATAGGATATCTGGCTTATCAAATATTACCTGATCCGGAATCCGCAAATACTTGACTGTCGACCCGCGAACATAGACTTCGGGCATTTTGAAGAAACGGTCACCATCCTGAAATGAAAAGATTGTAATGTCAAACATTTTCCCAAGAAACCTTTGAGGTAAAGATGACATCTCGTAGGTGAATGTTCATCCAGGAGTCGCATGACTGCAGGTGACCGTTGTAGGTTTCGCCTGAAGTACAAAGTTGTACAAGAAAATGCGCGATAACGACCCAAGACTAACAGCTTACGCTGCGACTTATTACAGTCCGTTTCAGAGCAAAATAAGCTCATCGATTCTTTAAAAAGTTCATCAATTTTCACCGTTTTTCAACTCGACCAACATCGGGTGATTTTGGGCTGTGCGGAGGAGGGACAGTGGCAACTGAAAGGGCGGCATTTTCAGAAGTATGCAAAACCACTCACGACCATGATTTCTGCCTCACAATTCTGGCAATTTTTGAACGAGAATGGCAGAAATTCTGGGTCGAACCGGTTCGACGATTTTCGGAAGGTTTGAATGGGGTAATGGCAATTTCTGCAGTGGTCACAGCGTTGGTCTGTCGAATGGACCGCCGCGTATCGAAATTTGCCTCTTTTCCTGGTTTTTATTTCTTTTTTATAAAACTTTTTACTTTTCATAGCTATTATCGTTTTCCTACACTCTATTCGTCCTAAACTTATCTAACCGAAAAATTAAAATTGGAATGCTTTAGATTTTTATGATCACAAGCCCGTCAGAATGGGCAGAGAAGGAAACAGATTCAAGGTAAATTATTTTACGAATACAAATAAATTATGGTTTTGCGACTAAATCCTTGCTTTTTCAGTGGGAGAGCTTCTCCAAGAAGATCGAAAAAGTTGGAGGCCAGCGGGCGCTGATTCGCAAAGAGCTCGGCGACACCAAGCACGACGAGACACATTTCGCAGAAGCCCTAGAAAAATGGGTCGAGATCGACCGGGGAGCGGATTTTTGTAAGATTTTTCGATCTCAAACAGGTGGAAATTTTTAGACGCGTTTTTGAAGGCCATCCCCCACAAGAGGGACCTGACGACTTATGCCCAAGTCCTGCACTACAGCGTATTCATCTTTATTAAATTTTTATTCTTCTTTAGAAACAAATTTTCGGCGCTCTCCTCGAAGCATTGGAAGTTCCGGTATAGGATATTATTTTTTGGAGACACGTCAATTAGGAAACCTCCGCGCTTATGACCCTCCTGGAGATGTGCATCGCCCTTGCGAAGGATCTACGCGATGAGTTCTATCAGCACATGTGGCCACTTTTCGAGCGGATCATATACGTCATGGAACGCGCCGGTTTGTACTTGTCTTCAGGCGATGACGCTTTTTAAATTCAGATAACAATGTCGAGTTGCTCGACAAGACGCATCTGACAATGGCCCTTCTATTCAAGCAGCATTGGCGGTTGATCATCAAGGAGTTGCGAAAGACATTTGAGTGAGTTTTACAGGTCAAGCAAAAAAAAAAAATATAAATTTTAGTCGGTTCTGCCCCCTCTTCGGAAGTCAGCACAAGTATGTGCGACGTTTTGCCGCCGAGGCCTTTGCCTTCCTGATGCGAAAATCATCCGCCATCCCCAAGTTCACCGTTTTCATGTTCGAAAAGGCGCAAAAAGTCCAAGTATGCTAAAAGTCCCAAATCTAAAAAAGGTCTTTCCAGGATGACCGGCTCCTGGACGGTGTCGCGATGCTCATCTTCAACGCAATTCGAGGGGTGAACGGCCAATTCTACAGTGGCACCGAGGAGGTGATTAGCTCTAGTGAGACGATATCAAAAATTTTAGCTCCTGGCCGAGATGCTGAACGCCACTTTCGCGATTCAGGACCCGGAAGGCCGAAAAACGGGATTTGATGCTTTCCAGAGCGCCATCATCTACTGCATCCACTACGCTAAACGAGAACATTTCGCACCAGTCGTACGCCCACTTTTCGTCAGTTTGAACGATTTATTTATTGTGCTGTTTTTTAGAATTTGTTGTCAAAAACGACCGACCCGACGAGCTTCTGCCAGGCTCTGAAACTGATCAACGCGGCGACAGTGCGCGTCAAAAATAATCGAGTTTTCAGGTGGGTAGCGTCAATTTTAGTCTTACGTTTTTTTTTAGCCAAGAAAGCGAACTTCTTGCAATCATCGAACAGGCCGTCCCCCAAGCTTGGTTTGTTGTCGATGAGGTCTTTCTTGACTTATTGGCTCAGGTATATTTCAGCCACTGTTTTTTTTTAACTGCTGTGGTTTAAGCTTGTCAATGAGGTCTACGACTCGGAAAAGTGGTTCTCAAAACTGCGAGACCTCTTTGCGGCAATTTCGAGCAGGACGGACAGGTTTGAGATTGTTTTTCAGTTAAAACACGCTTATTTAGTGACCCGACACTTTTGAAGTTTCTCGAGTCGATCCACAAGATCCAGTGCTTCGACCTTTACATCATGCCGGCTCTTGGCAGCTTGGCTACGCGTGTAGTCAAGGTAAGTTTTGACTTACAAACACCTTTAAAATCGATATCTAGTCGGACGATGAAAGTGCAAAGGCCGAGCTCCTTCGGGTTTACGCCGAAATCTGTCTGGATCGACGGCCGCTGGAAGGCGCAATCGATAGAGGTTCGGCCGTTTTGGCGTTAGAATCTACTTATTATTTTCAGCCGGCAGAGCGACATTTTTCGACACTTCCTATCAAGTCGCCGTCCGGGAGTACGTGAATGAGCAAGTGGCCAGCGCTAATAAATGGATCACCGACACGGAGTGGTCGGAAGTTGCCTTGCTCAAGGTTGCTCATGCTTTGGCGGTTTGGCCTTGGCTGACGCCGGCTGACGAGGTTATGCAAGGTAGGAGAAGTATAAGGAAGAGAAGATTTGATCTCTCCCTCTCTCTCTCTCTCTCTCTCTCTCTCTCTCGCTTCCGAATTTGTGAATTTTGTCTATATGAAAAAAATTATAATTTTCAGGTAGCGCAAGTATATTGGCGCTTCTCCTCTCCCTGCTCTCGGCCCCGACCCCGCAAGATCGAGCGACAGTGTTCCTGCAGTCACAGCTGGTGTTTTTCGCAGCTTCAGCCCTATTCCAGGTAAAAATACCACATTTCATAAATTTCCGACGCTCAGGCTGACAAAACTCTGCTCCGCAAGGTCGATGAGAAGTTGGCCTTCGATTTCATCAGAAACTTCGGGTGCACCGACTCTGCCCTTCGCTTCTACCGGCTTTTCGTGACCGTCAAGAAGCCAAAGAAGAGTTTGGAGGATCTGGATCAAGTGCCTAGCATCGACTCGAAGATGATGTTGTTTTTAGATCATTGTCCCGTTGACGGATGCGTTTGCGTCTCCGTACTTGCCGTTGAGGCTGTGCGCACTGGATATCTGCGCCCGATTCGATGTCCCGCTCGAGGGCCAATCGGAGAACGCGTTTGCTGTACTGGCATCTGCCGAACGGGAATCGCTCGACCACGTCGGATTGAGGGAAAAATTGCGAAAATTCAGGTGCGAATTGCCTATCTTCTTTTTTTAGAGATCCTTTAGAAGCCTGGTCCACGGGAAACACACCGCGTTTTTGCCCAAGGGCCGTGCCGCCGACTACGAGGCGATTATTCTGCGCGTCTGCCTCGCCCAATTCCATCAACAATACATCCCGTTGTGGAAGGGCATGCACGAGATCATCCTCAGCTATGCGAGTGGGCTTCAACTTGATGCGTTCTGGGCTGAGGTGGACCGCGTGTTGATGACGGCTTTTGCCGGTTCGTTTTTGATTTTCGACGATTCACCTTTGAGAATGTTGAACAAAAACAATACAGTAAAAACAGTTTAGAAACTTCTATTTTCAAACATTGTTTCTATTTTAAAAAATTGTTTCCTGAGGGATCACGCGAAAGCACCTAAAGTTCATTCATTTCCTAGGCCTACGCAACGACATCCCGTTGAGCATCCCCACCGCGCTCTCCTCGCTCATCCCGGAAGTCGATTCAAGCTCGAGGACCGATTTTTCGAGCTTCATCGAACAAATGCTGCTCTTTTTGGCGAAGGTACGTCGGGCATAATTTTTTTAATTTAACTTCTTTTCAGGCCCCCGAAGTGTCGGAGCGTAAAACGAAGATCCTGGTCCCGCTGTTCCTCGATTTCTTCAGGTACTACTGTATTCGCTGATGTTACGCTCTCTTTAAATTTTTTCAGCAAAGACTACCTGAACGCGGAGAAGCCGTCGTTGGCTGAAGAAATCACACCCACAGAGCCAGAAGCTGCAGAAGCAGAGCCGAAGGAAGGGAACGAGGAGCTAGCGGACTGGGAAGTCGTCCCAGACCCCGAAGCGGAACAGGAAGAAGAGACCGCCCTCCATATTCTAAGCAAGCGAATGGCTCGTCGGGTCCTGATCGCCTTCCTGCAGATGTTCTCCTCTTTCCGGGGCCCCAAGTCGATCCACCGTAACCAGGAGGTCTTCGCGGTGTACAACGAGGTCTAAATTAGTCTACATTTCTTACTGTATCCCCTTTGCAGTTGCTGCTCTCATGGGACCCGGAGCTCCAGAAGGCGGCACTGAACTGCATCTTCGCCTACAAGTTTAAATGGATGAACTCGTACAAGTACGACACTGCACTATACTCTAATTTGTTTTTGTTTTTAGGGAGAATCTGCTCGCTCTACTCGACAAGAAGGCGTTCCGCGGCGAGCTGCTGAAGCTGAACGTCGGCTCCGAGAACAGCGTCATCGCCCCGGGGCATGTCGACGAGCTGTTGCCCGTGATTTTGAGGTTGGAATCGGTGCCCTTTTTGAGGCGTACTTTCCCGTTCTAGAGTTCTCTATGGTCGTCTCGTCGCCCCAGCCGCTAAAATGGGCCACAACCATCGCACGCACATCATCCGTTTCATCGCCGGCTGCTCGGCCGACCAGCTCAACCAGTTCATCCGCCTTCTGTTTCACGCGATCACCAAGAATTTCGGTGAGCAATTTTAATGATTGGGACTTGCTGTCACAATCCCTTTAAAAATAACATTATGCAAAAATTTTAGACATCTCCGGGAGCAGCTACGAGTCGCTGACGGAGAGGGTGAAGACGGACGCCGCGCTCCGGGAGAAGATCGACATGAAGAGTGTTTATATGTGAGTTTGTCCTTGCAAGTTTTGCTCTATCTATCACTCCTGAATATCTTCAAACACAATTTTATTCAAAAAGGCACCACGTAGTTTTATCACAGTGCGGGATAGCTTCGAGCGAGATCAGCGAGGGGTACGGAAATTGGGCTCAAAAGACAAAAACTAGGGCTAATATTACAAAAATTGTAGAAAGTTTCGGGGCCGAGTTCAGGGTCCCCCGTAGGCATAGGCTCAACTTTTCGTCGTCCTCGTACATTTCGAGGAGCGAGGGGGAGGAGGGATTTCCTCGGCAATAGGTGTTTGAGAACGATTGGGTGGATAGATCACCACCTCCCGGGGTGCCGCGCAGCGACTCGACGTGCTTGATCCACGCGGAAATCCATAAGAAATCGCAGTCGCAGCGTAGCGGATTGTCCTGGAAAAAAAAATTGAAGGCACTATTTCGCGCACGCTTTCAATTTTGAGGCCGTAAACTGCGCATTAATGGAATCGTGGTTAGCGGGCGTACCCGCTAACCACGATAGGTTCTTTCGCATTGTAGGGCGGCGGTGGGAGTTCATCGGGGGTCAACCAATTTTTTTCTTAGGATCTCATTTTTCCAATATAAATAATGGAACTGTTTCTAAATGGCTTTTTACTATTCCTAAACGTGAAAAATTTACAAATTTGTAGCAAAACAATACAAAAATATCTATCTTTCGACCAAAAGGCCGATTTTTGGCCAAAATTTCAACTTTTTTTTTGTGATATTTTTAACGTTTTTAGATAGTTTTTCTAGTTTAATATAGTTAGATATTGCTAAAACCTGTATTAAAGCACTTTCTATTAAGTTACTAGCCATTTCTAGACTTGTAAAAAAATTTTCGCCTACCCCCCAATAGTTCGACAGAACCGTATTCTAGTACGCAATACCCAATGACCCAACTGACCCTCAAATTAATCGAATGCAACACGGTGCCGTGCTGGTTGACGACCGGCATCTGCGAGAACTTGAACGGGTCGATCGTGGCGAGCCTGTTGTTGGTCAGTGACAACGACAGGAAATGGATCCCCGAGAGGGTGTTGAACAGAGACGAGGGAAACGACTCCAGGGCGGTGTCGTGGATGTCGAGGTGAAAGTGCAACCCTCGAAGGCCATCCAGTGCACCCATGGCTATCTGAAGAGCATGATCAAGGGCCTTTTTTGGTCCCCCACCTGTTTCAGCCGACTTCCGGTGATCATCAGATCCCGAAGCATGCGCTTGTCGGCGCGCTTCAACTGGTCGTCCAGGAACTCGTCCTTGATCTCGATCATGAGCACCCGCAACGGCGGCAAGTAACCGAGTATCTCGGTGACGTTGTGGTTCCGCACTGATGAGGGGAGGTCCATCAACTAAATTTTTTCATGAGGGGATCTATTACTTGACTTACCTTCAGCACTCGTAGATGTGATAGGTACGCATACGCATAGGGCTCTGGCAGCTTCACGAGAGAGGGTAAAGCGGAAGCATACAGCTCTTCCAGCTAAAAATTCCCTTGAAAAGTCGCTGTTCCATTACCTGACGCAGGTTCTGGAAGTGCTCCTCGGTCAGTTGGGTGATTTTGTTCCCCGAAATGTTCAGCGCCTTCAGCCCGGAGAGGTCGGCAAAGAGATTAGAGTCCAGGGCGTGGATATTGTTGTACGACACGTCCAGCACGTCCAGTTTTCCAAACGAGGATAGATCCCGCTTTTGGATGTCGTAGATCTTGTTGCTAAAAACAGACTAATTTTGCTCTCTAAGCTTACTGGCTGATGTTGAGGTGCCGGATGGAGCGATGGCTCAATTTCGGCATTGAAAACAAGCCAGTGTCGGCTAGATTGAGTAGGCTGATGGAATGGCCAAGTTCCTAAATTCCTCCACGTCCGCATATATTTTTTTAACCCACGGCAAAAGCCTGGGGATGCCATGTCGTGATCGGGTTGTGGCTCAAGTCGAGGAAGCGCAGGCTCTGCAAATGTTGAAAAGCCGACATTTCGATCGTCTCGATCACATTATCACTTAGGATGAGCATCGACAGGTTGCGCAGGCCGAGCTAAAAGTTCAGGTTAGAGGCCTATGAAAACAAAGACACTGACAAACTGGGAGCTGTCGATCATGCTGATCTTGTTCCTGCGCAGGTTCAGGTAGCTCAGGCTGTTGGCGACGGTCTCCAGCGCCGCCGTCGGCACCCTCATCAGCTCGTTGTCGGACAGGTCGAGCTCGTAGAGGTTGTCCTTCCCAAAGACCCCAACTTGGATGCCCTGGATGACGTTGCTACTCAAGTCGATGCGAGTGAAGCGCTTCTGAACTTCTTTCTAGCCTCAATCCATTAATTGCAATACCTGGTTGATGAAAGAGCCCTTCCACAGGTGTCGGATGTGGTTCTTCGCCAAGTCCAGATATTCTAGCTTGTGACAGGCAGTGAAGGCGTGCACCGGGATCTGTCAGGTTTTTTTACTGTTTTTGAACTTCTCCTACCTCCAAGATACCATTATGGCGTAACGAAATATTCCGCAGCTCGTCAAAGTCCTGCATAACCTCCTTCGGCAAGCTCTGCAGCTCATTGTGTGCCAAGTTCAGTGTTTGCACGCTGCGCTTGATGCAGTTCAGGTCGATGCTAAAGCCATCAACTCGGAGTGAGCAGGCTTACCTCTTCAAGTGGTTGTTCGCCGCATTCAGGTGGTAAACCGTGTTGATGTGACTAATCTGGTCGCACGTCAAACGCTTCAGCTTATTGTTGCTGATGTCGAAATGTTCGATTCTAAAAAATGGCCATCTTTCCTGTTGACGGGGGGGAGATTTTTCCCCAGTAATTCAGCACGCCCTTTACCGAAATATAAACAATTTTAATTGATTTTACACATTTTTAGACATAAAAACATTATTTAACAAATTTCGGACATTTTTTACTTTTGGTCATGATGGCCAAAAAATGTAAAAAATTCCCATTTTTCGTGTAATTTTTTTATAAAGCCTTGTAACTTTTTAGCAATGAAAATTATTTTTAAAAATACTCTATTGATTGTCAGCACGTAGTAATAGGCGTAAAAATAAAAATTAGCCCCCCCCCGTTAGCAGGAAAGCACCATCTTTCGCTAGAGGGTCGTGACATACTTTGGGACCTTGCTGAACACATCCCGCTCCATCGTCTCAATATAGTTATTGGCGAGGTTGAGCACCTCCAGCTGCGGTAAATTGACGAACGAGTACGATGAGATGACGACAATCTGGTTCCGCGACAGGTCGATGTAGCGTAGATTTCGCATCTCCGAGAATGTCTAGATCTTTTTTTATATTTTTCGGTGCAGGTGACCTACGAAAGATTCGACGGCTTGCAGGCGGTTCCCAGCGAGGACAATTTGCTGAATGTTTTCCAATTGAGAGAACGTTTTTCCTTGAATGATCGTCACCCAGTTGTTGGCCAGGTTGATGAGGCGCAGCTCGCGGTTGCTGCTGAATTTTTCAGTTTAATTGTGTTTTTGTAGCCAACCTGGCATGAAAGGTCTTATCGCCTAACGTCACTATCCGATTCCCGGCCATCGACAGCCTCTCCAACCGGACCAATTTCCCAAGTGAATAATCCGGCAAGGCGGCTACATGATTTCCGTCGAGGACCAAGTTCCGAAGCTTTGGCATCTTGCCAAGCGCGGCCAATGGGAACGTCAAAAGCTTATTGTTCTAAACAAATTTTTTTTTGGCGATAAGGACCCTGGTTCTTTAGCATTATCGGGGGGGACCAACTTTTCTTAGGATCTAATTTTTCAAATGTAAATAGTCCAATTGTTTCTAAATGTTTTTTGCTATTCCTAAACGTGAAAACTTTACATTTATATCAAACAACTTCAAAAATATCGATTTTTCCACCAAATGATCGATTTTTTGCCAAAATGTCGAACATTTTTAGACTTATACAAAAAAGTCTCCCCCGATAATGCGAAAGAACCGAACTTTACGCACCTGCAGGAAAAGGCTCTCCAACCCTGGCAACTTATCAAACGCCTGGTCCCCGACTTGGACGATCTGATTGTAGCTCAGGTCGAGGTATGCCAGCGATGACATGTAGAGAAAGACGGCCGGGTCGTTGATCTCCTTGATTTGGTTGCCTAAATGAAAAGTTATAGTTGATTTCATTGCCCTCACCTGCTAGGTTCAAAAACATGAGGCTGGTGCCGGTTCCGTCAAAGGTCCCAAACGCCAGCTTCTCCAGGGTCTGAATCTTGTTCTTGCTGAGGTCGAGCTGTTGCAGCCGTTCCATCCCGGTCAGCACGTGCGTCGGCACCTCTTTCAGGTGGTTGTACGCGACGCGAAGCTCGAGCAGCGTACGTTTCCCCCCGGTCAGGGCAGCGTTATCCAGCCTGAAATTGATGGCGAAGCTTTCATATTAGGTTTTTTATTCGAATCCCTTTAATTTCAAACCCACTTATGCAGCTTGTTCCCGTTGAGGTTCAGATGGGTCAGCTCTCGGAGCTCCCCCATCGAGTTCGGCAACCCATGCAAGATATTCTCCTCGAGATTCAGTTTTTTCAGCGCCTTTGCTAGATTGGCGAACACATTTTCCGGAATGTAGGCAATGTTGTTGTAGCTGAGGTCGAGCTCGCGAATTTGACCGATACCGTCGAAGACGTTGCCCGAGATTGTGTGAATCTAAGGGTACCTTAGACGATTTTAAATTAAAGCCATACCTGATTATAGCTCAGGTCAAGCTCGCTAAACTTTTTAAAATTCTTCAAACATCCGTCCGGCAATCTCCGAATCTTATTGTTGCGTAAAATCAGCTTGAGCTCATTTTCGAAAATCACATCCGTCTCGGGCAACAACTTCGACACGTTGTTGCCCTCCAGGTTCAGCGATTTCAGATTTTTCAGCTCTTTCAGGGCAAGGTATGGGATCTGAAGTGCTGTTTTCGGACCTTTTTTTGCTTACCTGGGGTAATAAGTTGTTCTTCAAGTCGAGGAAGCTCAGCGTGGCGGGTAGCGACATTTTTTCGAGCTCGACAATGCGATTGTCGGATAGGGTTAGGACGATAAGTCGCAACCGGTTGAAGGCGAGATTTGGAATGGAGGTGATCTGGAAAGTGGTGCTTGTTTCCCTAGACTTCCCAGCCCCTTTAAAATCCGTCTCCTACCTGATTATGGTCCATATGCAAAAATTGCAAGTTGTTCATCTGCGTTTCGTCAAAAGTATTTGATCGGATGTGCGATATCCGATTCTGCTCCAGGTGCAAAAATTGAAGTTGGTGCAGGTAGGTGAGCGACCACGAGGGCACCACCGATAAATTGTTCTGAGTGAGCACGAGCTTGTAGAGCTTCATCTAAAATCGGAGCTTGACTTTTGATAGATCTCTTTTACCTCAAGCCCGCGAAAAGCATTGACGTTGACAGTCTGGATCTGATTATTCGTAAAATCGAGCGTCTGTATGTTGTTGTTTCGGAAGCTGTCTTGTTGTAAGAACTTCAGACCGCCATCCGTCATGGAGAGGGCGAGGATATTAGAGGGTACATGTTCGTCCTAAATTTAATTATTCAAGAAAGAGGAGGCAAAAAACCTCTAAAAGCGCGGATGCTTCCTCTTCTGGCTGTGGCAGTGGGGGTACGGTGGCTGCGGAAGTCTGGCGGCACATAACATGTATTGCTGCATCTTTGCCGACCGGGACACACTCGCAGCTCTTCCAGGCGATGTTTAGAATGCCGCCAAAGCTAAAGCGAACTATCTTTTGCTGGACTTCCGGTTTTTCATTAATGGCCATCAATACCTATCGATTTTGATTTCTATGATAAGTGTCTAACCCACCGGCACTGTGTCGACACTAGCCCGCCCGCATCACTAGCCAAGCCCAGACTTGCACTGTTGAGCACCACGAGGAGGGCAATCACTCTCACAAATGGCCGCTGTCCGTCCATCGACCCTAGTTTCCCCTCGGCCAAATGCGCTCATTAACCGTTCTTCCGCACATACGGAAAGCCCCGCGCCGGCACAGCTGCTGCAAAATGGGCACTTTAGACTTTTGGGCCGGGGCAATGTTTTGGGCGCTTAGCGAGGCCTGTGTGACATAGTAATCGGCTGAATAATGGAGAGGGTGGGAAGAATGCCAGTCACGGTACTTGAGGTTTTTCTAGAAGGATAAGAACGATAGGGGAGGGAAAGAGGCGATTTCGTAATCTTAGATAGAATTAATCCTGTTACCTTTAAGATTTTTAGATCAGTCTGGCTTGACCCCCGATGTTTTGGCGTATTTCGCGTGTGCTATGGGCCACCCTAGCGCATTCCCCGCGCGGAAATATGCCTGAATGGCTGATGGGGTAAACGGATTCGGTCCGGCGTTCCCGGAATGTTCGTTCAGAGTCGAGAGCATATCTAGGGTATGCGTTGACCGGGCGTATAGATATTTTGGAAAGGCGAATCTTGGCTTATCAGCCCCCTTAAAACATGAAAAGCCAGATTTTAGCAGAAAGAGCTACTTTTGGAGAGCTGGAAACGATGGGGGATCTTGAAGAAACTTTCAAGGCAAAAACTCGCACTAACAATAGCCAAGGTCCGGTAGACCAGCCGAACATGACAATGCTTTTGTAACCTTGCATATACCCCTAGGAGCCGAAAGGCAGCCTAATTACCCATTTACCGCTGTTGCCTCCTACCCCGTCGGCCACCACCCAGTTGGCGACAGCCAGGTGCCTCGAATAATTTATGCAAGGCGTGTATAGAAATCGTCTAGACGAGAGAGTAAAAGAGAAGCGGAGACCGGTCATTCGGGTCTGAGGGTTAAGCTGACCACAAACTCTCGAGGATCGAGGTGTGGAGCGGCGGGGGAGGCGTATCGTGAAACCCGAGCCGCCGGCGGAAATTTTAGCTTTAGCGTGGGGATTGGGCACTTCTAAGACGCTGGCCTCGCGCACCTGCTAAAACAAGGGTACAGCCGGATGGTTAGCTATTATGGAGGATTATCGAGGGTAGAAATCTTCATCGAACTTTGGCTCTTTCGCCTTATCGGGGTGGGGGGGGGGGGAACCGATGTTTTTTTGTGCAAGTCTAGAATTGCCTAGTAACTTAAGAGAAAATATTTTAATAGTGATTGTATTTAACTATATTTCAACTAAAAGTACTATCTAAAACTTTTTAAAAATTCGAAATTTTGCTGAAAAATCGGCCATTTTCGTTTGAAAAATCGATCTTTTTGATATTTTTAAAAACAAATTTGTAAAGCTTTCACATTTAGGAATAGTAAAAAGCCATTTAGAAACATTTCCACTATTTATATTTGAAAAAGTTGGATTATGTAAATAAAGGTGTATAAAATGAGGCTGCTGATGCTGTCTCGATCTAGTCTATAGCAGGGGTCGATTTTTCAGAAGACGAAAAACAAACAGGCATTTTGCATGGGGCAGGAGTCGAACGCTGAGGTTGTCTAGTTGATAGAAGGAGGGTGTTCTTGAGGGCACTAAAGGGATAGTGCCGGCAAGAATTTGAGGCTTCAAAGGCTTCATTTTCCGGTGGGACCTTAAAAGTTTCCAGGGCGAATGTCCCTAACCCCGAAAAAGTATCGTTAACACTCCATAAAGCGGGCGGAGTACCGGTGACTGATGGGCGAGCAAGTGCTGCCTGGCGCCCCCGATCAGCCAGTGGGCGATTGGAGGTTATGTAAGGAACGGCTGGCATCTGGCCCCGAGGGCCCGTTGAACAATGTGTCCGGGTGGACGATTGGCCCAATTGATGAGTGGTTACCTAAGGCCCACCGGGGGGGGAAATGAGCAGCAGCCCGGGAAACTAAAGCGCCGGGGCTCCCCCGTTGCGGACGGGGGCCCTCTGACTGGGCGGGAACAGCTGACCCTCGCCACCCGGTTCGAGGGCTGCGGCCACTTGTACTGGACACCGGGGGGTGCATCATGCCGGAAAGGCGAGGGCATAATTAACGGGGGTTTAGGGGAGCTTACGTAAAAACGGGGGTCAAAAGGAGAAAAAGCTACCTTTTTCGGTTTAAAAAACGCTATACCAGAAATAGATTATGTAGAAAACTATTAAATTGGAGTATCATTACCTTTATATGTATTGACATTTTTCGAATGTTAAAGGCTTCCTTTTTCCGCATAGAGTTAAGGCCTTTCGATTTTTCGTCCTATATCTTGCTTCCGCAGCTAAAATCGGCCTAGCAGATGCGTAGATAAAACGTCAAATTACGTAAATACAGGAGAACAGAAAAAAAACGAGTTTTTCGTGCTAGGTATCGTGCATCCGGTCTAGAGTTTTGGCCCTACCCTCTCGAGGACAAAATTGAATCAACGGCTCCTCCAACGGCTTATAGAAATGGGCTATTCGATCACCCCCGGCCCCAGCGAGCGATCCCATTATAGCTTTAATGTTGCGGGGGAAACCGGGAGAGGGATCCTTTCACTGGAAGGTGCGTCTGGAATCTGGATTCGGAAAGGAATCTGGATACTAGAAAGATAAGAAAACGCATAGTCTGCCGCTAACCTAGCCTAGGCACGTTAAAGGAACGAGTGCCTCATAAATATTATCAAAATTCTCTTTTTTTTCAGCTCCCTCGAGGCCACGGAGAACCTGCTGAAGGGCATCGCCCAGGTGCTGAACGAGGAGCAGCGGCTGCTCATCTACAAGCTCCTCATCGTCATTTTTGCGGTCATCGAGGTGGGCAAGGATTTGCTGGGACTCCCATAAACCCGTTTAGACAAAGCTATCAGCCGCCGCGGATGAGGATGAGGCCAAGATGCTCAAATCGGTGCGCAACCAGGCGATGGGCAGGATGCGGCAGGTTCGGTTTGGTTTTTAAACGGCAATTTTTAGCGACTAGCAAACAGCAAAAAAGCTATACTATCAAAAAAATGTTTTTGGCGAATAGTTGTAAAAATGTATATTTTTAGTACGTTCTCGCCTTTGCGCAGCACGAATGGAATGCCGACCAAGTGCGAGCCCTATGGAAATGGGCCGTTGTGCCGTACGTCGAGGTGAGCTTTGTGAATATAGGCGCTTTAAAACGCGTGTCATGTTCCATTTCAAAACAATTTCCAGATTCGACAAGAAGGCGAACGTACGCTGACCGTCGCGATTTCTTCGGTTCTCGGTTTAATCGAGGCCATGTCTGAGATGCCAAAGTAAGGCATTTTTCCGTCAATAATTAGGTAAATTTCAGATTGTTCCACCTTCTCGTCGCCCGAATCCAGATCGACGACGTCGAGACGTGCCCCCTCAAGATTATGGTCGACTCGTTGCTGTGGGAGAAGACTGTGGTACCGAGAAACGTCGTATTTGGAATATGACCCTCATTTTTCAGCCAAAATACATCCAAATGGTGCGCACCGGACTCGTGTCTATGCTCGAATTTGCCGACGAGACCCCGGAATACGTGGCCGAGCTCGAGTATTTGCCCTATGAGCAGAAAGAAGGTACTAAAGGATTTTCTGGTAGTTTATAGCTGGTTAGGAATCAACCTTGGCACCTCGTTGCTCGTCACCCAGCTCGACACGATCCTCGAGTACGTCGCCCGAACGCTGGAGGGCGGCAAGAGGGGCAAGGCTTCCGTCGATGGCGATAATCTGAAGATCCTCAGCGAGTGAGTTTCCTGGCATGTTGCATAAATTTAGCGCTTAAATTAATTTTGCTTATAATTTTTTTTAGACTGGCGCCTTTCATCCACCAGCCAGCCATTGCCGAGCGCTTCACCCTGTGCCTGCTCATCATCCTCGACCGGAAGAAGAAGGACGCAAAGGTGTGAAAGAATTGGCCTGAAGAATAATGGGTTTTAGCCCGAGCTCATCGCCAAAATGCTCAACACGCTCGCGGCCATCGTGCGCAACCTGGAGCGACCGGCCGAGATCTATTTGTAAGCGATTTACGCATTTTACTACAAAAAAATTTTAGGCGACTACCGAAGCTCTTCGTCGCCTTCGAAGATCGACAAATTCGTGCCGCGCTGAGCGAGCTGTGCAACGGGCTGTCCGAGAATCCGAACGTCCAGGCGGTCGACAAAACAGTGAGTATCGAATCGCTACCCGTAATTAGTATCTACAGCTACTCTCCTCCCTGCGCGACCTCGAAAGCTGGAACCCTCGCCGACTCGACGAGCCCGACTACGAGCGCCGCGCCCTCGGCTATGCGATGCTTTCCAAAATCTTCCGTGAAGCCACGGCGCGCCCACATGTGCAGCTCCTCTGCGCCGTCATCCAATCAACCGCCCACACCCTGGCCGTCATCGACGACATTGCCCTGCGTGCCCAGGCCTCGCTGAACCTGCGCGATTTGATCGACTACCTGCCAAAGCCCGGATATGATGAGCAAGAGCTCCTCAAGGCCATCGACCACCAGCTTTTGCCAATGATCGTCCGCGGATTCAAGCAGCCCCAGCAGAACGTGCGCGACGAGTTCATCAGGGCACTGCACGTCCTCGTCTGTGCGTTCCCCGGCCACCCCCACATGGCCGAGCTGGGCAAGACGAGAAATGTCGAAAATCCGGACCGAGACTTTTTCGAAAACGCAGTCCATATCCAAATCGGGCGCCGAAGGGCCGCGTTCGCCGACCTTGCTGAGGATATTGAGGCTGGCAAAATCGAGATGAACGCGCACGTGATGGTGGACTATCTGATCCCACTCCTCCGCCACTACATGCTTGACGTCAACGAGAAGATGAGCTCGGTTTCCGATGCTTCGCTCCTCTTACTCGTCGCCGTCCTGAAGCGAACCCCGTGGAATCAGTATATCCGTCTCCTCGACCTGTACATCAACCAACTGGCCCAGGACTTGGAGAACGAGAAGGCGTTCATCCGAATCGTGTGCGCCGTGCTGGATGCTTTCCACTTCAAAGCGATGGAAGACGAGGCGGAGGAGGAATATTTACCCCCGCCCGAGATTGATGAGGAGCCGATGGAAGTTGACGAGCCGCCAGCACCCGTTGAGGAGGAAGAAGCCGAGAAGGCGGCGCCCAAAAAGTTGCCAAAGGTCGAAAAACCCGTCTCGCCGAAGGTCGTCTACGACAAGGTCGTCAAAAACCTGCTGCCCAAGCTGAAGCTGGCCATCAACGGGAAGCTGAACCCGAAATCGAAGGACGTGCACAAACTGGCGATGGACTCGGGCAAGAAGCACTTCCAGGAGGATGACGACGTCCGGAGGGCACCGATTACCTTGGCCGCCGTGAAGCTGCTGCTCAAGCTCCCGCCGATTATCCTGAAGCACCAGTTACATGGGGTCATCCTGAAACTTGTCGAACTGCTCGTTGCCCGATCCGATCGTGTGCGCGACACGGCGAGAAAGGTGGCAACACAAGTCGTCCTCGCGCTGGGCCCGAAATATTTCCCGTTCGTCATCAAGGAGATGAAGCATGTGATGAAGCGCGGTTTTCAAGTAAGAGTGGCCCTCGATTTCTAGCTTTTCCTTTAGGTCCACGTCCTCATCTACACGACAAATATGCTGATGGGCGTCATGCGAGACCGACTGAAGCCCGGCGACCTAGACGCTTGCCTCGAGGTGGTCATGGAGCTGTGCTGCGAGGACTTGTTCTACGCGGCCGCCGAGGAGAAGGAAATCGACGCCATCAAGGCGAACGTGCCGGAAGCAAAGGCGCGACGAACGATGGATACCGTGGAGAATGTTGGAAGGTTGGTTTTTACATTTTTTCAAGGCTAAGTTTAAATTCCAGATTTGTCGGCACCTCCTCCCTGCGCACCGTCCTCGAACCCCTCTACCTGGTCGTCGACAAGAAGCCGACGGCCAAAGCAATCCAGACGGTCGGCGAACTGTTGATGCACATGGCTGTCGGAGTGAAGGAAAACCCCGGAATTCCTTTGCCCACCCTCCTCATCTTTTGTCATCAACTTCTCGAGGAGCACGTCGCCAAGATGACGGCCGTTCAGGTAGGGTCAGCTTATTTCCCCCAAATCTGAATTTCTAGAACAAGCGCACCACCGTCATCAACGAGGCCAAGGGCGTCATCAAGCCGGAGAGCTGCTGCATCATACCAATGGTTACCTGGGTGATGGAAATAAATATATTTCTAATTTTAGGAGCCCCGCCGCCTGGGCGAGATCACGAAGCAATCCCTGAAAAGTCGGTCTCACGTCTTCGTCGAGTACGGCCTCCAAATTATGGCGTTTCTGTTGCAAAACAAGAAGTAAGTTTCGTTTCTTCTAGGAGTACATTGAAAACGAATAGGTTCGACCCGGAATCCAGCGACGATGCCGCCAGGCTCGATCCATTCGTCTCCATCTTAGCCCAATGCTTGACGCTAAAATACGACAAGGTAAGTAGAGAGAGAGGGTTGAGAGGGGAAACTGAGCTAGTTAAACCCTTTTTTTTAGGTGACCTCCTTGGCACTGCGCTGCGTCTACCGTATGCTTATGTTCCCGCTTCCCTCCCTACACTCCAATACCAAGTCGCTGACCGAGCGTCTCTTCGTCATCCTGGCCGACTACTCGGCCCTTGGTGGGGCTGGAAACAAGCAGGCGGTGCTTGAGCTGAACCAGCTGTTATTCAAGGTTTTATTTTGCGTTCGTAACCGAATCCTGGATTGCTTGCCTCTGTTAAAAATCTCCTTCTTCCAGACCTTCACGGGGCTCATCAAAATCTCCACAGCCGCACTGCTCGACGACAAGCACATCGAGCTGCTGCTGAACTACGTGGCTACCGACGTGATGGACAGCGCGAAGCAGGCGACGGCTTTTGCCTTGCTGAAGACGATCATCGCCAAGGAGATCAAGCATCCGCTGGTTTGTCCTTATCTTTCGGATTTTCCAATGGTTTTTTTGTAGCTCGTTGACGTCGTGAAGCTGCTGCGGCAGCAAGCTGTTGTCAGCGATTACCCGAGCGTGCAAGCTCAGTGCCGAGTTGTGGGTTTTTTTTGGATAATCCTCAGAATGTTGTACGCGTACGCTTTGTATTTGAAAAGGAAAGTGAAAAAAAACTGTTTTAGGTAATTTCCGCCTTTATCCAACACCCGCAAGCCCGCAAGCCAAAGCTGGAGCTCGAGTGGTGGCTTGACCAACTCGAGTACGAGCATGAGGGAGGTCGGCTGAGCGCTGCCGAGATGCTGAACACGTTATTCACCACGCTGTTGCCGGTAATCCGCGCTTTTTTTTTTGAAAATTTCCGAATCGACTTTTTAGGAACGGCTAGAAGAAGTCGCGTTGATCGCCGTTGTGAAGCTCGGCGCACAGCTTGTCAACGACCCGTCAATAAAATGTCGTCGCTACTGCTCGCTGGCCATCCGCTCGTTGCTCGCCGCACTAAAGGAAGGGTCCAGGAACGAGATCTTCTCGGCGGCCGTCGATTGGCTCGACTCGGAGAATGAGGCGAATTTTGCCGTCGCCGCTGGCGTCATCTCGCAGTTGGCCGGGGCTGAAGAGAGCAGATTTGCGAACCGGAGTCAGGAGGTATCAATTGATTGACTTATCCTATCCTACTATATATAAAAAAATAGTGTCTGTGTGTTTGTGTGTGTGTGCCACTTTGCATGCAACTTCCGTCAGGGTGTCCGGAGGATATCTCGAGAGGGAAAGGGTTTTAAGCAACGTATGATACGTCATTAGGTGCTTAATGCCACTGAGATGACTGCACACACATCAGATTTTGCAAATTATGCTATTTTCGACGTTAAAATTAAGTTTTTGTTAGAAAATGGAGTACCCACTTTGTTAGGAATCAATTAGCATATGCCGGAAATGGTGCGAGCCTATATAATGGGCGGAGGGAGAGCTTTTCATTTTTTTGTCATCGGAATTCGCGAGAATTATGCAAAATCAAGCATATTATGACGCTAGACGGGGGCCAGGGTTGAAAAGACGCGAAGCGGCTTTTCAACCCTGGTTCGAACTAACTTTGTTTTTAGGCCTTCTCCCAGTTGCTCAAGGTGCTGGCGGCTGACGATGCGCTTGAGGAGCTGGCTGAGAATACAGTAAGCTTGCCTTAGAAAAACTATCAAAAAACATTTTCAAAAAGTGACATTTTGGTCAAAAAATCGGCCATTTTTGGTCGAAAAGTCTATATTTTTTGACATTTTTAATATCCGATAATGCAAAAGAACCAAAAAAGACTAAAATAGTTTATGAAATAATTTTTTCTCAGATCCTTTCCCTGATCGACGCAATGACGCAAATCCTCGAGCCTTCCAAGTCACTGGAAGAAGAACTGGCGATCATACTGAAGTCGGCTTTTGGTGGGTGAAGCTAGTTTTCCGTCTACTTTTCTGTTTAGCCACGCTGGGCCCCTACTGTAGATGTTCACAGGAAATGGATCAAGTCCGGCTGGCTGCCTCGGCTTTTATTGGGCAGGTATGTAGAGAATTTTGGTCAAGATTTTTAAACCTTTTAGGGTCTACCCCTGATCGGGCAAGTCAGCATGAAGGGCACCGCCGAGCCGTCCGCAATGGAGCTGTGTGATTGGATGGTGTTCCAATTGCGAGCCTCGACTGTCAGTGAAGCGACGGCCGAGCAGGTACGACAAATTTTGGCTGCCTGGAACGTTGTTTGTATTTTTAGGCGATAAAAAATCTCATCTACCTGTGCGAGTGCCTTGGGGATGAAGATTGGAAGAATATCGTTGATCGACTCGCCAAGGTGTGCCAGCACGAGATGCGGAAGCTGCCCGATTCGGCGATTAGGGTTGGTAGTTTCATGTGACGTTTGTGAAGTTTTAAATTTTAAATTAATTTCTCTCTTTCAGCGCCTCGGCGTCTTCAAGCTGTGCGCCGGGCTGGCATTGAAAAATGAGGGTGAGCGCCTCACGCACCTCGCCGAAACTTTCATGCCCGCGCTGGCCAGGGAGCTGATGAAGAAGAGTGCAAAGAGTACGTTTTTTTTACTATTGGCATCACGGAATTCGGCCCATTTCAGACACGGAGGAGCTGTGCGACATGGCGATGCAGGTCAGCGAGGTGCTGAAGAAGCGGATAGGAGAGGCCGCCTACGCCGAGCTGTTGGCCCGAGCTAGTCGCGCGCTTTCGGACAGGATTGAGGAGCGCAAGATTTTGAAGAAAGAGGTGTGTTTCTTCTCAAAAATATCTTTTGAAAAATTGATTAATTCGTTGGTTTGATTTTTTTAAATTCAGGTTTTCAACGTTTAAAAATTTATATTTTTCTAGAAAGCAATCCACCAAAACCCGGAAGAGCTCGACAAGGAGCGAAAGAAAAGAACAAAAAAGAAGGCCGACGCCCGGAAACGGAAAATCGACACCTGGAAACCGTATCGTGTGTCGAAGCGACAACGGGTCGAAAAATTCCGCGAGGCGGCCAGTGACGAAGATTAGTCAGTTTGATACCGTATGTGATTTTACCTTGTCATTCCTTTGTTGTTGTTGTTGTTATCGAATCCGGGTCGCTAGATTTTCCATGTTTTCACCTTTATTGTTGTTGATTTTGTTCTAGTTGTTATTGTTACGCCTTGCATTGTTGCCATTTTATGTTTTTCGAGGATTTTCACTTGTCTATTGTGTTCTTATAAATCTTCATAAAAATACGTTTATTATTCGAAAATCTTTATTTGAACATGGAAGGTATCGAAAATTGAGATTCGGATCAGCATACCAGTAAATAATACTTGTTGGGGAAAGGGATCTTGATTTTTGTAAGGTTAGAAGATGTCGTCTAGAATCGAATATTCGGGAGTTAGAATTGTGTAGCTACGGCGATTCCGGATGTATCCTAAAGTCGAGTTTTTGCAAAAAAATGATTTATTTACTCTCGGGGGTGAGATCGGCCCGGGGGACAAACGGCATGTTGTTGATCATTGCATAGGTTGGGGGTCGGCCGGAGATTTCTATAAATTTAATGGTGGTTCCAGCTATGAGGGTGCTGCTGCCTCATTGAGCCTGTAATCTACTTAGTTTAACAAGCTCTTGTTTGTAAGTTTGATTTCGATCTACGACTGCATTTTCGGTGCTTGAGTATTGGCGGGGGGGATTCGCGGGGATCAACTTTTTCTTGTAGGGCCAGGTTGGCCTAGTAATCAAATACAAAATGTGTCTATGCTATTTTTAATAAATTTTAACTGCATTTAAAGTAAAAAAACTTAGAAGGATGTTTGAAAAGTCGAAATTTTCTTCAAAAAAAATGTTCTGTTGAGAAAACTGTCTCGTTTCCATTGACTTACCCCTGGTTGGCAGCGCCTGCGCCACGCAGATCAGGACCAGAAATAAGAATTCAGCCCTCATTCCGGAACTCCGCTCTAAATCGTTCTAAAAGTAAAAATTTGAGATTTTAGGAAATTAATAGAAGTGCTCTGAGAATTGGTTTAGATAGTCGAAAAGTTGATCTAAAGGATCACAGAGGACCAAAAAAGTTCCGTAAACCGGGGCGAACGCCTCCGCCTTTTTAAGAGAGTGTGACCCGCGCGATGAAGGGCCCCGCGAGTGATGTATCCGAAAGGGGGGAGGGGTGGTGGTGGTGCTGGGATCGGGATGGCACACTGATCCGCGCGCAAACAGATCGCGGAAGGCCAGCAGAAGGCCTAGGGGCCAAACCCCTAGGGGAGACTGTTGACAACTGGTTGTTACCATCGGCTTTAAAGCACCGAGTTGTTAATCGGGGGCCATTTTGTCACTTTTAAAGGGTTAGAGTCGTTTATCACAATTGATCAATCACAAAAAGTAAATACACCGAATTTTACAGGTCATTTGGAGATGTGCATAGTTTGGGCGTGGTCTTCAGTCACTTGTTGTTGAACCCACATCGTAGAGCGTCTCTTCTGGGGTCCTGTAAATTAAAAAAGTAAAGCTTCAGCGAAACCCTTACCACTCAACGATTTCGCCCCTTTCCTTGCATCTCCGTAGCCACGCTTCGGCGACGATTGTCCAGCGAAAACAAGAACATTTAAAAAATTCAATTGAACAGTACCGAGCTTCCTTGACACGCTTCTTCGTCTGCGGCACATTCCTGTCGACAGCGACGAGGAATTTAGTTTGATCATCTACAATTGTATTCTTAGAAAATGGGCTGCCGGATAAACCTGGTAAAGCCTGCACCGTAGCCCCGAAGCCCTTCAGAATCTCGACGAGCTCGGCCAGCTTCTTATCGCTGCGCCCCGGGATCACGCAGACGAATTGCCCCTCAAGGCCGTCGTCAATTTTTTCGGCTTTCGCGTCTTGTTTCACTGGAAAGCATACACTACACTACGTTACGCATCAAATGACGTACCGCCTTCTCGCGCCAGTTTTGCCCTAGAGATTTGGGGCTGCTTGGCGGGGCGCTTTCTTGAGGCGGCCGCTTCCTGGTCAAGCTCTGGCAGGCCACCGCATCGGATTCGCTACAAAAAATGATGCACAATTTGGAAATCACCTCATCCAATTCCTTGAAATCCCGATACGTATCCAGGTCCTTCAGGTCCTTGTCGTTGCGGAGTCGCACGAGGCCGGCGTGTTGTAGGGCGCCATTTTGCTTTCCGGCGCAGCGCACCTCGACCACCTGAAGAAAGGGCTTGATCAGATGCAAATTTTCAGGATCACCTTGAAATCATCCCAATCCCGAAAATAGCCCCCATCTTTGATTGGCGCGCCCTGGACGCCGGCGGGAGGGTCTGAAAGTAGCGCGCCCATCCGCCGCCCCTCGTCCAGCACCCAGCGGCGCTCGTCGTGCGTTAAACCTGGAGATGAACAATGATTATTATTTTGAATAGACCGAAATTTAGAAGTTAAAAATTTTTTTACCTGCTCCAACTGATCCGATCACTTTCAGGTCAAATGTCGCATCATTTGCCGGCTCGGCGTATTCGTTGAAGGCTAAAAAATCGAATTTGACCGTTTTACCATAAGCTACGTTTCTTTACGGCAATGACGAGCTCTTGTTCTCTGGCGGTTCCCACGTATTTCACGCCGACGATCGCCACATCGAGATGCGCGCCCTCCGTTAGATTGGCTTTAACCTGGAGGAAAATCATTCGTAGATTCAAGGCAGCGAAAAAAAGGTGTTTTGAAGGCAGAAATAATTTTTCTTACCTTAAACCACCCATTGCTTGCCAGCCGCTTGCCCGGGGTATACAACGTCGAAATGGCCTTTACCACGATCCCCTCATCGCCATTTTCCATCGACTGCTTGAAGTAGGCCCGCACGTCTTCTCTAAATAAAGTTTGAAACCATGATAATCAATACTCAATAATAAAATAACTGAATAAAGCTGCGAAAATTCACTTTGTATTCCCGGTCTTGCGCTCCGGGATGAAAATGAGGGTTGGGTCCTGTTTTTTCAGCAGCAGCTTCTCGAGCACTTTTATCCGCTTCTCAAACGAGGTTCCCATGAAATTGTTGCCGTTTAGGTAGAGGACATCAAGCACCTATTTTTTCACGAATTGAAAAATATAACTTTTTGTACCACAACTGCCAGGTGGACCGGATCCGCGGGTTTGATGTGTTGAAAATTGTAGGTTTGCCCGTCGGCGCAGACCTGGTGATGCCGGACTACAAAGGAGATACAATTTTGGTCTTTACCACCCCTTTTTCCGGCGAGAGAACAGCAAGAGCTCTTTAAAAACCCACCAAAGCATTTCCCGACCTCGTCGTACAACATTAACTCGCAATCGATCACAAATTCATTCGCATCGTTTCTAAGCTTAAATTTAAAGCTAATAAAATCTGCTCACCGAAAATACGGCCTCACAGCTTCTATCAAATTCTTGTTGCCCTCGGCGCCGTTGTAGTACTTTGTGAAATCCTTGCCGTTTCGTGTAACAACGCGCCAATCGTCAAATTTCTGCAGCGCGGCGTTACAATCCGGAATTTGCCAAACCTTGTGTATCACCACATGCTCCCCGTCAAATTTGAGCTCCATCAGAAAATTCGAGCCCGCGTGATCGTCGATCTAAGTCAAAGAATTTATGTTTTTCAGTGTTGCTTACCTTTTTATACCAATCCCCAATATCCAACCTCGCTAACAGCATTGGCTCAAAGTTACACATCAACGGGTAATCGGGCTGCTCAGATTGGAGACGTTTTTTGTAGTCGCGATTTTCCTCAAAAATAATTTGGTTTTCCAACAACAGCGATACCTTGAATTTCTGATTCCCGCCCGGGAAAAGGGCATCGCGCAGCGAGGAGACGTCCCATTTTAACGCCGTCTGGAACCAAAATATTTTTTATAGAAAATAAGTTACCACAACGCTCTTCGTCACCACGGCAAATATCCACAACAGCTCGTTGCTGTCGCACGTTTCGTAGAATTCGTGCAGAATTTGATCGCCTAGGAGAACAAACTGAAAAGTGCTAGAAGACTCACTATTTGAGCCTTTTGCCATCAGAAGCTTCAGTCTATCATGCACCTCTTCGACGTAAAAGCCTCCCTGGGGTGTGTAGCGCTCATTTATCGGGGCGATGAGCTCGCGTAGGCTCTGGTAGACATTCTAAACCCTCAAAATTACGCTAAATTTTGATCATCACCCCACTATTCGTAAATGTGATGTCCGTCGCCTTCAGCCCAATCGATTTGGCGACCATTTGCTTTAGTTTTACCTAAAATACAAAAGCATGGAAAATTAAATCTGGACCAACCACTCCGGCGCGAAAATCGTTCAGCTCCTCATTTTCCGCCGACAGCAACAGGTCCGCGTACGGGTTGTGAGCGCCGCGAGGAGCGTCGACCTCCGTTAGAAACTTGCGCATGACGTCTGTTTTCCCTTCATAGCCCGAAACTCGTCGAATTGCCTGAAGCTTCGAGGCGAAATCTCGAAAAAGCGTCTTTCCCGTCATCGAAGGCTGGAAATCAGGGTTAAACCACATAGGTTTTAGCGAAACATATAGATGAAGGTTTTGGCCCGAAATTACTTAATTCAGTTTAAGCTGTCGAATTCCGAAATGAGCTACGCTTTATCAGAACAATTTTTCAAGCCGTTTCGGTTCTGAAGCGCTCTACAAGGATTAAAGCAGAATCAAGGAAGGATTCGGCAAAAATACAGATAAAACAATAATCATCAATCCGTCCTTCCTAGACGCGCTTTGAGTTTTTGTTTTTTGGCTTCCGAGTCAAAAAATTGGAAATAAATAAATAATATAAATAAAATAAATAAAAAAAAAGAAGGACTCTCGTGCAGCGATTAGCCCTTGTTCCTGACCACCAAAATAGCATAATTCTTTATTCCGTATCTCCCAGGGATATAACAATCACGTAACATTGGCAATCTGAGAAGGAGGGCAGGGAGGGAGAATAATAACAATATGGATAACAATTAGCGTTGCAAAAAAGAGACCCGCTTCAAGTGGATGGTGAGTATATCTAGAGGATGGATGAATTACGTTTGGAATTTCTAAGTAACGTCTAAAAAGACGGGGGAATAAGCTAGTAGGGTCGCCATTGGTTTCCCCGTCCTCGTCCGCGGCCCCGGCCATGCTGGAAGCCGCCATCATCACGACGGGGTGGACCTTGTTGCTGCTGTTGTTGTTGCTGCTGTGTGTTGAAGGGCATATTTGGAGGTGGAGGGAAGGGAGGCTAAAAACAGGATTTAGAAGACGTGGAGACAGGTACCATAGTTGAAGCCGGGAAATTAGTCTGAGGAGGTGCTCCACGAGGATCCCGAGGGTCGAAGCCGTGCTGGAAATGGTTGGAATTTACGAGAATTTTTTACCTGCTCCCCGGCGGGTTGTCGATCGAATTGCGGCTCGAATTGGGGTGGCATGGCCGGGTGAGCCCGCGGGAAATGTGGAGGCACTGGTGGGGCCGTTGAGGCTTGGCCAAATTGTGACGGCGCTTCAGGAATACTTCCATTCCTGTTCCACTGCTCTCCAGCCGGGGGCACGTTGATTCGGTAATCTTCATCGGGCTGTCGATAGTCCTCGTCGGCTTTTCGATAATCCTGAAAACCGTATTTTCAACGCTTTAAAAACCGAACCTCATCAGCGCTGCCGATCGCCGGAACCGGCTGCATCCCAGCAATATTCGGGGGCACCGGAAATCCTGGTGGCCACATCGGAGGGCCGCCGTTTGGCGGAAACTGATTCTTGGCTTGAAATTGCGGAGGTAGATTCCGGCCGGCACCCGGGGCCGGTTGTTGCAGATTCGGGTTGTCAGGTTCGGCCGGATTTTGGTTCATCGGTGGCGGCCGGGCCAGGAGGGCGGGGCGACCCGATGAGAAGCTTCTAGAGGCGCCAGATGCGCCGAGGAGCGAGGTGCTCTTCGAGGGAGGTGGTACTAAGAATAAAATTAAAAAATATGGAAGAAAAGCTTACGTCCACCCGAAGCGCCGCCAGATCCGAGCATGCTAGCAGAGGGCGGTGGGGCGCCCAGGAGGCTCGTCTTTTCCCTGAAAAAAAAAGATGATTATCATAACACATTTTCGCAACCAATTTTTACGTAGATATCTTTTTCGAAAATCAGAATTTTGCAAAAAATACGTCCATCTATCAACAGGAAATGACCGCAAAGGCATGAAAAAAGCAGCGCCAGTTTTTGAAAATTCTGGGTTCAGAAAAACGTGATTTTCGCAAATATTGCCTTACAAAAAAAATGAATTTTCGAAATTTTGAGTTTCGGAAAGTGCTTTTCCGAACTATAATTTTTGAAAAATGATTTCCCCAAAATACCTCTTGGCATACGGGTCCTCGTCCATCTGCGCATCATTGTCGTAGCTGTCCTCACCGGTGCCGGGTTTGGCCACGTTCCACATGCGCTCGAATTGGCGTTGGGCCTTCTTCGCGGGCGGCTGCTTGATCAGGGTACGGCGAGCGCCAGAGTGTTGGCCCTAAAAAGATGTAATTTCCGAAAAAAGACACTAGAAAAACGAGGGCTTGATCTAGCTTCCACTGACCGGCGTGAACTCGTCGATCGACATCCCGATATGCACCGAGCTGACGTCGCGGTTCATCTCCTGATACACCTCCTCGTCCAGTCCCATGCCTAAAAAATCACCGGCTAGAGGGCATAAGCTCCAACGCACCAGGAATAATCGGAGCCGCCTGGTTCTTCTCCTGGTCCTTGAACATGTTCTTTTGTTCACGCTGATCGGATGTGCCGAGCAACGTCGTCTGATAGGAGGCCAAGCCGAAGATGTCTTCCTAGAAAACAACTTTCTATTTAGCCGTTCAAATTTGCCTGTGTATCGCCTGGCCGATTCCGGGCCCAAAACTTTGTGTTGTTGTCGTTGGAGCCAGTGGCGAGGATGTGGCCCAGCGGATGCCAGCGCATACACCAAATTGCCTGGTCGTGCGCGTGCTCGAGCAGGGCGATCTGCAGCAGAAAAATTATCAAAAAAAGGGTGTTTTTACCTCCTTGTCGTTATCGACAAGCCAGTAAGCAATTGACCCATCTCCGCCGCCCGTCACGAACAATCCCTCGTGCACCGGATGCCAGGCCAGGGCTAAAAAAAGGGATAGAGAAGCTGCGAAAAGCTCCCTACATGTGACTTCCTTCTTGTGGCCTCGGAAATTCTTCAGCACCTTCATCGTACGGATATCGTAGAGTTTGACCAGCTAGAAAAAGAGGGTTCCGGAAATCCAAAAAAGCCATACCTGATCCCTAGAAGAAGTCAGCAACCAATTGCCATTTCGATTGAACTCGACAGCCATCACTGACGATTTGTGATGTTGTCTAAAGTGATGTTATCGAAATTCCCGTTTTTCCTTACAACGTGGAAACGCATTTTCCACTTATCGCATCCCAGAGCTTGACCGGCTGTTGCGTGTCTCGACTTCCGGAGCAGATCAACGATTTGGTAGGGTGCCAATCGATGCAGCGGACCTGGATCGGGGATTAACAAAGGTTTTTCTTGCTACCTCCGAGCCGTGTCCTCGTAATGAGAATTCTTCTGTGAATCGAGCAAAATCCCAGATTTTCGCGGTTCCATCATCAGATCCGGAAACGAATTTGGCATCGGTGGGCCCGAATCTAAATTTTTATGAAACCACACAAATAACTAATTTCTCACGATATTCTAAAAACTACTCACTTCAGCCCGCGTACAGCTTCCTCCTTATGCGCGAGAAACATGTGCACGTTGTTCATGTTCGGTTGCCAGTATTTGATAAAACCCCCGGCGTCGCCGCTGATCAGCCAGTGGCCGTTCGCCGACCAGGTCATCGAACGAATCGCAGCGTCATGCGCCTAAATGGTTTAATTTTTTTTCAGGGCGTTTCAGGCAGCGAGCTACTGGACGGCAATGAAGAAGGTCTAGAAGCAAGACGACGGTTTGACGACGTCGCTGCCGCAAACACGAAGTCTTCTCGACCACATAGTGAAGCGCGAGCTGGTTTTTTGCCATTAGATTTCTCCCGACCCGCCGCTATGAAATGTTTCGTCAAAGAAATCCGATGTGCTCTCCAAAATATTTCAAAACTATTTATCGCGCCGAAGAAATCAATTACCAGAGCTTGACATCGATAAATACGCCCAGGATTTATTAGTGGCGCAATGGAGAATGGTCAAAATGGTCTTTTCAAAGAAACCCGCTTGCCTTTTGGATTTATTACTAGGCAGAGGCGGTCATCCAAAAACGAGAAACACCTCCCCGACACGCCAATTTATTTCCCGGGCCGCTGTCGGATCATCGGCGGGCCGTAGCAAAAACGGGCAAACCAGAATCAGCGATAGGGATATTCCGCGTGGATGTCACACCTGCAGGATCGTTTCGAAGTTGAAGGCCACTCCATTCCATAGCGTGAACTCGCCCGTTGATGCGCCGGTGATCAGACGTTTTCCTTCGGGAGTCCACTGAAACAAAACACAGTCTAGAAGACAAAATTCGAACGCTTACCGCCAATGTGTAAACGGGACACTTCACTTTGTTCATCGCGGCCCGGACGAATTTCGCATTTACGCAATCCACCTAATCAGTATTTAGTGGTTCTAATCCATTATTAGTACCGGCTTATCCGGCGTGGCCGCTGGAGGTAAAGGAGTGTTTTGGTAGAGCTCATCGGGCTGGGCGGCACGCCGATCTTGCCGACCGAATTGAATTAGTCGAGACTAAAGAAAATATCGGAAACTTTCGGGGACGCTACCTGTGTCAGATTCAAGCAACAAGGTACATAGTCGACGTGCCGTCGCACATTTGCGACATTTTTCCTAAGCCTTCGTCCCGGGCCCTCGCCCATCAAGATTTCGTCAACGACACGCTAAAAAACAACTTTCTTGAAAAGTTACTAACTGTTTACCCCAGGCATCGCATATCGATAGGCCCCATTATGCTGCTGCTGATCTTGTTGCTGCTGCCGGTTCGGGTTGGCCATTGTAGCGGCCATCCTGGAATTATTGAGATTAAACAAGCTTTAGAAGTTGAATTCTCATGGGTAAAAAAAAGACGTTTTTGTCTTTCAAATAGACACGAACCGACTTGTCAATCTAAAAGGGGGAACGCAACGCAGCCGCCAGATAGGCGGCGGGAATACGAAAGGCGATATGAGACCAAAACCGAACACGACAAAACCTGAATAGTTTGAAGAATTCCTACTTATTATAATAAGGTTTAGAAAACTTTAAAGATAATATTTATGGTTGCACAACCTTTTGCGAAACACCCAATTTGATTTAACAAAAATTTTATTCAAATTTTGCGGTCAAGGACAAATCAGTTTAAATGCTTCAAGAATTACAACGGTCAATGAATAACGAGTAGGCTACAAGTAAGTGAAATCAGTGGAAATTCAGTCAGACAGCAATGAAGGAAAACACCATTTACAAGAACGAAGGAACAACACTGTCGTGCATCAACGTGCGGCGAATCGTTCAGAGCTGTGTAAAAATGCTAGGGGGGCAATCACAAATGGGACGAAGATAATACAGCGAACACGGAACAGGAACAGTTTTAATATCAAGCAATTAATTTTTCAAATGGGTGACGGCGATTCAAAAGTTGGCGCTCTGCTTGCAGAATTTCAGCAATTCTTCCTCGGGGTTCTTGCCGCGAGTCTGAAAAGGTAGGAAAATGACACAAAAACGAAAAATTACCTTCGGATCGCGCTCGGGGAGACCCTCGAGCTCGTCCAGCAAGAAGAGCTTGTCCTCCTCGAAAGCGGAGTTGACGCCGTCGCCAGATTTCAGGTGTGTCACAAAGCGGATCAGTCGATGTCTAAAAATAGTAAATTTTTTATGACGAAAGCTTACTTGTTACGGATGAGCACGTCCAAAATGAGGGGCGGCTTCTGCGGATTGGCGATGAACACCTTGAAGACGTGGAACGCCTCGATCTGGATGGAGTGGGCGCGGTTGAGCAGTAGATTCATCACAGTCTTCAGGTTTTCCACATCGGAGACGACGCGCTGCATGGCCTCGTAGTTGTAGCGTTCGACGAGCAGTTCACCGAGCAACTAAAAAGAATTGCAATTAAAAAAAATAGAGAACAAAGTTACACGAAGTGACTGGCGCTTGCAGAGGTAATTGGTGGAGCGCAGTAATTTGTCGTATTCGGTGAAGAACTCCTTGTGGTACTTGCTGAGGAACTGGGCGGCTTCGAGCTTGCACGTTGAGAGCACGGCCTGCAAAAAAGTAAAAACAAGTTTGCGGTAACAAACCCTGAAGGTGGAATAAGCCTCAGCCGAGATGTCGAAACAGGGGTCTTCCATGTGCTCAAAAAAGTTGAAGAAGTAGTCGGAAGAAAGGATGGCACCCGTCAAACGCTAAAAAAAATAATAAAAAAGAAACCATTCGATACCGGATGAGGGCAGCACGCACGAAGGATGGATCCCGCTTGAAAGGCAATTTCTCCAGCGTCGAAGCTAAAGAAAGAACGTTTTTGGCCGAAAACAAAACCGCTACCATTTGATCAAGATGTCGAAAAGTGTCTGCTGCCTGTAGAAGACGTCTGCGACTGGATTGTTCTGGGGCTAAAACAAAAAGGTTAGGGCTTTGAAAGGAAGCAACGATAGAAAAGAACAAAGAAGAAAATGCTAAACTACCTGCAAGCGAAGACATCCGGCCAAGAGCTGCGAGATTTCGCTGCGACACTCCAGGTTGAGGCCGCGGAAGAACTCGACAAGAATGCGAATCAGCCCACTGTCAGCGAGCTCCTTCGCAGCTTTCTGGGCCTAAAAAAGTTTCGAGTAGTTTTAGGCAGTTTACCAGCAGCGCGTCCACCGAGTGGCCCGGCTCGAGGCCGAAGAAGTACGACTTGAGCGTGTTGAGCGGCTTGCGCACGTCTTCCATCAGCCTCGCCTCATCCTTTATGGTCTTGTTGTTGCGCAGGGCGATCAGCGCCTCCTTGAGCGTCACGATCGTCTCGCCCGGGTTTTTCGGGAGGGCCGTCGAGCGACCGAAGAGCTTCATCGTGACACCTGGAACAGGAAAGAGTGTGCAATTTTTTGATTTTATCAGCTGGCGTGAAACGAAAGCTAAAAGCAACAAAAAAAATCAAAGTTGAAAAAGGATAAAATATTAGGACCGACGCGCCGCTCGGCTAAATTGCGTTATATGGTCACTAAACCGATTTTCGATTTTTATATACCAAAATGCTCAGCAGTTCGAGCTGGTTCAGGATCAGTTGAAAAAACTATTGGGAAACACTTCTGGAGCGAGTTATAACACTTCAAAGTTGGCGAGTGTCGTATATGGTCACCAAACGGATTTTCGATTTTTATATGTCAAAATGCTCAGCGGGCCGAGCTGATTCTAGAACAGTTGAAAAAACCTTTGGGAAATACTTCTGGAGCGAGATATACCACTACAAAGTTTGGCGTCACCCCGGCCCACTACATAACTTGGCGCCCTGGCGAGTCAGTTTTCGGTGTTGCGAAGAATGGTTGGGTTTGAAATGGGTTTGGCATGAAACTACACACCCGATCTGAGCCTAAAAATAAGGCTTCGTGCCACCCGGGGCCTAGTCGCTTCGGATGGGTGCGAGCTCGTACAGGGTTTCGAAATGGGGGCGCCAAGGCCGGCGAAGCGGCCGGGGGCGCCCCCATTTCGAAAGAGTGGAGCGGCAGCCCATCCGAAGCGACGGCCCACCTTGCCTGACAATGGATTTTTTACCCATGAAACGGCAATTCTCCACCATTCCGTTTCTTTCCGATGTACAGTTGGCGTATTTTGGTGTACTACGTACTGCTTCAGGGGCTAAATGGACGGTTTGTAAGCTAGATATCTCGCAACAGAGATTTTTCCCAAAAGTTTTTTCAACTGATCCTGAATCAGCTCGACCTGCTGAGCATTTTGACATATAAAAATTGAAAATTCGTTTAGTGACCATATACGACACTCGCCAACTTTGAAGCGGTATATCTCGCTCCAGAAGTGTTTCCCAATAGTTTTTTCAACTGATCCTGAACCAGCTCGAACTGCTGAGCATTTTGGTATATAAAAATCCAAAATCGGTTTAGTGACCATATAACGCAATTTTCCCCGCCGCTCCAGTTGACGCCATGGGCTAGCCGATCCGTAATGTGGCGCTTATCGGAGCTTCGTAATTTCCTTTTTGCGTTTTTTATAAATAGTGAATTGCTGTTTGGAAATTATATTCAAGGTGTGAAAAGCTACAAATTCGACGTAACAAATACTGACAAACTGACCACTCAAAGTGATTGCCACCATGGCGAGTAGGGGGTACGAGTAAGGTTGGAAAAATTGTTTATTTTGAGGCCTTCCCAGTTTTTCTACCCTTGTTTCGATGCAAAGTTTGAGGGAAAATCTTTATTCAACCATTATATTGAGTGTTGGTAATCAGCCGAGTGTAGGCGAGCAGCAGCTGCGCGACGACGCTCAACTCTGGAAGAAATTTTCCGGGGGGAGGACCTTATCTTACCAGTTGATTGGCCGGGGTATTGCGTGTTTCCATCTAAAATAAGACATTTTAAAAGGTTTTCGCTTGCATAAACGATCTTAAAATTACCCACTAGTGCCATATAAGACCACATTTGTGTTGTAACAGTTGTAATAGTTGTCGGTGGCGCCGTAAGGTAAAATACAGCAATCATAGGAGCCGGCATCATTTTGGGTGAATGAGACGAACCTGATAATTTGTTTTTTTTTAAGATTTTGTGTGTAAAACCTTACTGCATTTGTCGATAGTTGTTGATGATGGTCCGAGTATTCGTATTGGCGGTGATTTCGTTGCTGTTCCAGCGCCAGACCTGGGTTTTATTTATTTTTGCGTGGTTTTTACAACTTTAAAACGTTTATATCTTGTTTGGTAATAGGTATATCACAAGAATTGCTTCTGTTAAAGGATATTTTGTTTTTCTAATTAATTTTAGCTACCTTTTGTTGTTGATCAAAGGTGCCCTGGGACATTGTCGTGGTGTCGGCGCAGTTTATCGTGAACGATTGGCCCTGACCTAAAAGTCGTGACTGATTTTGCGCGTTAAGATAGCATTATTATCCTACTATATATAAAAAAATAGTGTCTGTGTGTGTGTGTGTGCCACTTTGCATGCAACTTCCGTCAGCGTGTCCGGAGGATAGCTCAAGAGGGGAAGGGATGAAGGAGGCGTATGATACGTCATTAGACGCGTAATGGCCTGTAGATGGCTGCACGCATTACAGATTTTGCAAAATCGATTGTTTTCGACATTAAAATTAAGTTTTTCCTCAAAAATCGGACAACCTCTTTGTTAGGAAAAAAATTAGCATACGCCGGAAGTGGGAGTAGCCTATATAATCGGGGAGAGGACGCGTTTTCATTTTTTGACATAACAGTGCGGAAGGATTATGCAAAGCGAGGGATATCATGGGGTCGGACGGGGCCAGGGTTGAAAAGTCGCGAAGCGGCTTTTCAACCCTGGTAAGCATTAACGTTGTAATAACGTCATCTTTAGCTACACAAATGCTTACTGAAAGTCTGGGTGCCCATCGGGATAGTTTGGCGCACATTAATGTACCCAAAGCAGCCTAGAGGTAGTAGTAATGAGAAAGTATAGAATCTCATCTTTCAGGAATACTTTAAGAATAGGAATATCAATTTTAGTTTGACGGGAAGTGAGAAAGAGCGGATGTGGCCCGCTAGCAGGTGATTTCCAGGGTCTTGCATTAGAAATGGGACCCGGGTTCAGCACTAGCCTAATGACGGCCGTTTTATGGTGAGACTGGTTACTACGGGAAACTATGGGGAAATTGGCTGCATTTCCTGGGCAAAGGTTAGGGTGAGCTTTTTCGTGGGGATTGAGTCAGCTGAGGGTGTTTTGGCCGGTTTGAATCCAGATCAATCGGAAGTAACCGGAGTAAAAAACCCAAGCCTGAGCCTAAGCCTAAGCCTAAGACTAAGCCTAAGCCTAAGCCCAAGCCCGGTTTCGAAGGTTGGCGCTCAGCTTTTTGGGTGTCGTGGGTTTTATCTATTTTTGCCATTTTTCGGTTTTTTTTTCGACAAACGCTCGCTCTGGATTGGCAAGGCGTCGCGGTTCTGGGCTGTTAGCGGGGGGGAGGACCCAATTTTTTCAAAAATGATTTTTTCGCGTTTTTCATGCATCCAATTACGCAATCATTTTATCCGGGATACATAAATAGACTAGCAACGTTTTGGCGGTATTTTGGCAATGCAAATATCGAGGGTTAGCCGGCGTACGGGCGTCACATCACGGAGCACTTTTTCTTCTTCCCGTTCTTCGCCTCGGGGTCCTCCATGGTCAGGGCCAGCTGACGCTTCTTCTCCATCGAGAGAAGGGTCTAAACTTCAAGATAAAACTAGTTGGAAATGTAGACGCCTGCTCTTAAGCCAGCCCTAAGCCTGTCCTAAGCCTAGGAAGCCTAAGCCATTCTACCTACCTGAAAGAGCTCGGTGACGTTCTCGTTATTCTTCGCGCTCGTCTCGATGAAGCCAGTGCCCCAGCGGCCGGAGAGCTTTTGCCCTGTTTCGGTGGAGACTTCGCGCTTCTGAAAGTTCTGAGTTGAAAGTGTACCCCACGCAAGCCTAGGCCTAAGCCTAAGCCAAACCTAAGCCTAAGCCTAAGCCTAATCCTAAACCAATCACCCACCTGGCTCTCATCTTTCTTGTTCCCTACGAGCATTATCGGTGCTTCGGACAGCTGCGACCCCTTGACTTCCATCAGCATTTTCACGATGGGACCCAGTTCTTCGAGGCTCTGGCGACTAGAAATTTTTTTGATAATTTTTCGGCGTATATTTGTACTTTAAAGGGGCTAGAACACGCCAGAATCGGCCCCGGTTGGGTGGCTAGGCCGTGACAGCTACCCGATACACCAAAACACGTCCATGTAAAGGTCCGGTGACGGCATAAAATTACCTCGTGACCGCATACACCAAAATGAAGGCGTGGCCCTTGCTGATCGACAGCCTCTGCATCGCCGGGAATTGGTGACTCCCGGTGGTGTCCGTGATTTGGAGCGTGCACACGTTTTTCTGGTTGCACGAGATCACCTATGGGATTTCTTGGCTCATGAATTTTTTTGAAAGGTACCTGTCGGTAGGTATCCTCAATCGTGGGGACGTAATTGTCGGAAAAGGTGCCATTTACAAATCTGAATAAAGCTCCAGCTGAGTTGGAAGCATAATGTGCGAAGCCTAAGCCTAAGCGAAGCCTAAGCGAAGCCTAAGACTAAGCCTAAGCCCAAGCCTAAGCCTAAGCTTAAGCCTAAGGCTAAGCCTAAGCCTAAGCCTAAGCGAAGCCTAAGACTAAGCCTAAGCCCAAGCCCAAGCCTAAGCCTAAGCCTAAGCCTAAGCCTAAGCCTAAGCCTAAGGCTAAGCCTAAGCCTAAGCCTAAGCGAAGCCTAAGCCTAAGCCTAAGCCCAAGCCTAAGCCTAAGCCTAAGCCTAAGCCTAAGGCCTAACTTTACGCACCTTTGTACAATGCTGCTCTTTCCGACTCCACCCGCTCCGAACACGGCCACCCGGTAGTCGGAGGTCTCGGCACTTTGATGAGCGGCATTTGGGGGTTGGCTCGTGCTGGGTTTTGGGGCCTGTAAGGAGGTGTATATTGCAGCGTAGCGTAGTATCCAGACTGCTGGCAAAAGTCGAGCGCAGTGCTGCTCAAATTATCGAATTTTTAATACGTTTTTGAAGTAGATTGGGCTGAAAATCAGTTCCTAGCCTATTGCCCGTTCCCAAATGTCCTCTGCCAGCCTACCGGCCAACAGACGACTCCCCAAAAGGCGTGCCACAGGTCCAGAAATACCGACATCGAGACTAGCTGCCCGGTAGAGGCATGGAAAAGTAAGAAAGTGTTGCCAAAAGATGCCCCGACGCCCCACACCCGATCAGCCGGCGCGGAAAGTCGATCGCCAGGAGCGAACCCGTGCGAATTTCGATTTTAGGAGGGTGAGGCCTTTGTCTTGAGATTGGCGAGGGGTATTTTTGGAAACTTTACGTGTTTTTCTGGATTTTCTGGCACCTAAATAATTAAAAATTGAGTTTCTTTGAAATTCGACAACTACGAGTCACTCCAAAATACGCATCCCGCGCAGCCGGATTTTTCTTAGACGTTGACAGTGGCTATCGAAAACGCTTGCGAAATTTTGGGTGAATGTAGCTGTCGAGCCCTAATCTAGACCATGGTTGATTGTTACGCTTTCACGTTCCTTTAAAACCGAGGTAAGGAAACCGAGGAAGCCTAAGCCGAAAACCAAGCCTGAGCCTAAGCCTAATCCAAAGACTAAGCGAAGCCACTCCGAAACCTAAGCCCAAGCCTAAGTCCCAACCCGAGCCTAGTCTAAGCCTAAGCCTAAGCTAAACCTAAGCGAAGTCCAAGCCAGGCCTACGCCAGAGTCAAGCCAACACCAAGCCCAAGCACAAGGGTAAGCCTAAGCATTAGCCGAACTACCTAAGCCAAAATAAGCCTAGGCCGAAGCCTGATATAGCTTACCGGTGTAGCAGGAGCAGTGGCGGCGGGTGGCGGGGCCGGTGAGGCCGCCGCCGGCTGCGGCGCCGCGTTCTCGGCCTCTATGCTGGCTGCTGCCGTGAAATTCTAAAACCTGAAGGTACGAAATACACCTAAGAACGTAGAAGCCATTGGAATGTAAAAGAAACCTGTGATGGGCGACAAAGGAGAAGCTGTAGCATGGGAAATTTCACGCGGGGGGGTGAATTAATGGGTACATTTGGGGGGCTTCCCCCCCAAATGCGAAGCCCGTGAAATTCAAGCCCCACACAAACAATCCAATTTTCAAGGGCCATTTTGGGGCATTTGTTTTGAGTACGGTGGTGGAAAACAGGAGCTAGAGACGGAGCTATACAGGGTGTCTCAGGATTATCCGGACAAAACGAAAAAGTCATTTTTTAGCCTTTAACGCTGTTTGCTTCGTACCTAATGTTTTTCATATGAGTTTTTGAGGCGTTTTCAATGTTCTGAGCGAAAAATTTTTTTCGAAGACATTATAATAGCTTCAGAATCAAGCGTAGAACGCGGTAAGATTTTTCACCTCTTAAATACCACGAAACTTGGGGCAAAGATTCAAAAAGTGTTCCGATATTTTTCTGGGCAAGATATGACGTCTTCTGGCAAAACGGACGTGTTTGCGGCAAGGTTTGGTCATGTCAATGATTATTTTCTCATTTAATATCAATTTCCTTAGCATTGCTGATAAGGGTGTTTCGAAGCTTGCTCGTGCTCAAGCTCCTCAGAAATCAAAGCTAACTTGGTCTAAATTGCTTGTACATCATTGTTACTGTAGCTATTTAGGTTTTTATCCTTTGAAAAGTATCTTATCGGATTTTTAGAGTTCCTCCGGGCTAAAACTTGCAAGGTAAATACGGCGGCGCGTGACTTGATTTCATCTTTTTGGCTTGGTGATTTTTTTCCTAGAGTAAACCTGGCGTTTTTGGGCCGGGCTGAGCATGGACTTATTATTTCCGATCTCTTTTTGTGGTTTCTTTGTTATGCCGGTTATATTGAAGATTTTTATAGCGTCGGAAACAGCATGCGTTTTGAGGCTTTGCCAGATGGGAGAAATTACGTTCAAACTTCTTCGATTTTTTTACGAAGCGATATGTCATAGCCTTGCGAAATTTTCTTTGCCAGTGCCTCAAAAATACCTCAAAGATTGATAGGAGCTACAAGGTGTGCGCATAAAACAGGAAAAAAATAGGAAGAAATGGCATTGAAAGTTTGTCCGGATAATCCTGAGACACCCTGTAAATAGGTCAGGAAAGTAATAAGGATCGCTATACTTCATCAATTCGGCCGTCGATAGGACTGACACGGAATGACAAGTACAAGCTCGCGGGACCCGTGCGAGCGGAATTAGCAGCCGGGCGGAATTTAATTTGCGGGAAGGAGCAAGGGGTTTTTATTAAGAAGCGGGAAAGGCAAGGGTTGGAAAGGCAGGCTAGCAAAGGTCATTGAGGAACCGGAGCTTGACCTAGGAAAACTAGCGGCGATTCTTTCGGAACCGAAGAGACAAGCTAGCAGAGATACTTTAGGAAAACAGGCGCAAACGTGCAAAGATTCTTGAGGAAAATAGTGGAGACCCACACCCCCAAAACTCTGGGTGTGTGGGCCCCAATAGTCCGAGAGTGGGGGGGGCACCAGGATTTCCCGAGTGAAGGAATACGTGGTTGGGTGGCCTCCAATTGGGGCCCTAGCGGGCCCTGGGCCCCCCACAAAAAGACCGTGGCCGACGAGGAGGGGGCAGCCGGCATCGATTCCTTAGCCACCACGAGCCGATGAGGCTGAAAAGAGAGAGGAGAAGCCGAAGAAGAAGCCTAGAAGTGGAAGGAGAAGAAGACCTTATCTTCCCAAAAGCCCTGAGGGCATAGACGAGGCGATACCCACACACAAAGGCATGGGAAGGGACGGCGGGAGAATGGCCTTTGTCTTGAGGCCCAGGCATGCCGCGTGATCTTTTAGGCGTAAAAGAGCCTAAGCCTGAGCCTAAGCCTAACCTAAGCCTAAGCCCAAGTCTAAGCCTAAGCCTAAGCCTAAGCCTAACCTAAGCCAAGCCCAAGCCCAAGCCTAAGTTTTTCTTCTCTGAACCTTGAGTTGTTTGTTGTTTTTCTTCTAAATATTTATTACCACACAAAAATCTCTCTCTCTTCTATCCGAATAAATACACAAAACGGTAATAAGTAATGTTCTGGAGCTCTCAAAGTTTTGGGGTCGAGGCAGTAGGGAATGTTTTTTGGGGTCGGGGCTACCGTATCTTTGGCTACGGTATGAAATCAAAGTTTTTGACAGGATGACGCGCGAGGCTGTCAATGGGTTACGGTACTTTAAAGGGACAGGGAAGTCAGGAAAAAGGTAGAAAAAAACCGAAAAAGAGATTTCGAAGCTACGGTAGACTATTTCAAGTCAGCTTGGAGCGTTTGAAAAGTTCTAACCAGCCTAAAACGTGATTTCCCGGTCCCTGCAAGGCTACAGTAAGCTACCGTAACCCAATATTTATGACAATTATACTGGCCACTAAAGGGATGACACACTTTTTGGGGGAGCACTGGGGGCAGCAGACCAACATCTATCACAATATGGCTAGCAATTAAATTAATAAATTAAGGTTTAAAGGGATGGTGAAGCTTTGGAATCGGGCCTTGAGGCTATATAAATTAAAATGTTATTATTATTATTATAATTATTGCATCTTGGGAGAACACGAAGCTACGCTAGGCTACGGAAAGCAGCAATGGTCAAGTTATAAGTGGGGCAATTTGGCGATTGAAAATTGGCTAAACGGCCTGAACGATCAATTAAAGTCTGGCTTCTTATTATGCAAAAGACGATTATGCAAATTGGGCTAGTTGAAGGATCCGAAGCTGGAGAAGTCGGCAAAGCCGGAAGCGTTGTTCCCGGTGCCGGCGAACGGATCTCTGAAATTGAGCAGATTATTACTGAACTTAAGCCTAAGCATATGCCAAAGCTTAAGCTCAAGCCTATAAGCCTAAGCTTAAGCCTAAGCCTAAGCCTAAGCCTAAGTCTAAGCCTAAGCCTAAGCCTAAGCGAAGCCTAAGCCTAAGCCTAAGCCTAAGCCTAAGCCTAAGCCTAAGCCTAAGCCTAAGCCTAAGGCTAAGCCTAAGCGAAGCCTAAGCCTAAGCCTAAGCCTGTAACTGTCGAATACTTACTGTCCAGCAAACGGATCTGCTGCAAAGCCAGGGGCGGGGCTAACACGGGGAGGAGCCGGTCGTGGCGGGACCGGCTTGTTGCCTGAAAATATTTTATAAGCTTTTTAAGAATATTTCGTCTCTCTCTCTCTCTCTCTCTCTCTCTCTCTCTCTTTCTCCCTCTCTCTCCAGCTCGCCTTGCGCAGCCTGGCCAAACGGATCCGCGGCGAAGCCGTGGCTCTGAGCAGCAGCTGCACCGAAGGGATCTTTCCCGGAAAATGGGTCGCCTCCTAAATGATGCCCAGTTATCGTAGCACCAGAATCTAGACTTACCATTGGGCATTGCCGGTCTCGGTGGAGCATGTGAAGTCGAGGGAGCGTCGGTGAACTAAAGTTCGGAATTTTTCAGATCGGTGAGAGTGGGAGAGAGTGAGAGCGAGCGAGAGCAGAGAGGGAGAGTGAGAGAATGAGAGAGAGAGAGCGAGAATGAAGGAGGAACAGGCGGGGGGGGGGGAAACGGCGAATTCCGTACCATTTCCGGCGTACGGTAGCTGGCGAAAAGCTCTGGCTGCCCGGCTAGCGCTTCTTCCGGATTCTCCGACTCCAAAGCTTTCTAAATGGCCGTAAAATTTGCCAAATTTCCTTAAAAGTCTCTGCTAGCCTGCCCTGATTTACCTTTAGCTTCTCAGCTGTCTCCTCAATCTTCCTCCGCTCCGCCTCCATCTGACCTTGTTTCCGAGTAGCGGACTCGTCGTCGCGTTCAAGCTACATTTTGGACAAGTTACCGTACTCCTGGAATTTACCGTTGTCATCGCCATCACCGCCCTCTCCATGGCCGACTTTTCGGCCTGAAGCTGAGCACTCAGCTGGCGGGCCTCATTCTCGGCATCGGCAAGTTCGGATTGGGCCACGCCGAGGGTTTCAGCATTTTTCTAAAAATTAACTTTTGCACGAGGGAATCTGGCGTGAAGCACGTGGAAAGCCGATGCCTAAGCCCAAGCCCAAGCCTAAGCTTACCTAAGTCTGAGCCTAAGCCTAAGCTTAAGCAATGCCTAAGCTAATTCCAATCCTAAACCTAAGACCAAGCCTAAACCTAAGCCTAACATTCAGCCTAAGCGTAAACCTAAGCATACCTGAGCATTCGCGGCTCCATTTTCTGTCTCTTCCTTCAGCCGATCGAGCCGATTCTGGCCCTCATCAACCTGAAAATACTTGATTTCTTGAGAGCCGGTTTTCACGTTAAACTTCCAAAAATTCTAAAGCTTGCCCCAACCACCGTACCTTCTCCTCCTGCATCAGACACTGCTCTTCAAGCTGCGCGATCTGGGTATCCATATCATTGAGCCTCTTCCCGGCCTCGGTCTTCTGGCGCTCCAGCTGCTTCACGGTATTCTCCAGCGTGGTCAGCTCGACCTGAAAAAAAGGGTTTACCCGGAGGTTGGGGCTTTAAATGGTCATTGAAGATTGGTTTTCCGTTTAAAGGAGCACCTCCTCACCTGTAAGTTCCTGATCGCGCTGTTCTTGACGGTCATGTCCGCCTCAAGCTGCGTTATCTTGGTGTCGGTCTCGCGGCGCTCGCCGATCAGGCGCTGCATCTCGTCGGCGAGTTGTTTTAGCTGGAAAATAAATTGGTTCTGGACCGTTAGCGGGGGAACCATATTTTTCTCTGTGATTCTCTACGGCCCTATAACAAAATATAAACTATTTTGAGAGCATTTTACATAGTTTTTATCTATAAAAACGATCTAAAAACAAAAAATTTTCGAAAATTTTTGATTTTTTCGTCAAAAATCCATGTATGAAAAATGAGCAAAAAGCTGGATTTTTTTGCTGGGATTTTGAGATGCAGGTGGGAGAACGAGTAGTGATCCTTCAGGAAACGAAGAGGCGTGCCAGCAGAGAGTATTGAGGACAAGAGGGGCAAGCTAGCAGAGGTTCTTGTGAAAAAACAGGAAACTAGCAGAGGTTTTGGAGGAGATCGATGGCGACAACAGAGGTTCTTGAAAAGCATCGTGCTTACCTCGGCATTCTCCGATTGAGCGGCAAAGGCGATGTACTGCGAGGCGGAGCTGGGCATGGCTGGCTGAGGCTCGGGCTCCTATGGATTTGTCTTGAATGGTCCTTTAAAAGCCCTCACCTGGACTTGCATCGGGCGCATTGAAGGCGGAATTAGATGAGGGGGAAGTTGAGGGGGAAGATCATGGCCGGAACGGGCCATTGAGACGAGGTGCATTCTGGAAATGATGGGTTGAAAGGGCAGGCTAGCAGTGATTATTTAGGACAGGAAGAGTTCTCTAAGAGTAGCTAGTAGAGTTTCTTTGAAAGACAAAACACCCACGCCAACGCGAACTGCTCGGGGTTGAGGGTCCCATTGGCGTGCGTGTCGGCCAGCGTCCAGATGTGGGCCAACGTCGGCTGGGAGAGGCCGGAGCGCAGAAATTCGCCCATTACGTCACCTCCAGATACCTATGGAACCGGTTACGCTATGTAGTTCCTGCCACTTACCAATCCATCCCGGTTCGTGTCGCAGCGCTGGAAGACGGCGTTCGCTTCCGTCATATCGACTGGCCACTCGCTTGAGGGGGAGGTTATTGGGACCGGGGTGCCGCTCTGGAAAGCAAAGAAGCTCTGCTAGCTTGCCTAAGCCTAAGCCTAAGCCCAACCCTAAGCCTCCTCAAAAAGCCCTGCTAGCTAGCCTACCAATGATGGCTGTCGTCCTTGAACCGGGTTCACAGAATAGCTTCTCGGCGGATCCATGCCTCCAAGCGGACCTTGGAAGCCGACTCCTTCCAGGGAAGCCATACTTCCGGTTCTGCCACGACCTGAAACAGCTTTTGTATGATTCCTCAAGAATCTCTGCTAGCCTGCCCTTTCCTAAAGAATCTCTGCTAGCCGGCCCATTTCCTAAAGAATCTCTGCTAAGTCCCCATTTCTCAACCACCGTACCTATCGACTGGCTACCATAATCCAGAGCCGACGCAACCGACGTCTTCCTCGACAACATCGCCTTGCTGGGATGGATCAGCGACGGGGGCAGGCTATTTGGCAGGGCCTCGTTTTGAAGCGCTCTGAAATGATTTTAAAGGGATGGTGTCAGGTGGGCTACCTGTAGACAAGGTGCAGCGCGACGTTCATCTCCACCCGATCGAGCTGGCCATCTTTGTCCTGGTCGGCGACCTCCCAGATTTTGGCCAAAACTCCTGGGGGAAGACCCGAGTTGAGGAGGACGGGGCGGACCTGAAAGATGGATTTTGAATAGAATATAGGGTAACTAGCAGAGATTCTTCAGGAGCAGCTAGGTAAACTAGCAAAGATCTTTGAAAACCCACCCTGGCCCCGGGCAGCTTCCCGTTCTCCGGGCTCAGCGAGTTGAAGATCGAGTCGTACTTGGCCTGGTCTACCGGTTGAATGGCCCACTCGGCACGTCCACCAGATGGAGATCGAGGTAGGGGTACTGTAGGTGGGTCAGTTATTAGCAAAGGTATTTTTTACTTACCGCTCTGTCGAGAAGGAGAAGCCTGGAGGCTGCTCGGACCGGAGGGAACCGCGGGAGTGGCAGTTCTGGAGCCCAACATCGGCGGGTTCAGGCCTGAAACAGGGCTTGGTATGCTTGGGTTTCGAGGCTAGCGACGCCTAAGCCTAAGCCTAAGCCTAAGCCTAAGCCTAAGCCTAAGCCTCTCCCTACCTGGGATCATGATCGAGCTCTGCACAACCGGGTGTCCCTGCTGCGCCGCGGCGACCAGCTTGAACGCGATGAAAGCGCCCTGAAAATTCTTCTATCAAATTTTGTAGCTTGTATTTTGTATTTGATCCCTGTCTTCTTGGATTTGTGGAAAAATTTGCCTTCCCTGTTCCTATGCATGCTAAAACTCACTCGTTTATCAAGGGCCCCACGTTTCGCATAGTCGGCCAGCTCCCAGATTTGGCCGAGATACTGGACCGGAAGTCCGGATCTTCGCAGAAAAGCTGCGGCATCACCGGCCGGGGTTAATGGGGCTCCTTGCGGGTTTAGCTGAAAAGATTTCGGGTCTTAGAGGCAGCTTCAAAGTCTTCTATAGTCTATCGGACCTGCGAAGTCGGTTTTCCGAAGGTATTTGAGGTATCTTCGTAAAGCTTTAAGTAAGAGTAACGCCTAAGTAGGCTTATCCTAAGCCTAAGCCTAGCCTAAGTCTACGCATAACCCTACGATATCCAAAGCTTCCTCACCTCTCTATACAGCCCCTCGTAGACGTGCAGGTTGTGGGCGCCGATCGACAGCTCGTCGCCGCTCATCCCCGCCTGAAAGTTGGCGATTTCGGGCGTCAAAACTTTTTAAAAAGTGGAGAAAGATTAAAAAAATCCATTAATTCTCCAATGAGCATTTTTCGCAAGTCGACGAAACAATTTTAAAAATCCAAAAATAGGTCGATTTCGGGCTTCGGCCTTCTTGGGGTATCCATTAATGCGGCAATCCTGACACTATTTAACTAGAATCGGTGCTTTAAAAATCAAGCTAAAATGGGTTAAGCCAAGCCAGGAAAGCTGTCCAAGCCAGGTAGGGTAAGCCGGAAGAACCAAAAAAAAAAACTGGTATTTTGTTCTCCGAACCGACTTTAGGGCATCTATTAAAGGAAAAAAGGCTATGTATTTACTTCTAGTGTTTTTCTAAAGATCCATGCCCCAAGAAATCAAGCTAAGCTGGGCAAGCCATGTCGAAGGTGCTCGAAAAATAAGCTCGACCTAAGTTTTGGCGCTAACTTTCGCTGGTTTTGATGCAGATACCGCTTGCCTAGGACGATTTTGATAACGAGCTTAAGAAACTGAAGCTCAGCCAGTTAAGCCATGTCGAAAAAGTAAAAAAAAGAACAAACTCCTCACGAAACACTACATTTTGCGCTTATTTCGGGCTGATTTTCAGGCAGATACATCTTGAGAAGCCTTTCCTAATTGTTGAATTGGAAAACTGAAGCGAAGCCAGTGAAGCCAAGTCGAAGCCAAAAAGTAGCGAATTTTTCTTGAAGCCCTGACGAACCAACCGATGACTCAATGGGGATCAACAGGGCGGGATAGTTTACAGTGGCTGTCCCCCCTTTTCGCGTCGTGTATATTTGGCGAAAGGTGAGCGGATCGAAGACCCCCAAAGGGGGTATGAGAGACAGGGGAGCGTGGCGGGACCCCGAGAGAGGCGACACAGCATTGCCGCAGGGGGTTTAAAGGGACTGGCAAGGCAAGAGGGTCGAAAGAAAAATTATAGAAAAGGAAGCATTGATGATAGTTCCCTCGAAATTTTACGAAATATTTGTTAGGTAGGTCGTAGAAATGTGCTTAAGTCGAAGCCTAAGCCTAAGCCAAGGGCAGGCCTAAACTTAAGCCCAAGTCTAAAGCTTAACCAAAACCTATGACCAGCCCATGCCGAAGCCTAAGCCTAACCTAGGCCTAAGTCTAAGCCTACGGAAAACCTAAGCCTAAGCCTAAGCCTAAGCCAAACCGCAAGCCCTAAGCCTAAGACTAAGCCCAAGGCTAAGCCTAGGCCCCGCGAAGCCTCAAACTAAGCCTACTCCTAAGCCTACTTTCCTGTGCTTTCTAAATTTTTCGGTAAGTCACCTTACAGTTGCTACGCAACGCTCCACTGAACGCCCACGAAACCGTATTCGCCTCAATTTTCCGGCCATTTCACACGGAATCCGCGAAAAAGTGCGTGTCCGGCTGGCTGGCTGGCCTGGGGCACCGTTCCCGCGGATCCGGTCCAGCGGACAGGTGAGCACGGATCGGCTGTAGATACGAGATCTACGGGGAGGAGGCTTTCGATCTCCCTCTCTCCCTCTCTCTCTCTCTCTCCCTCTCTCTTTCTCTCTGCCTCCCTCTCACTTTCATTCCCCTCCAGGGTACAAGGGGCGCCACCTCACTCCAGGTGAGAAGCCGGTCCCGAAATTTTGGTTGCGGGCCCCGCTCCTTGAACGGATTGAGCCATTTTTCGAGACTTTCAAAAGCACTTCTGGAAGCACTTGACATCGTTTTTTACGTGGCTGAACTTCTCAAAACAATTCAGAGGGTTTTGAACGGGTTTTCAGTTGTTTGAGAGAGGTCACTGCAAAATGGTGCATGCTCTTGCTTCTCTGATGTCTCGCTCTCTCGCGCTCTCTCGCGCTTTCTTTCTCGTGCTCTCTCGCTCTATATACCTCTTGTTCTCCCTCCCTCTAGTTCTTTCGCTAGTTCTCTCTATCTCTCTATCGCGCTCTCGTTCTCTCTCTGTCTCTCTCTTGCCCTCTCTTTTAGCTCCCTGTTAATCAAAAGCTAACAGCGACCAAAACTGGAGCAATCTTCTATTCCCGTTCCAGCGTCGGCCCAAACCAATGCCACACAGGCAGAAATTTGCATATTGCCGGCGCTGGATCCTAAGACGGTTGAGAAGGCGACATCTATTCGCCCCCGACAATTTTCCAAAATCGATGAGATTTTTGGATTTTTTAAGCATGCAGCAGTAGCCAGCGTCATTTTCCTCCGAAAATTTATAAAATTATTGCCTTTATAGTCCCTTTGAACGTTGCCCGGGCCAGTTAAACGTTTCCTTTTTGGTTTCACCGATTTCCCACTTTCCGCAGGGGGTCGAAAAAGTCCTTAAGCGATGTCTGTCTATTCCCGATGGCCTTCCCTTCTTCGCCATTCCCGGAAAACCTGTCCTCAAGTAGCCCCGCTCAAATACTACTGTCTCGAGATTTGCATGCCAATGGCATTGTCTCCTGTAGACAAAGGGTTTTTATGGAATTTAAGGAATTTATGCATGCAGGTTTCACGCTCGCTCTCTCTCCCTCTCTCTGTCTCTCTCTCACCCTCTCTCTGGCTCTCTCTTGCTTTCTCTCTACCCCTCTCTCTCGCTCTCTCTCCCCCCCCTCTCTCTCTGGCCCTCTCTGGCCCTCTCCCTTGCTTTCTCTCTATCCCTCTATCTCGCGCTCTCTCGCCCCCCCCTCTCCCTGGCCCTCTCTGTCTCTCTCTCTCTCCCTCTCTCCCCCTCTCTCTCTCTTTCTCTCTCTCTCTCTCTCTCTCTCTCTCTCTCTCTCTCTCTCTCCCTCCCTCTCTCCTCTTCATTTCTGGCACTTCTCAGCCCCTTTAAACCAGTTATTTGTCTTTGTTATTTTTTTTTGTATTCCCGGTTTGCACATGCTCTTTGTCTATATTTTTTGCGTGTGTGACCGTTAAACAAGAGCCTCCCGGGGGGCATTTGGGGGCAGGTAGAACGAGTTTCCGAGTCCATGCTCACTACACCTCCTCCCGCCCCCCTCAAAAACCGTCGGCCCGTCATCACAGGGGCGCCTCTAAAAGCCCCCTGAACCCTGACCCCCATTTCCGGGGCAGCCCGAGTTTTCCCGCGGCAATGCCGGAAATATTTTTTGCATAGTTCTGCTTATCTTGGTTCTTGGTTTCTTGAGGACTCGTTAGGAAAGGGCAGGCTAGCAGAGATTCTTTGGGAAAGGGCAGGCTAGCAGAGATTCATTAGGAAATTTCCCTTTATCTTTGGAAATAGAATATTAGCCTTCACTATCTCTCTCTCTCTCTCTCTCTCTCTCTCTCTCTCTCTAAGTCGCTCTAGGTTCAAATCCGTTGGCCCCTAAACCCATTCCGGTCCCTGTAATCCCATTCGATTTCCAATGCACTCCTATTCACAACCTATTCTAATCCCTGAAACGGATATGTCTATCTCTGAATGCAACTTGCAGATAGAGATACGCCTCGCGGTGCCCGCGCAAAATGTGAATGGGTGTCGGCGAGAGATAGAGAGAGCTGGCAAGAGAAAAAGAGGGCAATGATGAGGGTCGATCGTCGAGGGTTGCTCCTCGGGATCGGCTTCGTTTTGGGGCTGGTCGGTTTGAAGCTGTTGTTGCAGTTGAAGGTAAGAGGAGAGCGAGAGAGAGATTTACCTAATTTTTTCAGAATCATCCTTTTCTCCTCACCATCCTCCTCGTGCTCCCCTTCCTGATCCACGAGCTCTACTGGAAACGTCGGAATCTGCCGCCCGGCCCGACCCCATGGTTGACAGTTGGGAATATGGTATCACTAGCGACAGGTGAGTGGGAGAGAGAGCGAGGGCGAGAGAGACAGGACCGGCGAGAGACAGCTAGATAAACCTACCACTTTTCAGCGAATTTCGACGAGATCATGGCCCACTGGCGCCGAAAATACGGCGGCATCTACACCGTCTGGATTGGCCCCTTCCCCCTCGTCATGGTCAACGAGGTGCACACAATGAAGAAGTTGGTCCCCTACAGCTAGCAGAAGAAAAATTGGGAATCATCTGCAATAATTGATGCTTCATTTAGATACTTTGTGCAGCACGGCGAGCTCTTCAGCAACCGGTGGCGAAACTTTGCCACCGATTCGTTTATGGGCGGGGCTAATGGTGTGATACAGATAGATGGGGAAAAGTGGAGGGAGCAGAGAAGGTGGGGGATATTGTATGAAATATGATGGGTCAGCTTTTAGGTTTTCTCTACATGTGCTGCGAGACTTTGGGGTGGGGCAGCAGCTGATGGAGAAGAAAATATTGTCGGAGGTTGGTCGAGATGTCTATCTGGCTCTCTCTCTCTTTCTCTCTCTCTCTCTCTCTCTCTCTCTCTCTCTCTCTCACTAATCCCCCTCTGATTGTCGCTATATCTCGCTCTGTCTGTCTCTCTGTGTCTACTTTCTCTCTCTCTCTCTTTCTCTCGCTTTCTGAACCGACCCAAGCTAGCTGAATTCTTGACGATTTCTGCAATTCCAGGTGCGCCAATTGACAGCCTATCTCCGAGGCCGTGAAGAAGTCGACTTGTGCACACCTTTAGCTATTTGTGTCGGCAACATCATCAACGATATGCTGTTCGGCGTTACGTTCCCGCAGGTGGGGCAAGCTAGCAGAGGTTCTTTAGGAAGGGGTAGGCTAGCAGAAATTCTTTAGGAGAAGGAGAAATAATGGATGCTTCCAGGGCTCCTCCGAGATGAAGCGTCTTCACTCCCTTCTCGACGCCCAGTCCCGGCTAGTGGTTCATCCATTGATGGGTAAAGACAGATAGTCTCTAGCTAATTTCTCGCTTTGAGGCCTCTACCTCGCCTTCCCTTTCACCTCAAAAATGCCACTCTTGGATGGGCCCTGGAAGGAGTTGATCCGACATCGCGATGCCCTTTGGGAGTTCTTGGGACGGCAGGTCAACGTGAGTTTTCGTCTCTCTCTCTCTATCTCTTGCTCTCTCTGACTCTCTCGCTTCAGGACCACGTCGCCCTGTTCGAGCAGGGACACTCGGTCGACGACTTCACCTTTGCCTACCTCGAGGAGATCGAGAGAAGGAAACAGAGCGGAGATCCCGGGCATTTCGAGTGGGTTTTGAAGCAAAGCCCAAGCTTAAGCCACCGCCTGGGCCTAAGCCTAAGCTCAAGCCTAAGCTTAAACCTAAGCCTAAGCCTATGCCTCAGCTTAAACCCAAGCCAAGGCCCATTTTTTTAGCTTATGGCAACTCCAAATGCTGCTGCTCGACTTGTTCTTTGCCGGGATGGAGACGACGGTGACGACGCTCAAATGGGCATTTTTGCTGGTCGTCCACAAGCCGGAAGTGATGCGCCGGATACAGGTGAAGCTCATTTCTTGAAGAAAATTGTGGTGTTGGCCGTTTGGCACTGAACTCCTTGAACTCCTTGAACTTTTGGAACTTTCGCAATAGGCAAAATTTGCATATTCCAGGCCGAACTTGACGGGCTCAACGTCGAAGAAATCGGGCTGGCGGATAGGTCGCGAGCATCATATACACAGGCGGCAGTTTGTGTGAGTTCTAGGGAGAAAGCGAACGAGAGAGAGAGAGAGAGAGAGAGAGAGAGAGCGAGAGAGAGAGAGAGAGAGAGAGAGAGAGAGAGATGGTGAAAACTCCTTAATTCCAGGAAATCCAGCGCATCGCCAATATTTTGCCAATAAATCTTTTGCGTACTGTATCTGAGGACGTCCGGATCGATGGATATTTTTATCCAAAAGGTTAGCACATTTTCCGAATTTTTAAAGTGTCCCTGCCCCTTTAGGGACGATGGTTATCCCCCAAATAGCCACGATGCTGAATGATGAGACCGTGTTCGAGGATCCGAGTGATTTTAGGTGAGGGCAGGCTAGCAGACTTCTTTAGGAAAGGGCAGCCTAGCAGGGATTCTTTAGGAACAAGCAGGCTAGCAGAAATTTTTTAGGAAGCGTTCTGTAATTGTCATCTTTCAGACCCGAACGCTTCTTAGACGAAGAAGGCAAGCTGAAGCGGGTCGAGCAATTCATGCCATTTTCGCTAGGTATTGCACATCACCAAAAACTGGAGGATGTTTTTAGGAAAAAGGCAATGCTTGGGGGAGTCGCTGGCCCGAGCCGAATTGTTCCTAATTTTCGCCAACGTCCTCAAGCAGTTCGACGTCTGTCCGGTGCCCGGGGAAAACTACTCTAGGCAGCGGACGCTGGGGTAGGCGAGAGAGAGAGAGAGAGAGAGCGAAAGAGAGAGAGAGAGAGAGAGAGAGAGAGAGAGAGCACGAGCTAAAACAAGCTCTTTCAGGCTCACCGTATCCCCTCAGAAATACGCGGTCCGTCTCGCTCCCAGGAAGCTTGATGCCAATATGAATATTGTCTAATCAGTGATTTTTGTGTCATTTAAATATTTCTATTAATCCGTACGCTTTACCGTGTTTTTGTGTTTTTTTTTGTTGTTGTTTGATTCCTATGCCCTTTAAGATGCCGGTCATTTTGATAAACCAGTGAAGATTGTAAAAGTGATATTGACAACGAGAAAATACACTTCATTTACACCTAACAATAAGCCCAAGCCCAAGCCTAAGTGAAAGCCTAAGCCTAGCCTAGACCTAAGCCTACGCCTTACCCTAAGCCAAAGCCTATGCCAAAGCCTATGCCGAAGCCTATGCCGAAGCTTAAGCCTAAGCCGAAGCCTCGACCTAACAAAGAAAGTTTCCATGTCTCCATACGGATTCCGCGTTTCACCGTAATTAGCATAATTCCATAAACCGAACCCAAAATTCAATTCACTCTCAATGCCGCCCTCTGCCACCTTCTTCTTCCCAAATGGCAGATGAGGCTGGAAATGTCAGTTTTTCAGGGCATTTCCGGATGACCTAAAATCTTCAGAAGCCGACAACTGATTTCGACACCGCACTCGTCGACTTTGTGCAGAACAATGTTACGGTATTCTTGGAATCTAACGACTAAACTACCTCTTTTTTTTAGCTTGACGTCCCGGCGTTGCTTGACGAATTTCTGGAGATCAAGTGCCAGACGCAGACGGTCGCTGCCGACAAAAAGGCCACCTACACCAAAAATAAGGAGAAGAACCGATCGACGGGTACGGATCCTAAAGAATATCTGCTAGCCTGCCCGTTCCTAAAGAATCTCTGCTAGCCGCCCTTTCCTAAAGAATCTCTGCTAGCTCGCCCTTTCCTAAAGTGCCTCTGCTAGTCTGTCCCTCTCAGGCGTCTACTGCCTCGACGCGACGCGTGTCCACCTCCGATGGCCAGAGGCTATGCCCGACTACATCCACGCAAACTGGGTCGACACACCCGAGCAGAAGAAGCGGTCTGTGGATTAATGCTAGCCAGCGTAGACAAAGCGTTTTCAGCTTCATCTGCACGCAAGCCCCGAAGAAGTCGACCGTCGACGATTTTTGGCGAATGGTGGGGGCGTCTTGGTACCTTAGGCTTAAGCTTAGGCTTAGGCTCCGGCTTAGGCTTCGGCTTACCCCGATTTTTTTCCAGATTTGGCAAGAAAAATGCCCGACCATCGTGATGCTTTGTGGCTTATTCGAAAAGGGGAAGCCGAAAAGCGAAAAGTACTGGCCCCAGAATCCAGGGGATACGGTAGGTAGCAGAGCTGTTTTTGGTATGTACTCACGAAAAATGCCGATAAATGCCGACAGCGTCCTTTTTCTATTTATCTCCCCCAAGATGCGCTCCGGGCTGTTGACGATCAAGTGCGTGAGCGTCACCGAGGTGGAGCCCCGAATCCAGCGCAGCCGGCTCGAGGTCCGGCTCACAATCTTGCAGTACGATGTGGGTTTTAATGGGAGCGGGACATCTGTCGAGGGCCTGCTAGCAGAGATTCTGAGGAAATGGCAGGCTTGCAGAGATTCTTTAGGAACATCTCCATACCCTTAACGGAGTTTCAGGGGAACCCCAAGCCGCACGTCGTCGAGCATAACCTGTGGGGCTGCTGGCCCGATCGGGGCGTACCCGCGGATCCGCTCATCTGCATCCGCTTCCTCACCGGCCTATCCCCCGGAAGACCTATCGTAGTCCATTGCTCGGCTGGTGGGTTTGGAGCTCTCTCTCTCTCTCGCTTCTAAAGGGACAGAGACAACTTACAAATAGGTGTCGGCCGTACCGGGACCCTCGTCGCCACCGACATCATCTTGAGCGACTTGAACAAGGGCGAAACACCAGTGCTAGACACGGTAAGTGCATAAGCCTAAGCTTACGCCTAAGCCGAATCCTAAGCCGTTATCGATATTTTCATGGTCTAGGTGGTCCGTGAGCTGCGTGAGGCGCGTCACGGAAGCGTTCAGGTCGGAATGCGGCTTCAAATTCTCATTTCCGACATTTTCCAGATGGACACACAGTACCTCTACCTGGCGCGCTCCTTCATGGCGCTGGCCGACAGCAGGAAGGTCGGGAGAGAGAGAGCGAGAGAGAGAGAGAGAGGGCGAGAGAAGGAGAGATAGAGAGAGCGAGACAGACAGAGTGATATACAAATTTTTAGCTAATCCCGAACGATCAGCTGACCGAATGGGTGGCCGCCTACGAGAAGCACTGCGCCACACAGGCCCACAACTGGGAGCCGGCCACCGTCGAGAATTGAGCACCCCCAATTATAGCGATTTAAGCCTTAATTTTGCTTACCGAATTTTTGCCTTGTTGTGATGGACTTGCATTGTGAATTGCTTTTTGGAATAAAGCGTTTTTTGAGGTTTTCTTATTGGGAAAAGTGGATAAATCGCAGCAACCGAACTTTTTGTAAGCGTCTCGAAATGCCTAGTTGGGGTTTAATCGTGTTTTTAGTAATATGTAACTACATTTCAACTAGAAAACTATCCAAACACTTTTAAGAAATGGAAATGTGGGTCCAATATCAATATTTTTGCTATTTTTTTATGAAAAATTTGTAAAGTTTTATCGCTCAGGAATAGTAAAAAAATCATTTAAAATCGCTTCCACTATTCATAGTTGAAAAATTAGATCGTAAGAAAAAAGTGCCGCCCAAAATCCTACAAAAATCCCGAAAGCCTGGTACGCGTCATTTTTGAGTATCAGGCTTTATTAAAGCAATGCATCTTAATCATATAAAAGCAACACATTCGAATGCAATTCTAAACGGGGAAAAACATATAATTGGGGGAAGAGCGTGCATTAATAGCTACCAAGTTTACAGACGGGAATGACATGGAAATGCTCTAGAGGAATTGATTGCGAAATGGAAGATACCGGTAATGGGAAGAGCCAGGGTACAGTATAAAACAAAATAGCGTGAAAATGGCGATAAATAATTTTCGAAAAGTTTAACTGGGTTTGTCGAGGGCCACCGTTTTCAGCAGGAACATGATGCCGGCACCGATTAGGCCTGGAAATAGAGGAATTTGTTCTCTCTCTCTCTCTCGCTCTCTCTCTCGCTCGCTCGCTCTCTCCCGCGCTCTCTCTCACCTGCAACTGGCAGAGTGACGACCCAAGAAACAGCAATATTCCGGAAGATTCGCCAGTCGACATTTTCTCGTGACCTCAAGTAGCCGACGCACACCACGGAGCCGACCTGTAGGGGGTTCTGTCATTATCTCGAAAATCAACATCTCGAAAATCAACATCTCGAAAATAAACATCTCGAAAGTTAATTATCTCGAAAGTTCATTATCTCGAAAGTTAAATATCTCGAACAGTCGAATTCTGGAAATGCAGCAACAAGGACACAAGGCTAAAAAGCTGCGTCCCGACTACCAGGCGCAACAAGCCCTCTGCGAGAGCTATGATGCTTATGAAACCATTAACTTCGTCAAGTTAATTGCCCAGACCTTTGATTAAATGATATATCGGAATAAATGCTTTTTATTTTATTTGTGACATCAATATCGAGTTGATAACAAAAGGTGGAGTAGAATGGTAAGGACCGGGTTTCAAGGTTATGAACTTTCGAGATAATTAACTTTCGAGATAACGAACTTTCGAAATAATGAACTTTCGAGATAATTAACTTTCGAGATAATGAACTTTCGAGATGTTTATTTTCGAGATGTTGATTTTCGAGATGTTGATTTTCGAGATAATGATAGGTAATCGACCTGTAGATGTTCAGCATTTATGTATTCCCAAAGAACTTCTGCTAGCATGCCCTTTCCTAAAGAACCCTACTAACCCCCCACGGCGTTCCAACTGGTAAGCTGGTAGGGACTTCGACTCACCAAGCAGTGCGTCGTCGAAATCGGCAGTCCGAGCTTGCTAGCTATCAACGCGGCCATCGCCGCGCCGAACTCGATGGTGAAGCCGGACGCCGGGTTGATCTCGCTCATCTCGGTGCCGACCGTCTTGATCACGCGGTGGCCGAGCAGCCACAGACCGACGCAGATGGCTGCCACGCCGTAGAGGACGATCCACCAGTCGACGGGGGCTTCCTGGAAGGGATTGATGTTTTTGATTTTTGTCTCCTCTCTCTCGCTCTCTCTCTCTCTCTCTCTCTCTATCTCTCTCTCCCGCCTACCTGATTTCCTTTATTCCAAATGGCCCAAAGTGCGCTGAGGGGGGCGATAGCGTTACTGAAATTGATGTGGAAAAACATCCGTAAAAAGGTCTTTGCTTGCTTGGCTTACATTAGGCCATGCTTAAGCCTAAGCCCAAGCCTAAACCTAAGCCTAATCTAAGCTAAGCCTAAGCCTAGTCTCAAATCAAGCTCTAGCTTTTCCTCAATAAGCTTTCCTAGCTTTCACAATTCCCCAAGAATCTCTGCCAGCCCGCCCCGCCCTACCTAACATCATTTGCTCCGTGCGCAAAGCCAGCGAAGCAGGCGGTGAACAGCTGGATGTACTTGAACAGCTCGAGCACGGCCGTCTCCTCGATTTGTCCGGGTCTCGGGAGAAGCCACGATAAGCCTGTCCTCGGTTCTTCAGAAGCTGAATTTCCGAATGTTAAAGGGCCGGAAAAGTGGCATTACCAGGCCGGCCGGGCATCGTCAGGGCGGGCATCGTTTTCGTGCCTTCTAGTGATTCCCAGGCGGCGACACCTGAAATTCCAGTATTTCGCAAGCCTAAGCCCCGAAGCCTAAGCATAAGCCTGACCCTGGGCCTAAGCCTAACCAACAAACTCACGTTTCTCGACGGTCGACTCGTTGACGAGCTCCCCGTCCGAGTTGCTCCTCGTTCCGCTCGACGTCGAGTGGCTGTCTAAATTCAGGTTTTAAGGGGGCTTCCAAGAATCCATAGGCTCTGTCTTGCCGGTACCTTTAAAAACGCTCAACGCACCTCGAATTTTTCTGCGGATCCTCGGGATGGCCAGGAAATGGACGGCAAAACCGGTGAGCAGCCCGATTAGGACCGAAATCAGGATCGCCGCGTACCAGGGGATTTTGTCGAAGTGGAGGGCTAAAAATGAGGTTTTCGAGTATTGTAAGGATGTTTTTTGAACGTATCTAATTTTTAAAAGTACCTGGCGATCCCTGGTAGACGACCATGAACGCGTTGACGCCCACGCAAACGGCGTAGAAGATTGGCAGCGCGATGTAGCCACTTTCGAGGGCGTTTGGCTGAAATTTTGGGGTGTCACGCGTCCTTTAAAAAGCTTTGAGAGCCTGGATTGTATAAAGGATACCTTTCTGAGTACGGTATGGTCGACGATGAGGTAGAGGGAGGATGAGAGGAAGCCCGATAGGGCGGGCGAGAGGAACCAGGATGACACTAAAAACGCGATGTGGAATTGGGCTAGCTAGCGGAGATTTTTGAGAAAACGGAGACGAGATGGGTGAGCTAGCAAAATTTTTGGGGAGCACGAGGGTTAGCAGGATAGGCAAGCTAGCGGGGAAACCTGAGGATTAAAGACCCTAGCTACCCACCAATCTTTCCAATCTCAATCCACCGTATCCCCTCGAGCCCCTTGCAGACGATGGAGAAGCCGATCGTCGCCCCCACGATCGAATGGGTCGTCGAGACGGGCATTTGCATTACTGTAGCTATCATCAGCCACGCGGCACAGCCTATAAAGATACGATTTTTAAGCCTTAGGCTTAAGCCTAAATCTAAGCCAAAGATACGCCTAAGCCTAAGCCTAAGCTTAAGCGTAAGCCTCACCTATGGCCAGGGGCGTAGCCAGAAAAAAAATTTCGGGGGGGCCCCCAAAAAATTTTTCCAAAAAACTCAAAAGATGAACGAGAAAACAGCGCCGCAGGCAAAAATTTTTGAAAAAAAAGGTTGCATAGCTCTACAAATCGCCGTAAAAACGTAAAAAACGTCCCTGCCTATGGCTAAGCCTGAGCCCAAAGCCTCCTACCACCTTGACCGGAACCTGGCGCATAACGTACCTCCCAAAATAGCCAACTGGCCAAGCATGAACAGCTGCTGCTCCTGGTCGTACAGCGTCGTGTCAACCACCCCTTTCCGCATCGTGTCGACGACGAAGGAGCCTGAAAATTCCGCAAATGGCATTTGCTAGCTTTCACCCTTTCCCCAAGAATCATTGCTACCTTGCCCCTTCTGAAAGAATCCCTGCAATCTGCCACTCACCGACAAGCATCGCACCCGCCGTCTCGAACACCGTGGCCAGCATGTAGGCCTGGATGATGGTGACCACCTTGGAGCCGACGGATGTGCCTGGAAATGAGAAAATAAAATTAGCTCTCCTTCTCTCTCTCCTCTCTCTCTCTCTCTCTCTCTCTCTCTCTCGCTCTCTCCCGCTTACCAAATGCATTCGCCACATCATTTCCGCCCATCCCGGCTCCAAGAATGAAGGCCAACACGAAGCCGACGATCAGAATCCATAGCGTGTGGGGCTGAAATTGAGGCTTAGGCTTAGGTTAGGCTTAGGCTTAGGCTTGGTTTGGGCGTAAATACTCACATTATTCAATATAATAGCTGTCGCTGTTGAGGTAATAACGTCCATTTTCTGAAACAAACATTGTTATATCGAAAAACCAAAATATGGAAAACGCGATAATAATTTTTCACCAACATCCTGGCTGCCACATTTGCAGGCAGACTTGAAAATAATGGGAATGATTTTAAGGAACATGCAAAATTTATTCAAATTCGAACTAGCAAAAATTCGAGGCGAGCTAGCAGAATTGCCTCGAGAAATTTTGATTGGGTCAGGGCAAACTAGCAGAGATTATTGAGGAAATGGGCCGGAAAGACGAGGGCAACCAGGAGTGATCTTTTGCGGAAACTGTTAAACCAGGGGTGTACAGCGGGGCAAGCTAGCAGAAGTTTTTGAGGGAAAGAAACTGAATTTTGAAAGCCAGGAGAAATTTTACAGTAAGCCAGGAATCTTTGAAAACGGAATTTATTAGCGAAACTAACAAATTTTACGAGATTGACGAAATTAGCGAATAAAAAATAATGAGCACCAAAAAGATCAAAATAAGCATGACCCGACCCGGGGCGCCTTATTTATACCCATCTCGCCACAAGAAAGCGGGAAAACAGTGCGACCGCTTTTGCGTTCTCTCTGTTTGTCCCTCTGTTCGTCAATGGTATTGTCGCGTTTCTGGACGGCCTGTTTGAATGCCCTTGTTGCGGACTTTTATTTCATAGCGGAGTGAGATAATTGGGGGGACCAGCCTCTGACCAGGCGCGTCACCATGAGTCATCGCGATTTTTAAAGAACGCCCGTGATTTCTGAGCGAGAGCGACGGAGAGAGCGAGAGAGAAATAGAGAGAGAGAGACAGCGAGAGAGCGAGAGAGTGAGAGAGTATGGAGAGCGAGAGAGTGAGAGAGACGTAATGACAGAGAAAATTAGACCTGAGCTCAAGCGAGGGCGAGAGCCAGAGAGAGCGAGAGACGAGCGAGAGAGGGGGCAGTTAAATTGCGATTTTACCCTCGCAGTTCCCACTAAATTTCGAAAAGATTGAAGCCTGAAAATTCTTGAAAAGCGGAACCCCAATTTTATTGGAAAATGCTGGAAAAGCCAGATCAAAGACTTTATTCAAAAGGCCCCTTTGAAATGCAGTGAATCAGTTCTGCAATTTCCCAGTTTTCGTGCAGGGAAAAGTTGCGGAATTTGCAGGCCAAAACCCGGGGAGCCCCGATAAAATTTCTCGCAAATTTCTCTTTCCCGATATTGCCGTTTTCTCAAAAAAATAATGACACTCTCATTCGAAGAAAGTTACCGTAACCCCAGCCACTTACTGAGGACCAGCGGTTATTTAGGAGAAACTACCGTAACTCCGTTTCCACTTCGGCTTTTATAAGCCTAGAGTACCAATAGATACATAGCTTCAACAGGAAAATGTCAACAAATAGCTTTTGTACCCCGGTGCCCCTCGTCACTTTCAGATTTTGGATTACGGTGCCGTGGTGGTCCCGCCACGAATTTTGATGGGGGTTTCCCCCGATCGGACGGGAAGAGCAGGGAGAGACCAATCGTCATCCGAATTGATATCGAGGGGTCATAGGAACAAAAAATTGAGAATGAGGGGCTTGCAGAGATCTTTAGGAAAGGGCAGGCTAGCAGGGATTCTTTAGGAAAAGGCAGTATAGCAGAGATTTTTTAGGAAAGAGCAGGCTCGCAGAGTTTTTTTGCGATTTCCATCCCATCATATAGGTCTCGATATCAATTTCCCGAAAGATCATAGAGAAACCAAATAGAGGTCAATTAGGCGAGGGTGGGATTAGTTTTTCCCGAGAAACTAATGCGTTGATGCGGTAAATACAAGGACACAGGAATCGGCGAGCTGGTGGACAAACAGAGGGACATTATTTGATGCCACCCGTCTAGGTACGATAGGTGTGTTTTGTAGTAAGTCGGAATAAATAGAGGAGTATCGCGGAGATCAAATTGGGGCAACCTAGCAGAGATTTTTTACGAAAGGGAATGCTAGCATAGATTCTTTGGGAAAGGGCAGGCTAGCAGAGATTTTTTACGAAAGGGCATGCTAGCAAAGATTCTTTAGGCAACACCAAAACGTTAGGGCATGAGCTCTCAATGCCGGTGCAGAATTTCTAGCAACTGACATGTCCTGGATCGTAACCCGGGCATTATATCTATCCGCTCTCCCCGAACAGCCTCAATCCGACCAGCCAAACACGAACATGTCCGGGACAAAGCGCCCACCAGCGCGTCGGCACAAACTCAAAACGCGGCCCGGGCTCCGGCTTGGCACCGCCGGGGATTTGCGCTTTGTGCTCTGCGGACTCTCTCACGCTCTCACTCTCTCTTTCTCCCTATCTCTCTCTAGGCTAGGGTAGGCCAACATGGATTATTCAGGAAAAACCACACTGAAACTGGGAGAGATTCTTCAGGAACAAGGCAAGCTAGCCGAGACGCTTAAGGAATCCGCTCCAGGATCATAAGACAGCTAGCAGAGAACCTTTCGGTAGCGGTGTTTCGAAAACGGGTAGGGTAGCAGAGGTTTTGAGGAAAGGGTAGGCTAGCAGAGATTCCGAGTGAAATAGCTTGTTCAGGAACAATTTGGAGGCGAAATTCGTTCGAGGACCAGGAACGCCACGGGGAAAACATGAGGGCTTTCCGGGACAAAACAAGGACAGTCAGGGCCCTGTTCTGGAATACACGCACGAGAGAGAGAGGGAGCGAGATAGAGAGAGAGAGAAAACGCTAACAAATCTGAAATTTTTCAAACTCTATCGCCTTGGCTGGCTTTTGATATTGCTATGTGTTATTATTGCCTTCGGAAATGGGCGGAATGTTTGCCAGAAACATCTAAAAACCTTTGGAGGGCTGCCGACAACAATGGGATTGCACGCGGAGAACGGTCTCCCGCTGCTCCGTATCACCGAACTATTTTTGGGTGATGGAAAAGTTTAGGTTAGGAAACACGCGTTGGAATAAGTTAGTAGAGACTATTTAATAAGTCGATACCTAGGCGACATAGCATAAGCCTAAACCTAAGCCGAAGCCGAAGCCTAATCCTACGCGAATCCTAAGCCTAAGCTAAGCCCGGGCTTCAAAAAATCTCAGACAGCCGGAACTCACAAAATTACTAGTACTTTTAAAGGTGTGGTCTGGAGAGTGAGACAGCGAGAGAGAGAGAGAGAGTGAGAGAACATCTAACAATCCCCGGATTCTACCTACCCCCAGTGTCCGTCCCTCAAAAATCCCGACCGGTTCCGCCCGGCGAGGCTCGCAGGTAATTTGGTGGTGGCCGAATGGCCCCCACCAAAAAACAGCGTGAATAAGCCGATTTCGCGCGGACTAGGTGCGGGTTTCCCGTTTTTTTAAAAGCGTCGAATCCGCTGTACTGTGGCCGGACTCAGAATTTTTCAGGGATGTGTGATAGTTTTAGAGTTTTTGCCTGCAACATCCGGAAAAATCGGAAACTTGTAAAAATCCATGAAAAATACAAGTTGGTATTTTTGGCAACGGGTCCCGACTGGAATTTGGCAATAGTGCGATTGGAATTTCGAAAACCTAGATAAAAATAGCTGATGTTGAGGTTAGGCTTGGGCTTAAGATTAGGCTTGGCTTTTCGGTTGGCTGAGACTTAGGCTTGGGCTTAGGCTTAAGCTTAGGCTCAGGTGAACTACAGGATAATCCAAAAAGTAATAATTCTCCTGAGCACAGGTGTCCCAACAATTTTAAAGGGGCGCGCGTGTTCGGGCTCTCGTTTCGCTATTTGTCGCCGACAGGGTGGGGATGGTTCCCGGCGAGAGAGAGGGAGAGAGAGAGAGAGAGAGAGAGAGAGAGAGAGAGAGAGAGAGAGAGAGAGAGAGAGAATGAGAGAGAGCAGCCCAAACCGACCTGAACAAAGATTCGGGCCCAAATATTCTTTTCTTCGCACCAGATCGGCTAAACACTCCCCACTAACAGCCTCAGATCCGGTCCCATCCTCACGTCATTGTGAGTGCAGTATTATCGTGGAAACTCGAGAAACCAGTCGCTTTCGTTTACAGATTTATCCCGTCACTCAAACAAATGAACTCTGGGGCCTAAAGACCAATTTCTAAGAAAGCTGAAATACTGCATTCAGAGATTCAAACTCGAGGTTTATAGAAAATCGTGATTATTGAATGTCAGAAGCGAGAGAGTGAGAGAAAGAGAGACGAAAGCGAGAGAGCGAGAGAAACAGAGAGTGAGAGTGAGAAGGAGAGCTAGAGAAAGAGCTAGTTATTGAGATCTAGAGAACTAGAAAAAGAGCGGGAGAGTGAGAGAGAGCGAGAGAGAGAGAGAGAGAGAGAGAGAGAGAGAGAGAGAGAGAGTGAGAGACGTGATAGCCGAAGGTAGATCTAATGTAACGTATAGCCCACTTTTCTTTGCAATTTGAAGAACCTCATCACCAGGACTAAAACTCCAAAAATAGCTGCGGACTGACCGTTGGTTGTATCTGTCTGTATCAACTGTTCGGCTTCTGCCTCCTTTCCTTCTTTGTGCTAATGTTATCTGTATCAAAACCTGACCAGGCACGGGCGCAGCCAAAAATAATCTCTTCCGGTGCCCCGGTGGGCGTGAAAAGACGTATGCGTTTATTACGTTCATCAGTAGGTGAAAATTAGCCAAAAGAACATGTTTGGAATTAGTCTAAAATCGAAAAATTTTTCAAAAGTTGTCAAAAATTGATAAAAATCTATCTTAACAAAACTGGGAATTGGTTTGAAAAGGACTGTGCACGGAAAAACACTGATTTTAGCGTCGAAAAATGCCGTAAGAAGCGTCCTTGCTAGCCCCTTTAAAATATGATAGTCATAGAATACAAAAATGACATTTACGAAATCACAAATATCAAGTTACAACACCGAACCCGTTTCAAATAAGAAAAATGAGAAAAAGTGAGAGAGAGTGGGAGAACTAGGAAAATGAGGAATATCGTAGTCGTGTGGGCAGTAATGTATTTGTTTTGATCATCTACAGCATACAGTAGATGTAGATCAGAAATCGGAGAAATCATACAAAAAACGGGTGCTGTAAAAATACTGTATTTGGGATGCTTGAGGCCAATTCTCAATTTAACTGTCCCGCATCGCGCCGCCCATCATGATGAAGAGAACGGCTAAAAAAGTTCAATATATGTAAAACCAAGTCAAAATTCAATCTTTATTTGTTTTTGGAAAGGTTTTAAAACCTACCGATGAAATTCCCTTTCAAAAAGATCAAAACCTTGCTGTCACCACCCTTTTAAAATTGCCTACCGACGACGATGAGGCCGACGCAGACGAGGGAACCGGTGCAGACGGAGAAGGCCGTCCAGTACAGCCCCTGATCGCAGTAGTGCTCCTCGAACATGTGCTCCTCGAAGTGGACGTACCACTTCGAGCCGTACACCCAAACGCAGCCTGGAAAGCGGAGGTTTAGCTCCGAAATGCTCTCTGCTAGTTTGCCCTGGGTCGAAAATGTTCAATAAGATATATATCGTGCTCAGCTCTTCCCCTCTCTCTCTCTCGCTCTCTCGCTCACTCTCTCTCGCAATCTCTTGCCTTACAATTCCTCAAATATCTCTGCTATCCCCCCACATTTACAGGCTTCCGCACCTAAATTCTAATTCCGCAAAAACCTCTGCTAGCCTGCCCAGACTCACCTAGAATAATCCAGATGATCGTCGCGAGGAAGAAGATCAGCTCCGTTCCTTTGAGGCATAGATCGGCAGATAGCCTAGAGGCTTGCTGAGGGGCTCCAGCGCGTGCGGCCGCACGTCTTCTGGATGGCATCGGAATTGCCGCGTAGATTCTGACGCATGACGAGATGATGATCAACACCCCGAGCACGAGCAGCCAGATCGGGATCATTGGCTGGACATTACAGAACGGGATGTTGAAGGCGCCTGCAAGGAGATACAGTGTTGGAGAGCGAGAGCGAGGGAGAGAGAGAGAGAGAGAGAGAGAGAGACTGGAAAGCTATTTGCCTACCTATCAACAATATGATGAAGCCGACCAAACAGGTGATGCTCATCAGCCCGAACCAGGCTAGCGGCGGCACCTTGTCGTTCAAATACGAGCCCATATTCCGCGCAAACTCGGCCGTATCCCCCGATTGACTGTACACCTCGTTCAGTCCATCGTAGTGACGAGGCGTCGTCGAACGGGGCGGTTGCATCGCTGGAATCGGATGGAAATTAGATGCGGCGACCTTGGTCTTTGACATTGGAGACTTTGAAGAGCCGGCGTTAAAAGCTTAAGCCAAAGCCTAAGCGAAGCTTAAGCCTAAGCCTAAGCCTAAGCCTAAGCCTAAGCCTAAGCCTAAGCCTAAGCCTAAGCCTAAGCCTAAGCCTAAGCCCAAGCCTAAGCCTAAGCCTAAGCCTAAGCCTAAGCCTAAGCCTAAGCCTAAGCCTAAGCCTGAGCCTAAGCCTTAGCTAAGCCTAAGCCTGTCCAGATAAATTTTTTTGCGTTGATTTCCAATATGCCATCCGTTTTGGGTGCAAAAATTCCGTTTTTACGCGACCTTCCCTTTTCTTCTGCCACCTACCATATGCGGGCTGGGTGGTGGGCATGTACACCTTCTCATTCCGTGCCATATCTGCGTACAGTGGCGGGCTAAAGTACTGCGGTGTCGGCTGCCTCGAGCCAAGGAGGGGCTGGCTGTTTTCGAAATTCTTTGGCCTCGAGTCGGCTCTGGGTTGGTAGGGCGGAAGCTGGATGGCGACGGAACCGTCGGGGAGTCGATCGGCTCTGCAAAAACGTGCAAATTTTAAGATTTTCTGCAAATCTAATGCGATGACATTTTGAGCAGTAAAAGGCCGTAAATTTGGCGGATTTGAAAAGCGGTTCGAATTTTTTAAACGTTTTTGGGGTCAGGGTGACTAATCATTGCTGAAAGATGCGTAATCGAGAAGCCTCGCCAGGCTAAGGCTCTTGGCAACCAACCAAAAATGATGAGTCACGAGCAGGGTTGGTCATTTTCGGATCGGACTGGATCCGGATCTGGATCTGGATCGGATCCGGATCCGGATCCGCGGTAGGATCCGGATCCGGATCCAGATCCAGCGCGGATCCGATCCGATCCGGATCCAAGGAAATGGCTCATGCAACCGAGTTAAATGCTAATTCTTAGATGCAAAGATCAGTTCTGCCTCTGCGCTATGTATTTTTGCGATTAACATGACCGAATCAGCATCAGAATCGAGAATATTACTTCCGGTCCCTTTTTTCCTCGGATCCGCATTGGATCCGGATCCGAGCGGATCCGGATCTGGATCTGCATCCGGATCCTACTGCGGATCCGATCCGGATCCGGATCCAGATCCGATCCGGATCCTTACCGATCCGGGTCCATCGGTGAACAACCCTGGTCACGAGGTATCGGACCATCTCGCCGAAAAACCATCTCGCCGAAAACCATTTCGCCGAAAAACCAGCTCGCCGAAAACCATTTCGCCGAAAAACCATCTCGCCGAAAACCATCTCGCCGAAAACCATCTTGCCGAAAACCACTTCGCCGAAAACCATCTCGCCGAAAACCATTTCGCCGAAAACCATCTCGCCGAAAACCATTTCGCCGAAAACCATTTCACCGAAAACCATCTCGCCGAAAATCTAATTTTGTATGCAAATTTTTTTTCAGGCGTGTTCCATTTTGGTCTAAAACACTGATCATGACTGAGCCAATCGGTTTTCGGCCTCAAATCATAGGGGAAGTGTCTGGGCACAGAAACCCTGAAAAACAGCAACTTTCTTTACTTTTTTGTGACTTGGGGGATGACCGCAACTACGCGAAAAAATTTGCATGCAAAATTAGATTTTCGGCGAGTTGGTTTTCGGTGAAATGGTTTTCGGCGAGATGGTTTTCGGCAAGATGGTTTTCGGCGAAATGGTTTTCGGCGAGATGGTTTTCGGCGAAATGGTTTTCGGCGAAGTGGTTTTCGGCTAGATGGTTTTCGGCGAGATGGTTTTTCGGCGAAATGGTTTTCGGCGGGATGGTTTTCGGCGAGATGGTTTTCGGCGAGATGGTTTTTCGGCGAAATGGTTTTCGGCGGGATGGTTTTCGGCGAGATGGTTTTCGGCGAGATGGTCGGAATTCGAGTCACGATCTAGATGGATTGCAATGTTGCTAAATCTGACAGGAAGGGCTTTTAAAGGGACTAGTAAGGCAAAAACCTAGCTTTTATTCCTTTAGGATTATTGAAAACAGAGGAGAGCTAGCAGAGATGATTGGGGAACGCGACAATTTTTAGGAAAGGTTAGGCTAGCAGAGTTTCTTTAGAAAGGCCAGCTAGCGGAGCTTCGGAGCTTCCCTTTCCACATGCATGGAGAAAAAGCGAGAGAAAGAGAATGAGAGAGAGAGAGAGAGAGCGGGAGAGAGAGAACGAGGGACCGAAAGCGAGAGCAAACTAGCAGAGATCATTCAGGATTCCCGAAAATTCCGATACCTGGCCGATCCGGAAGAGGTAACCAATGAAGCCATTAGCTAGCAGCTAGGTATATGTACAGATCAGTTAGAGCAAGGGGGGAGGCAAGGTATGAACGGAGGAGGAAGCGAAACGTGAGGCTACCGGGACAATATTTGCCTTTTCCACCCGGGACCCGGATCGATGGCGTCTCGTGACGAAGCCGAGCGATTCGGACCCGGCAAAAGCACAACAAGAAATGATAACGGGAGGGATGAAGCTCTTCAAATCACCGAATTCTCCGCGTAACCTGGGGGTTTTTGCTGTGATTTCGCGATTTCTGGGGGGCCATTCAGCTTATCGGGGAGATTACTCAGGTTTGGTGGTAGCTCCTGAAGTTTGGAGAGAGATTGAACAAGAGAGCGAGAGAGAGAGAGAGAGAGAGAGAGAGAGCGAGAAATAGAGAGTGAGGATGAAATAATTGTTGCAAAAATTCGAGGCTGTCTAGCAGAGAGAGAGAGAGAGTGAGTGAGAGAGAAATAGAGAGCGAGAGATAGAGAGAGAGAAAGGGTGATACCTAATTTCCGACCAACCTCGAATTATTCCTGCTCAGCTCCACTTCACCGTAGGCCCCGAAAGTCTCCGAGTGGAACGAGGAGCTGTTTGTAGTGTTCTGGAAATGGCGAATGTTTCCTGGATCGAAAATCGATGCCCGGCAGCGATTCAGTAGATTTTGGATCGTGAGAAGGGACAGGAAAAAACCGTTTTACGTGTGTGTTTTTTTGGAAGCTCGCCAATCATGGTTGCAGTATGCCATTGGAAATCTCAAAAATGACATTTCGATGAGGATTTTTAGGTCTAGAAAGGTTGCGAATCAGGTTTGGCAAGTCGCCAAGAGCCTAAAAAACAGAGCCATGCCTTGCTAGTGCCTTTAAAAATATAAAAACTGTTGTAGTAATCAGCTGCCCAGACTCTTTTCTGTTTGCCCACCTGACCCCAAAAATAAAGGGAGGAAGACATGGGGTGTGTTTGTTGACTTTAGGTGAGAGCCGGCAGGTCGACATTCGAATTGGGAAATTTTGAACTTTAAAGGGGCTTGGAAGTGATGAATATTGGAGAAGCCAGTTCCGAAAGGTTCTTTGCTAGCCTGTCACGCCTTTTTAGGTTAGTCTTAGGAAAAGGCAGGCTATCAGAGATTCTTCAGGAAAGGGTAGGCTAGCAGAGATTCTTTAGGAAATGGTAGGCTAGCAGAGATCCTTAACGTACTTGTGCTTCCACCGGAAATGTCGTAGCTTGGCGTGGGGAATGTCGCGGAGAATTTTTCAGGATTCCCTCATTTTTTGGCTCGGCGCCAAGCAGCTGCGAGCCGGCAGAAGAGGATCGAGTGACGAAGGTTTCGGACGTTATTCGCTCGGATGATTCGTGGATGTGCATCTAAAGATGGTATGGGAGAGAAAGAGGGAGCGAGAGTGAGAGAGAGTGAGCGAGAGAGAGAGAAACAGAAAAACAGAGAGAAACAGAGTGAGTCAACGAAATGTGACAGAGACGAAGAAGACTTTCAAAAATGCATAGATACGAATAGTTCTTACAAGTATTAAGCCCAGAATCGATGACGAAAGCCTTCAACGGAAAAGCGGCGACCCTAAGAACTGACTCATCCCCACCCCCTCGCCCCAGCCTATTCATTTTGGTCTGTGAATCAGCACACGAATTTCACGAAATCTTCGCGAGAAGCGGCCTTTTGCATCGAAAAAGGGAAATCTAGGTAAAATTTGCAAGTGAAATGTGAGAAAGCAGGTAGCGGAGTGTCGCGTAGCTCGAGAATCGGGGTCGACGCCCGGGTAAGTGTGGGGAAGGAAAAATAGGAAAAAAGCTTGTGCAAATAGTTTCCACTTCCACGAGCGTCGCTCATGCGAATTACTCATTGGATGCTTGAACTGTCTGGGTCTCTCGCGCTCCATCTCTCTCTCTCTCTCTCTCTCTCTCTCTCTCTCTCTCTCTCTCGCTCTCCTCTGGCATGCAAGCAGAAATCATTGTGAAATTTCTTTGGGACTATGGGATGCAAAACATGGCAGGCTAGCAGTGATTCTTTGGGAATTCGTTTTTCTACCTTTTGAAGGAGCTATGAAAGCAAAAATCTACATCTAACGCGATTTTTAGCATAAAAGCCGTCTTACAGTATCTAAAAATCCTGTTTGCAAAAAAGCGTGTTTTTTATTTTCTAGAAGCTAGGAGGCGAAATAAAAAGCTTCTGCCCGGGTTGAAGGTTTTCCGGCGAAATTCGATGCTAGGTGTAGGTCTAGCCGAGACTAGCTAGAACAAACTAACGGCATGCCATTTCTCGCCCCTTTCTCTCAACGAAGCTATGCAAATAGATGGCACGTGGACGGGCTTAACGTACGTGAAACCAGGATATTTCCGGTTGAAAAAAAGCACTTTTTGGGTACGGTAGCTTGCTAAAGATCCAAAAAAGCTTCAGGAAACGAATTTTCGACTTATCGATGTTTAGTCGACAAAACAGACCAAATTTCAGGTTTACTAGTACCTTCAAAAGTAGGCCGCTGATTCAAGCCATTTTAGCACCATAGGCTAGATACCTTAGGCTTAGGCTTAGGCTTAGGCTTGGCTCAGGCTTACGTTTGGCTTAGGCTCAGGCTTAGGTTTAGGCTTAAATTTGGCTTAGGTTTAAGCTTAGGCTTAGGCTTTGGCTTAGGCTTAGGCTTTGACTTACGCGTTCGTTGCCCTTTTCCTTTGCAGCCCGTGGGAAACCAGCAAAAAAACCATAGTGAACGAAAAATCTTTCTAAAGAATGCTTTAGGAAATTCGAAATCGTCGCTTTCGGCTAGGGTCAGTGCATACCATCGCATGCCCATCCAAATGTTTGACGATCGCCTAAAGCGGCTTGAGGGCACACGAAGTGAGGGGTCGAGGGTGGGAATTCGAGTCCAAATACGGCCATATCTCTGCTAGCCAGCCTTTTCCTAAAGAATCTCTGCTAGCCTGCCCTTCGAGCCATTTTTCCGTTTTCTCAAAATTACGACTAGCTTTGCCAGCTGTGCATAAGTCTTCCAGCAAAAGCAAAATTTCAAGGAACACCCGTTTATTCAGTGAGAATCAAGGCAATAGGTAACGTCCAAAAATCGAGGAGAGAAACAGAGAAAAATCGACGATAAGACACATTTCTATTCGATGAAGACCGCGATCTGCAGGTACAAGTAGTAGAACACCGAGCCGAGCCAGAAGAGCAGGGACAGCCCCAGATAGCCGGCGCAGAGGGCCTAAAAATTGTTATTTGGTCTATGTCAATACCTGAATCTTAGCTTGAGAGACTTAGGCTTCGACTTCAACGACTCAAGAAATATTCAAATCCTACCTCAATAATTTTGAGTTTCCGCGAGACTGCCCCTCGGGACGTCCCCTCGCAGGAGCCGTCGCATTGGGCATGCGAGCATTTGCCTGAAAATAAATTGGTTTTCGATTTTTCAGCGCATTGATCGTAAGTGCATGGTTTCTGCTGGTTGCCCTGTCAATTCAAGTGAAAATCCTTTGCTAGATTGCCTCATTTTGACACAAATTTAGATTTAGATTGAGGGCAAACGAGCAGGGATTCTTGAGGAAAAACGAGGAAAGGGCAGGCTAGCAGAGATCCTTTAGGAAAGGGTAGGCTAACAGATATTTTCTCGGAATAAGCAGGCTAGCAGAGGTTCTCTAGGAAAAGGCAAGCGAGCAGAGATTCTTTAGACAAGGGCAAGCGAGCAGCGATTCTTGGGGAAGTTTTCCAAAAAAGGTTCATGCTAATACTTACGTTTAATCTCCAGCACCACCGTCGGCACCTTCAGCATCTCTGCCGGCAATTTCGGGTCGTCCAAGGGCCGGTACTGTACCATTTCGGGGGCGCCACACCTAGAAAATTATAATTTCTGGAGAATCACGCCTTAAAAATACTAATTAGTGAATTTCATAAGCGCGAAATAACAGAACAACGAAAGCAACAAGTTTTGCGTCCATTCGACCACATATTGTGCAACCGGAGGGGCCATAAATTGGGGCGACGCCAAAAAAATGGGTCGTAAATGAGCTGAGGAGGAGATAAAGCTGCAAATAGTCGTCCGTTGCTTGGTTCTTAAGTTAATTCTAAGAGAGAGGGGGCGAGAGTGAGAGCGAGACAGAGAGAGAGGGGAGAGAGAAGTAGAACTAGCTAAATCCTACTTGTAAGTACTTAGGGCAGGATAGCAGAAACCTTTTGTGAAAATTAAAGCCAAAAGCTTGAAATCAAGCACTTATCAAAAAAATTCACATTTTTAAAGGTCTGGAAGCAGCTTTTTAAAGTTTGAAACCCGCTTAAACTGATTAAATTCGCATATACAAAACATACAACATCGCAAAGATACGGGGATTGATCATTATCTCGAAAATAAACATCTCGAAAGTTCGTTATCTCGAAAGTTAATTATCTCGAAAGTTAATTATCTCGTATTCGAGTAGAAAGATAATAATACGAGATAATTAACTTTCGAGATAACGAACTTTCGAGATAATGAACTTTCGAGATAATGAACTTTCGAGATAATGAACTTTCGAGATAATGAACTTTCGAGATAATGAACTTTCGAGATAATCAACTTTCGAGATAGTGAACTTTCGAGATAACGAACTTTCGAGATAACGAACTTTCGAGATAGTGAACTTTCGAGATAATGAACTTTCGAGATAATGAACTTTCGAGATAATCAACTTTCGAGATAGTGAACTTTCGAGATAACGAACTTTCGAGATAACGAACTTTCGAGATAATGAACTTTCGAGATAATGAACTTTCGAGATAATGAACTTTCGAGATAATCAACTTTCGAGATGTTTATTTTCGAGATATTGATTTTCGAGATGTTGATTTTCGAGATAATGATAGGTAATCCAAAGATACCGTAGCCAAGATTACGGTGCTCCAGCTTAAAAGAATATTTTTAGGCAAAAAGCACGATAGAGTGTATCGGGAATAATGTCGGGAAATCATTGTGGTATTTTTCCTGGGGGTTGGCGGCTGAAAGGAGGCGTGTAACGGAAAACAAGGAACTCTTCACCCCCATCTTCCCACCCATCTCCAACAAGGACGAGTGAATAGGGAGTGAAAATTTGGCCGCTTTTGTCTCTCTCGATTTCTCGCCTTCATCCCCTCCAGAGATGAAGGGGGAAACGAAAAGAAACGGGACTAAATTGCTCATCGTCAGGTGGAAAGGTTCGGAAGAGTTTTGTTTATGCATCAATGGGCTTGTATTTGAGCCGGAAGTTGGATACAAATTCGAAATTAAATAATGGGTAAGGGGGGGGGCGGGCTTAGGATTAGGCTTCGGAAATGACTGCTAGCATGCTAACTTTTCAACACATCCGCCTCCTATTTATTTGCCTACGTGTCCTAGAGGGCGTTCTTTTCCATTAGACAATTGGCCTGCAGGGGCGCACGCAGGTTTTTGATAAGGCCACTTATTTCGAGCAACCATGTTTTCTTTTGACGTCTGGGGTTTAATAAAGAGCTCGAGGAGCCTAGATTCATGAGATCCAAGATCACTTCCTGATGCTCCGGATTGTGGGAATGTGGGGTTTAAAGGGACAGAGACAGCGATGACGAGATAGAGAGCCTGAGCTTAGCTTAGGCCTAAGCCTAAGCTAAGAGTAGGGCAAAGGCAGGCAAAGCCTTGCCGAATATACTTAAGCTAAGCCTAAGCCCAAGCTTAAAACTGAGCTTAAACCTGAGCCTGAGCTAAGCCAAAGCCTAAGCAAGGAGTCGTGTCTTCTTGAAGGTAAAGTGAAGAAGATTCCGTGGGTCGTGCCGGTAGCCTCACCCCCCCCCCCCCCAACAAACCGGAAATGGGCCCCGCACTCGCTAGTCGGTTTGGTAGTGCTGCTGGTAGTGCTGTCCCGCTGGGTCACACTTCGAGAAGAGATGGGGATGCTGAATGTTGTGTTTGTGGAGTGTCCCGGGGGCGCTCGACTTGGACAGGGTGGAATGCTATTATTTACAGGTCGAAAAACGGTTGGAATCTGAGGGGAAGCTAGCAGAAATTCCTTAGGAAGCTGAGGACGCGATGGTAGGCTCGCAGAGATCATTAAGGAAGAAAAAATTTGGTACGATGGTTAGGAAATTTCGCCTAGGAAGCCAACCGGGAAAAGACAGGCTAGCAGAGCACAGTTGGGAAGCAGGCACTTGACGGGCAACTAGCTGAGGTCATTTAGGAGCCAAATATAAGGTAGCCGGTTAGCAGAGGTCATTTCGAAAACCGATCCACAGAGGGCAGGTTAGAAGAGGTCATTTCTGGCTAGCAGAGATCATTTAGGAAGAAAAACCAAAAAAGGCAGGCGAGCAGGGACTATTTAGGAAAGCTACCAAAAGACGGAAAGATAGCAGAGATCCTTTAGGAAGTATCGCTGAAACGCTGGAGGCAGGCTATCAAAGAACTACTAGCATTCTGAATTTTCCCATTTCCAAGAACGCCCTCCCAACGCCCGCCCACCCATTAATAAAGGACAAGCGCCCCAAGGACAGCTTCGAAAATAATAATGATAATCTCAGGATGCGTGGAACCCCCTCAGCAAATATCGCGCAATTTTCGAGATTTTGGAGAGCGGAAACCGCTGCGGAAAAGCCCAAATTTGAAATCCGAAGAAACCGGCCGGAAGAGGGCACAGAAAATGTGATGCCCCGCGATTTTCTGATTTATTTTGTGGTTGTCGTTGCGAAATGGGGAAGTCAAGAAACTTGTTTGCCAAGCCTCAAGACGCTCTAAAAAATACCAGTACTAAAAAAACTAAAAAAACGGACAAATAGTGTGGAAAGACTGATTGAGACAGCGTAAAGATCGGATTCAAAACATTTAAAATTATTCATATGCTTGTAGAAATTTTTAAAAATAAGTTAGAAATTATAAAAATGTGTTATTTTCTCGCCAATCAAACAAGAGGCTCGAAAAAATGCGCAAATAACGTAGAAAGAGGAGATTCAGTCGAAAAATCTTTTTAAGAAAGGCAATTATAACATTTAGAAACTCCTAGAGTTTTCAAAAAAAACAGTTTTAAAAGGAGAGAAATAACAAAAAATTCCACTATATAGTCCGAAGTGCCGGGAAGCCATTCTCAAGCCGAAAAAAATGGACGATTCTGCTAGAATAAGTTGTGAAAATAATTTGCAAGGAGTTTCGTAAATTGACAAATTACATAAAATTAAGAAGATACTTTAGAGAAATCAAAAATTACAGAACCCCGTATGTTGTCCGCTCCTCCTCCGACGCGCGCGCCCGCTTTATTTGCCAAGCGGAGCGGGTGAACGGACCCGCAGAAGTGGCCGAGCCAAAATATGGTCCACCTTATAATAACTAGCCCGACGAGCAGGAGAAGAAGAAGCTTGGTCGATCTCTTTAGTGGCCCTTCAAAACAACGCTCAAATCGTCATCTGTTTTCTTGGGGAGGGGGCATATTTGCACGCTTGGACTGGCCTGCTGAGAATGTGACCTCCAGGCGAAATGAGCCTGAGATTCCCTGCGAAAATATCAACAATATTTTTGATCTACTGATCGTTAGAGGGTTTATATAAATAAAAAACAAATTAAATTTTCTAGTTTTGAATGGTTTTTTAATTAAAAAAACATTTTAATGAAGATGTAATCCCTTTCGATTCGCTCTACAACCCGATAAAGCGTGTAAATCCGCGGAATTTGAAGGTTTTGCAGGCAGAAAAAGTTCGGTTCTTTCGCGTTATCGGGGGGGTATTTTTCCTGTCCGTTTGGCATGTTTCTATCAAGTTTGATAATTGTTTTTTTATTACTTTTATCTAGTAAAAACGGTTGGTCCGGTGTAACAATTTTAAATTAGCTCTAAAACCCGCCAGAGATGTCCTAATAATCTGCAAAATTGTGGTTTTTGAACGATCCTAACCACTTCTTTATATACCCTCATCCCCGTGCCCTGTTATCAGAACAAAAAAAAACGGCCAAATATCGCGATGATTCACGCCCAAAAATTCACGAAATGCCGCGCCAGGAATCAACCGGTGGTAAACCGGGCAATTCGTGAATTGGTTCGATGAACAGATTCCCGGTTTTCCTTCGAATTTCGGGGTTTTGAGGCCTAAAAACCTGAATTCAGCTTTTACCTTGTTTTGTAGTGCCTTCCAAACAATAAACTTTACAAAAATCCTTTACCCGTGGGAGGAAAGATGCGATAAAGCGATGGAATGACACGAAAATAGACAATAGGAAAACCCAAAACAAAAATGACATTTTTACAGCGATTGGAAAGACTAAAACACGCCCGCAAGCTTGGCAAGCTTCACGCGGCGAACCATGTATTATGTAAGCAATCGAATATTAATACTAAAGATAAAAATCGTCGCCGGCTGGCAACCGCATTTAAAAAGGTAGCTGTAACGTAGTTTTAGAAAATAACAGTGATATTGGGAATGCGGGTCTTTCGCATTATCGGGGGGCGAACTTTTTGTATAAATAAAGTGTTTGAATCGTGTTTTTAGTAATATGTAACTATATTTCAACTAGAAAAACTATCTAAAAGTTTCAAAAAGTCGAAATTTTGGCCAAAAATCGGCCGTTTTTGGTCGATATAAGTATGAAGTTTTCACGTTGAGGAATAGTAAAAAACGATTTGAATATGCTTCCACTACTTATACTTGAAAAATTAGATCCTAAGAACAAGGTTAGTTCTCTCCCCCGCCCCCCGATAAGGTGAAAGAACCGGGAATGCAATAAAGATGGCAAAAGGGCCCGAATTTACCACAATCCAGAATAGATAAACATATAGATAAACATATAACTACATATATCCCTGTCCTTGTTGCTGTTGTTGTAGATGATGTTGCTGCTGTTGTGGATGCTGACCATGGATGGGCTGCTGCTGCTGTTGTTGCTGACCGTGCATCTGCTGCTGCTGCTGCGCCATCTGGGCCATTTGCTGCTGCTGGTGGTATTGAGGTAGTCCGCGGGCTGGAACAAGTTTGAAATTTTCAGTTTTAAGCATCTTTATACCTTGTAAGTGCTGGGGTAGGTGGCCCTGCTGCTGCTGTTGTTGTTGTTGCTGCTGCTGTAGCTGCGCGTGGCTGCTCATCATTTGGCCTTGTTGGATTTGCTGTTGCTGCATTTGTTGCTAAATAATTTTAGATCCTATTTGCTTATTTTTATATCTCTTTGTATCGTTAATTCAATTTTATTTTATTTTTATTTCTTAATATTTATCTACTTTTTTTCTTTTATTCGTATTTTTAAATTAAAAACGTACCGGAAGCTGCTGGTGTTGTTGCGGGGTGACAACCGGCACCGTGACGGTCGCACTGGCTTTTGGTAGTCTAAAATGAGCAAGTTTCGGATCTTTGGCATTATCGTGGGGGTGGCGGCAGATTTTTAATTAGGATCTAATTTTTCAACTATAAATATCGAAAAGCTTTCTAAGATGTTTTTACCATTCTTAAACGTAAAAACTTTACAAATTTTATTAAAAAACTTTTAAACACTATTTTTTTTCGACCAAAAATTATTTGTTTTTGACAAATATTTCGCCTTTTTGATCTTTAGGTCATTTTTTGGTTAATAGTTTTCATAGTCTTATTGACTAAAAACTATTTTAAGATACTTACTTTTCAGCTACTAACCATTTCTGGACTTATCCAAAAAAACCTACTTATCAAGCAGCCCCTGCAGCTCGGCCTTCTCGTCAAAGCTCGCCCAGAGGTGGTAGAGCTTCTGGAGGTCCTGGAGCACGTCGGTTACCTAAAAACCCAGTAGTAATCAAATTTTGATCCGCCTACCGTTGCACGCCGATTAAAAGTTGGACATCCGGTCAGCGGTTGGTCATAGTCCACCGTTAAATCGGTCAAAAATGTTTTGATGTCGTTTTGGCGATTGTGCATAAGCGCGGCTTGGATTAGACAACCTAAAAAACCTCATTATGTATAGCTAACTAGAAGGAGTCATCTGATTTTGCTTCTCACTTACCTAGCGCGATCAAATGTGGCGGGTAGAGCAGGTTGAAGTCGCCTCGAATCGAATCGTTGCAAATTTTCCAAGCCGTACACTCGATCTCGTCCAAGTCTTTGATTTGCGCATTCTTCATCTCCTAAATAGTATCTTGCTTTCTATTTTAATTTAATACAATTATACTTTTTGTTTTTGATTTTTAAGTTTCTAAATTTCATAGTATTGCGATGATTATAAAATAGAATTAATGAGAAAAATTTAAATGACGCATTTTTTTGGCATTCACAATTACCCACCTGTATAAAGAAGGTTATCGCTCGGTAGGGGTGGTAGATGATCAGGCAGCAGTCCATCATCTCCAGCAAGATAAACTCGGCCTCGTGGATAATGCCGACGCGTTGGGAGACCTCGACTTGAATCCAGTCCCATCGGGCTTTTACTAAACAATTTTTTTCTCTCCAGATTTTCTAATAAAACTCACACATGGAGGCAACAGAACTCATGAGCTTGCTCGTGCTCATCATCCCGAACTCCTCGACCTTGCATGCCAGGTAGATGCAAGTGGGGGCGAGCACAAACGGGTCGATATCTTTGAAGCTTCTCCTTTAACATTATGTTAAGCGTTCAGGTCCCTCCAACCTCGCATAAAACCGCTTGAAATAGGCAAAAGCCGCCGCTACAACCTGCATTCGAACTTTTGGCGTCTGCGAGGGGTCGAGCGCGATTTGCTGGATTACTATAAAAATTGTTATAGCTGCCTATACCTATCTGTTATCAATATGTATTTTTATAATGTTTTTAGTAGTTTTTGATTGTTTGCAAGTCATAACAAAATTAAAAATTCGAAAATTTTGACCCTTTTGGTGATATTTGAATCATTTTGGACCCACAAATCCACAATTTTAGAAAATTTTCATAATTTCTATAAGCTTTTTATATCTAAAAAGTTCGCCAAATGATATATAGAATTCGTTTATATTTGGCTATAGGTACTTACGATTACAGAAGAAAATCATCACTTTCTGATACTCGTCTTCAGTGTAGATTTTCAAATCCTCTTGCCGCATGCGCCAGAGGGCCGTTTTTGAAAAAATCCATTGCTCACTAAAAATAATATTTATGCTCGGATGGGAAAAATACCGATGACTGCTCTGCCAAAAGTTTCCGGCCATCTAGGTCAACAGATCCACTGAAAATCAATGTTCTTGTTTTTTTTTCAGGACTACTGCAATACCTAGTAAGTCAATCAAGGTTATAAAGCAAAGAAAATAAGATATTTTTCATCAAAATAATTCTACAAGTCCCTTAGGGTCAGGCCGGAAGCGCTACACGGCATCTAAACTAGACCTTGGGCGACAGGCTACACCGGCCGAGCATATAACCACCAGATACTTTGTTAGTTCCTGAAGCCCCAGTGTCAAAGACCAAAAACATTAATAAGCCTATGTGCAGGGGTCGTGCATTAAGGTGCTCTCAATGCTCTTGTATGTTGATTGCGACATGACATTTATGCAGCACTTCAAAAAAGCGAAACCCGATAGATTCTTTCACACACAGATTGATGGTCGATGTTGGGATGGTCACGCGTCGAATGGGCCTGAAAATAAATCGTTATCTTAATACTGTTTATTACTATTTCGAAATTATAAACCAGCAAATGAAAAATAGGTTCATTCGCATTTTTTGTATAGATCTGGAAATTCCTAGTAACTTAATAAGCAGTATCTTAATTATATTTGAGTAAAATCAAACTATATTTGAACTAGCAAAAAACCCTCATTTCGAAAGTTGAAACTTCGGTCGAAAAAGCCATTTTTTTGAATTTTTAATAAAAATTTGTGAAGTTTTTACCTTTAGGAATAGTAAAAACAGTTTAGAACACACTTCCACGTTTATATTAGAAAAATTGGATCCGAAGACCCGCCCCCGATAATGCGAAAGAACCGAAAAAGCCCTACCTAGCTTCTCTGTAATCCATTCGCTCTCCTCGGCCACGTGCCAATTCCGGGGCCCCTCGAGGCCGAGCTGATCCATATCCTGGGGTGCTGCCATCTCTAGATCGGTCTTCGATATCTCTATCATTTCGCCATCGATGCCAAGCACGCGGTAGGGCGCTAACTTGATCCCTCGACAATGCTCCATGATAATCCCGGTCTTGAATGCGCAGTACAGCGTCGTGTTAGACGAGCGATGTATCCGAATTTGGTCCCCTCGGCAGAAGAGCTTCACATTTTTCGCGTCATCAATCGAGATGGAGCTTGTGCTCGGGTGGAGGACTAGGGTGGAATCCTGAATATCCCGCATTCGCACCGAGTGCGTTGGGAAAGAGATTCGCAACGTGCTGTTCTTGATGTTCGAGATCCGAAGCTCGACTTCCCCATCGACTGATGTGGCCTCGTCGAAGCGCCGCTCCTCGCCGTCGATGTTTTCAATCTTGAAAAGATCGGAGCCGTCAAGCATATTCGGGATCAGGGGCCCAGAAGCCTGGGCCTGGGGAGCAGCAGGTCGAGACGGCAGTGCAGAAAACTTGAAAGCTCCTATCGGCTTCTGTGGTTGCGCTGCGAATTGGAACGGGGCCGTCGAGGCCTGTGGCTTGGGCTTGAGCTCGAGAAGGGCTTTCCGGATCTGCGTCACTTTGTACGAGTTTTCCTCTTGTTGCAGTTGAGCTTCGAGGAGCTGGATCTAAAAAGCAAATCTTTTTATCAGACCCGTCATGTGAAAGTATATTAATCAAAGCTTACCGTTTGTTCTCTATCACTTGTCGAATCACTTGCCAGGGCCGCGGCTCGTTCCAGTACAAGGTCCAGGTCGTGTCCGTCGTCCTTCCGCTTCACCGGCTTGTCGCGATCACCGTGCCGTTGCTGAAGCCGGGCCAACATCTCTGCACGCTTTCTCTCCACTTTGTCCGCCATCCTAACGATAAGTAATTGCTAATCCAATAATTTCCAGCATCAGTGATAAAAACTCTACAGTCTATGTCATATCCAGTTAGATATATTTTATTAGGACGCAGGACAAGAATACGGTAATATCACAGCTGGGAGACCCATATTTCGGTGGACTGGGTGCAGAGCAAGGGGCTCAAGAGGATTGGAAAGCATTTGTAGAACTGCAAAGACAAGCCCAACATTGGTGCAAAAATATGGGAACAATTTGACTAGGGTACATATCAAGGATCAGGGCACTCACATGATGGCTGGGAATAGAATATCACAAGTAATAAAATAGACAAAGACAAGATATGCAAGTTTAGGCGGTTCATATGTATAGTTGCAAGGTTAATAAAAGCGTGAAAAAGGTTAGTCGATCCCTGCGGGCACCTCCCATTTCTTGTTGTAGCCGGACACCTTCGCCGGGTCGGGGACGAGGTAGACGCGGAGACCGTTGAGGAACGCGGTGACGACCCCTTGGTAGGCCGTGCGAGGGACGCCAGCCTTGAACGCAATTTTAAAAATGATGTCACAAAACCCCACCTTAAAATCGTGCATAATCTGCAGCTTGTCGGCCTTCTTGATGTAGTCCAGGTTGGCGTCGTAGGTGATCCTTACCGAGCCGCTAAATATAAAAATTCGAGTCCCTTCAAAAAAACGAATACCTCTTCGGCACGCCCAGCATCTCGTCGATGCGGATCGGCTCTGCCTGGGTGTAGACTGTCTTGATGAAGAGGCTGTCGTAGTTGTTCTTCTGCAGGTAGTCGAGGTTCAGCTTCGTGAATTCGACGGACTTGCTAAAACAAGCTAATTTCTCAATTTTACGCAATGGCTTACTGATTCAGCACAACCCTCGCCAAATGTTTTGTAAAGAACAGGCCTTCCGAGGCTCCCTTTTGGCCGTAGGCCGACATGGCTGTGCGGCTGATCTGCAAAAAGTAAACGGGGCTGAAATTTAACATGCCACGTTACCTCTGGCCGAATACAAGATCGGTTCTTTCGATTCTCCGGCTCGCGTATCCAGTCATCCCAGAAGCCTTGGGGCCAACGCGGTTCGAACTAAACAATTACTAAAGTGGTCATACCCAACTATACCTCATACCTCATCCCAAAGCTTTTTGCTCATCATCCACCCAAGCCCGGGGAAGAAATCGGAGCGATACAGTAGCTCAGGAGCCTAAAAATTGGTTTTCAAACATCGTTTTTCCATACATTCTCGTTGATCAAATGCTTCTTGCCGTTGTCATTCCACGCCGAAACACAGTATAGGGTGGGGTCAGCATCGAGAAGATACCTTAAAAAGGGTTGACATAAAAAGAATAATGCTAACCTTGTCGCCGAGAAATATTCGAAGAAATCCGGAGCCACGTCGAGGTCGTCTTCCGTAATCACTACGGTGCTGTAGCCCAAGTTACGGAACGTGTGATGGAGAGCGAGTTTGTAGTGCCTAGAAGAAGCTGAGGTATCTAAAGTGACTATACCTGGCAATTCGATAATAGGTCGTCCAGCGTTTGTGCTCGTTGGGGATCGTCAGGTTGGCTTTGTCTCCGGCGATGTGTTTGACGTAGGTGACCTAATAGTTGGCTAAATAATAGGATGTAATATCGTTACCTTATCCCCGAAACTTTTAATTGCTTGGGCGGTTGCTTCGTCATCACAATCTTGAGAAACAATGATCGGGAAGCGTTCAGCCGATGGGCGGAGCGAGATGAGACGATCGACGTGGGCTCTGAGAATCCAGTTTTGATAGAAACTGAATGTTTAGACGCACCTCACAGCATCCTTGCGGTTGCAGGAGAATACCAGGATCGGAATCGGCTCCTTCCAGGGCCCATGTGGCTCCTGCCCTTCCAAGTTCACTCGGTTCGCCCTGATCTAAAGCAGGGAGAAGTCAAAAATGATCTCAACATACCAGTTTGGAATTAGCCTCCACTTCGGCTTGTAAGCGTTTGATCGCCACGTTTTCGATGTCGAGCTGCCGCTCCAGATCGTGGATTTTCGCGAGCAGCTCGTCAACCTAATGATAAGGTTCGGTTATATTGTAAATTGAATGACCTCGGCATTGTAGGTCGGATCTTCTTCGCCGCTCCTCAGGAAATGGTAGGCGACGATCACCCAGAAGCCGATGAGCGCGACGAGCAGCAGGACGAGCCGCCTCGTCGAGGGCATCCAACCGCTCGACCGGCTCCCGTGGTGTTATGGCTGAAGGAAAAACTCGTTTGTAATCCTTAAAAAGCGCTGCTCTTCAAAAATGAAGAAATTGTAGGGCTTCGGGATTAGGCGGCGATAAGGCGAAAAAGGGCTACTCAACACGCTAGGGCTTCGCGCAGAGGAAAGCACAAATAATGTACCAATTCCAAGAACCGCGATGGCTGTATTTCTCGATTTCTTCCAATGAATTCCCATTTGCCAATATCCACCAGTGGGCATACACTGTCCGATTCCGTGTCCCGCAATTCCCGGTATGCATTAACGCTTTATTTTTGAAACATTGAAAGATGGGAATGTTCGAATACAATCAGGTTAATGGGAGATCGACGCCGTTATGCGGCTGGAAGTATGGGGGCATGAAACGAGAGAACAAATGGCACTACGTGCCCAGCGCGCCAAATGACAAAATGAATAAGACGAGTTTTGAAATAAGATAACTATTCGATAGAGATGGCTTGAGCACCGCCGCGGCAACCACAGGGCTTTTGTGAGAAGTTAGAAATGATGATCATCGATCAGTGGCGGATTGGCGACTGGAAGTTGAACGGCTTGCCCTTCATCAGCTCGCGCTCGACGGCAAATTTGCATGGCACCAGTTTGATCAAAGCCACCTCGTGGAAGACGCTGAAAGTAAAATTATAATGAATCGAAAACCCAAAAATAGGATACAGTAAAATAATTAGAAAACTCACGGATGGCTATATTTGGCATAGACGGTCTTGGCATCCGTGTGGCGACGTTCCTGCTGCCGGTGAAGCATCAGGTTCAGCTCCTCAGCGAACGGCTCGACCTCATCCTGTGTGTAGCCCGAGTACTTGTGCAGGACCTTGGACCTAAAGAAACTAACGTGACCAGGGCATAAAGTTACCATTCGGGATCGGTCTGCGTCATGCGAAGAGCAAGGTAGAACGCTCCAGAGGCCAACATCGATTCCCGGACTCCGACGAATTCATAGTGACAGATGGCCATTTCGAGAATGTAGCGCGAAAGTGTTAACACCGCCATCGACGAGGAAGTGACCTAAAAAAAGTTAAACAAAAACACAATCTTCGCTTACTCGAGCCAGGCGACGAAGGTACACGTATGAAAGAGAGCATCCGAGGTCGTAGCCGACCGTGTTGAGCAGCTAAAGGAAAATAATAAAACCCACCAAGAAATATATACCTGCATCTCCTGATGAATGAATTCCTGACGCGTGAACTTGTCTTCGCTGACATAGAGGAAGTCGTCGATCAATGGAGGCGAGCGCTCGTCGAACTTGCTGGCGACGAAGACGCAGCACGCGGCGATCAGCTCTCCCTTCTTGTGGTGCAGGTCGTAGTTCGTTGTCCTTGACATGAAGAGGTCCCAAAGCTTGACGGATAGGTACAACGTCTCGTGGTTCAGCTCGAAAGTCTCTTGCATTTCGACCTGAAAATCAACTGCCTAAAAGCAACCTAATAATGGGCTACCATCCAATCGACGATTTTGGTGCGGATCTGCGGCGTGAAGTGCGAAAACTTGTGCAGGTATTCGTCGACGGCGAAGAGCTTTTCGCGGCTTCGCGAGTAGGCGAATATCTCGAAGGCGTACTCCGGGATGGCGAATTCGTCCTTCTGGGCCAAGCACTGAGCGTCGTAGTCGTATTCGGGGCACGGATCAACGTTCGGGGCTGTCGACTTCGAGCGTGTGACGCGAGCATTTTCGGATGTACTGGAGACTTCTTGCCTAAACAAAAGATTGGCAAATCCGGAAGAACGTTACTTTGAAACGCTGCGACGCGGGATGACCTTCTGCAGGTCAGGCTTCTTTGTAGAGTCGATGAGGAAGTTCGAGATTCCCTGAAATTGAGAAATTAAACTGTGGTGCGAGACAAAAATTTTGTTGTATCGAGACGCCAATTAATGACATGGCAACGCCAGACAAGGCCATAACAACGCAGGAGCCCTAGTGGCGTCCCAAACAGGCGGCTGGTTTAAACAGGGGGGTTGGGGCACGCATAGGCCAGTCCAGCACATGGACCAAATGGTAAATGAAACACCCCAGAAAAAGCAAAAATATGCAATAAGAGAAAGGGGATTCCCCAAAACACACCGAGCTGATCTCCGAGAGGACGGCGCGCTTTGGCTGGGGCTCACAGGAGCTAACCTGCTGCTTGGCCGTGCGCTTCATCACGTCGGCTCCACCATTGTTCTTGCTGGCGGCCGGTTGCTGGACGTTCTGCTGGACGTTCGTGTTCCGGCTGCGCAACATCATTCTGTGTGGTGGTTGTGGGCGACCAAGTTCTTGCAGCGGTTTGCGCTGAAAGTGGAGGATGAATTGTGGGAATGGAAAATGGAAATGTGAAGTGGAGAACGATGTGAAGAGAAAGTATGAAACGTTCTAAGAACAAGAGAGACCGGAAAGATACAGAAAATTTAGCTAAACGAGTAAAATTCGCAAAAAGAGAAACCGGCCGAACGCCAAAAATCCGAGCTCCGGCAAAATCGAGCAAATCGAGTAAAATCCGTAATGATTGTTGCGTGGAATCGTTTCAAATTCCGGCATACGGTAGAGTGGTTTCGGCACTAATGGTAGGTTATTCCCCACCTTTCGTTCTATTTTGGACCAGCCGATTACAGCCGCTTCGCGACTGTAATCGGCTGGCCTTCGGGCTACCCTCCATGTCCCACACCACCACATTACACCTCTACCTTCATCAATACCCACGCTGACCACTTCAGATACCCCCCCCCCCATAGCTTCAAACACCTTAAAAACTACTTCGATACCTTCCGGAGGGCTTCAGATACCCCCCATAGCCGAGATCCCCTTCAAAAACTACCTAACTACCTGCCCGATGGCTGCGGATACCCCCCATAGCCGAAATCCCCCTGAAAAACTACTTCGATACCTTCCTGAGGGCTTCAGATACCCCCATAGCTGAAATCCCCGTCAGAAACTACCTAAATACCTTCCTGATAGCTTTAGATAGCTCCCCTAGCCGAAATCCCCTTCAAAAACTACCTAAATACCCTCCTGATGGCTTCAGATACTCCCCCTAGCCGAAATCCCCTTAAAAAACTACTTCGATACCTCCCTGATGGCTTTAGATAGCTCCCCTAGCCGAAATCCCCTTCAAAAACTACCTAAATACCTGCCCGATGGCTGCGGATACCGCCCATAGCCGAAATCCCCCTGAAAAACTACTTCGATACCTTCCTGAGGGCTTCAGATACCCCCATAGCTGAAATCCCCGTCAGAAACTACCTAAATACCTTCCTGATGGCTTCAGATACTCCCCCTAGCCGAAAACGCCTTAAAAAAACTACTTCGATACCTCCCTGATGGCTTTAGATAGCTCCCCTAGCCGAAATCCCCTTCAAAAACTACCTAAATACCTTCCTGATGGCTTCAGATACTCCCCCTAGCCGAAATCCCCTTAAAAAACTACTTCGATACCTCCCTGATGGCTTTAGATAGCTCCCCTAGCCGAAATCCCCTTCAAAAACTACCTAAATACCTTCCCGATGGCTTTAAATGATTTAAATAATAAATTAACATAATTAAAAAATATTAAAAGTATTAAAGTAACTTAAGAAAGCTATCTTGGCGCGCGAAGGGGCCTGGGAAAGTGGGGCGAAGAGAAAAGGGGCGTGGCCTCCCGGGACAGGGGCCCCCACTCGTTTTATTAAGGCGCCACTTTCAAAGTTAATTTTAATAATTTAAACAAAAACTTTTTCATAATTTTTTTATCAGTTTGGGGGTTTCTTACGGCGCTCTATCCGAATCCGAAGAGAGCTAAGCTCTAGCTCCTTTCCCCTTCGAGTTGAATTCGGCTTCAGACACACGGACGGACGGACGGACGTCTCTACTTTTTTATTATAGTTGATTCTCGGCTTTTCCGCTTTTGGCTTTGCTACCGGAAATACACAAAAATCACGAAAACGGTTTTCGAAAATCGCTTTAAAATCGCAATCCTACGTGTTTGCAGCGTTTTTGCGGTAATATCTAGCCTTACAACCGCGCCGGAAATTTATTTGAAGCGGCGAAAACCGATAATTTTGTTATGGGAGGCTTTGGATGAAAATAAGAGGTAGAGAAGCAAGGAAGGAAGGCGAAGAAGCTCGGTTTTAGGCTCAAAACTGCCATCAAATTCAGATAATTTTAAGGACTGGTCGATACCTAAGGTGGATTTGGCGTATAATACCCCAAATGGAGAGATTTATAACATTAAGAGCTTGATTGGAAGCTCAATACTATCAATGATTGGGTGATACATACGTTTTCTCGATAGGTGCGTGACCAAAAGCTCGATTTTAAGCTCAGTAGGCAAAGGAGGGGAAGATACAAGGGCCCGGTACAAAGTTTATTCACTAATCCTCAAAAATGACCTTCATTTCGGGTGAATAATGTTGATGGGGGTGGGTGTGTGTGCTTCGCAAAAGGGAGACATTTGAACGGCCGGGGGCCTGGGGGGCATCCCCTCGCCCTCCCGGTCCGCTCATTTGAATCGCGGGCGAGTCTCTCGCGTCTCCGGCTCTTCCCCGCTCTCTCGCCAGCCCCAAGCCGTATACCGTAACTGCCCTGGCCTCGGGCAATGCCAGCCAGGGGGCTATGGCCATTGGGAATGGTGGAGGCGGTGTGTTGCACGACCCCACGGGGTGTTCGGTGACCGCGGGGGGCCACCCTCATCCCGATTGCGTCGATGGTGGCTGGTCGTGGGGGTGAGGTCGCGGGGCGCGAGAATTTGACCTGCAGGTGGCCGCAGAACGTGAAACTTCTCGGGTGATGATTTACCCATGAGTCGATCCGCGATTAACCACGGGTAGCCGCATAGGTTCCGGAGGGTAAATCGGGATTTTGCGTGTTCTGGACTGTTAGCGGGGGATTTTGTTTTTTTTCAGCTATTATAGGGCCGTACGGAATTACTAGGGAAAATCCCCCCCCTCTAACAGTCCAGAACAATCACATAGATATACTCAAACCGCGATATTTTTTCCATAAGAAAACTGACCCAATTAGTCGCCCGCCAACAATACGCCCATTTTCCGCCTTCCTTCTCGAGACACGCAACGAGATGCCAATGGGAGTGGACGTTTAGCGGGAAACCCCGAAATCCCAAAATTCGTGCCAGCGCTACAGGCCCTTCTCCAAACTTTCAAACTCATAAATACTTTATCCTTCATCACCACAATTCACAGAAAAAACTTGGAATGGATATGCATGAGTAGAATCAATTCTTCAGCCCCTTCAGCTTGGCCATCAGCGCGGCGACGTCGACCGGCGCGGCGGAGGTCTCCTCTTCTTCGGGTTCCTAGAAAAAAGAATGATAATATCGACGAACGGAATAAGTGAAAACGTACCGGTTCCACTGTATTCGCGGCCTCATACTGGAACTCGAGCCCGGCGGCAACTTTTCGGCTTTGGTCTTCGACCACCTGAAAAAAAAAATCGTTTAACAAACTTTTAAAAAAATTGCTGACCTCACTCTCGTCAATCAACACGATCCCCCACTCGTTGGTCTCGTGCTTGACGACCTCTTCTTCTTCGAGCACGATCTCAGCTTGCGGCTCGTTTGCCTTTCGTTCCTAAGAATCTAGTTACAAAAAAAAAACTAAAAAAATACCTTATACTCCTTTTGCCGCCGCCGGCAGAAGCTGTCATCACAGTGAGGGTTGGGCTTGATCTCCTAAAAATTAATGACTCAAGAAAAAGACTCTTAATCCCACCTCTCGGGGGAAGAAGTCGAGCAACGCGTTGTAGCCTACATACATCGAAACTTCGCCAAAGTGGAGCAAATATCTGGAGAAGATTATATTGTTAGGACAAGTTGAAAATACTTACTTTAATGTATTTTGTACTAGAAACCCGGCGACGATGGCCATAGTCGTTGGCAATGAAGCGGCACATACGCCATCGCGTTTCAGCGTCTTTTCGTCAATGTTTGACGCAACAACGAGTGGGGGGAGACACTAAAATGTCGATGAATTTACAAAAAAAAACTGAAATTACTCCGAAGCACGCCGTCCGCCCGGGTTCCAGGTACTGGATATGGCCAGAGACGGCATTCTCGCTCACACCAGACTCCATCCACGTTTGATCCTCTTCGTTACAGGCCTGAAAGAACCATAAAAACGATAATATAATTGTAGTTTATGTCAAAGAAAGCTCTAAGAAATTGATAAACCTAGGAAACGAAAAAAAAACAAAAACTTCGTAATTTTCAAAGTTTCGAAAAGTTCGAATAAGTATGTATTAACTAGCAAGTTTACGTAAAACAACAATCTCTTACCGTATTCACAGTCATCCTGGCCTCGAAATTGTCGACGCACGACAGGACCAGATCCACTTTTCCACCGGCTAACGAACCGTGCCTAGAAATCGGGATAGATCACGGTTTTAATTCTTACCTAATCCTATCTACAAATATCTTGAAATTCTCGACAGTGGTAATGTTGAAATTATGCGTTTCGAACTCGACGTCAGGATTGATATGTCTAAAAGAGAAAATTTTAGGATGTAGTCGCAAAAATTACATCAATGTATGCTTGGCGGCTTCAACTTTGGAGAGGCCGCTCTGGTGGGGTTGGTAGAAGAGACGATTCATGTTGGCCAATTCAACCTAAAAAAAAACGATATATATATGAAAAAAGAATTTTACCTTGTCATAATCGAATAGAATCAACTTCCCGATCGCACAGCGGGTCAACATCTCGGCGACAACGCTGCCCACGCCTAAAAAAGTCCTTGAAAACCTTATATGTTCTTTTTACCTCCTACACCAACGACGACAACCGTTTTCTCGCGAATAGCCTCGTAGTTCTTGACGATACCCATCCGCTTCAATGCCATCAGCCGGCTGTAGGGGTTTGAGTCGACGACCTAGACAATTTTATTTTAACAAAAGACAATAACCCACCTCGGAGCTCATCTCGGCGATCTTCTCGCGCTTCACCGGGGCAGTCGTGGAGGCGGTTGGCGCGGCGCCTTCTCCGGCATTCTTGTGATTCTTCAGCTCTTCCTTCAAACGCTGCATCTGCTTCAGCAAATCGTCAACATTGACGTCCGCCATCCTGTGTGATGGTCTTCGAGTACCCCAGTTTTTCGCAGTGCTAAAAAATGCATTTTGGATGCAATTGAAAGTAAAAAAGCAGGAAACAGAGCAAAAAAAAGAGTCTTAAAGGTCCCAACGAAAGTTAAAATGTACATTATCTACTCCTAAACCTTTATTGTGGCATTTTAAACTTTTTAAGCCGAAAAAAGTAAAGAAACGTTGCCAAAGTGGATGAGGATGCTCCAGGCTGTCGCCTACATGCCGCTCCAAATGACGGGGCGTCGTAGTCCCGTTTCCTTTCAGCGACGACGTTTCTTTGCAAACAACGGCCAACGGTTTTTTAAAGTTGCTAAAAACGATAAAAACTTTACAAATTAGCTTTATTTTATCTTAGAAAGTTTCGATTTATTTTGCCAGACATTTATGCGCTTGAAAGGCCATTTTTGCGCTATTTTTGTGCGTTTTTGCTGGTACTCATGTTCGGTGTATTTGATAAAAGCACACAACACTTTCATAAATAAATTATTTATTGTCAAAAAAGGAAGTCCATAAGAATCCTGAATTTATAAAAAGTCCGTGGGGGCGTTGGGGGGCCCCCGGATGTTGGGGTGTCAACAAAATTGGAACATCTTTAGAAAAACGCGCGTAAATACGTGGTTAGTGCCATTTGAGGCCAAAAAGATTGGGGGGCGGGGTAGGGGAAGGGACACCGTATTACAATGTTTAAATGTTGAGGGGTAGTGTTTAGTATATATAGTACTGACTGCGGGATGCCCGTAGAGGCGAATAGGAGGAGGGGGCGAAGAGGTTTGGGGGGATAGAAATAGGTAAAAGTTTTGGAAATCATCAAGAGCCCAATTTCAGGTATTGTTTCATGATTTTCTAGCTTAAACCTGTCGCTATCCCACTACCTTGAGAGGTGGGCAGACGCCAGGATGGGCACCGGGACGTCGGGGGTGTATAGGTGTGGATAGGTGTGTAGTGTAACGAGCGGGGGGCAGCCCTAACAAGGCAACGGGCGGGCGGCCCGGAGATGAAAAGTCGGCGAAAAAACGCAAACACACACAATGAATTGGGACGGGGACTCGGCGTGAGATCGTAGCTCGGGGTGGATGGGGTGGGGTGTGGGTGGTGATTGATGTATAGAAGAAGCTGCTTGGCGCGGGAAGACTATATTTTTGTGAAGTCCGCACGCTTAGTCGCTCTCCTCGCCGCCCTCGGGCTCGTCGCCCTCCTCGGCGTCGTCGCCGCTGGCGCCCTCGTCCTGCAACGGCTGTTTCTAAGGTGATGGTGGAAGGTTGGGCACGGGGGGTTTTGGTAACAAATTTTGGTTTTTGTCGCAGCCTTTACTTAGTGATTTTTTTGTAAAACTTGGTATTTTTCAGTACTTTTTGCTTCGTTTTACTAAACAAACTGACGTTGCGTTTACGTGGCTCAAGAATTTAGCTAAAGTAGGTTTCTTTTTTGCTGACCTCCCTTTTTCTGTTGTTCGTCAAAATGAATAGATCTCTAAATCTAGTTTTTTTTGCGCGCTAGCCATATTTTTCGATCAGTTACGATAGTTTTTCGAGAATAATATATTGCTTTTCTAGCTCTAAATTTTCTATTTTCTGTTTTTCTTTTCTTTTATTTTTATATGTTCTCGTCCTCACCTCATCTCCGTCTCCCTCAACATCTCCCTCAGAGTCCTCATTTCCTGACGATTCCTCGTGGTCGCCCTCCTCCTCATCAACATCTTCCTCCTCCTCGTCACCCTCGGCCTCCTCGGGGTGCTCCTCTAAAAGGCAAACGATTAAAAATGATGTTTTATTTAGTAAAAAAGTTTGGAATTTCTTCAAACTACAGACTCTCTGACTTTTATAGCGGTTTTTGTAGTTCGTGCACCAAATTTTGTTAATTTCAACGATTTTTTGGGCATACTAGAGCATTTACCTTTTTTAGCAACCATTCGCGGACAGATTTTCTTAGAATTACTTTTCTGTCTTGATTTCAAACTTTCGACACGAGCTTTACTTTAGCCTAGTGGTTAGTGGCCTCGTCTTTCAAGTTTTGAGTCCAGGGTTCAATCCGCTTTCGGTGTATCACTTTTTGCTTTTTTTGGTATGTTAGAGGCTGATTTTCTGATGCAAGACGCTGGTCTAACTCCACCGTACGCCCCATTAGGTTAGGTCATACTTTAGGCGCCGGGGCTGACCTCACCCCGGTTGGGGATGGGCAGCGCCTCTAAATGTGATACGAAGTGTCCCTCCATCGAGGGAGAGGGGCAATATTCCCTCGCCATGTCCATATTTGCCTCTTTGCCGCGCTTATCGCCGAGCCTCGGGGCGGCGGTCACCCCGTGCTAAAGGGGGCGATAACCCCTCGACTCGGTCCGCTAGCTCTGGATTCTTGGGGGGAAGTCAGGCAAGTGAGTGCTGTGGCAGAGAGCATTGGAAAAATGTCATTTTTGGACTTTTGAGGGATAGATTACGGCAGTATTGTACTGTAGCTACTATACTTCATCAAAATTCCCTATTTTCCAAAGATCTAGGCAGTTTAGCTATCCCCAAAGTACAGTAAACCTTTGGCCAGCTGCTGCCCACTCCCGTGCGCGCGCCCGCGCAAAAAGGCCACTTTTTAGGGATCGATTAGGCTTTTCTGCGCCCCATTTGGCTCGTTTCGTATAGCCAATCAAAGGCAGGTGGTCGGTAGTTGCTCAACATTTTAATCAACTCGGGTCCCACGGCGCTGGGGGCTGATTGGCAACTTGTCAACGGCCTAATCGCAAGGAGTACTCGCTTCTGACGTTCCAACCCCTTTAAAAAACCCTATAGCTCTATTGCCTATTGTTTTTCCCAGTGATTCCGGCGGTTCCACTGTTGTGCTGCTGGTGGTGGTGGCTTCATCGGGGGAGCCGAAAGTGGGTCTGTTTGTTTGTGTGTGGGGGACGAGCGCGGGCGCGCGCGCAGCGCACGGTGGACGGACAGCACCCATAAACAGCCACCACCGAGATTGGGAGCACTACGGAATTGTTGTTGATTGGTTATTGTCGCTGTGGCGCAGTGGTTTAGTGAGTGGATTATCCGGCTAGGGGGTCTTGGTTCGATTCCCGGTCTGCGTTTTTTTATGATTTGGTAAGTTTGGTTTTTTGCGCTAGCCATTTCGAAGGTATAAAAGAAGCTGTGGACTTTCGTATCTCTGCGTAGGCCAAAGTCTGCTCTCCTAAAGGGCAGTTGAACCCAAAAATTTCCATAGATGAGTCACCCCCAAGATTTCGACATCTTTTGTGGCGTGCTTTCGTCATCTTGGCCTTTGGGTTGAAGATCCCTTTAGTTGTGAAATAAGGTCTCGAGAATTCTATAAAACTTCTACAAAAATTACTGTACTTGGTTCTTTTTCTCTTTTTTTTTTGTTCAATTGATCCGCGACACGGGCACGCTACCGTACCCAAGGCCGCGGCCCGACAGGCAGACATGCAGAGACACACAGACAATACCGGATGATTTCACCCACCAATCTGCTTGTCCTTCAGCTTCTCCTCGACCTGGAAATAAGGATATATTTTCTGGTTTCGACATCTTATCTCTAATGCCATCTATTTCTTGGCCTAACCCCCATTGAGGTCCCGCCAGGGTTGGCTCGAGTCCAACGCGCTGGGCTGGCCGGCTGCCAGCCCTTGGTTGCGCCCTCTCTCCCTCTCCCACTCCCTCGCGCTCTCTCCCCCTCTCCCACTCTCTCCTCCCGCCCCTCCCCCCGTCTGCTCCCTCTCCCCTCCCCCCACTCTCTACCCGCGACGTCGCACCCCGCGGCCCCAGCGCCCCAAAAATGCGGGAACTAGCCGCGCGAGAGAGTGGGGCAGGGCAAGAGGGCGCAGGCGGCGAGGCGACACCCGCGCGCCCATTTAAAAAGCCGCTGCAGTGGTCAAGCGGTCAATATGGGGAGGCCCGTAGGTATAGAAATGTAAGGTACCTCGTTTCCGTTCTCGACGTGGGCCTTCTTCTCGGCGATGCCGTTCTCCTCCTCCTTGTCGGCGAGCGGCCTCTTCTCGGCGCGGACGGCATCATCGGTGGCGGCAGCGGACATATTGGGAGAGTTTAGGAGTTAGGATGTTCCTGAAAAAAAGAGATACTGAAATTCGATACCTAGTGTCTACTAGAAATCATTTAAAAAAAGATGAAAAAATCAAAAAGTAGAAAAATATGACCATAAACCTTCGGATCGATAGAGGGATCGAGACGAAGAGGGATGGGGAGAGGGCGGAGAAGTACATGGAGTTTACGGAATGTTACAGAGCAGTATAGGTATCAAACTACAGGTATATAAGCGTAAGATACCCTCAAGAAGCCCCGGGTTGGGCAAATTTTAGGGGAGATCCGCTGTGGTCCGGGGGTTGCGTGTGGGGCTGGGCTGGTGGTGGTGTGGAGCCCTCCCCCCTCACTCTCCCTCCACCCCCCGGCCTGCCCCAACCCCAACGGGGGGCGGGGCCAACTACCCGAGAAGGGACCAGGCCGCCGCCGCATCGCGACATACAAACCGACAGACGGACAGACAGACGGACAGGGACATACACACAGAGTGGCTGGCTCGCTCGGCTGCTATCTCTAGCCTTGCCTCCCCCTCCGCCGCCTCTACACATCCACACACCACCACAGCAAGAGGGAGGGCGGAACCGAACCCGTCACCCTCAGCACGGCGCTGTGCGGCGCTACCAATCGACTATAGGGGTCGATAGGGGGAAGTGGGGGTTTTAAAGGGCTAGTGAAGGTTCCGGGTCTGCCTCAAAATCGGGGAAAATGCACTTTAAAGGACCGTTAAAGTCAAGCTCGACTGAAGTCTGTTGACGCCAAGAATTTGGGCAGAAAACTTGATCGGCTGAGTTTTAAAGGGCCATCGAAGCGGAGGGAACGCGTTTTAAAGGACCATCGAAGTCAAATAACTAGTTTTAAAGGAACAATGAAGCGAAATTCAGCCCCCTAATATCGTGATATATCTAAAACTTGGCATTATGCCTAAAATTGGATTAAAAAACCCACTATTTTAACTCAAACATTGCCTGGGACATTTTTTTTGCGTATTCTTAAGAGCCACTGAAGTTTTTAATTTTACGCCGTAATCGGCTAGACCCAAATCTTCAGCTAAAAATAGACTCTTGGCCGGGTGCCAGAGGAGGGGCCCGCCGCTGCCTTTTTGTTTGTTTGCTAAGTGGCCAGAAACCAGCGGGGTTTTTCGGGTTCGGGGGGAGAAGGTCGGGTGGTACTCCTGGAAAAGATCACGGAAAAGTTAGCGTAACCCCTGAAAATAACTTTAAAAATCGATTAAAAACATTGAAATTATCTATGACAACTTTGCGTGTATAGGACGAAAGTGGAATACAGTAAGCCAAGCCTAAGCCTAAGCCTAAGCCTAAGCTTAAGCCTAAGCCTAAGCCTAAGCCTAAGCCTAAGCCTAAGCCTAACCTAAGCTTAACCTAATCCTAAGCCTAAGCCTAAGCTCTAGCAAGCCGAGAACAATCGCAAGGAAGTGCATATCGTAAACCCCCGGACCAAGTGATGACTAGAGGACCGAAAGGACAACGTTTTTGAGGGAATGAAGAAACAGGCGACCCGTTGGTGCAAAGATCCCACAACTGGCCCGCACACCGAGGCGCGATCCCCTTAATGCCCGGCCCACTAGCCGCCGCGGGGTTTCGCGCTTTTTCGACGTGCCTGCGTCTCTCACCCTGCCCTCCACCCTCTCGCCCCTGCTCGCATCTGCTGCGACTACGCGAAGCGCCCATATACGCTCGGGGGCTCGGTTTTGGGGAGATGCTGATTGAGGTCTCTGGGTCTCTATGGGATGCGCGGTCTCTGGGCTGTCTGAGTCTCTAGAGATTGCGTTGCGTCCCGGTTGTCTGCGTTTCTCTGGAAAACGCGTCCTCTAGAGGTTATGTGGCTTCAGCTGCCCTGTCCTTCACTGTACTCTGCGTCTCTTCAAAAACGTTTTCTCTCGCTTCCTGCGTCTCATCAGGCCGTCTTACCTCTACCTTCTCTACGTCTCCCTAGATGACGACTCTCTATTTTCTTTGCGCCTCTCTAGCGTACATCTTCTCTCTTGTCTCTGCGTCTCTCCAGTCCACACGATCCCTCGTTTCGCTGCGTCTCCCCCTCCCCCCATAACTCTAGCAACGATTCCTCGGGCCTTGTGCCCCCAATCCCGGATCTCTATTTCTCGCCCCCACCCCTGCACCCTAATTTCTCTGGCCTCTCTGCTTCCTCCACGCTCTCTCACTGCCCACCCTCTCTCGATCCACCCACTCTCTCGCCAGGCCCGAAAAAAGGGGCGCGGGCCCCTCCGAAAGTGACCGCCAAGCGCCCGGAATCGACGCGCGCTCCTCTGCTCGATCGCCGGGCTACGGTAGCAGGGCGGCGAGATTTTCGAATTTTGGCGGAAATCGGCGCCCCTGCTCGATCGGGGGCCCCGGGAAAACAGGGCTGTTGCCGGGAAAAGCGGAAAAATGTTTGGAGGTGCAACGTATGACTGTGAAGGTTACGGTAGCGCCTTTTTAGGGCCTAAAAACATCTGAAAAAAATCGAATCCTGGAAATCCTCAAGGATCTTTGCTAACTCGCCCCTGAAAAATAACTTGAAAAAGTTGGTAAAAAACGGTTTTTCAGAGCCGAAGTTCCCAGATAAGCGTTGCTAGTTAGCTATCCAGTTAGCTAAGATTTCATAGGTTCTGTCCAAATCCGGGGGCCTGGATTTCCCTAATGGTCTCTGCAAGCCTGCCCGTAATGCTTTAAATTCCCAAATGACCTGTGATAGTTGGCCTAAGCAGCTTCGCGGGCGTCTAATTTCCTTCAATGGTCTCTGCTAGCCTACCTAAACAAGTTCCCGGATTTCCCTAATGGCCTATGCTAGATTGTCTCCGGGTACAGCGTTTTCTCCGTCTAGCATCCAAATCCTCAATGATCTCTGGTAGCCTGCCTTACTTCCTCATATGCCTTTGGCAAGCAGCCAGGACAACACTACCCACGCACCCTCTTCCACCTCTTCCACCTCCACCACCACCCCATCCAGGGCCGGGGCGGGGTGTATGTCTGTGTGTGTCCTTCCCATCTCCGTCTGTCTGTCTGTCTGTCCGTTTCTGAGGCAGCGTCAGCCCTCGGGGGGTCTGGGTGGTGATGCTGTGGCCTGAGGAGGGGGTTGTGCTGCTGCTTCGGGTCGATCGGTCTGCCTCCCTCGCCACCACCCCGTCCACCACGAACGATCGGGACGGGGACGAGAGAGCAGGGAATTCGAGGAGGGGCAGAGACGCAGAGAGAGCGGGGTTGTCTATGAGGTCGCAGAGACGTTTGGAGATCCTTGGGGGAAGCCTGTCCATTGGTAAATCGTTGGGAGAAATAGCGGAGGCGCAGATGGCGAGGGAGGCAGAGGATGAGAGAGACGCAGAAAAGCGAGAGACCGTGGAGTGACAAGAAACGCAGAGAACGAAGGGGAAAGGGCAAAAAGAGGACGAGAGAGCGTCTGGTTCTAGAGACGCAGAGAAGCGAGAGACCGTGAAGATAGAGGAGACGCAGAGTACAGAGAGGAAAGGAGGAAAAGGAGACGAGAGAGCGTATGTCTTTAGAGTCGCAGAGATACGAGACAACCGGACGACCAGGCGAGAGAGAGAGAGTGCCGCTTTCCTCAAGAGACGCAAACAACATCCCCATCCCCCAAGTCATCCCAAACATGTGGAGAGATAACGCAATTCAAGGAGCTACGCGAGAACACCTAGGCACTACACGAAATCGAGAGACCCCAGAGTGACCGCGCTGGCCTGTCCTGGACAAGCGAGGGAGTAAAAAGACCCCGGAGACCCCAGAGAAAAGCTAGAGAACACCGGAAAGGCCGAGGGATTAGATAAGGGCAGCCATGACCGATTTGCTCGGGCGAGAGATCGCGGAGAAGTGAGAGAGAGCAGAGAGCGCGAGAGAATGCAATAAGTCGAGAGAGCGCAGAGATCTACAAGAGACACGCCGATATGGAGGAAGTTTACAGAAAATGCAAGGAAGGGCAATACTATGGCTGGCCCTTTTTAGGGACCATCAAAAAGCCGGGTGACCAGGGCTGAAATACTAGGCGAGAGAGCGGGGTTTTTACAGAGAGGTCAGAGACGGCGAGGGTGTGCGTGTTGGAGTAGACGGCGGCGCCGGAGAAGGCCTTCGCCCCCATCCACCCCACGCACACGGCCCTGTGGACGTTTCGCCGACACCCGACACGTGAGCAACGCCACCAAGGGGGGCTGAAAACAGCGAGGGGAAGCCTCGCCGAGCTCTATGATGGGGCCATTGAGCACCAGGGGAGAAGGGCTGGCTAGCAGAGATCACTTCGGAATGGTGAAACCGAGCGAAAGAACGTTTTTCAGCGTTAAATTTCTCCTGAAAGCCCTGGAGGGCACGCTAAAGGAATTTCTTTAGGAAGATGCATCCGCTTTACGATATAAAAAAAGACCAAACTTCCGAAAAGCAGAATCACATCACCGAAAAAGTGCTAAAAACCACACAATGTCGATTATTAGACTTTTTAGGATGAATTCATTCTTTTCTTGCATTACAGGTCGCCGTATCGACTGTGGCAACGCCAAAATCCCGACAGGCCAAAATCCCAACAGAAAAAATCCCGACATTTTTTTCGCCGGCCGTTTTACGCATAAATGGCTGTAAAATGTCGGGTTTCTGGCTGTCGGGATTATGGCTGTCGGTATTTTGGCCTGTCGGGATTTTGACCAGTCGGGATTTTGCCCTGTGGACATTATGGCTGCCGGCATTCTCGAATTGACTCTACCCTCCTCCTCAAATGTCCCGGTGTGCGGTAGCCCCATTGTCATTAGCTATAACACTGTCCCGCGCGCCCGGGGCCGTCTGCCGTTTTTGTGTGTACCCTCCGGGCAACGAGGAGACCCGGCTCCGATTATGGATGCCCCGGTTATTTTGGCGGGTTGGCCATCTGCCAGCGCCGTCCGCGCTCGCTGTGGCCCCGGGCCACTTCTTGACCCGAGGTCCCGATCTGCCCCGAGGGCACACACGATGTGCGCCTTGCCCAGGGCAAAGCCTCGAGGGTAGCGATGACCAGGTGTCGCCGCGCGGCCTGTCGATTTATGTCACACACGCAAATAATGGTTGGGCGAGACGAGTTCGGGCCCTTTGGGCTTTGAAAGGGATTACGGGATGAAGATTTGGCAGGATGGGGGTCGTCTAAAAATCGGGTTAAAATTGTTTGAAAAGTGCAAAAGTTGCTAAAAAGTCTCTGTTAGCTCCCCGGAAAGCAAAAAACGCTCAAAAAAGAGAACCATAGATACGAGCTCAGAGAAAACCCAAATAATCTCTGCTGGCTCACCCCTCGCTTAAAAAAATAAAAGGCTAAATCGACATTTGGTTCTGCAGAAAAAGATCCGAAATCGCCTCTGCTACCCGTCACTTTCAAAAAACTTAAAATGACCTCTGCTAGTCTACCCCTCTCTTTCATGCAAGGCTGTTCCCAAAAAAAAACGCTTCGAGATCTCCAAGCGCTCTAAAAATTTATTCAGTGCACGTCAATCGAAATAACACCCCTGTTCCGCTGTCCATCTTCACAAATAACCTCGGCTAGCCTGCCTTACTCCTCAAACGCCCCTGACGCCAACTTCCGAAAAATTCCTTTATTACAGACACCAACTTCCGCAAAACGGTCGAGCTCGCCGGGGGGAAATGAAATGGAAATGCCGGGGGATAGATAGTTTTCACCAAGAAAAACACACGGGCAGTAAACGCCCGGAAATTATCAATGACACAAAGAGCACTAGCAAGAGATGACAAAAAGCACAAGTTTGCACCCAGTACGATCCCGCGCTTCTACAGGAAATTCTAGCGCATCATCAAAAATTCATTTTTGGTTTATCGGCCGTCGCGGGGGCCACGTTTATACTATGAACAGACACTGGGGGCCGGGTATTTTCTAAAATGGACTAGCTCCGGGGCGGGAAACGGTCGGCGACACCGAAATCCCGCACGCAAAAACACATTAGAATGGACGATCTCTTTTTGGACTGGTGTAGGTGGATCACATAGGTTTTTGGGGGAATCACAACTGTTTTTTCTGGGTTTGGATGAAATACTGAAAGGGATAGTGTATAGATATTTGCGAGGCTTATTTGTCGACCACCACGAAGTCGTCGTCCTTACGCGCGCGGCGTCGCACCTGAAAAACAAACAGTTTTAAAGCTGTAATTCGAAATGAAGAAGCCAAAAAACACATATCGAGAAAAACAACCTTTGGCACCGTTTGTACATCTCCACCAGCAGCCTGGACCTCTTCGACGCTCGTGCCGCTGCTGCTCTGAAAACCGGAAGTTCAAAGCCTTCCGATCAAACACAAACCTGGTCCTCATCTTCCTCCTCGTCGTCCAAATCCTCTTCATTCTGGTTTTCGCCGTCTCCGGCTTCCTCATCCTCTTCCCGTTCTTCTTCCACTTTCCGCGCTTCCGCTTCCGCCTCGTCGTCCGAACCGGCCTTCTCATCTTCTTGTTCAGCGTCTAAATGCTGATTCAAAAAAAGCTTCCGAATTCACTAACCGGAATCCTTATCCTTCTTCTTTTTGTCCTTCTTCGGCGCCTTGCCCACTGGGCGGTACTCGTACGTGTAGAAGGGCTTGAACGATTCGAAGAAGCCGCAGTCCTAGATGGAATTTTACAAAAATTCGATAAAAATCTACCTCGGTCAAGTTCGGTAGCACCCATAGATGGTGTTTGCCCATAGAGGCGAGCCAGATAATGCCGAAGAGGACCGTACGTACTGAAAAAGTGGGGATAGGCTTAGCAAATTTTTAGATATAAAATCTTCATAAAATAATGAAAACACCGCTTTGGAGACTAAAACTTACCAATCGCAATGATTACAATGGCGCCGAACGCCCCGATGCCGGTGAGTGACACGTAGTAGACGCCCTGTCGCAGCCATATTGGCCACAGCGGGAACAAGCAACCGACGATCGTGCCGAGCACTGAAAAACAACTTCTAGAATTCTGTAAAGAGCAACTCACCCATCATCAGCCCGATGACCTTCTTGTGCCACGGCGTCGGGTCGTACACCCAAACGTACACGTCGTTCGCATCGTGGAAGCTCTAATTTCAAAGAAAAACTAAATTTAATGCGCTTGCACTAACCTGGACCTCGTGCACCGCCAGCTTCACCTTCTTTTTCTTCTTATCGTCGCTGTCCTTCTTCTTGTCGTCTTCCTCGGCAGCAGTGTCGTTGACGCTCTCGTTGCCGTCATCGGAGCCCTTAAAAATTCGTTTTTAATTTTTACAAAATAAATGAAACCTTCTTCCCCTTCTTCTTATTCGCCTCGGGCCGGGGGCTCTGCTTGGCGTCGCTCTCATTACCCTTCTTCTTGTCCTTCTCGTCTTTCTTGTCCTTTTTCACGAGCTTGCGTACGCGGAAAAAAAGCCGATTCACGTAGAGCTCAACCATAAAGCTAAAAAACGGGAATCACTAACGGTTTCCAAAAACAAACCTGACACAAGCCTTTCTGTCCGGAAACCGCGGCTCGCCTTTAGCTTTCAGGCCATACTTCGAGTTGAGGAGCGTGTCGACGGCTTTCGAGCCTAGAAAAGACTTCTTTCAATCTTGTTTCGTTTAGATAAAAGCGTAGCAGATCGTTTTTGCAAAATCAAAAGGAGCAACAAGACATTTTTCTACCTTGAAAATAGCTGACATCATTCCCCTCGAAACGCGACGTGTCGCAGGGCGTGTTGAAGCGGACGTACTTCGCGATCGCCTCCACCTCCTTGTCCAGGGTGGCGTTTTGTTGTTCTTCTTCATTCTAGAACGATGAGATAATCTATTGCTTACATTGTCGAATCAAATCCAAAACCCGAAAAATTAAATACATTGGCTACCTTTTTTCGTCGTGGAGCCATATTTGAAGAGTCGAGAAGTGCGTTTAGTTCAGCGCTTCGCTGAATTGCGGTACAATTCTTGTATACAAAACTTTTAAAATGAAAAAGTCAGGTTTAACACATTGAAGTTGCAAGTTTAAAAATAAGGGGTTTCCGAATGATTACAATTCCGGAATCCGTAAAGCAAAAGTTGGCGTACAGGTGGTGCGAAAGTTCTGCAGTTTTACAACTTTTGATGAAAAATAAATAAAGTAAAAACATAGCGTATCGCGTATTTGTAATTGAAATAAAAATTTTTACGTCTTTTCTTGAGGGAAACGATAATACATGTTGCTTCAACAGGGCATGTAGGTTTGTTTTTCAACCGATAGATTTTGAAATGAGTAGCAAGATAAAGAGATAAGCTAGTAAGGTATCTCAGTTTTGCCATTGAATGATTAAGAACTTATTCCCCTTGCTTGAGGGAATAGGTTGTTTGCTTGAATTCACCAGGGAATGTTGATTTCTAGATCGACAAAATTTTTGTGTGGAGCGTCTTAAAAAGCGAACGCAGAAATAGGACATTGTTTCATATCCCAAAAAAAAAATAGTATCCCAAGTCTCCACTGGGTGGCTTCTTCTCGCGCTGACCCGATTTCGTAGCGATTTTCAATAGAGGGGAAACGGTGACACGCGAGCGAACACAGCAGCGACGAGAGGAAAATAGGTGTCCAGACCGTGGGCAATCGATCGTGGTGGGACCGGGGGCATGGATGGCAAAAGAACCAAAGAGAAGGGTTGACGTCGCGGAGAGCGGAACCGCGCCGCTGTTTCGACACCCCTCAATCGAGTCCGGGTGCGCAGGTGGCTATTTGCCGAAGACATGAAATGAGCGGTCAAAAGTTTAGCAGCGCCGCTTATCGATTTACACTTTGAATTCTGATTCTTTTCGTGTTGCCAAGAAATTGAGTTTACCAGTTTTTTTCCAGGGTATTTTCACCTGAAAATGGCGTCGATTCGGATGCCCCGCGATGATGAGGAGGCGCTATTGCCCGACTATGAAGATGTGGGTTTTAAAAGTATAGATTCAAGGTTTAAAAGGTTTTCTAAACGGTAAAAATTTCAAATTAACGGTTTTTCTCACTATGGAGACGTGAGGTTTAGATGAAGATTTAGTTGAACAGTTTTAGGAATTTTAAAAGGTTTTTTAAAAAGTAAAAACTTTTAAAAAGCAAAGCGTGACCAGGATATCTTAGTTTACAAAAGAACTGGCTTTCAAGATAAGTTCTGCTACTTTAAAAGCATGTTAGAAGCGTGCGTCGCGTTGGGTAAGCGCTTTTCCTAGCCGCAACCCGTCCGCAACGCGTTCAATGAAGTTTTGAAAAGTTTCTGGGCTTTTAGCAACTATTTTGAAAAAGTTTTTGACGAAAATCGCCCCAAAACCCCCATTTTCAGGCCGGGAACACCCGCACAGCCCAACCGACCCAAGCCCAGCGTCCCCACTTCTGGCCCAAGGACATCGAGGGGATGAACCCCGACGCGAAGGAGGGCAGCGTCAACTCGGCCCACGTCCATATTCGCATGGGTGAGTGCTGGAAATACAATTTTTATCGTCCAAAAAACCTTAGCATTCCTGCGCAAGGTGTTCGGCATCCTTTCCTTCCAAATCGTGCTCACCACCGCCATCTGCGCCGCCATCTACATGACGCCCGGAGTCAAGGGATTCGTGCAGAATAAGTAGGGTTTTTGGTAAATTTCTGGGGCAAACTAGCGGTGATTATTTGGGAAGGGCTAGCCCTATAAAAAAGGCTTTTTTGACGTGTTAAGCGAAAAACAAAAAAGTTTTGTGGCTGTTCTGCGTCAAAATCAGCACGTTTTTCTCGCAGCGCAAAGTAAAAACCATTTAACGATGCTTTAGGACGCTCATTTTGCCGAGGTTTTTCCATTTTAAAGGCAAACTACCACATATAATTTGCGCGGCCTTACCCACATTTTTCCAGCGGCTGGGTGCTGCTGATGACCCTGTTCGGCTCGATCGGCCTGATCATCGCCATGCACATCCACGCCCGAAACGTCCCCACAAACTACATCCTCCTCGCCTCGTTCACCGTCGTGCAGGCGTTGACGCTGGGGACACTCGGTGAGTCGAAGCGCCTTTTTTTTTCAAGCCCCCGGTTGAACCTGTTGGTGACGTTGCCCATCTAACGTCGCAACTCCGTTTTAAATCCAATTTTTAGTGTCCCTCTTCGAGGTCGACGTCATCCTTGAAGCGGCGCTGCTGACGACAGGTAGGCAGGAGCTCTAAAAATTTACCGTGTTGTTTCTACAGTAATCGTCTTCTCGTTGTTCGTCTACACGCTGCAGTCGAAGAAGGACTTTGTCAAGCACTACGCCATCGCCTACTCGTTCCTCGGTATTTTGCTGATGGCCAGCGTCTTCCAGGTGCGAATTTGAAGGGGTTTACGGATGTTTCGTTACTGAACAGCTCCAGGTCGGGGTGTAGCTTACAAGGCACAGTTTCGAAGTAAAAGATAGCGATCTGGAGCAATTTTTCGCGCTGGTTCGGAATATGTAATCGGTTTTTCCAGATCTTCTTCCACTCGCCCGCCTTCAACTTCTTCGTCAACGTCGGCGGGGCGGCGCTGTTCTGCCTGTTCTTGATGATCGACCTCGACCTGATCATGAACCACATGAATGCCGAGGACTACATCCTCGCGTGCATCACGCTCTACATGGACGTCATCAACCTGTTCATCCGAATTCTGCAGCTCGTCGCCGAAGCGCAGCGACAGTAAAAAAAAGATAAATACATACCGTAATCCCCTCCTACCGTAGCCCTGGCAATGTTTAGGCTTAGGCTTGGGCTTAGGCTTAGGCTTGGGTTTGGGATTAGGCTTAGGCGGAGGCTTAGGCTTAACCTGTTTCTGAAGCTCGCCCTAAGCCTAAGCTTGTTTTCTGACAATTCCCCTATATATTCCGATTCGCTCCTATCCACTTGTATCGTCTAGAGCACACTCCCCAATAACCTCTCACTGTTCGCCCTCCCCTCCCCCAAAACCCAAACCCGTGACTGTGATACGGTAGCCGGTTCCGAAACTTTCCGCTTTTCCGCGACTTTCCGTTTCGCCCCGGATCATTTTTGTGCGTGTTTTTTCTTGTAGTGACGCCCTCGTGGCCAACTGTGTACATAGTGTTCCCGCGTATGCATAAATTGTTTACTGTAGTTGAGTTTTTTAAAAACTTTTACAAAATCAATTTTTACATATTTATACATTTATATTACAACATACACAAGTGAATATTTTATTTTGTACCCGTAGTCGAACGAGATTAGGAAAAAAGCGAAAATTGGTGAATTCTGAAAAAAAACACCGGAAATTCGAGAATTTTGGTAACAGCTGCAAGGGCATACGGTAGGAATTGAGGGTTACGGTCTCCACAAATAATCAATTTTAGCTTTAAAGGGACAGTCACACCTCATTTTTCGGGTCCTAGAATGCTTTTTGGAGCTTGGAAACAGTTATACGAAAAACGGGGTTACGGTAACGAAAGAGGTTTTTAAAGGGACGGTGATAGGCTAGCTTTCGAGACCCTTCAAAAACTGAAAAGCTGGATCATATTAAAAAAAAGCCGATTTTAACGGCATAGTGACAGGCGAGTTATGGAAGTTGCCTTCCAATTGCCTTTAAAATGAAAAAGACGTCTAAGATTCGTTACTATAAAAAAGGGCCTAGAAATCTGTAACAAGTGCATAAAAGTAACAGCAATTTTTGATATAAAGGTGTCTATTAATGCGCGGTAATCGTCAGAATATGGGGCTGATTCTCGAGGGACGACGACGAGGAGGCGGGCACGATTTTCTTGCTTCGTCGTGGGACCCACGAGGTCAAGCTGAACAGGGCGGGCATCACGATCAGGCCGTGAAGGGCCCCGATCAGCACGACGAGCAGCATCGTCTTGGCGAACACCTGGAAGCCGGGATTTTCAAGGAGTTCTAGCGCCCCGGTCGGAATGGTAAAAATCTAGTTTTGGAGACGGTGGATTACAGATCTACGTTGATTTTTAGAGCGATAGAGAGCTCGTTCGAAAGCGCTAAAAATTCTTAACCGATTTTGAGTTCTAAAAAATGCGACATGACTACGGTAGCCGTCAAAAATGGATAAAATGGCTTACAACCGGAATCCGGCCATTCGAGGCTGATTTTGTCAAGCAACGTAATGATTTTGTGGTTTTTAATCGGTGCGTTTCCCCAGAATTTTTTGCTCCATCGGCTGAGCTATACAATGTTTCGAAATTGCACTAAAAACCACCTCGAATTCCGGCAAAAAACTTCAAAAATATACCTGTGACATGTGCAAATCGACGAGAAATAGGCTGAGCACGCAGAGGATTGTCGAGATGGACGCCTGAAAGAGTTAGAAATTTCGTATCTAGCGATTGCTCTCTCTCTCTCTCTCTCTCTCTCTCTCTCTCTCTCTCTCTCGCTTTCCCCCTCTCCCTCGTTCTCACCTGCAAAATCGGCAGCCCAACCGCAGATAATGTGTGTTCCAATCGTTGTGCCACAGTCAGCCCTTGCTTTCCTGAACCCAACAAGCTACAGGCTACATAATCCGGCCATACCAGTCTGGAAATAGTGATAGCTGATATGGGCCGGAATATCCACTGAGAAGCCGATCGACATCACTGTTGCCGACATCAGGATCGGGTCCAGATCGGCTCCCCACCACGAGACGAGACCGAAGACACCTGGAAGCGAGATTTTAGGGGAGAGTATAGCTGTCACTGTCTCTTTAAAGAGAGTAGGAAGGCCAATACGTGACCACTGCAAACAACCGGGCGTAGACAACCCCGCACTACGCCAAAAGACGTTTAACAACGCTCTGGAAGCGCGAAAAGCCTGCATTTGCTTGGCGCATACATAGCTTGTCTAAACCTAGTCGGGCGAAATGGTCGGTTCTCACAATTGCAAGCCCTTTTAAAGGGGCGGGGACACTGAAAACGTACCGACACACGTCGACAAAATCGCCGAGGTGGCCACGAAAAGCGTGGGCGGATCGGAGATGAACAACATGGTCACGCAGAACATGCAGCCGAGGGTGAGGAGGGCGGACTGCCAAGTCGTTGGCACCTAAAAAGTGTGCTTAGCAATCTACAGTAGTTCTCGCATTTTTATACGCGCTTATTTGGAGCGTCAAGATCTCAAACATTCAATAAAGCTTACCAAAGTCTCGATCAGGTCCAAAAATCGGGCATCGTCCTCGAAAACGGTGATGTTCAGGTGAGGATGCTAAAAGAAACAATTTTGATGGAAGGATTCCTAAAGAATCTCTGCTAACCCGCCTTTCCTAAATGATCGCTGCTAGCCTAGCTTTTCCTATAGACGCTCTTAGCCTGCTTTTGTTAAAGAATCTCTTCTAGCTTACCCGATCCGCCACCTCCCGCCACATGTTCAACAGGGTCGCCCTCGCCGACCAGTCGACCAACTCGGGGCCGTGGAAGGCTGTGATGAAGAAGAAGCGCTCGACGGTCAACCTGAGTAGGGTTGTTGAGCTAAAGGGACGATTGAGAGAGAGAGAGAGAGAGAGAGAGAGAGAGAGAGAGAGAGAGAGAGGGAGATAGAGAGAGCATCCTACCCCTCGCTGGTGTTCTTTGTCTGCAAGAAGCCATTCCAGAAAGCGAACTCGGGCCACGTCAAAAATTTTCCGAGCTCGTCTTCTGCCGGTTGGATTGGCCTGAAAATAGTACAATCCAAAAACGTGAAAAAACAGTACCCCGACTCCTCTTCCATATCCTCGGGCAGATCGGCGCTTTGCTGGAGGAACTCCTCGTAGTCTCTGAAAAATGCACGATTTTACAAGGTATTTAAGAAGGTAAAAAAGAGCGAGAGAGCGGGAGAGACAGAGAGATAGAAAAAATAAAGACTTTTCCTAACCTACCGCAAGAAAAATTTTGTAGAATAGGAGCCTAGAGCCGGGGGCAGACCTTCGAACTCCTCGACGAGCCGATTCAAGCGTTGTCGATCTTCGAAATTGCTAAAATAAAGATAGGAATCAATAAAATTACATTAATCCTACCGTATATTCCCCGGGTTGTTCACCAACACCCAGCAGGTCGCGTAATTTGGCGCGATGTACTGGCGTCGACCGTCAAAGATCTGGAAAGAGCAGGTTAGCAGAGATTCTTTAGGAAAGGCCAGGCTAGCAGAGAATCCTTAAGAAATTCTAGCCCACCTCTTGCATGTCACTTGACTTCAAGAAAAGCTTCTGCGGGTCCAGCTCGGCCTTGATGTTCAGCGTCCCGGTGATGGAGATGTACCAATACGCGGCGAGGAGGACGAGCAACGACACAATGGTGCACTTGTCGGTCAGAACTTTGCAGTAGATGTGGATCATTCTGGAAGAGAAAGCGTTTAGCGTGAGAGAGAGAGAGCGAGAGAGAATCCTTACTTCTTGGTTCCAGTGAACTTCGAGGAGTCCAACGAGTTCTCCGAGTATTGTCTCCGTTTCTCAAAGTCCTGCTCGATCTCCTTGGCCCTGCGCCTTTCATCCCGGATCTCCCAGCGGCCAATGATGACCATTAGGGCAGTAATGATTGTTAGCTAGAAAATTGGGTTGTTTTGACTCTTCCCAAGGAACCTCTGCTTGCCTACCCTTTCCTAAAGAATCTCTGCTAGCCTGCCGATTTCCTAAAGTCTCTTTGCTAGCCCGCCCCTTTCCTAAAGATTCTTCGCCAGGCAAGCTAGCAGAGATTCTCCAGGAGTCCCGTTTGTCGGCAAGGTCCCACCTGGAAAACCCAGTCCACCGTAACCGCCACCGCATTCCCGACGGAGAATAGCTGAATTTCAGGGGTCGGCGTGAAGGCGCCAATTCCGAATGCCAGCATGTTCGTCAGGGAGGTGATCGTCACCGAGGGGGCCGTCTCGATCTGGAATTGCAAACATTGCTTCTCATTTGTTGCCTCTCTTTCTCTTTCTCTCACTCTCTTACTCTCTCGCTCTCTCAAAGCGATGAGGCTTACCAGCATCTCCTTCAGCCTTGCCCTCAAATCCGCTTCCGGGTCCTCCGAGTCCGGATTTAGCTTCCTAAAAGACCATTGAAGGCAAGAAATAATTTTAATACCTCCGCTTATGACAAATCCGCTGCCAGGAGTTGACCATCAGAAACGCGTCATCAACGCTGATGGCCAGGACGAGGAACGGGGTCACGCACAAGATCGAGCCGAACCTGAAACACCAATTTAAATGGTTTTTGCGGTTTTTGGCTAAAGTTGAGCATGCCTGGCTTGCGTCTAAAATGGCGCAAAAACGCTAAAAACGACGTCAGCAGCTTGGAATTTCAAGGGACCAAGACACTAACCGAAAGCCAAGCAAAAACATGGCGCCCATCGTCGAGCCGCACGCCATGAATGGCATCACGCACGCGATCACGGCCAGTGGGATCTGAATTTGGAGATGTGGAAGCTCTAAACAAAGCCTAGGCCTAAGCCCAAGTCTGAGCCTAAACCAACCTTGTAAATGTGCCACTGATTTAGGGCCCTGGCCGAAAAGAAGAATGTGATGGAGGTGAAGATGACCATGATGGTGAAGCCGACGCCTGAACGATATTTTTGACTAAGCACCTGGCCCTCAAGAATCTCTGCTAGATTGCACACTTTTTCAAACTACCCGAATCCCCTAAAGAAACCTGCTAGCTTACCCAAAAACGGCAGCAAGCTGAGGCCGGCCCTGACGATCTCGGAGGTGATGAAGTTGTCGGTCAGCACTTTTACGCTGATTGCAGAGTATTCGGTGCTAAAAGAAGTTGGGTTAGGCTTAGGCTTAGGCTTAGACTTAGGTTTAACTTTAGGCTTAGGCTTAGATTTAACTTTAGGCTTAGGCTTAGGCTTAGGCTTAGGCTTAGGCTTAGGCTTAGGCTTAGGCTTAGGCTTAGGCTTAGGCTTAGGCTTAGGCTTAGGCTTAGGTTTAACTTTAGGCTTAGGCTTAGGCTTAGGCTTAGGCTTAGGCTTAGGCTTAGGCTTAGGCTTAGGCTTAGGTTTAACTTTAGGCTTAGGCTTAGGTTTAACTTCAGGCTTAGGCTTAGGCTTAGGCTTCGGTTTAACTTTAGGCTTAAGCTTAGGCTAACGTCGTAGAGATTTTCCAACCTATGCGAATACTCGACGATCGCCCTTTCGTAGCGCTTCAGGGCTTCTGGGTCGATCTCCTTCCCAATCTCCGCTCGAAAATGGAGGACGATCAGGCTGAGCTGGCGGAGGTTGTTGGGCAGTTGGTCCTGAATCGGGGAGCATTAAAAATAGGGAGCTAGCAGGGATTTTTTAGCGAACGCGGGCCGTCAGATATCCTTGAAAATTTTGCTTACCTCTTCATTGATCACCTGCACAGCCTCGGCGACTGACATCAGCTGCTCTGAATTCTTCTTTTCTCCAGGAACCGCGATCTGAAAGGTTTTTATCTCTCTCCTTCTCTTTCCGTCTTTCTCTCTCGCTGACGCTCTCTCACCCACCTTAACCCCAAAGAAGTTCGGATCCATGTAGAGCTTCCGGCCGAGTACGGTAGTGACCGGGTAGCCGAGGTCGACGTGCGGGGATCCGCCGGTTGAACCATTATTTAAGAACAGCCCTTTCTAAAAAATTTCGATACTTTCGCTCTCTCTCTCTCTCTCTTTCTCTCGCTCTTTCTCTCTTGCTCTCGTTCTTTCTCTTACCGCAAAATTCCTGACGGGCTCGTTGACGAGGCAAAAACCACGGCAAAAGTCCTGGAACGCCTTCGGGCCGTTGGGGGTATCGAGTCGGATCTCGGCGTTGATTTTGTCCAGCACCTGACATGTGGCTTTTTCGGCTTTAAAGGGAGCATGACAGCTAGCAGTCCAGCGAATTTTGATTTTGGTCCGGTTTTCCGGTTGCTTCAGCCAGGATTAGATTTTTTTGCAAAAAAAAACCTCAATATTTCTCTTCTTCCTCCGTTTTTCCTGCCCTGACCGCCCGATCCGGTTGGGGTGACCCGTTTCTTTTCCCCGGAAAAATGTTATGACGACACGGTTTCGGGGGGGAAGAGCATAAAAAAGACCCCTTGACCTTCACACCATTTCTCTCTGGCTCTCTCTCTCTCTCTCTCTCTCTCTCTCTCTCTCTCTCTTTCTCTCGCTGTCTGCTAAACAAGCAATCCAGATACCGTGCAGGAAACCCGGAAATTGATAGTAAAGCGGACGGAATTGAGGTGTAAAATCTTTCAAGTAGCTTTGGTCTGAAAAAGGTACTCTCTCTAGCTCTTGCTCTCTCTCTATCTCTCTCTCATTCTCTCCCTCTCGCTCTATCTCCCTCTCGCTTTTCTCAGCATTCCCCAATTACCGTACCTGTACAGTCTCGTTGAGGGCAGCCACGCTAAGCAGATTATCCCCATTCTTCGGCCGGATGAAGGCGTAAACAACCTTTGGCTCCCCGCGATCAGAGAAGAAGCTTTCGTAGACCTGAAAGAATGGACAATTTTTTCGATAAAGGGTTTTTCCTAGCTTGCTTTCCTCCTTGAATTCCCCAAGAATCTCTGCTAGCCAGCCCCAGTAACTCTAATCCCCTGAAAACATTCGGCAAAACCCTCCTGACTGCCTGACTGGTCTTGATGCCAGGGGGGGGGGGGACAAATTTACCCGTCAATTGGACCAGTTCTACTCCCGGGGGGCTGCGATGAGCAACAAGACACGGAATACAACAAATTACACGGTCCCGGGGCTTCAGAATCGATTACGCCAGGTTAAAGGGGGTGTGACAGGAAGGAAAAATGGAAAAATGTCGATATACGATAGATAAGGTAAGCTGTTGCCTAAGCCTAAGCCTAAGCCTAAGCCTACGCCCAAGCCTACGCCCAAGCTCAAGCCTGGGCCTAAGCCTAAGAGCTTAATCCTAGCCTGAGCCTAATCCTAAACCTAAGCCTAAGCCGAAGCGTAAGCCGTAGCCTAAAAACATACTTACCTTCAACTCCTGCCGGCTCCTCGCTCCATAAGGCGTAAAATCCGAAATGTTGTTTTCCATTTCCCGGAACGGGATGACCAGGGAGAGGCCGAGTGCTATTAGTGAGCTCACCTAAAAATGCTAAAATCAAAAGACTCCTGAAAAAAACTACCAAAATATAGGTCCATGGCCGGTTGCAAATCGAGTCTCCCACCCACGCGAAGAACCATTGGGTTCCTGAAAATGTTTGTTTTTTGTATATAGAATTCCCTAAAAATCTTTGCTAGTTGGCCTTGCCATGCAAAAAGTAAGCAATTCTCAGGAAAAAAATGAAAAATATACCTCGAATAAATAACGTATCCTGGCCCTCATGATGCCCTTTCGCTGGGTCCCGCATCGACCTCCGAAGCGGTACTGTAGACTCGTCTGCTGGTGCTCCTTTTAGGGGTCAAAACAATGGCGGGGTTGACCCCTTGCGGTTGGCTGTGGCTGACTGTTCGCAGGTGTATCACGGAGTGGCTCGCTTTTCTCGCGCCTTTCTCGTGTCTGTGTGCAGAGGAGCCGAGCGGAACCCTGAGGGCGAGCCTGAGGTGGGGAGGCTAAAATTTGGCATTTGTAAAGTTCTCTCTCTCTCTCTCTCTCTCTCTCTCTCTCGCTCTGGCTCTCTCTACCTCACTCTCCCGTCCAACAAATCAAACGAAGACGTGAAAATCGAAATATTTTATGTGAAATGATACAGAAAAACTGGAAATGAAGATTGCTGGGCCAGCTAGCAGAGATTCTTTAGGAAAGGGCAGGCTAGCAGAGATTCTTTAGGAAAGGGCGGTCTGGCTGAGATTCTTCAGGAAAGGGCAGGCTAGCAGATATGCTTTAGGAAAAGCGCGGACAGCAGGGATTTGTTAAGAAAAGACAGGCTAGCATAGATCCTTGCGGAAAACTGGCCTGTCAGTGTTGCTGTTGCTCAAAATACCTGCCATTCACGACAGCGGGGGTCACTTTATAGGGTGGATCTTTCGAAAGGGGCGGATTGTCAGGAGGAACAGGGCACGGGATGCTTCAAGTAGACGATAGAGCGAAAGGCAGAAAGAGAGCGAGAGAGAGGGAGTGGTGCTCCTCGAAATATCAACCGGGTCACTCCCTGCCGCTACCTCAAATACAACTGGATATTTCGGGGATGCGCCAGACCTCGTCGTCCAAAGCAGCCACACTTGAGAATGCCCTGTCCTTCAATGGCAGGAAAGAGAGCGAGTGAGAGAGAGAGTGGGAGAGAGAGAGAGAGAGAGGGAGAGAAAGAAATTTTAGAGAAATTGACACAGAAATACGAACGGTCAGCGCTCGAATGACGAGGAGGATGGCAGGCTGGCGACGATGGCGAGAGACGAGAGCCCGAGCCTAAGCCCAAGCCTAAGCCCAAGCCGAAGCCTAAGCCTAAGCCTAAGCAAACCTAAGCCAACCTAAGCCTAAACCTAAGCCTAAGCCTAAACCTAAGCCTAAGCCTAAGCCTAAGCCTAAGCCTAAGCCTAAGCCTAAGCCTAGGCCTAAGCCTAAGCCTAAGCCTAAGCCTAAGCCTGGGATAAACTGTAGTTGGATCACTGAAGCGCCACTAAAGCAAGCGTGCAGAAACCCTTGAGGAGAATTTTTCCGGAAATGAAAGATAGACTTACAGACAGAGACACAAACAGACAGACTGACAGACAAACGACGAAATAATAGGATCCCGGTGGTCACACCGCGCCCCACTTGACGGTCACCATTGCCAAACAACCCTAGAAAATTCCTCAAAGCGATAGAAATTCAGGATCAAGGGGTTTAAGGGTTTTTGCGAAGTGGGGCTCACGAAGCGGTATGCGAAATTTCCGCCGGAAACGCGGGATCAGCTGGGTGCAAGGGTGCTTGAGCCTGTCGCAGGTCTGGCTAGATCGGGAAATTCGGGTTTGGCAGCGGCTCAGGTTGGGCTTAGACTTAAGCTTAGGTTTTTGCGTAGGTCCCAGGCTTTAGGCTAGCTTACACTTTGGCTTAGTGTTAGGCTTTGACTTTGGCATAAGCATATGTTTCGGCTTAGGTTTGGGTATGTCAGGCCAGTCTTACGATTAGACTTAGGCTTAGGCTTCGGCTTAGTCATAGGATTAGTCTTAGGTTGATGCGTAGACTTGGGCTTAGGCTTAGCCTTAGGCATAGGCTTCGGCTGCGGGTCTAAAAGATAGCAGCGATTGAAGAATTCGGCTTCATGCCTATGATATGAGAAGCACAGCAAGTTCCGGTAGAGCCAGCCTTTGATGGATTGATGTCAGTTTTTGGAGACTGGCATCCAATTTTTGGAACTTAATGGTGTCACTTAAATAGACTGTAGCTAATAAAGTAAAGCAAGCAGCTTAAAAAGCAAGTAAAGTCGCCTCGCGACTTCAAAATTCTAAGCCCAAGCTCAAACCTAAGCCTAAAATCTAGGGATCGATACCCCCCAAATTTCTGAGCCGAGAAATCTGGAATGCCATGCCCCCTGTGGCTGGCAAGAAAATGAAAATTGAGCGAACAGTGTCCTTGTGCCCTGAGGGAAAACAGGGCGGAGCTCGAGAGAGGGGAATGGCGGAACAGAGCTTCTTCTTTTCTCTCAAATAACCTTTTTTCGTTTCCCCCATTTACCATGTCGTGGAGAGGGAGAGCGAGAGAGAGAGAGAGAGAGAAGGAGGGAGTTAGAGAGAGAGCGAGAGAGAGAAACGATCAACTTTTCGGGAATAAATCAGCTCGCTCGATCTTTAGAGAGCCTCCTTCCTGGCAGTAATCCCATTATATGTACCGTGCTGTGTATTGTTTTGTTGTTCTGCCTCAGATATTCCCTAAGCCGTAGAAAATGGAGGAAAATGGGTATTGTTTGTTTGCTATTTGGGAGGAGACACGGCGGAGAATCTCCTAGGACTAAGCCTGAGCCTAAGCCTAAGCCTAAGCCTAAGCCTAAGCCTAAGCCTAAGCCTAAGATATCAAATCATGCAAATTCAAGATATAGATCTTCTACACGGGGTTGTTTTGGGATCTCCACTTCTGCGAACCCTCGAAAGTGTCAATCCCTGCCCCGGCTTACGGCTTACGACAGGTTTTTTGGACCCCTGAGACTCTGACGAGTCGGGTTGGCAACAACAACAAGCCTTTCGAGGAGTAGGTCGGTGATTCTGAGGTCGCGAACGTGGTTTTAAAGGGACCTGGAAGGAAGGGGGCAGCAGAGACTGGTTGGGAGGAGGAGAAGTAGCAGAGATTACTTAGGAAAGGGCAGGCTAGCAGCCTTTCTTTAAGCAAGATAGGCTAGCAGGAATCATTTAGGAATGGTTTTCCCATGCCCATCGCTAAAATCTCACCAGCCTACGGTACCAGTGATTCTTGCCTGCAACTTGGCGAACAAATGCCCAGGAATGGGAATTTTTTTAGGGTCTCCAAGATAACCAGCTGGCCGCTGGATACGGGTTGATTTTTCCGGCGAATTGAACAAGTTCGTCGATGCGGGGTGATCGGGCGTGTGACTGTGTATTTGTCAGAGGTGTTCACTGACGTTTTTGGACGTAACTTTCAGGGGGCTGCGAAGGGTGAGAAAGATAAAAGTAGCTCCGACTCTTCAACCTAGGCCTAGGCCTAAAACTGTGCCTAAGCCTGAACCTAAACCCAAGCCTAAAAGAAACCTCTGTTTATCTACGACTTCAGTCTTGTCAATTTAAGTGCTTCTTTACTTCACTTCCTCCTAGATGAGTCAGACTATTTTGAAGTGAGAAAGGCATCAAAAACAACTAGCAGATGAGCAAACACTGAATGAGAGAGAGAGAGAGAGAGAGAGAGAGAGAGAGACAGAGCGAGAGACCAAAAATGAACGGCCTGCCACAGACGGTGATCTTCAATTGTTTGTAGTTTCAGCTGTTGATCCGCATCTTTCTCTCCCTCTCCCTTTCTCCCTCCCTCTCTATCTCTTTCTCACTCTTTTCTCCTCCTTGTCGAGTGTTTTCTAAGATTTGCCATGTCGTCCCCCGCTTTTCCTAATTTCAGCAGCCGCAGATATGAGGAGAAAGCGTCCCGGTCGGGTGAGGAAGACGACCTCGCCCTCTCTCTCTCTCTCTCTCGCTCTCTCTCTCGTTCTCTCCTTCTCTCTCGCGCTCTCTCTCTCTCTCTCTCTCTCTCTCTCTCTCTCTCTCTCTTTCTCAGCTGTTGTCCCCTCAGGGCACACAATAGAAAAGACACCCTCCTCCCCGATCAAATATCAATTTTATCAAAAACAGGTTGTCGGGAACCGTAGATCATTAGGCGGATTGGCTTATGTAGCTTTCGACCTCAAAATCATTAAATTGGGCCGTTCTCATTATGATTTTCTTAATCTACACCAAAAACTACATAGCCTAGAAAATTTTTTTGTGAAAACGAGAGAGTTGAGAGACAGCGATAGATAGAGATAGAGAGATGAGCGAGAGAGCGAGAGCGAGAGAGAGAGCGAGAGAGAGAGCGAGAGAGAGAAAGTTATTGCGTCCTGTGTAGCGATCCATGTTTTTTTCTATGCAAACTTTATTAGGCAACGCTCTACGAAAAGGCAACACAAAAATGACAAACACCATTTTTTGTAATTAATGCAAATTTGTGGGTTTTTCGGGGTTTTTATAACCTAAAAAGGACGGTTCGTTTGGAGATCAAACACTATTTTGTATAATGTGTATGGTAAAGGGGAGTGGAAGTGACAGGGAAATATTGGTGAGTACATAAAGCGCCAAAGAACAGATGAAAAATGCAGTGAAATTCCCGGAAAACCTGGGATTCGGAGTGTCCCGGAATTAGAATTTGGGGGTGGAAAATTGAATGGGGGGCGACAAAATACAAACGACGGCTATGGAAAATGTGAAAATTGTAAAAATGACATTTATGCTGATTTGGGGGCCGGCAAAACTGGAAACCTGGTTTTTAAGGGGCCGGGAAGTCATGGATGGGGAAAAATGGGAAAATAAATTTTCTAGCACCTTAAAAATACTAGATAGAAAGAAAATAAGGGGATGAATGCGAATTGCAAAAAAACGATAGCCTAGGAAATGGCCAGATGGGGGAAGGAAAAAAGTTATTCTCTCTCTCCCTCCTCTCTATCGTTCCCTCTTACGGTCTCTCGCCTTCTCTCACACACACTCTCTCTCTCTCGCTCGTTTGATCTCTGAATTATGCATTTAAAAAAACCAAACACATTGCTCTGAATCGAGATTAAAGGAACGGTGAAGTCAATTTTCCAGCTTTCTGAATTTCTCAAAGCTCCGCAGTCGTCGCAAAAAATTGCGGCTTTTATTTACTGCTGTTACTACCGTAATCTGTACCAAATTCTATTCATCATCTAGTTAAAATATTTCTAAATTGCCTCTGCTAGTTTCACTTTCGATGTTTCACCGTTCCTTTAATGAGCATATTATCTGTAGCCAAGCCGGGAATGGGGTCCTGCGCGATCCGAGGAAAATTTAAAGGTGCAGGGACAGCAGTACGGTAAGGACCATGACGAGGGCAACATTTAGGGTGGAGGCCGAGGAGATGGTGACGAGGGGAAGGTTTTCGTGGTACTCGGGCAGCCCCAGGGCGTTCTGGGTTTCGTTTTGCTGCTCGATCACCTGGAAATGGAAATCTAGTTCGAAGCCGAAGTGAAACCTAAGCCTAAGCCTAAGCCTAAGCTTAAGCCTAAGCCTAAGCCTAAGCCTAAGCCTAAGCCTCAGCCTAAGCCTAAGCCTAAGCCTAAGCCTAAGCCTAAGCCTAAGCCTAAGCCTTAAGCCTAAGCCTAAGCCTAAGCCTAAGCCTAAGCCTCAGCCTAAGCCTAAGCCTAAGCCTAAGCCTAAGCCTAAGCCTAAGCCTAAGCCTAAGCCTAAGCCTAAGCCTAAGCCTAAGCCTAAGCCTAAGCCTAAGCCTAAGCCTAAGCCTCAGCCTAAGCCTAAGCCTAAGCCTAAGCCTAAGCCCAAGCCTAACAATCTTAAGCTAAGCCTAAACCCACCTGATTCTGCTGCAGCTCTGCCGTCAACCGATTGTAGGGCATCCGGACCTTTCCTAAACGACACCATTTCTACCGTATCCCTTCTACTCACGGAGCGGCTTAGCAGTGTCGAGATTACAGTAATCCCCGCGGCAATAGATGACCAGGACCTATAGCAAAACTTTATTGTCGTAATCGAGTGGATACCCGAAATCCCGAGCCGAGATTGACGGTGGTGACGCCCCAGGGGAGTTTACGGTCGATGACGTCTTCCGAGAAGACTTCCGGGCGGACACCCAGGTTCGCCGCGCAATCGCGGAGGTTTCCTGGAAATCCTAGGTTTTGAAGGGAGCGGGACAGCAGAGGATTCTCGTTTTCAAGGGATGCGCAAAGCACAGAAAGAAAATTATAAGCAAGAAACTACGCTTCCAAATCCCTTTAAACCCTTGATAATTACCTGCGAATTTGTGCGTTCCGTCCATCATCATCTGGCGGAAAGTGGCGGCGATGCAGGGCCCTTTGCACAGCACTTGCCAGCTGAAATTGTAGAATATTTATGCGTCTCTCTCAGTCCCTCTCTTTCTCTCTCTCTTTCTCTCCCTCTCTCTCTCTCTCGCTCTCTCTCTCTCTCTTTCTCTTCCTCTCCCTCCCTCTCTCACTACTTACGTATCATGCGCATCAGTACAAGGCGGTGGCAACGGCATCCGCATATTGGTGAACACCCACGGGTACAGGTTGTACGGGCCCGTCTAAAGTTTTGGCATTAAAGGGATTGGCAAGCCAAATTCTTGGAATCTCCAGCCAGCGGCAAGCTAGCAGAGACCCTTTAGGAACGTGGAAAACCCACCCTCAAACCCGCGCGATCCATGCAAACGTAGCACATCCTGTACTCCTCGTCGTCGGGCTCCATGTTGACGTTGGTATCTGGAAATTTGCATAGAGATTTGCCTCTGTCGCTCTCTCTCTCTCTTTCTCTTTCTCTTGCTCTCTCTCTCTCTCTCTCTCTCTCGTTCAAATACCAAAAAACCCAACCTATCGTCTCCCTGCCCGGGTCCGGAAAGTCGCGTAGTGGGCGCTTCAGAAAGTCCTCATTTGACTAGAAAAAAAGTTTTTTTGAGGGTACGGTATGCCTACTATACGCCACTGTAGGTTACGGTAGAGCTACAGTACCCAAAACCAAAAGAATCACTCACAATCTCCTGAAAATCCGGATACGTGCTGGGGTGTGTGGGGGCGTTAGGGTTGGGCTCGAGGCCGAACTGAAAAGTTGGAAATTTTTATTTTTTACGGTAGCGCCGACTTTGTACTTTTAATTTTAATGTTTTTTTCCCCGCGTAGTTTAATGCCACCGCTACCGTACCCATTGCCAAAACGTGATCCCGTGGCAGCAGACGGCATAAAAGACGATTACGGCAAATATCCTCGTCGATCGCGATAGGGCGGCCATTCCTGCAATTTGCACAATTTGCATAAATTGTTTTGTATAATTTACATAAATTTTGCATAAATTTTCAATCATCATAAAATGGAAATTCCAGAAAAACAATTGTGTAATTTTGGTGAGTCAGAAAATGCTCGGAATCGATAGCCTATGCCGCGAATTTCGTGTTTTTCCGGCCGACGTTGTGTAATGCAGATTCGGTTGCGAAATTTGGGTGCAAAGGTACAAAAAAAATGTCATTTTTCGGGTTTCAGGGTTACTGTAGAAAAAGCGTAAGGTAAAGCCGTGTTTTTTCGATTTCCAGAGCGCTCCGTTAAAGTACAAAAAATCATAATCGCCTGCGGAGATCTTATTTGCATAAAAACAACCCTGCTGAGCGGGGTAAACACGCGGAACAACGGCCCAAAAATAATTTTGGGATAAGGTTTTGCAGGCAAAAACTTTTAGGTTGGGATGGCTGATCCGTTGCCTACCGTAACCCCGGAGTTGTCCGTAAGTTCGCGTAACGGAATCCTAGCCATAATCCCGACAGCCAAAACCTCGACAACCAGACCGCAAAAATCACATTTTGGCTGCGGAGATTTTCGTTGTCGGGATTATCGCCGGAATTTGATGGCAAGCTAGCGAGGAATTTTAGGGAAATGTCCGCAGATGGATGCCAAAATATCGTACTTTTGCACAAAAACTAGTTGCGAAAATTCGTGGGTAAAGCCGACGTGCCGTTGTTCACCGAAATGAATATTCCGGGCGGACGGTTGGCCTCGGCCCACCAGATCGTAGACATAGATAGTGTCTGTATAGGGTCTCGGGGCGGGGGGTTGTTTGGAGCCGCGGGGGGCCCGGGCCAGATGACCTTTTTCGAGGCACACGCTACGCCGACAATCTTTTCATATATCGTGCTATCTTGCCAATCTGTTTGGCTTCTTCTGAGGTGCCAATGGTGCCCTAGACCCTCGTCGGGTGGAAGAGAGAGAGACAGAGAGAGTGAGCGAGAGCGAGCGAGTGCGAGAGAGCCAGACAGAGAGAGAGAGAGAGAGAGAGAAAGTGAGAAAGAGAGAGCGTGAGGGAAACCCAGCGCCTGGCGTACCGATACGTACCGAATCGAAAAGACATTGGCATTAACGCGATAGCCAAAATTAATCCACCTTAAACCAGCTTAAAAAGGTACAGTATCTTTAAGCAAAGCACTTTGGGGCCTTACCGTAACCCTAGAACCACCAAAACCGAAAAAAATCAGAGATTAGGGTTTGTCTAGATGATTCCAGACGGGCTCTGGCGTCTGACATTTTCGGGGGGGGGGGCGGTAGCGGCGGGGGGGTCACCCCGATTTTTTCATATATTCCTATCTAGCCGTCTATCAGGGAGTCTGCGGACGTTCGGGGGTACCATTGCGGAACCAGTGATAAGGACAGGGCGGCCACCGTAGCACATCGAAAATTGGAAAATGACGGAGACCGGAAATTTGACGATTCGGGACCTGGTAGACGATGAGTCAGTGTGTCTGGGAACGTACAAAGTATCATTTCGTAAAGATCCAAAGAAAAATTGGGAAATTGGCGATGCTAAGGGGACTGACTGAGTGAGAGAGCGAGAGAGACAGAGAGAGCGGGAGAGAGACAAAGACAGAGTGAGACAGGGAGCGAGAGAAACAGCGAGGGAGAGATAGCTAGATATCAAAATATGCTAATATCTTCGAAAACAAACCCGATCAATTGCAGCTTTTCGTGTGCGTGAATTTCGGGGAATCGCAAGTAAACTGGCAGTCGCCGCAAGCGCCCAATGATAGCGATCAGGAAAACAAGGCAGCTGTAGGCTTTGGGTTTATTTATACGGCTGGTGGGCTCGAAAACCAGAGCGCCTGAATGTCAATGTTGAGCCCTGATCCACGGTTTTTAGGCTCCATGGAAGCCAAAATCTATGGAAATCACGCTTCATTTGCCTTCAGAAGTACTTTAAATGGAATGCAGTTGGAATCGAGCGACTGAATGGAAATGGAAACTCGTGGAAACTCCTCGCGAATCGGGAAATGGGAAAAGTGGAGAATGCGCAGCTGGGGGTCGAGCGCCCATCCACCGTAACCCCAATGACCAAATCGAGGCACCGCCCAATTTGGGGCGGGACTCAGGCTTCGAAACGGGTAAGCATCTTTTCTTTAAAATTTTAAAGGAGCCGACAGGCCAAGTACGTGACCAAAGCCTAAGCTTAAGCCTCTTCCTTAAAAAGATTCTAATTCTTGAGTCTCAGGAGGATCCTAAGCCTAAGCCAAGCATAAGCTAAGCCTGACCCTAAGCCTACGTTACGCCTCAGCATAAGCGTAAGGTAAGCTTAGGATTACGTCCTACGATCTAATCCTAAGCCAAAGCCTAAATCTAGGCCGAAGCCTAAGAAAGATCCTAAGCCTAAACCGGAACAGAAGCCTAGCCCTAGGTCTACCCTACATAAGCCTAAGTCTGGCCCTAAGCAAAGCCTAAGCCTAGGCCTAAGCCTAAGCCTATAAACCGAAGCCTAAGCGTAGCCTAAACGAAGCCGAAGCCGAAGCCTAACCTAAGCCCAAGCCTAAGCACAAGCCTAAGCTTCAGCCTAATCCAGGGCCTAAACCGGCCAAACGCAACTGAATTGACGGCTGCCCCATTCAAATCGTTGCGCCGATCAATTGGGGGTGTAGTCCTTGTCTTTTCGGGTCCAAAACAGAGAGACTGTCCGCTGGGTCGTTAGCTAAATGGGACTCGGATGGCGAGGGGAGAGTGAGAGAGAGAGATAGATAGGGAGGGAGGCATGCTAATGACTATCGGACAATCGAGTAGACTCATCGAATCGCGACGAAAAGGAGGGATCGCAATCCCCAAAAATTATACCTAGACAGAAAGCGGTTAACTCCTTTCATGTCTACTCAATCGCTGGGAAATCGGCGTGATTTGCTGCCCCAGGGCTACGTAATTGGACGCACGCACGCGAATGGCACGGGGCGCGTAATTCTCTAGACGCGTGTCACCGCAGCGTTGAAGCATTAATGATAGATGGTAGGCCTAGCTTGGCTTGCTTAGGCGTAAGTGCTTAAGCTTTGTCCGCCAGCGCCCGATAAACGCCTAAATTTAAGGATTAGCTGTATGCGTTAATTGGTGCGGATCGTAGCCGTCTAGGCCTACTCTCTCACGACGGGTCCATTTTCGAGCTTGCCCTTTAAATCCGGAAAATTCAGGATTTTTCGAAAAGTGACATCGAAAATGTTTCGGCTGAAGGCCGTTTTGGAAATTCTCTACCGTACCCCCAGACGCCCATAGATGCCTCACGTAGGCCAGGCAACTTTCGAGAAATACGACTTTTTCGGCTGTCTGGGCGCACAGCTGTGGCCAAACTCTGTGATGGTCAGCCCGACTTTTCAAGGGCCGCATTTGGCTTTTCGACACCCCCACCGCCACCTGCACTTCGGTCGTGTAATGGTGGATGGTTCTGGAAAAGTTTGGCCGGCTATCTAGTTGGCTGAATGCAAATTGAAGACAGGGACGGGGAGCATACGCCTAAAACCCCTAAGCCTTAGCCTAAGCCTAAGCCTAAGCCTAAGCCCATGCTACGCGAAAGCCTCAGTCTAAGCTTAGGCACAAGCCCAAAACAAAGCCTATTCTTAGCGGGGGAAATGGATGAATTTTGGAAAATTCGGGGGAATCGGCGTAAACAGTTCGGGCCGCTCCGAAACTGTCGCCCGGGTATAGCTGGCGAAGAACAACAATTTTTCGGGTGGATGATAGTGATGGAGGGAGAATGCGAGAGATAGCGTTAGCGAGAGCGAAAGAGAGAGCGAAAGAGAGAGAGAGCGCGAGAGAGAGAGATCAAGGAAAAGAAGAAGCCGATACGGTTGGAAGCGGCGGGTGTAAAGAGACGCAACAAGGAAGTGAGGGGAAGCCTAAAAATCTGCTACGGATAGGTAGCAGAGATTCTTCAGGAGAGGGCAGGCTAGCAGAGATGCTTGAGAAAAATTCCTGCTGAATTTGAGTTGCAGTGAAGCTTCCACAGAACCCCCGGGCCGGCTTCTCCAGCCGACCTGTGCCATCAATTAGAGACCGCGAATTGAAAGCATTTGGATGCCCCGAAAAATTCGCTAGATCAAAAAGTGAACGAAAAACGGTTATCCTTGTTCTGAACTAGGCTAATTATAGGGGGTTTCCTGTGAGAAAATAGCATGCGGAAAATTTTTCTGCGGTCAGGCCTTTCCTAGAGAATCTCTGCTAGCCTGCTATTTCCTAAAGAATCTCTGCTAGCCTACCCTTTCCTAAGGAATCTCTGGTAGTCTGCCCTTTCCTAAAGAATCTCTGCTGGTATGCCCTCCCAACCCAAGCAGCTCCCTTGAAACCTATTCAAAATCCATTTTTGCACAATTCCACTCATCGCAAAATTCGCCCACCGTCATTTCCTGTGCGAGTGCCCCATCCCATTCTTTGGCCCAAATTCCACAGCTGGCGGTGGAGTGCAAAAAAGCGCGGAATTGATCGATCGAACTTCCGGGCAGATGTAGTGGCTTTTACCCGAAGACAGAGGGAGAGCGAGAGAGAGAGAGAGAGAGAGAGAGAGAGAGAGAGAGAGAGAGAACAAACGAAATGGGTTTTCACAGATCAAAAGAGTGGAAAAGCTTTTGAGTGAGCTTCTGTGGGAACGGCTGCCGCCAGACACACGCTTTCACAGCTGATTTCGGGCTGAGTGGGCACGAAAAAGCAGAAAATACGCATCTCGCTCTCTCGCTCTCTCTCTCTCTCTCTCTCGCTCTGTACGGTCTGCAGGTTTCTGTCATTTTCCTACTAATTTTAAATCAGCGAAAAGTAAAAAATCAGGAATCAAAACCTCGGCTGCAGACGGGACTCGAATGCGGGTCGCTTTCCTGACAAGAGAGAACTCTACCAATTAACCACCGGATTTTCAGATCCATTTAATCCAATAAATGATTTATTTGAGTAGTATATATGTTTTCTTTATACAAAAAATATCCCTAAAAGAGATCATCAAAGCTTGGATTTCATCTTTTGCTGCTCGGCATCGCGTAGCAATCGGCGCAGAATTTTTCCAGATGGCGCCTTCGGAATCTCGTCGACAAACTCCACACCGCCGGTTAATTGTTTGTAGGAAGAGACTTTTTCTGAAATAACTAAGTTATTAGGTCGTTCTTAGTCTACTTCAAACGTTTTTAGGCATAAGCCGAAGCATAAGCCTAGGCCCAAGTCCAAGCCCCAGCCTAAGCCAGCTGCTAAAACTCACGCTTCACAAAATTTACGATATCCTGGGCTTTCAGTTTGTCGTCGGCGGCGACGATGAAGGCTTTTGGGGCTTCACCTGAAAAGCAGGTTCTTGATAAACCGAATAGCGTATACAAACCCGTTCTCGAGTCCGGAATTCCGATAACAGCAGCGTCGCGTACTCTAGGGTGGGACAGGAGAAGATCTTCGAGCTCGGCGGGCGGGACCTGGATTCGGAGACGTCGTGGAAGAGGCAGAGAGAGAGAGAGAGATAGAGAGAGAGAGAGAGCGGGAGGGAGAGCGAGAGCGAGTGAGAGAGGGAGCGAGAGCAGGATTACCTGCAATCCCTTGACTTTTATCAACTCCTTCAGTCGATCAACAACAAAAAGATTCCCGTCCTTGTCCAGGTAGCCGATGTCGCCTGAATTTTTATAAAACGGTTCACAAACCTGCCTATATCTAAAAATCTAGGGGACTACGTGCAATACCCATGACAGTTTTTGAATCAGAAAAATCACAAAAACACTATTTCATAAAAGTCATGGTTCAAATTTTCTTGGCTTCTCCTACCTGTGTGTAGCCACTGGTCTTTGTCGATGGTTTCGGCGGTCGCTTCCGTACGGTTCAAGTACCTGAAAGATTTTGGGTTAGATTTAGGCTTAGCCTTGGTCTTAGGGCTAGGCTTAGGCTTAGGAGGCTTAGGCTTAGACTTACCCTTTCATCACCGTTGGTCCTTTGACCCAGATCTCGCCGCGTTCCCCTCGCTTGCACTCTTTGCCGCTTTTCAGGTCGATTATCTAAAAGTAATGTACGTCACTTTTTGAAATTCTAAAATTATTTTTTGTTGAAAATAATTTACGAATTTACCATTTGCTCAAAATTAGCCGCCAACCGTCCGGCCGAGATCGTCGACTTTGCGCGGGGCACAGGGAGGTGGGACACCATTCCGCACTCTGTCATGCCGTAGCCTGGAATTGGTGAGTTGGGAGAGGGCAGGCTAGCAAGGATCCTTGAGGAGCAGGGCCGAAGCGAGCTAGCAAAAATCTTTGAGGAGGGCAAACTGGGATGAGGCAAGCTAGCAAAGATCCTTTCGGACCACAGGCTACAGCGATGCAGGCTAGGGGGGGATTTTTCAGGATGAGCGCGGGACCGGAGGGAGGAAACTAGCAGAGATTCTTAAGGAACTTACCCTGCCCGAAGAATCGAATATGCTTATGCTTATTCATCAGCTCGTCGATGATGTCCTTGCCGCATGGTGCCGCCCCGGAGAACATCTACAAGCATGGATTCAGGCTTTGCTTAGGCTTAGGCTTAGGATTAGGCTTAGACTTCGCTTAGGCTTAGGCTTAGGCTTGGGCTTGGGCTTCACTTCGGCTTAGGCTTCAACTTACCATCCTTATCGAAGAAATATCATATTTGGCGACAACCGGATGCTTGGCGAGGAAAATTACGATCGGCGGCACTACGAAGAGCTGTTGGACCTGAATTTTCGGGTAAAAAGAAAACTAAGCCTAAAACCGACCTTATGCTCCTGAATCTTCTCGCAAAGCAACACCGGGTCAAATTTGCCAAAAATAATGCCAGTCGTCCCCTCAAAAAGACTCCTCATCAACATCCCAAACCCATAGATGTGGTAGAAGGGCAGGAGCAGAAGGGTGTTTTCCTGGAAATTGTCATACTGTAGAAACTTCTATGAGCTCGTAAATAAGTGCATTTTGTCGAGAATTTTGCGCTGGATCCGAATCCGGGCTTGAAAATGGAGAAAAATGGTTTGTTGAAGGGTTTTACAACGTTTTGCCTTGAATTTTGTACTTTTTGTCGGGTTTTTTAACTTGAGGTTTATGGCTTTTTCTAATATAACTTTTGATTTGTTACAGATTTGGAATTAGCGCAAAATTCTGCACCGAATACACTTAGTATTGTACACTATTTTTGAAAAAATTAAGCCAGAAACACTTCCGAACCTTGGCCGGCACATAGTCGGGCAACACGTCCGGATAAATGACGTTGTAGAAGTTGCTGAACAATGTTGGCTGTAAAGCGCAGAATTTCGGAGCTTTTACCTCATCACGACGTCGGTCATCGTCCCAAAATTCCGGTGGGTGAGCATGACTCCCTTCGGGGACCCGGTGGTTCCGCTAGAGTAGGGCAGGAGGAGCAGGTTGTCAGGGCTGGAAGAGGGGTCTTAAGTTCCAGCCCAAGCTAAGCTTAAGCTGAAGCCTAAGCCCAACCGACCTAAAGCTCCTCTCATCCGGAACAAATTTCGTGCTCCCCGACACGCATTGCTTGAAGTCCTGAACGCCCTGGGGAAGTGGGTTCGAAGACGATCGGATGCAGATGATCGTCTGAAGAACAGTAACGTACTTTAAACAATTACAAGGCTAAAACCTGGATCTTTGGAGCAGAGGCGACGGCGGTGAGGACACGACCAAGATGCGTCTCGTCGGTGATGACACAGGTGGCTTGCGAATCGGTGAATTGACGGCCCAGCTCGTCTAAAGGTCGTCCTAATCTGTCCCAAATTTGTAATTTTCGTAAGATTTCAGATATATCGCTTGAAAGATAGTGAAAAGTAGATGCTCCGACAGCCAAAAAAAAACATAAAATTTGCACACCTTTTTGGCGAAGTTATACTCGGTTAAAGTACCGATCGAAAGTCACCCTTCAGAACTTGTATAAAATCGTAGGACTATTTAAATTTAATGTCAACAATACCCTTCTGCCGCTCTTGAACTGCTCCATCTTGTCGCCACTCAGAAAATTCGGGCTAAATTCAGCTCCAACTTACAGTCGGTGAACATGGCGCTGGCGCCAGAAATGGCTCCTCCTGCCAGGGTGGCGCCGAGGAATCCGACGGCATACTGCCAACAGTTGGGTAGGACCTGAAGGAGAGAGGCTTAAGCTTAGGATTGGGCTTAAGCTTAGGCTTAGCTTAGGACTAGGTTTAGGCTCAGGCATGGGCATGGGCTTAGGCTTAGGCTTCGGCTTGGCTTTGCTTAGGCCTATACGCATTTTTCGACTCACCAGACAGCAGACTTGCTCCTTCCCAAAGCCGCGCTGCCTAAAGAAGTTGGCCAGGGAGGAGGAGAAGTCGAGCAGTTGAAGCCAGGTGACCCGATCAGAGGGATTCTCGGCATTGATCTGAAAACAAGTATACCAAAATTTCGGTTTCAAGGGAGCACGACAAGGAGCTTCACAGCTTAAGCTACCTAAAAAACCTACGAAAGCCGCCCGGCCCGGGCTGGCGAGGTGGTGCTCCGTAATCTTGGCGATCACTCGCGAGTAGAAGGGCTGATTGACGATGGGGACATCGGGGTGCTCGGATTTTATTGGCATTTTCTAAAGTAGAGAATACCAAATTTTTGGCAAGCTAGCAGAGAATATTGAGGAGCGAGAGTGACAGTGGGCATGAGAAAGCAAAAATGGGGAAAGGGAAGCTAGTGTTAAGAGAGTGCGAAAAACAAAGCGATAGAAAGAAAGACTGGCAGCGAGCGGGAGAGAAAGAGCGAGAGAGAGTGAGTGAGAGCGAGAAAGACAGAAAGATACAGAGACGGAGATAGAAAGAGCGAGAGAGAGTGGGTGAGAGCGAGAGAGAGCGCGAGAGAAAGAGCGCGCTAGAGCGATAGCGAAAGAAGGAGAGCTAGAGCGAGCGAGAGAGCGAGCCAGTGAGAGAGAACTGATTAATTTTAAATAATTTAATCCCCTAAGCCCCAAACTAAACTCAATTCCGACCGGAAAACAATCGGAACTGATCCCCCGACCACGAGGCAATGCTGCCAATTGAGCCCCCTAATTTGATAAGGGGTTTCTGGCCCGGCAAGCAAGTAGGAAATGAAAAAGATTCCAGTGATTAGGGCGATCAAGAATAGCGTCGGAATTCTGGTTTACGATCGGTTGTTTTGAAAGGGGATGGGAAGGAGGAGAAAGCTTAAAATACTAGGGGAAAACAATGAGGGAAAGAGAGAGAGAAAGAGGGAGATAATGAGAGCCACAGCGAGAGCGAGAGGGAGGGAGGGAGAGAGAGAGAGAGAGAGAGAGAGAGAGAGAGAGAGAGCGAGAGAGAGCGAGAGAGAGAGAGAGAGCGAGCGAACCAAAGTGAACGGGGCGGATGGGGCCGCTAGAGAGCGAGAATCAGAGGGAGCGAGAAAACGAGAGAATAAAAGCAGGAGAGGACGAGATATAGTGATTAAAAAAAGCGAGAGAAAGCGAGACGGAGAGAGAGGGAGTGAGGACCAGAGAGCGCGAGATAATGAGAAGGAACTAAAAGCTAGGAAATGAGACAGCGAGAGAGGGTGAGGGAGAGAGAAGGGAGTGAGTGAGAGAGAGAGAGCGAGAAAGAAGGGAGAGTCAGAGAGAGCGAGAGAGAGCGAGTGAGTGAAGTAGCTAGAGAGAAACCGAGCGAGAGAGATAGATAGAGAGAGACAGAGTGGAGATCGAGAGATAGAGAGGTAGAGAAAGAGAAGCGAGAGAGTGATTAACAGTACCCAGCCCTTCGCCAAAAATCCAATAAATCAGCTAGGTTTTATCACCACTCCAAGGGCGTGAAAACGCGCGCCGCGAAACGTCTGTAGGTCTATAAACGGCGATGTCTATCCATTGCCCTCATCCCCCATAGATCATCCCCACCCGCCCACTTTTCACCCTTTCCAGCCCGGGGCTGATAGCTAAGAAAAACTGGCCTCCCCTCCCCGGGTTATCAATTCGCGTCAGAGTACAAAGTACAACAAGGACGGCGCGCCCCCTTTGGGTGACATTTATTGGATCGTAAATGGCCTCCGGGCAATTGGCATGTCGTAGTTTTGAGATGGATTTTGAACAGAAAAGCTCTGAATATTTTTGGGTGTTTCTTACGGACCGTTCTAGTGAGGAAAAACGAAATTTAGTTATTCTGGCTTGTGCCTGGTAGCTTAGAATATATCGGTTACAAGAACCTTGGTTTTGAAGCCAAAAACTCCACTGTCAGTGATTCTGCGTAACAGTTTCTAAAACGAACAAAGAACTACGCCAGAATTGCTCGGAACAACATTTTTCGCCCTTCTAGTTCCCCGTAAAACTTGACCGGAAACAGGCTGGCCCTGGCACGCGGAATAGCCATAGGGAAAAGACGGTTTTTGAAGCGGAATTCTCGAGAGCGAGTGTTTCTAAGCGGCGTCATCGCGAAGAGCGTCAAAAACTGCCCTAGAACGTATAAGAAAAATATTTGTCACCTTGCCAGTCCCTTTAAAACTTGACGGGAATTAGGCTGGCTCAGTACCGGCGATGGATCGAGTTCAAGAACATTTTTCAAGCTAAAATCTGCAAAGCGGGTGATTCTAAGTGATCCCATCAAAGAGAGCAGCAAAAACCGGCCGAGAACGTATAAGAAAAATATTTGTTGCCTTGCCAGTCCCCTTAAAACGTGACTGTAAGTAGTTTAGCACCGTACCCATGATTAATCGACGTCAAAAAGCTTTTTTGAAGCTAAAATCTATAGCGCGACTGATCCTAAGTAACGCCAGCCGAAAGAACATCAAAAACTGTCCCAGAAGGTGTCATATAATGGTTTTTTGCCTTGGCCGTCTCTTTAAAACCGGACCAAAAAATTTTTTCTTGTGATGGCAGTTTGTACATTAAACCTTTATACACTATTTGCATAATTTCATCAAGAAATCGTTTCTATTTTACACCGACGTATCGATATGTGGAGGCTCTGGACGTGGGGCCGGGATATTCACGTTCATCTTTCGATGCTTAACGACCTGTAAAAGATTTTTATATCATTTCTATTACTTTTAGAGGAGCATGGTTACCATACCCGGTTGCCGATGACGACGAGAAGAATTGATAACTGGACGAGAGATAGTATGGAGGAACCAAGGAAGAGGGAGAGCTGAAAAATATTTAGAAAAAGGCAGGCTAGCATAGATTCTTTAGAAAAGGGCAGGCTAGCAGAAATTCTTTAGGAGAGGGCAGGCTAGCAGAGATTCCTTAGGAACATACCTGCCCTCCAATTTGCGCCAACAATCCCATTAACGTTGTCGTGTACACCCCGGAAAATTCCTCATACTGAAGGTCATTGTAGAAGATGTCGATTCGGAATGGGGAGACCGCGTTCTGAAAAAAGAGATAGAGAGATAGGGAACGAGAGTTAGAGAGAGGGAGAGAGAGAGAGGGGGGAGAGAGATAATAGAAAGGAAGATACTGACCCGGACCGACACTCTCTCCATTGCAGCCGTGTACTCCCAACGGTTGCAGGGTAGAATGCACTATTGAAAATTCCCTTTTAGCTAGGTTTTTTCATACCTGATGCTTATGATAGTGTACGTTCTGTACCGTAGCCATGTAATTGTCCATTACGGTGGTTGGGTTGCAGCTTAAGGTGTAACATTAGCTCGCTCGCTCGCTCTCTCTCTCTCTCTCTCTCTCTCTCTCTCTCTCTCTCGCTCACCTCCCCAATCCAGTCCGCCTTAATAAATCCATATACGGATATGTACAATTATAAACATCCTCCAAGTAGAATTGAAGCCAATTATTCAGATAGCACGTCGATTTCCCCAGGCTACTGTACGCTTCGGTGCATACCTATAACCAGAAGCTTCCAAGCTAGACTTTGGGTTTACCGAATCTCCCTCTTCAACCAGATTCATGTGCGTGGCTTTGATCTGAAAGTTTAAAAGCTATCCACAGGCCCAGGAGTAGGCTTAAGCCTAAGCCTAAGCTTGAGCCTAAGCCTAAGCCAAGCCCAAGCCAAGCGTAAGCCACGCCTAAGCCTAAGCCTGAGCCTAAGCCTAAGCCTGAACCTGAGCCTAAGCCTAAGCCAAGCCCAGGCCAAGCCTAAGCCTAAGCTTAAGCCTAAGCATAAGCGGAAACCTAAGCCTAAGCATACGCCTAAGCTTACGTCCAAGCCTAAGCCAAGCCTAAGCCAAGCCTAAGCCAAACCTGCAATCGCATCGACGTGTTCTCATATAAATAGAACCGGGGGAATGGTGCGATTTCCGGCTTCTCGTCGCCAATGAATGCGAGCAAATTCTAAAAAACAGACTACAAAAAGCATAATGCTAAACTACAGACTCTAGGCTACAAACAACATCCGGATACTAATGCAACGGAACATCATGCTTCGCCCTTCGAGCCTACAAACTACAAGCTACAAAATGCCGCCCTACCTGCCCATCTTCCTCCCGCGCATAATCGATATGATTATTGAGCCGTATTGTGAGCTTTCCTTGCTCGTCGAAGGTTGTCTGAATTGCTAGAAATTTCTGGAACTTTTTAGGCTGACCTGTACGAGCTGCTCCTTTAACCGGAAGCAGCGCCCGCGTCGAATCGTGTATGTGGGCGAGAAGTACTCAAAAAAACTGATTAAACTTTTTTTGGAATTTTTGTACCTCGCAACATTCAATCGGATGGCTTCGTAGGGTGCAGGAATGGAATAGGTCCTCGCATTGAAGGCCAAAGCGGTTGAAGAACCGAAAATGGGTTGGGTATGCTTTGACTCTTGCTCCTTGTTTCTCTCTCACTCTCGCTCTCGCTCTTTCTCTCTCTCTCTCTCTCTCGCTTATCAACTGCCGTAGCGTCAAAAATCTTTTCTAGGTAGTCGAAACCCAAGGCTAAGCGAAGCCTAGGCCTAAAACTAAGCCTAAGTTAAGCCTAAGCCTAAGCCCAAGCCTAACCTAAGCCTAAGCTAAGAATCGACACCCAAACTAACTTACATTATGAAAAAACTCCTGTATTCCCTGAGCACCCTTTAGGATCAAGTAGAGCTGATCGGTCTGATTTCTGTTTTGAAATCCATCCGGGTCGATTTTCTGCAAAATCTCGTCTTGTCTCTACCCAAAAATAGGGCACCTGAAATCCGCTTCCGCCGACCATAAAATTGGCCAAATCGAGGGCATCCCGACGCGTTATAGTCTTACTGTAGTTTTGCAGCAAAAATTCGTAGATTTTGTCCAGGTCCAGGGTCGTGGCCCGAGTTGGGCATACGGTAACGTAGGGTAGCGGCAGACTTTCCATCTGTATTGATCTGTCTTACTGGCTCTGTCCCTCTCTGTCTCTCTCCTGCTCTCTCTCTCTCTCTCTTTCTCTCTCTCCCTCCCTCTCTCCCTCTCTCTCTCACCGATTTCACTTCGACTTTGGTGAGGGCCGGATGGACGTTGTATTCTTGAATTACCCTAAAAAGCTGTTTCCAAAATCATCATAAAAATACTCTGATTTGTTTCTTATAAAAACTTATAGGCTTACTTGACCACCGTGAACAAGCCGCCGAAGACGCAGATGAACAGCAGCGTGAACCAGCCGATGCAATACCAGCGTTTTTTCGCCTGAAAAATGGTGCTGGTCATGGCCAAGAATCTGCTTTTCCTAAAGAACCTCTGCTAGCCTGCCCTTTCCTATAGATCTTCAGCTAGCCTGCCCTTTCCTAAAGAATCTCTGCTAGCTTGCCTTTATCTACCGTAATCCTTACCACGAGTACACTATGCAAGCCTAGATAGTCCAATCCTGGGTAGTCCTCCTCGAGCGTCTTGCTGACCAGCTCCCTCTTGCTTCTTTTCGCGATGGTTTTGCTACGTTTTAGAATGCCATGACCGGGTGTCATCTGGAAAATGAGTTGAGCGAGGCAGAGAGAGAGAGAGAGAGAGAGAGAGAGAGAGAGAGACAGAGTCAGCGAGAGAACGAGAGAGAGTGAGAGAAAACCCTGCTGTCACAACGCCTTTAAACCCACCCGAAACCAAAAATGAAACTTCTAGAACACACGCCAGGAGATCAAAAAAACAGCATGATAACCTGCTGCAAACGTGGGGCCGGAACTCTCATCAAAATATATGCCGGGCCCCGATTAGAGAGGAAGAGAGAGAGAGAGAGAGAGAGAGAGAGAGAGAGAGAGAAAGAGATGAGCGAAACGGCTTTGAATAGCCAAATGGACGAGTCGATTTTATGTGCTCTCTGAGGGCCCGCCTGACGCGCCTGCAATCGGTTCGAATTTTAGGGCGGGGTGATGTGTTTTGAAATTTTGATTGATTTAGGGGAGAGTAATCGAGAGAAAGAGAAAGAGAGAGTGAGAGAGAGCGAGAGAGAGAGAGAACGAGAGAGAGCTAGAGACCGAGAGACAAAGGACATGCCGGATCAGGTCAATCATAGCCGTGTTCTCTAAATCTTAATTTATTACATTTTTTCTATTCAGAACCAAATCACAACCGCCAAAGCCAATAACGTTAATTTAAGGCTGGAGAATCCTGCTCGGGTTACGGTAATCGTGACATCGGATATCGTTGAGGTGCCGGTAGTTGGTGTCGTCACCTAAAATTTCCGGATACCCTAAAAGTTGTCCCATTACCGTAGTCGACGCGACGGAGGGCGCCGCGGTGGATACTGTAGCTACTGTAAGTGGTGGAACGACGGAAGGATTCGGGCAATTCCCGCTAATGGGCGGATTGTCGGATGGGCAGACGATTACTGTAAAATGTGGACTTTTGAGGCTTTAGAGAGAGGAGAGAGAGAGAGAGCCAGAGTTAGATAGGGAGTGAGCGGGAGAGAGACAGACAGACCGAGGAGAGAGAGAAAGGGCAAAAAGTTTAATTTGCGTATATTTATCCATTTTTCTGTATTTTTTTGCAAGGATCGGCCAGATTCAAACAAAATAATTTATTCGCTATCACAAAATGTCGAAAATAATGCTTTAATTTTGAAGCTGGCCGTTCCCCTCAGCGCTGAAGCGGTTCGAAATAGGGCGAATCTAAAGTGGCGCGGTAATCTCGGATTTTCGACTGCAATTTAGTCGTTTCCTATATGGTTTTTTAGTTTTCAAGGACCTGTTAAGCCCCAGGATCGACCCCTGGCATTGACTAGGTCTCGACAACTACGCGGAGCTCCAAAAAAGCTTTAGTTTTACTGTCATAGCCATTTATGGACTTGAAATCAAAATGAGATGCGTTTTGTGACGTCATCTGAAGCGTCGTGGAGCTGACGAGACCTAGCCGTAGGGGTCGGTTTTTGGGCGATTAAAAGGCACAGCAAGCCCAAAAATCAACCCATCGACCTCCTAGGTCTCGACATCTAACGACCCAATTTTTCGAGCCTATTTCGAGTCCAGAGTTGTTGTCGAGATCTAGTGGATCGCTGGGGTCGAATTTTGAAGCCACTAGTCCCTTTAGAGCGACTAAGACCTACATCTCTCCCTTCTCATCGCAGAGCTGGTCGGCAAAGGGTTCGTGCCGTTGTTGTAGTCAGGTTTTATCGGTGGGTAGTCTCCGGCCAGGGCGGGGATCACCTAGAAAAGCCGTTTTCTTGCCTCACCGTCCCTTTAAAACTCAAAAAAGTGGATGTTTAGCTCAAATTTACTTCAGATTAAAATAGCCAATGGAAAAAACACATTTTACCGGATCCAAAATTGCTTTCGATACTTTTCATAACCCATCAATCTTTTTCCCCTGACTTCCCAGCCCCTTTAAAACCACCGTACCCACCCTGGTCCACGAAATATCGTCAGTATATCTGTATTTCTGTTGCATCGTCATCCCGCCAACCGTCGGATCGTCAATCCGGAAGTAGTCGTTGTCGTCTCGGGTTTTCACTGGCGTCCAAGCGTTTGAGAGGATCGGCATCCTAAAAAATGCTCTGCTCGCTTGTCTAACCTCAAGATTTCTCCTCAATGATCTCTGCTAGCTTGCCAGGTTTTACCCAGCGTAGTCTCCACGAGCGACTGACTACTCAAGAATTTTTGCTAGCTTGTCCCCTCTCTCTCTCTCTCTCTCTCTCTCTCTCTCTCTCTCTCTCTAACACCCTCTTTCTCCTCACCCATATTTCGCAAACGTTGTCCATGTCTCCCCATACCAATCAGCTAGTTGATAATCGAAAGGGGTCACCTGAAAATCGATAAAATTTTACTAAATCACTTTCTTTAAAAACAGAATGGCATTTTCTGCTTGCCCATTCCAAAATATGGCATTCAAATCAAAATCCCACCACATTCCTGGCCAGCGAATCCTTCCACTTTTGTTCGAAAATCCACAGGTAAGCCAGCTCGGCGGTGTGACCGACGGCTAAAAAGAGGGAGCTTAAGCCTAAGCCTATGACTCACGCTTATAATCGAGAATATCGGTGATATTTCCCCAGTCCGTCGCCACGTTCGGGGCAAAGGTTTGCTCGTAGAGGTAGACCTAAAAAAATATAGAAACCTTTAGAAATTTGCAAAATATTGTCAGCTTTTTAGAATCAATTATTGAATGACCTGTTTGTTCCCATTTGCCACATAGTTGTTCGCTTCCCGGATTACGAAACCGGTAAAGCCGGCCGCTGTGAACACCTGAAAGAACATTTCCCCCAATGTAGTTTTTATTTGGCTATATTATCGGTACTTGAAAGTTTTTAGCGCTTATAAATCAATAAAAAAATCTATTAAACTCACATCGCTGGACGTCTTGAACCAGGCGGCGTGGTCAAAGTTGCCGACCCCGGGCGCAGAGTAGATCTAGACTTTAGGGTATCGGAGACTTAGAATTAAGGTACCCTCTCCAAAATGGCCATCACGTCAGCCTCTCGGGTGGCCAAGAAATTGGCGAACATGTCGAAGAGGAACTCAAAGGCCAGCTTGCCGATGAAGCTTGGATTGAGGATGCCGACGCGGATGAAGGTGAGCACTGAAAAGGGCTTAAGCTTAGGCTTGGCTTAAGCTTGGCTTAGGCTTAGGCTTAGCTTGGACTTACAATAAGCGGCAAACTCGTCCCTCATCGTCCCAATCATTACTGGAATGTTTGGGCGAGCCGAGGCCAAGTCTCTGGGCACGCCCGGCATGAAGTAGTTGTCCTGGCAGATTTTCCAGCCCAGCGGGTTGCTCTAAAAATCGAATTGGCAAGCTTAAGAAGCTCTATTTCTCACTCATTCACTCTCTCACTCTCTCTCTCTTCCTCTCTCTCTCTCTCCCTCTCTCTCTTTCCCTCTCTCTCTCTCACCACTTCAACGGTATTGATCTCTTCGATCGTTTTCGACAGCAAGCAATCTTTCAGTCCTTGCCACTGGTTGTTCTGCCACTGGTCGTCGGTGAAGTTGCAGAGCTGGAAGTAAGTGTATTAGCTTGGGCTTTGGCTTAGGCTTGAGCTTAGGCTTAGCTTCACCCACCGAAGCCGCTCGATCTTCGCTAAGACCGGAGAAGCCGAGTGAGCCTTCGAATGAAGTCAGTGCCACTCCGGACTGCATTATGGCTTGTTGGAAGAGATCTGAAATCGATAGTTTCTCTCACTCACTCTCGCTTTCTATCTCTCTCTCCCTCTTCCTCCATGTCTCCGTCTCGCTTACTCTGGCTCAATGGCGAGTAGGTGTGCGCGGAGACTGAGGCTCCCCCAGCTGATTCTCCAAAAAGCGTGATACGATACGGATTCCCGCCAAAGTATTGAATGTTGTCCGTCACCCAGCGGATCGCTTCGACCTGAAGATTGATTGTGATTTTCGATTACTTCTATAGCTTGTAGCTTTGAGACTAAAAACACCTGATCTAGCATTCCTCGATTTGGCGGAAACTCATCGGTGAAGGTTGTGAAGAAACCTGATGAAACCCTTCAGTCACTTTTGCGTCAAACGCGTAGGCTTAGGCTTCGACTTAGGTTTAGGTTTACAAGGTCTTCTAGCTGTCACCACCCCTTTAAATTTTTTGGGTACTGTAGCGCTTAAAAGAGTTCATTTCGGTGTCGCCATCCCTTAAAACCAGCTTCTTCCCTCACCTATCAGCCCCAAGCGGTACTGCAGTGTGACGACGACCACGCCTCGCTCCACCAGGTTCCGAATGGCGCCCTAAAGACGTTTTTCCATCCCAAACGCTCGGTTTGTACCTTGTAGTCAAACTCCTGGGCACAGCCGCTCGTCATCGACCCGCCGTGGATCCACACCATCACTGGGTACTTATAGATGGAGGCCGCCTGGAAAGGAAAATTGATCGGATGGATCTTGCACTCTCTCGCTGTCTCTCGCTCTCTCTCTCGTGCTCTCTCTCGCAAGGACTTACATTAGGTGTAAATACGTTCAAATAAAGGCAATCCTCGCTCTGGGTAGCATTAATGACACAGTCACCGGGCTGGACGCAGGTGTGCCTGGAAAATTCTGCTTAGAGCGAGAGAGAGAGATAGAGAGAGATAGAGAGAGGGGGGATAGAGAACGATAAGCAGCGTAAGTGAGAGATATCTGAAGAGAGAGAGAGAGAGAGAGAGAGAGATAAAGAAATATAGAGAACGAAACTTGGCTTACTTATAAGCGGTCGCGTCGTACGGATTCTGTGGATAGGAGCACAGCGGAACGGGCTTCTGAAATTAATTTTCAAGGTCCTGAGACGTCAAAAATTTTCGCAGATTATAGCTTCCCTTCCTCAAATTTTTGCCTTGCAAGTGAAATCCCACCTGGAAACGCTTTTCCCCGATCGGTGGCTCGGCGTACGGTATCCCCAGAAACACATCTCCGTTTCCATAGAACAGTGCCGTAGTGTCGTGGCCGAGATCGGAGTGGAAACCCTTGGTTTTGTTGTAATTTCTAAATTGTGACTTCCTACCGTAACCTGTCCTCGAGGCGTATCTACCGTAACCGATTTTCCGTCGTCCGCCCTGATGACGTCGGCAAGGGAGGGGCCAAATTTGAGCAGCAGCAGTAGCAGGGTAGCTGCTATCCGGGGCATCATTTAGGCTGGAAATAGAGATGGCGTGAAAGAGAAAGAGACAGAGCGAGAGAGCGAGAGAGATGGAGAGAGAGCGAAAGAGAGGGAGCGAGCGAGAGCGAGAGAGAAAGAGAGAGCGAGAGAGAGCGAGAGAGAAAGAGAGAGCGAGAGAGAGACAGAGCAAGATGCAAATGGAGATAGAGGGTGCGAGAGAGTGAGAGCGAGAGAGTAAGCATCAAAGTGAGGAGAGCACGAGAGAGCGGCATAGCAACAGGCAGATGGAGACAGAGTGGGAAGGGGGGAGTGGGAGTGAGCTAGATAGGGAGAAACTACGGGATTTTTCAACCCTAAAAAGCAAGAAAACGTCACAAAAATTACAAAATGTGCTAAAATATTCTGATTCCCATCTCACAACGTTCGTCTCTGATCTAGGCGGCGACCAATTAGTCCCCTGTTCCGGGTCCCGAAACACCTTAATAATCTAACGATCTCTCCCCGCCCAGGAAGCTATTAAACACGCTCTTCTCCTTGTCGCGCCCCAGCCCCGAAATTCCGCGATCAGCCTATTCACACCGAGATTATCACACCCATTGCCGGCTGGCCGCGTGAAAAAGCCAATTATTTTTGGTCGTAAAGTGCGGCGGGGCCTTTTTTGTCGAATTTTAAGGGCCTTGACTGGATCGGAAGGGGGGATGGGCCCGGAATTGGTCCGGGTACAGGTTTTCCGGAGGTGAAAATGTTCAATAGGAGAGAGAGCGAGAGAGAGAGAGAGAGAGAGAGAGAGAGAGAGAGAGAGAGAAGCATCACGGTTCAGTTATATCTTTATTCCAAAACACAAAAAGCCAGAAATAAAGCTTGACTTGGCGTTTTCACTCCGAATCCAGCCCCCATCTGAGGATGTAGTCGGCACTCTCGGCGATCATATTCTCGTATTTGGCGAGGAACCCCGGCAATAGGGCTTCACCTTCTTCTCCTGCAACTAGGCTTAGGCTTGGGCTTAGGCTTAAGCTTGGGCTTAGCGTTCTATAAGTTATCTACCTCCACCTCCAATCACGACTTCATCGGTGAGCACAAGAATGAAGGGCGGCACCCAGACGATGGCAATGAGAGGGAAGATCTTTTCATACTGTTCGACCAGCTGAAAGATATTTTTGATTTACTCTCTCTCTCTCTCTCTCTCTCTCTCTCTCTCTCTCTCTCTCTCTCTCTCTCCTCACCTCTTCGAAACTCTCCCAAGGCAATTTCTTCCCATCCGCTTCCTCCTCCATCGTCGTGTAGAAAATATTCAGGAAAAAGTCCCTCCTGAAATTTCTAGTTTTTTTTGAAACTTCTGTTACTTATTTCTGTGGTCTTCAGCGCTCAAGCCAGTCGATAGGATCCTTGTCAAGTCTTCTAGAGGATTCCCCAGATGGGTCGTCTGAAATCAGGCTTTGTATGCTTGAGACGACGCCTAGGCCTAAGCCTAAGCCGAACACAAGCTAAACCTGAGCCTGTGCCTAAGTCTAAGGCGAAGCTTAAGCCTAAGCCTAAGCCTAAGCCAACCCTAAGCCAAAGCCTAACCAAAGACAGCCTAAGCCCCAACCTAAGCCGAAGCCAGGCTCAAGCCGAAGCCATGCTCAAGCCAACCCTCACCTGCCAATCTACCACTTTCCGAATACCATATTCCCCATCTTTTCCGATATTCCACAGTATATTCCCGGGCCACATATCCCCATGGACTATCGTTCGGACATTGCCTAAAAATCATCACCTTCAGCTAAACTTTGGAAGCCTTACAAGCTTCATCCATTCGCTTCTTAAATTTTGCCACCGATTCGAAGTAGATCTTCTGAGTTTTGAGGACGTCCACTTCCGCTTGAAGGCTCGGGAATCGTGTCTCCATAGCGGTGAAGCCCTCATCGATTTTCTAAATTAAATTTTAGAGGAAATAAAGACACAGATCTTAGCCAAACGCCAAGCTCAAGTCTAAATTACTTGTGGCCGCGCGAAATCCCCGAAAAACTCCTCAAAAACTCGATTTTCGGCTAGCATTCCGGCTTCGTTTGGGTGACGTAAGGCTGAAAAATCAGAAATTTAAAATAATGGGAAAATAATCCTTAAAAAACCGGGATGGGACCGCAAAAACTTACAGTATCCCGCCATCCTGCCCAGCATTTGCATAACCTCGACCATTGGGGCCTCGGAGAGGATGTGGAAGACGTGACGGTAATGGGCGCCCTCTACCATCTCCATGATTGTGTAGCCTAGAGGAAGTACGTTTAAGCCTAAGCCTAAGCCAAAGCCCAAGCCTAAGCCTAAGCCTAAGCCTAAGCATAAACCTGTCCTAAGCCTAACAAGCCTTACTCACCTGCCTCCACCCCGTCCACCCCGAACAGCTTGCCGCCGATGAATCTGCACACCGGTATCTCGGCGCTGAACCCGACCTTTGGGGCAACCTTTAGAAAGTTGCACTCGGTGTCGCCGAACTAAAAAATGGCTTTTAGCGCCCCTAACACGATGGACCTACCGACGTGGCCATCACTTCAAAGTTGACGAACGAGCCGTTCAGGTCGGAAATGGCCTTCATCCCGGCTGCCGAGGTGACCTTCATCACACCGCATTTTGGGAGTCTGAAGAGTTGAAGCTGTATAAGCCAAGTTTATGCCGGTGCCTCAGCCTAAGCTTAAGCGTAAGCCTAAGTGTAAGCCTAAGTCAAAGCCTAAGCTTAAGCCTTAGCCTACACCTAAGCCTAAGCCTCGGCCTGAGCGAACTAAACCCCTCAGTGGTAGGGCTAGAAGCTAATAAGACTGTAGCAAGATGTAAGATAGTGTCGGTGTAGAATGTCGATCCCAGATAGCCTTTATGATGGCACGGTAAAGATGGTATAAGGCTAGTGAGCTACAATAATGAATTCAGGCCATCAGTATTTATGGGGCCCGGCCGTAATAGGTGGAACCGGCGCGGGCCCTCTCTAATTGGGGATAGGACGGGGGCCGGTCGCAGTAGCTTGACCATTCCCTTTCATAAGAAGTGGGGAAAGAGAGCTCGGGAATGCACTGAATCACATCTTAAATTCACTACGGTAGTTGTGAAGTCGCACTATTAAGAGATAGTCGCGAGACGGCCTAACAAAAAAACCCCACCCTGCGAGCGTGCCCTTCCCTTGTAAGTCCTCTTCTTGTCTATCCAAGTCAAATCACCTCGCCTCCTCCTCGGTCCAATCAAAAGTGAGCAGGGCCGTCTTCGAGACGTAGCCACCATTTAGAAGTCGTGCCTCTCGATTCGGCCCGATTTTCGCGAGGGTACTAGAGGCAAAAACTTGACTACAGCAAGCTAACGTACTCGAATTGCTTCTGAAGATCCGCTTCTACAAGCCCCCACGTCACCACAGTGTCCACGATCCGCTCGTTCGGGTCGAGGTTTTCGGCCACCATTCTGAATTTACGACGTCAAAAGTTAGCTGGGATTCTTTGGGAAAGGGCGGGCTAGCAGAGATTCTTTAGGAAAAGGCAGGCTAGCAGAGATTCTTTAGGAAAGGACAGACTAAAAGAGATTCTTTTGGAGACGGTTGGTCAATCAAAGCAACTGAAGTTTCTGCGATATTTGCCCAAGCCACTGGCCTTGGTCTAACATGGCTGAATGGGATTGGAGGGCGGTCGGTCTGTAGTTAGTCTACCCCGTAAAGGGGTGCAAAACCGACTCCAGGCTGCCCGGTTTTTTGATGCCAATTTTGCGCTCACATGAGTGCCGACCCCACTTTCCCAGACCATACTAAACCCAAAAAAGCGCGCCGAAAAATGCGAAAATCCCGGGTAAATTGGCCGCTGATCCGGTTGAACCTGTTGGCATTGACGATTCGAGCGATGTTGCGGGGTTTCATTGTGGAATCTCTGTTGCTCAAAAATGGCAAAATTTTAGATATTTATTCAAGCATTAATAGACACTTTTAAAGCTTCCAGTCCGTTTCACACGTATTTACACGTCCCACTTTTGTACATAGCAAGCCGCCCGGTCGAACATATTTCGGTACTTCGCGTGCAGGATCTCCAGACGGGCGGCGCCTTCTTTTTCTGAAATTATTGGGATCGTGGTGAGAAAGGTCAATAAGCTTAAGCCTGAGCTCAAGCCCAAGCCTGAGTCACAGCCTAAGCCTATGCATAAGCCAAGCCAAAGCCTAAGCCTAAGCCTAAGCCTAGGCTTAAGCCTTCAGTACATTCCTGTCCCCTTAACACCGCTCGGAAAACTCACCTGAGCTGGCGACGACCACTTCTTCTGACAGCGTCTGCAAGAAGACGTGGCTCCAGTTGATGACGATTAGGGTGAAGACCTTCTCGTAGCATTCGACCAGCTAGAACTTGTTGCTGGGGTCAGGCAGGCTAGCAGAGATTCTTTGGGGAATACTACAGCTACGATCTACGCCAGCGTTATGGCAAACCTCGTCAAAAGTAGGCCACGGCAGCTCGCAGCCGGATGCCAGCTCTGTCAAGGTGTCGTAGTAGGCGTGGAGATAGTGGTCTCGTCTGGAAATTATATCCATAATTTTGATAGTGACTTTAATAGGTAGCTTGAAAAAGGGTGATTTTGGGAGTGTCATACCGTTCATTGTAGTCCTTCGCGCTCAGTGACGTCGAGAGGAAGCGCGTCAAGTCTTCCAGGGGGTTGCCAAGGTGGGTTGTCTGGAATTAGAATAATAGAATAATGGATTGCTCTCACTGTCTCACTCTCTCTCTCCCTCTGTATCTCTCTCTCTCCCCCCTCTCTCTGTCTCTCTCTCTGTCGTTCTCTCGTACCTGCCAATCTGCCACCACCCGGATTCCATAATCTCCATCCTCAGTCTTTTGCCACAAAATATTCCCAGGCCACATATCGCCGTGGACGATGATCGGGAACTTACCTAGGAAGATGCTTAGGCTTAGCTTAGGCTTAGTTTAGGCTTAGACTTGGCTTAGGCCTAGGCTTAACTTAGGTTGAGCTTAGGCCTAGCTTAAGCTTATCTGAAGCTTAGGAAACTTGAAAATCCCTTTAAAACCCACAAGTGGCATCCATAAACCGCTTGAAGGTGCCGACCGACTTTAAGTGCTTCATCTGCGTCTTTATCGTTTCCAATTCTCGGAGTTTGTCCGGGAATCGTTCCTCGAGGTGCACGAAGCCTTTTTCGAGCTTCTGGAAACGGTTTTTTTTGCTTGGGCTTAGGCTTAGGCTTCGGTTTGGGCTTAGGCTTAGGCTTAGCTTCTGAAACTCACTTCCGGTCGTATGAAATCGCTGAAAAACTCGTCGAACACCTCGTTTTCCGACAAGGTACGTGCTCCCTCCGGGTTTCTGAGGGCTGAAAATTACGTGACGCTACGATTTACGCCTCTAAACATACAGTAAGCGGCGATCCGGGCTAAAATTTGGACGCCCTCCATCGTAGAGTACTCGGAGAGCTCGTCAAAAACGTGCAGGTTGTGGATGTCGTCGATGGCTTCGAGGATGGTGTAGCCTGAAATTTGGAAATTTCTGCCTCTGTCTCTCTCTCGCCCTCTCTCTCTGTCTCTCTCTTTCTCTCCTTCTCTCGCTCTCTCTCACTCTCACCTGCTTCAATCCCATCCACCCCAAACAGTCGTCCCCCAATGAATCGGCACACCGGCACCTCGGAGGCGAACCCGCTCGCCTCGGCGTGCTGCAGGAAGTTGAACTCGGTGTTGCCCATCTGAAAAAGTGTGCAAATAGTGAAAAATTCCGAAATTGTCTCTGCTAGCTTGCCGGTCAGGTTTTTTAATGAATTTCTGCTCATAGCCCAAAACTGAAAAGCCAAAGTGACCTACGCAAGTGGCCATTTCATCGAACCGCTCGAAGGCGTTGTTGATTTTTGAGAGCAGCTTCATGCCGGCGCTTGATGTGATTTTCATGACTCCTTCAGCGGGGAGTCTAAACTGTAAAGTTAAGAGAGAGAGCCAGACTATGCAACAACGAGCGAGTGAGAGACTGAGAGAGAGATAAAGAGATCTTGTACCTCTCCCTATCCTCCGTCCAGTCGAAAGTTACAAAGCACGTCTTCGACACGTAGCCACCATTTAGAATCCGAACAGCTCGACCGGACCCGGTTCTCGCGTTCGTCCTAAAAATCTCAAGCTTCCGAAGCTGATTTCCAAGCCTACTTGAGCTGCTTCTGAAGGTCTTGCTCCACCATTCCCCATGTGATCGCGGTGTCGACGAGATTCTCGTCGTTTTGAAGGTCTTGGGCGACCATGATGAGCTGGAGACTTGGAAATATATTGCGTAATTTCGTGGAAAATATGAAGAACGCGGGAGAGAGAGAGGGGGAGATATAGCGAGAACGAGAGAGAGAGAGAGAGAGAGAGAGAGAGAGAGAGAGAGCGAAAGAGCGAGAGCGAGAGAGAGAGGGAGAGAGAGCGAGAGAGAGAGATAGAGAGAAAGAGAGAGAAAGAGCGCGAACGAGGAGGAGACCCGACTAGCGAGCATGAGGTTTCGCCAATACACGAATTCCTAAACCCCCCCAATAATCAAAGGAAGATCCGTCTGCACCTAGCCGGCAGCCTTATATATAAATGCGATTGTCACAATGCACAGTTCGCACGCCCCACCGCTCTGATCACCGGCCTAGAGCAGAGGAGCACGAGCGAGAGAAAAACTGAGCGGCCTGGAAAAGGAAAGAGATCCGCCGACAAAACGGGAGCATGACTTTTACGTTGTTGGAGCGTCACAAAATATACATTTCCGAGGTTTGTTCGCTGAGCGCACGGTCTGATCGGGGTTTTGTCAGGTTTTTGGCGGGTTGTTGGGAACTGAGAACTACTGAACCCAGTGAGATTGTTTTAAAGGGATGCGGAAGCCTCTCTCGCTCTCTCCCTCGCTCTCTCTCTCTCTCTCTCTTTCCCGCTCTACCTCTCGTACTCGTTCTCTCACGCCTGCCCTCGCTCTCTATCACTTGTGCTCTTTCTCCCGCTTTCGCTCGCTGTCCCTCTCTCTTCCCTTAGCTTTCTCTTGGTTTCTCTCACTTTTCTCGCTTTGTCGCGTACCCTCTCGCGTTTTCTTTCACTCGGTCTCTCTCTATCGCGCTCTCTCTGCCCCTCTCTCTCTCTCTCTCTCTCTCTCTCTCTCTCTCTATTTCTGTGCCCCTTCGTGACCAAAATTCCACTCCTAATCAAATTAAAATGTTGCCCGCATTATTTCTCGTGTTTTTACTGTACGGCAATTTTTGGAAATTCTTACACTTTATTTCGCAGCAATGACACAGTAAACCCGGAAGTCCGGACACCACATAACACAAAAATTACAGTAATCCTACACAAGTCACAAAAAGCATACCCGAAAGAGGAAATGGAAAGAGCAGCAAGAAGACACAAAATAGCCTCATTCGGCACTGTTTGGACCCGATTTCGAAAATCATAGATGTTTTGCAGAGGTAATTTGTGCAAATATGTACATTTTTGGCTACAGTATAGCCCGTCTGGGGTACGGTAATGTACATTAAAATCCAGTAAACACATTCAAAAATCAATACAACCCCCGCACGGCCTGGGAAAAGCGGCGTACGGTGGGCCAGTCGTCGGCGTCGTCTTGGGACAATCGCTCCAGGACCTCGCGGCCACAGTAGTACACGATTATAGCTAGCACGAACAGGTCGTCAATGAGGCCGATCACGGAATAGAGCTCTGAATTCATTAATAGATTAGAGGATCTTAAAGAATCCCTGCTAGCCTGCCCTTTCCCAAAGAATTTCTGTTAGCCTGCCCTTTCCTAAAGAATCCCTGCTAGCCTGCCCTTTCCCAAAGAATTTCTGTTAGCCTGCCCTTTCCTAAAGAATCCCTGCTAGCCTGCCCTTTCCCAAAGAATTTCTGTTAGCCTGCCCTTTCCTAAAGAATCCCTGCTAGCCTGCCCTTTCCCAAAGAATTTCTGTTAGCCTGCCCCTTTCCTAAAGAATCGCTGCTGGCCTGCACTTTCCTAAAGAATTTCTGCCAGCCTGCCTTTTCCACAAGGTTCTCTGCTAGCCTGCCCTATCCTCAAGAATTTCTGCTAGCCTGCCCTTTCCTAAAGAATCGCTGCTAGCCTGCCCTCAGAACCAAAATTTGCAACTTACGCTGTGAAAATGCTGACGATGGTACCAGCGGAAACAGGATAACGGCCAAGAAGAAGACGGTCCGGATCTGGGACAGTAATCCGAGGCCTAAAATTTTCGTTGGAATTTTTTGTAGTCTGTAGCCCACAGTGCTTTGCAATTTTCTTAGATCTGCTTACCTTCAAAAAAATTTCCAAATGAAAAATGGACAACCGAGGGCACGTCGTGGAGCAGGTCGACCCACTGGAAATTTTGGCGTTGTAAAGGGACTGACATTCTATCCAAACTAAAATTACATAAGATAAAAATTACCGTTCTCGTGCCCACAAATCGAGAATTATAATCGTTTAACAGGTCGTCGTTCTTCTTCAAATCCTCGTCAACCTCGCAGTTTGACGATTCGCCGCCCCAGGCGATCGGGAGAAGCAGACGGACCTGGAATTTGTAAACTTAAAATTGGCAAACTAGCAAGGATTATTGGGTAAATCGTAATCTCAGAAATGGCAAGCTAGCCGAGAGAATTTAGGAAAATGCGCCTTCTCAGGCAGGCTAGCAAAGACAACCTAGGAATTCATTCCGGCCCAGGCCAACTAGCAAAGACAATTTAGGAATCGCCACCCACCCAGGTAAGCTAGCAAAGGCAATTTGGGAAAAACCGCCTTCTCAGGCAGACTAGCAGAGAGAATTTGGGAAACCCACCCCATTCCTGCATATCGGACAGTGCACCGGCTTGATCGGCGGCGCGCTGTGCTTCCAGAAGCGGTGGATGCACTCGCCTGTAATTTTTAAGATATTTAAGCTATAAAACTCAACTATAAAATGATAAAAGCTAAATAAAAAAGCTAAATCAATACAAACTACCACATTTCTAAAAGACCTACAACAATAAATATGACCACAATCAGTGATGACAGCATGGTTGGCCTCGCTGAAACAAATCGGGCACTCCACCTCCTCACATACCCGCGCTTCGTAGAGGCGCTGAAAGTTTTAGATATTTTAGAAGTTTTAGGATGTTTAAAACAGTGTCTAGCACTTTAAAAAGTTCCAATTATTTCTTATCTACGTTTCAGCGCTTTAGCTTTTTACAAAAATTCTTAGAAACAAAATGATCTCTAAGCCCGTGTCTGCCCCGAAAAAACCCTTGTTTTTCTACGCGCAGCGCCGTAAAAATTATCAAAAAAGTCCTTTTCTCAAAAAAAGGAAAATGTAATGTTTTCGGCGCTTGAATTTTTTAACAGATTGTTAAAAACAAAATAAGCATTTGTAGAACAATCCAGGCAGCATCTGAGCATAAAAAAGTAATAAACGAATACCGAATTAAAAGCACATGCTTTTAGGAAGCCCCTCACGTCACTAACCTTCACGCATTCCGGGCGTAACGTCAACTCGGCGTCGACCAAGGAGATACGCCGTTTGGGCGGCCGAAAAAACATTGTCGACTCGGAGAAATCGGGGTTCAAGCTGAAAGATTGTATACTATAACCTAAGTTTTTGAAGTAGAATATGTATTCTCTCCTCAATTTGAGGATGTTTAATAAGGTTTTAATGCTGTTTTATAGATCGGAAACTACTAAAAAAGCGCAGGCAATGCTCGTTTAAAAAATCTCCCTTGAGCCCCCGCTAAAAGGTTGCTCTTCCGCGCAAAAATCACGAGCACCAGCTTTGAAGCTTTGAAGAGAAAAAGTAAGACACGCTGAAGTCGAAGTAATGGTCGTGTAAATCCGGGGGCTTCGTTCCACCGTCGCCACCAGAACTGACGCCCTAGATCCCCTGGCGCTCCCGCCCCCCACGTGTCACGCCCGGCTCGTCGAACCCCCCACCGATCCCTACGCGGTGGAGACGGTGCTCGACTACGAAAACAATCCCCTCCTCTTCCTCGCTTATCTTTGAGGGTGACGCAGTGGTCGAATAACCTGGGGAAGGGGAGAAGCCGCACAGGAAAGGCGGGAAAAGCTGCCTCAAGGAAAGTGGCGCCCCCAGCCATCTCTTTTTTGGGCTGCCCGAGCAAAGATAGGGGTACAAGGAACGAAGTAGAGGGGGGATTAGGGGAAAATTTCTGCACAATCAGCTATTTTTTTGGAAGCCGGGGTTTGTCCGGGATCCAGGAGTGATAAAAAGGCGAGAATCATGGCAGAGGCAGCAAAAATTTCGCTAAGCAAAAGTAAATAATGCCGAAAGTCTTACAAAAGTAATAAAAGTAAGAACGAGAAATATAATCAAAAGAATGCTCAAAATTAGCGCATTTTATCAGGCTATCAATCGAACGGCACGTCACCTAGCTTGAAAACAAGGCGCATAATAACTCGTTCCGTTTGCTAAACTTAAACAGGTTCCAAAAATCTAGAGAAAGCCGCAAAAGTTGACCAAAATTGCTTGATTGAAAAACTAAAAAATTTTGTAAATAGGATAGGTATAGTTACTAGGTATGGTTATTGCAAAGTCTCGATTTATCGCCAATCTCTGCAGCTGGGAGAGCTTTTAAAAGTTAAAATCAGCCAATCCAGGTTCTCTACGCACTAATGACGTCATTACTACTAAACGACAATACTTTCACGACTGTGTCGGCTCGCCCCCTGTCACCAGCCCTTTAAAACAAGCTCAAGCCCTCCGGAAACCATCGATTTTCGTGGCACTTTGCCATACTCAACGATTTGAACTCTCAAACCCACATTTTCGCTCGCTTATACACGTAGTAGATGAAGAGGACCGTGGCGAAGAGCAGAAATCCGAGCATCGTAACGTGCGTAAATCCTGTAATTTGGGCGTTAAACCGACTTCCGGGACTTACGAGCAGCTACTAAAGCCGGAGGCTGTGCCGAAAAACCGATATTCTCCATTATATGATGGCCAACTGCGAGTGCAAAAGTTGAAAAACAATTGTGAAAGGCCCTTTTTGCACAAACACACCAAAGGGCAAGTGAGTACTCGGGGCTACTCCGGACGACGCTACCCAGGCGCCGCTCTGCGATGAATTTTCCCCCATTTTTCAATTGAAAACCTAAAAATTGTTTCTTTCTTTAGAAAAGTTCCTTCTATCGAACTAATTTGTGTTATTTATTTATTCAAAACCTTTTCCAGATGAGCGCCGACATTGAGAAGATTCGCGCAACTCTGCTAGCAGTTCGGGACGCTTGTGACCGGATTCCCGTCGAGGTACTTTTTCTTTTCCTTTACAACACGCTTACTCTTTTTTAAGAACTGGGGCTTTGCCGAAGATGTCCTCGAAAAGCTGAAGGAGCGAAAATTTCAAGCTGTCTCCGAGGCGATGCCTGAGGGTATGAACAATTACTTGTCAAAAATTCACAATCTTTTAGAGGAACAAAAGAAGGCATCGAAGAAGCGCAAGCACCAACTCGCAAAAACACTGGGTGTAGTGCCAAAGAAGGTAAGCCTTTTCTGTATGTTTTAAGCCATATTGCCAGGTGGGCGAGGTGATAGGCTGGATGCGCGATCAAACAGAGTTCAAGGATACGGAAGCACGCAAGCCAGATGTGCAAGCGTTGAAGAAGGCTGAAAAGGTTTGTCTAAAGGTTGAGATCAGCTATCGACCTTTTAGGCAAAGCAACCCGAGAAAGCCCAGCCAAAGAAGGGCGCAGACCCGAAGGAAAACAAGGCTGAAGCTAAGAAAGAGCCGAAGAAGCCCGCCACCGCAGCGAAGCAAGAAGAGGCTAAACCAGCCGCTAAGGCCACTAGCTCGAAAGCGGCAGCAAGCGTCGAAAAGCCTGCTAAGGTCCCCGAAAATCCAACGGTGAAGGGCAAACCGGAAAAGACCAAAGCTAAGAAAACCGAGCCTGAGGTTGCGGAGGAAATGGACACTACCGATGCAGTCCCTACATCGGCCGAACAGGTAGTTGGCGAGCCAAGATGAATACCATCATTTTTTCAGAAAATTTCGCAACTGAAAATCAACGATGGCGACTCTTCAGAGGAATCCCATGATGAAGAAGACGTTGATAAGGACCTGCAGCAAATCAATGGGTATTATCACCGTTTTGTGCTGTATTTTGGCATTTAGCAAGGGCAAATTTGGCGGGAAGCACATGAAGCGGAAGGGAGCGGCTGGTGCTTCGACAACTGAAAATAAGCTCATCAAAATCGAGGTCAGGCGTATAATTTATTTGCTGAATTGAATCATGTTTACAGAACAGTGATGGAACAATCGATCGAAATGCCACCCGCGAAGCTACCCTTAAAAAATTACAAGAGAAGCTGGAAGGGTTGAAAGGTACGCTTAACCTTACTTTTTTACAAGGTATTCAGTGGCCCGAAGAGGGAAAAAGGATCCCGTTAAATTCGAGAATGAGCGGAAGTTGAAGCGTCGAATGTCAAAGCTGAAGCTCAAGCAACGACGTGCCGATGAGAAGGAAAACAAGCCCGCCGCCGATGCACCTGAAGCCGCCGCGAAAGCCGACACAACCAAGGCGCCAGTGAAGCTGGAGAATGTAAAGAAGGAAGCGCCAAAGGCCGCGGATCCTGAGTTTAGCTTCAACAAACTCGATTTCCTGGTTAAAAACGCCGACAAGGTGACGATGCGCTTGTAATGTGAAATTTTGTGTTTAGCCGCTGACGAAAAACGAGAAGCGCGACAAGTTCACCGGCAAGGACTTCAAGCGGTTGCTCGAAAAGGCCGAGAAACGGCAAGAGAGGATCGATTCGATTAGGTAATTTGAAAATAACTGCTATTAATAATTTTTCAGAACCAAAAACCCCGAAAAGGCCGAAAAAATTGAGGAGTCGATCAAGTGGAAAAAGGTTTTGCAGCAGGCTGAAGGGAAGAAAGTTCGTGTAAGTAGACATTTTATTACTCAGCTGTTTATTTTATTTTAGGACAACGTAGACCTGCTGAAGAAGGCGATGAAGCGGAAGGAAAAGACGAAGGATCGCACGAAGAAGAAGTGGGGCGAGCGGACGACTGCTGTTGAGGTCGGCTTTCCAATTTAGTTCCCGAATTCCTTTCTTTTAGGAAAAGGTAGCCAAGAAGCAAGACAAGCGCGACACTAACCTGCAAAAGCGCAAGGACGACGTGAAGAAGCGGAAGATGGACAAGCTGCGCAAGAAGGGCCGCATTTTATAGATTTTGCTTTGTTGATTTTGTTGAGCTCTGTTGTTATTGTTGTCGTTTTTTGAGGTTTAATAAAAGTTTAGCGGATTCGAGTGAACGATTAAAATATTTGTCAAAATACACGATTAACTGTGCTCTGGTGGCTAAACGGCGCATTAAAGTGAAGAAAGAAAAGAAAATCCGATAAGGTTTAGAAGGTCATTGACGACAGATGTTTTATGAGACGACAATTACAAGACGCTAGCGGGCAGTAGCTAAGACTAGACGATAGGTTGCCATGGATCGACGATATGGCGAGCAGGGCCAGTAAGTACAGCTAAATAGATGGCATCGGATGTTTTTTAGAAGATACAACGGAAACAACCAAATGCCGCCACGTCCGATCCCGGGACTGATGGACAATAATTATTACCCGGTAGTTGTTTTTAGCTTAAAATACATAGCTGTGTAGCAAATGCCACCCGTTATGCCGTCGTTCCAGCAACTACCAATGCCCTTCAACCCGCAACAGGTTTTCAAACCAAATTAGCAAGATGTTCAAGTAATTTTAGGGCTATCAACCAGTCTATCCGGCCCCTCATCAGACATATCAAGTCAACCCGCCCCGACACCCGTATCAAGGTTCGGCAATTGGAACATTTGAACTTTTGGTTTTAGCGTCATCAGCAGCGCCCCAAGCCCCGAGTGATGAAGCCCCTGAAAAGGCGGAAGACTCGAAAAAGCGACGGAAACGCAAGCGTAAGGTGGAACTCGAGACGACAAGTGATCAGGTTTGGAAATATACAATACCTTATCAAAATTGATTTTAGCAATCGTTGGGCACCAATTTGTACGCTCTCAGCGAGGAAGCGCGCCTGAGACGGGAAAGGCAGAGGAAGGAGGTAGCCAGAAAAATGTTGTAACGGGTTTTTTTGTGTTTTAGGAAAGCCCACCGCCTCCGCCTCCATCTTCCCCACCTCCACCCCCGCCACCGGATGATGAGGGCGGCGCGGAAGATGCGGGGAATTCGAAAGATGGCATCGAGGAAAAGAAAGAAGCCGGTAAGCTTATAATCAGCTACATCATTAACTTTCTCAACAGGGTTTTGCCGTCTGACCGAAGAAGATTTCGCGAATTTTGACGAGGAATGGGGCGCCGAGCTGGAGAACACGGAAACGCACATTGACGACGAGGCGATGAAGGTCAGGGCCGTTAATGAAAGGTATGTTTCGCTTGGACCTTCCCGATTTCCGGGATTTAGGTGTTTTCTCGTCAATGCTGAGCGTTATGTGAAGAATGAAGATGGCGCAACGCTGCCTACATATTTGGGTCAACAAATTGTCGAAAAGTAGACAGCTTTTTGAAATTATACATTTTTGGATAGATTCGAGCGCGAGGTCAAGAAGGTCTGTGAAGCGGCTAGAAGGGATCGCCCGGATGTGCCGCGCCCACCATCACCCTCGCTGCATTTGAAGTGTAAATGTGAGTTGAAGTAAATAATATTAATTGAAACGCGCACGTTTTTTATACATATTTTGTTTTATGCATTTTTTTCAGGCGGACAAGGCTCCGATTACGATTCGTCCGACCAATCGGAGCCTGAGGAAGACGATGCTTCGGAGAGCTCAGCCGAATCGAGCATTGAAAGAGAGGTATCTCGTTAAACCGAAATTTTAAAGTCGACAAGGAAATACCCGAGTCAAAAAACTAAAAATTTCCGTGTTTTTTTTAGGTTGCACGAAAGAAGAATCACCCGGCCGCCGTTTCCCCGGAAATTGCTTTCAACGAAACTGGACAAGTCGGTTTTTGGAGGCTTCTAGAATTCCTTAAAACCTAAAGGACGCGCACCTTCCGGTTTTTCTGGGATTTGCAAATACGTTGTATGGTGTTGTATTGAGTCCAAATACAGCGCCTGGTGCGCAGGATAAATTAAATTAAATAGAACAAAAAAATTTTTTAGGCAAATGACGGGCCCCTCTGTCGCTGCTCGATCAACGCCGCCAAGGCCGGGATTCGGCACGGCTGTTTCGCGGGCGAGACGGCGATCCCGAAATGTAGCAGGTTTGTGGTAACGTGTTGTAATATTCTTTTTGTGTTTTAGCAATTCAAAGCTTCACCACTACCTGCTAAGTCTCTCGCCACTGCCCACAATTCAGCTGAAAAATCCGGGAGCCCTGGTGCACGAGGATCGACAGTAAGGATAGGAAATATGCTAGATAGATAATTCTCGGCACTGGACTGTTAGCGGGGGATTTTTAGTCTGTTGATCATATATAATTTATTTTTATGGTCGTTTAGTAGTTTTTCATTGCTAGAAGTCATAAAATTTTTTGAAAATTCGAAAGTTTGTACCTTTTTTCGTCAATTTTCATACCAATTTTGAACCAAAAATTTTTATGTTTTATAAGCTTTTATATTAAAAAAAACTATGTTAACTGCTACAAAAATGGTAGATATTTCGTTATAGAGTGGTACGGAATTTCTAGGGAAAATTTCGCGCCCCCCGCTAACAGCCCAGAACCTAAGATTCCAGGTACCGGCTCGAGGGCTTTTCGATCTACCTACACAAACCGCTGCCCGATCCGCTACCCAAAATGCCGGTCACCGACTTTCAAGGAGAAGCCACTTTTGAGTTTTTGAAGGAGGACGACGATTTGAAGGTGATTGGAGGGTTTCGTTGTTTAGATCCGGATTTAGATCGGAACCGTTTACGAGATGGATTTGATTCGGGATTACCTCTTCGACGATGTCTTCGAGTTTCTCGACGAATGGCGCTACCCTCGCGGTACTACGGCGGACAGCTCGTGCTCAATCTACCACATCGCCCCACGCTATATTAATAGGGATCGAGGAGGTGGATTTTATAGAGTTAAATATTTAATAAATGCCTGTTATTCATTTAAATGGCTATGCTCAGTTTATTAATTATAGAAATACCAGGGTTGAAAAACCGCTTCGCGGCTTTTCAACCCTGGCCCCGTCTTCTCCAATGATATTCTTGGCTTTGCATAATTTTCTCGGATTCGGATGACGAAAATGAAAAATGCTCTTGCCGGCCCTTTATATAGGCTACCGCGACTTCCGGTGCATGCTAATTTGATCCTAACAAAGTGGGGTGTCCGATTTTCCATGAAAAACTTAATTTTAATGTCGAAAACATCATATTTTGTAAAATCTAATATGCGTGCAGCCGTTCCCAGGCCATTACGCACCGAATGACGTATCGAATATACCCCTAAGTACTTCCCTTCTTGAGATACGACTGGAACAACCTGACGGAAGTTGCATGCAAATGCACACACACACACACACACACACACAGGAACTATTTTTTTATATATAGTAGGATTTGGAGCCATTTTGATTCTTTGGTTTCGTTCCTTTCAAAAATATTTTAGTTCTTCGCTAATAACCCTCTAAAAATATTTTTACTTGAAGGTTTTGATGTAATTTGGATAGAAAATCGAGGGTTTTTTAGGCTACAAAATGCTTTTTTTTTCTAGATATGCTTTTAGATCATTCTAAGAATTTTTCTGTTAAGTTATCTTTTTAGAACGCTGGCCTTAATTTGGTCTCTAAAAGAATGATGATTATTGAGCTAATTAGTTTTCTAAAAAGTGGCATTGTAATTCTTTAAAAAACGTACTTTTTAGACAGTCCCCGCATCCTGCCACTCGCCCTCGTGCTGTCCAACTACATCGCCCAGTTCAACACCCCGCTGCGGAGCCTGCTCCCCGCGCAATTGGACGAGAAAATTCTGGGGCGTACCAAGTATTCGGTCCGCGATCGAATCGTCATCAACCCGGCCATGGTAGATTTTCAAAAAACATTGGAAATCTATTTTTTTTTAGCGCCCAACCTCGCTTCGGATAGATCTCGTCGACGTCACCGGCGAGACGCCCGTCAACTGGAAAGTCACGCATTTTGCTCAGAGGTAATTTTGAAAATTAAAGAATTTTGTAATAAGACATTTTAAAATTTAATTTGAAAATTTAGGTCCTAACAAGAAGTGTAGGCATTGCGATAAAACCGAAAATGTAAATTCTCCGATTTAGGCCCACCGCCTACACGCTTCATGGGCGCCCAGAGTACCAAAAAGCCGTGCGGCGGCTGGCGAGGATTCGGAAGATGTTTAGGAATCGAAAAGTTGCCCCAACGACCGTATGACTTCATTTTTAAGCACGCTTCATCATTATGCGTTTAGGAAGAAAAAGAACTGGCCGCACGGCTCGAGAGTGAAATAGCAAGATTGGACAATGAGAGGTAGGGAAAAGCGGAGGTATTTCGGAAATTTTGTATTTTAGCGCTCAACGACGAGACAAGCAAGTGCTGCTCGACATAGATGGGTACAGGGACACTGGGCTGCGCTGTGACATGATCCACTACGCCCTGCACGTCGTGCTCGCCATGCATCATGTCCGGTATCACTGGTCTCTCGCGGTGGGTCTCTATCTCGCTCGCTCTCTCCCTCGCTCTCGCTCTCTCGCTTTCCCAAAAAGCCTTTCTTTCAGACCCTCGAATCCGCAATCGGTTACCACTTCCGGGACCGCACCCTCATCGAGCTCGCCTTCACCCATTCGTCATATCGCAAGAATTACGGTAAGCTCCGATTTACACCTCACCACGCATCCTAGGCCAAAATCCCGATCATGCTCGAAACGCCCAAGCCAACCTCGGAATCCGGGTACGCGGACAAGCGCTTGAAGCCAACCGGAAGCAACCGGCCAGCGGACGGCGGAAAGGTGAAATTGTGCTTCTGGGATTTACAGCACCCCTAGGTCTCACCACGCTGCAGCAAACGATGGCCCGCGAGGGGAGCAAGCGCATCGAGCAGTCGGTGATGTGCCAGAATGAACGGCTCGAGTTTTTGGGTATGGATTTAGTGATTGGAAAGCTAAAAATATTTGATAGTAGATCAATAGAAGTATTCAGGCGACGCCGTCGTGGAGTTCATGACGACCGTCCATCTCTACTTCTGCTTCCCACGTCTTCAAGAGGGCGGGTTGGCGACGTATCGCACGGCGCTCGTACAGAACCGGAATCTGGCGCAGCTGGCAGGGGTCAGATTTTGTAGATTTTTGAAATTCCCCGTTTACGATGTCATTTTGTAATTTTTCGTATGAACAATTTTGATGATTTGGGTGCTTTTGCAATATCGGGGAGGGGGGGTTTAGGTGGTGTAACGGCTAAAAGCGCAAGATTAAGCGTATTAATTGCTTAGCATTATTTTTCGTAAAATTGAAAAATCCAAAAAAACTTATAGAAAATTTTTTCACTTTTTTCTCGAAAATCGACCAAATTTTAGAGGCTTAGAAAAACGTTAGTTCCAATTTAGCGCCTCCACCTCGACCACTGGATGCTGTTCGCGCATGGCGGTGATCTGTGCCACGAGGCGGATATGAAGCACGCGATGGCCAACGCCTTTGAAGCCTTCATGGCCGCGGTGTTTTTGGACGGAGGCGTGGAGCATTGTGATAGGTATATTTCTAGGGATAAGCTTTTGAATCCGAATTTTTCAGAATTTACGCAAAAGTGATGTTCGCCCAGGATCCGGTGATACTCGAGCGATGGGTCAACTATCCGGAACATCCGCTAAAGGTATCTAACGCACGGAATTGTAGTGAATAATAGAACGTGAATTATAGTGACGAAATCAAGGATTTTTGATTTTGGAGTTTGATTGGCGCGTTTTTCTCGCTATCGGGGGGCACTTTTTTCTGAAGATCACATTTTTCTAATAAAAATCGGGGAAATGTTTCGAAATTTTTTACTATTCTTGACGTAAAAACTTCGCAATTTTCATTTAAAAAAAAAAAATCGATTTTTCGATTGAAAATCTTCGATTTCTGGGTTCGAAAGGTCCGAAAATTTCGATGACAATTTTTTCTGGGTTTTATTGTGTTTTTTTTACGTGAAAGTTAGTAAATTTCGATAGATAGATTAAAATACTTACTAGGCATTTCTGGACTTCTAGGATAAATTTGCCCTCCCCTCCCCCCCGCTAATGCGAAAGAACCAAGTTCTGAGTTTTTTTCTAGGTGGAACACCCAGAAACTGATCGCCACCTCATCCAGACGATCCCAACGCTTCAGAAACTCGCCGAATTCGAAGAAAAGGTTTTTACAATTTTTGTTACAAATTTCGTTGTTTTCAGTCGGGCTTCCATTTCCAACACATCCGCCTCCTCGCCAAGGCCTTTACAAGACGCAATGTGCCGATGAACGATTTAACGAGGTATCCAGGCTTTTTGTTTATTTTTATTGTGGTTTTATTTTTTCAGAGGCCACAACCAGCGCCTCGAATTCCTCGGCGACTCGGTGCTGCAGTTGATCGTCTCCGACTTCCTCTACAAGCATTTCCCCAGCCATCAGGAGGGCCATCTGTCGCTATTGAGGACCTGTCTGGTCTCGAACAATGCTTTGGTAATATTTTTTAATTTTTCTAAATATTTTTATTGTAGTCTATCGTCTGCGATGACCTGGGCCTCGTCGAGTTTCTGATTGAGCCGCAGAGGCGATCCCAGAAAAATTCGAGCCTGAAAACGAAGGATAAAGCGGATATCGTTGAGGGTTCGTTAAACCTGTTTCTTACTAGTTCTTTTTGTCGAAAATTATTTTTCGAAATTTCATTTTGTCGAAATTGCACGTGTCGACATTTCATTCTGTCGGAATTCATTTTCTCGAAATTTCCTGGTCTTTTTCACCTCGATTACTCATCTCAAACGTTTAGTAAATTCAAATTTCAGCGTATCGAAGTTTCGAGAAACTGAAATTTCGATCAAAAGCGATTTTTACTAACTGAAAGCAAATTTTTAAACATTTTAAATTCTTGAAATCGCTAAAAACTAAAACTAAATCTTTATTCTAGCCCTCATCGGTGCCGTTTACGTCGACCGAGGATGGGACTATTGCCGAGTGATCTGCCGAGTTTGCTTCTTCCCAAGACTCAAGGTTTCGCGAATTTCAATTTTCAAAGTTCCCGATTTTTTAGTACTTCATCCGCAACGACAACTGGAATGACCCAAAGTCGCGGCTCCAACAAGCCTGCCTAGCGCTACGATGCCCCGGGGATGCCCCGATACCGATCTATAGGTATCCGGCTTCAACTGATTTACCTAAAAACTTTTCAGAAAAATTTCCGAGACGGGCCCGACGAATACGAGACTGTACACCGTTATTGTATCTTTTCGGTAGATTTTCGCTGCTAATAAAGAAAGTTTTTTCAGCGACAAACGATTGGCCGAAGGGGTGGGCAGCACCGTGCAGCTAGCGGAAATGGACGCCGCTGAAAAGGCGTTAGAGGTAGACTTAAAACCTTAAAGCTATTTGATTAGGGGAACCAATTTTTTTCGTATAAGTCTCGAAATGCGTAATAAATGAATGGGAAGTTCTTATTGGTGTCTTGGTAGAAGATAAATTCTCAAATTTCAAATATCTAAAAGTTTCCAAAGTCGAAATTTACGTCAAAATTCAGCCATTTTTCGATGAAAATGACTATTTTTTTTGTATTTTTAGCAAAAATTTGTGAAATTTTTACGTTTAGAAATAGTAAAAAACAGTTTAGAAACATCTCTACAATTTATATTTGAAACATTGGATCCTGAAAAAAATGCTCCTCCCCCCGATAATGTGAAAGAACCAACTATCCTCTTGATTTTAGACCCACGCCGAGCAGTTCCGCCTCGCCTCCGAGCAGCACGCGAAAAGCGGCAGACGCCGTGGAGGGGCCGGCAGACGAGAAGCCGCCCCGCCCGCCAATAAGCGGCCCACGCCTACCGCGCCCAGAGTGAATCTACTCGATCTCCAGCTTGCCCCGCCGACCGAGATGCTCAACGCGTTGTACCAGCAGCAGTATCAGGTGGCATTAAGCCTAATCCCTATATTCCTTTAATTTCAGATGCCAATCTACGGCCACCCGCCCCCGGCTTTCCAACAAATCCCGCCCGGCCCTGGACCTCCACCATACCGCCCAACTACTCACTAAAACCATCAACAAACTTACCTTGATATCCTGTGATTTTTGCATAAACATATTTTTATCGAAAATGCTCAAAAACCAAGTTAAAATGGCTTGATATACCTTGAAAAAGAGCTTCAACCTTTATTTTTCCGAACGAACGCTTCGCCGTGTAGTCAGGCATTACCGGGCCTAATGCAACCCCGCGTGCAGCTTTGCAAAGTTGGAAAAACTAGAGAAACTCGCATACATTTACTAATTTTTCTCGTGTTTTAAATCCAAGCTTAAATAAAAATTTAACTTTTTCCAGGTGGCCATGAAGGTCAAAGTGATCTCCAGAAACCCGGACGACTATCAGCGCGAAACAAATGCCGATATTCATAAATGTAAGCCAGATTAAGCCTATCACTAAGCATTAATTTTAGTGGTGCGTAACTACAATGTTGACAAGGACCCGTTCCAAACGCAAACGGAATATGTGCGCGCGATGAACGCCACGAAATTGGAGCGGGTTGGTTGTGGTGCTGAATTTCAAGGGGCTTTCTTAGGTTTTTGCCAAGCCCTTCGTCGCCTCCCTGGATGGGCATCAAGAAGGTGTAAATGTGCTTGCCAATCATCCTTTTCGATCGTCGACGGTATTGCATTTTTTAAGAGACTAAAAGTTTGTTGGCAGATCATATCCGGGGCGCGTGATGGGCAGATCAAAATCTGGGATTTGCCGCGGAAGACGTGCATTTCGACCATCCAAGCGCATAGAGGGTTGATAAATGGTATGGTGTCCTGAATTTGGTTCTTTCGCATTATCGGCAGGACGAACTTTTTTTTGTTCTAAATTTTTAAATATAAATGATAGAAGGGTTTCTAAACGGATTTTTTCTGCGATTCCTAAACGTGAAAACTTTATAAGTTTTTAAAAAATATCGTCTTTCGACCAAAAAGGGCATTTTTGTACCAAAATTTCTACTTTGGAAAACATTTTTTTAAAGTGTTTAGACAGCTTTTCTAGTTCAAATATAATTTTAGGTTTGCTGAAAGCGTAATTAAGATTCTTCCAATTAAATTACTAGACATTTCAAGAAATGCAAAAAAAATTGCCCCTCCCCCCGGTAATGCGAAAGAACCCCGAGTTTATTTCATTTTTCTAGGGCTTTCTGTCGACCAATCGCAGGGCACACAAATGGTGACGGTCGGCAGCGATTCGCAGATTAAAATTTGGAGGGTGAGTTACCCTTCTTTTTCTTGTACTTCTTTCCAGGTCCCGATCACAGGCGAAGAGGATGGATTGGACGAGCCGGTGCACAGTATTCCACTTGATGGTAGCCTTTATGAAGCGCTCATTTTTCCTGTCGTTTTTAGAAGTTGCGCACTCCGTCTCCCATATCGCCAACTCGGTGGAATTCGTGACGAGCGGCGACACGGTGAATGTCTGGCGGCCTCAGAGGTCAGTAGAGAAGGGCTATTTTTTATTTCTTCCATTTTTCAGGGATTCTCCAATCAGAACCTACAACTTGGGCGTATCAACAATTCACTGTGCTCGCGCGAACCCCGTGGAAGAAGCCGTGATTGTCGGCCTTACCTTGGATAGAAGCATTTTCGTATTGGACACTCGGCAAAAGACGCCTTTGAAGAAGGTACCTCTATTTTTTAAATTTCAAAAATTTTGAATTTGTTTTGACGACAAGGAAATTGATTTTCCCAAGTTTTCCGCGATTTCATATCAGGCCTCGAATTTTCAGTTTCTTGAATTTTCAGCTTCTTGAATTCTCCTTGAATTTTCAGTAACGCAAAATTTACCTAGTTTAGAAACGGGGCGTAGGCGTGCAAGTGTGGATTCGGACTATGGCAATTTCGAGATTCTGAAAATTCGATGTTCCGAAAATTCGGTATTCTGAAATTTCGAGGTGATGACGAGATCCTAATTCTAGATTTGGATAGATTCCCGATTTCAACTCCTTGCTTCGATACCTTTAATACGCGCTTTTGCTAGGTTACGATGAAGCTGCGCCCCAACATGGTCACCTGGAACCCCATGGAGCCGTTCATGTTCTCGGTGGCCAACGATGACTACAAGTAATTTTATTTAAGTTTTTTTATTCGTTTTTCTTTGTCAGTGCCTACACCTTTGACATGCGCTACCTGCAGCAGCCGACAAAGGTGCACCAGGGTCACACGATGGCCGTCATCGATGTGGCCTACTCGCCCACGGGCCGCGAAATTGTCACCGGCAGCTTTGACCGTACGATGAGGATATTTGGGACCGAATCGGCGAGCTCGAGGTAGATCTAAACATTCCAGAATTGTGGAAAATCCGATTTTAGGGAAGTGTTCCACACAAAACGGATGCAGCACGTCCTGTCGGTGCTCTACTCGGCCGACGACAAATTTGTCCTCTCCGGCTCGAACGAGATGAATATTCGCGTGTGGAAGTCTAATCCGGCCGAGAAATTGGGCCCGGTAAGGCTTCTAGGGCAAAACTAGGCTCATTGGCGTTAGCGGGGGGATTTCCTTGAATTTATAAAAAATATCAATATAAAAAAATTCCTAAGGGTTAAATTCGAAATTTGTAGTTCTACGTTCAGGAATAATAGAAAAATTGGGTAAAGGTTGCTTTACGGGGGTGGAAACGAATTTTGTGTTGTAAAAGTTATCCTACTATTTTTGGCAGACATCTGATAGAGCGTTAAAAACTAAAATAAGTTTTTTATGTTCAGTGATTTTCAGCTCGACCTTAATTTACAATGATTTTTATTTAAAACTTTTTGCGTTCTTTAGGTTGCCTCTCCCCTCGTCAAGAAACCGTTACCGAAAACATTTCATAAACTCTTTCTCTATTGATATTAGAAAATTGGCGTCGCCCAAATTACTGAAGATTTAATTTTATTTTTTTGTTTCTATTTATATTTTTATACATAATTTAAACCCACATTTAATTCAGAAAACGAAACGCGAAGACGCGGCGCTCAAGTACGCGCAAAAGCTGCGCCAACAGTACAAGGAACACCCAGAAATCAGGCGCATCCAGCGTCACCGTCATGTCCCGTCATCGGTGCACAAGTGAGTCGCATTTTTGCTTGCACCCAATTGCATCACTTTTAGCCAAGCGAACGAACTGCGCGTCATCCGCTCATCAAAACAGAAAAAGGAGGAGCGCCGAATCATAGTACGTCCTTGTTTTGATTTCTGATCAAGATCTGGCCCCGTTTAGCACAACAACGCCAAGCCCCAGCGCCCGAATCATATGGTGGACGAGCCGGCGGAGCAAGACGAATAATTTCATCCATCTTTGGTGTCTGTTATCGTTGTCTGTTATTGTTGTTGGTTGAAGTTGATCGTGATAAACTTTATGAAATCGTACTCTCGAAAAGTGATTAATGACTGTAAAAGTATACGTTCATTACTTTGTATTTTATGCGGAGAGCAAAGATTGCAACGTGTTTATCCTGGCTTTAAGATTTTTGTTGCTTTCAATTCTCCTTTTATCATATTCAGATGATATTTTTATATATGTTGGCCTATTTTACAAATTCAGTTGTTGAGTTCTGGATCTTGGTGACCAAAACTTTCTAGGTTTACTTAGATCTACTTAACTCGCTATATATGTAGACGCTGTTAGTTGATAAGATTAAGATTAAAAGATTAAAAGCTTAATAAGAAAATTTGTAACAAAAATATCTTAAAGCTAAAATATCCATATAACGGTTTAAGAGCTATTTATCGTTTCTTTTACCCTTTTTTAGCGCAAAGATGCCGCTCTCCCACGTGGCGAAAGTGTTGCGCCTTTCCACCGAAACTATGGATGAAATAGTAGAAGTGGTAGGGCGTGGTTTTCGAATACTTTAAAAATTTCCAGGCGTGCCGAATTCTTTCCTCCGGCGGCGTCGTCGCCCTCCCCACCGACACCCTCTACGGTGTGACGACGGTGCTCGAGCACACCGACAAGCTGTGAGCAGGTTTTCCTAGATTCAATTTGCGCGTTGACCACGCAAAATTTGTGTCTAGGTACGCGCTGAAGAAACGGACCGCCGACAAGCCGCTGGGCATCTTTGTGCCGTCTGCGACTGACGTTTCGCGCGTCGCCGAGTGCTCGACGGTTGAGGTGTCTCTGCTCCGGTCGTTGCTGCCTGGCCCGGTTGGTTTTTCAACTTTGTAAAACTTGCTAGAAGGTTTTAAAAGCTCGCTTCCTACTCCCTGGTTTGGTTCTGGACTGTTGGCAAGGTTTAGCGCGTGAAACCAAATCTTTCCCAGTAATGCCGTGCGGGTCCGTAGCGAAATATAAACAGTTTTATTGAATTTTACATAGTTTTTATGTATTAAAAATTTATGCAAATTTTCGAAGGTTTTTGACTTTTTCGTCAAAAATGTATGAAAAAGTCGCCAAAAACGGTCAAATTTTCATAATTTGAAAATTTTTAAATATTTGTTTAACAAAAACTCAGAATCAAAAACTGAAAGAGCGCTATAAAAAATACACTAAATATTATTAACAGGTCAAAAAACAAAAATTTTTTCCCACTCCCCCCGCAAACAGTCCAGAACCCCTGTTTTTAGGTGACCCTTATCTTCGACCGAGGCAACGCTCTTCCCGTCAAGTTCAACCCGGGCGTACACGCTGTTGGTGTTCGCGTGCCGAATAGCCGATTTGTGCAGGTAAGCCAAATTCTTCAATAGCCTATGATTTTGAATTTAGGCCCTAACGCGTCGAATCGGCGTGCCGCTCGCGCAAACCTCTGCGAATATATCTGGCGGCCCGTCCCCGGTGCAAATTTCCGATTTTGAAGAGCTTTTCCCGGAAATTGACCTTGTTGTCGATGGAGGTAAACTTTAATTGAGCTTCCGAAAATTCCGTATTCAGCTTCGGTTCTATTTCTTTATTTAGGCCTGATTGGTGATGGGAAGGAGGCTGTCGGAAGTACGATTGTCGATTTGTCGCGGAAGGGCTTCTACCACATTATCAGAGAAGGTCAGATTGACCCTTTTTGTCTTTTTGTGGTGTCAGCTTGCTGGACCACAATAAAAGTACTTACCAGTTTTTCAGGCTGCGCACTCCTGGAAACATCCGAACTGCTCCACCAGGCCGGCCTCAAAGAAACGGATATTGACGAGATTATGGCCCTTCGCAATACGTCAAAAATATGAATTCCTCAGGCTCTTATTTCTGTTTTTTTTTAAATGCTTTTGTTTTTACATATTTACCTTTGCAGCTTCTTGTGATATTTTTGCTTTGTTGATAAATTTTTTGGATGAAAAGGATACGTGAGCGCTTCGCCATTGGTCACGACCCAAGTTTTATCTATGCGAATGAATACAGCTTTGCTGAATGGAATCTATCAGAGCTGGGTCGGTCGACTAGATGAAGCGGAAAAAAGGGGACGAAGACCAAGAGCCGGGCCCTTCGAATGCCGAGCCTCCCACCACTAAGGTGGGACTTTGGCACGGCGGACAGTCAAATCTCCTTTTTTCAGGCCCCAGCGCGAAAACGTGAACCGGCTGCGAAGAAGGTGCCCAGTACAGTTAGTGTTGTTGATGAACAGGTGAGCTGAACTTCTGGCAGTTTCGGTCTTTGCATGCAGCTCGTGACCATTTCCGGGCTTTGTCGCAGGTCGACAAGCCGTAGTTCGTGAATGGATAGATATCGGAGTCTAACATCCTTTTCCGGTTCTTTCGTATTATCGGGGGGGGGGGGGTCAACTTTTGTTCATAGGATCTAATGCTTGAAAGATAAATCGTGGAATTGTTGCTAGATGGTATTTTACTGTTCTAAACGTGAATACTCGACAATTTTTTGAATGTTATAAAAATATTCATTTTTGGATCAAAACAGTCGTTTTTGACCAAATTTCGAGTTTTTCACAACTTTTGAGATAATTTTTCAAGTTGAAATATATTTATTTTTTTCTAGAATCACTATTAAAACACTTGCTATTAATTTACTAGACATATACAGTAACGTTCGCGTCCTCCCTCCTCCCGATACTGCGAAAGAACCCCTTTCCGAATAGTTTCACGGAGCTTTCTCTGTCCTTAGATGTTTTATATCACCTGCTATCCTCTTTATGCGATATTGACGGCTTCTCGGCGCTGTATTTTCGACGGAGGAGTCAATACGGCTTGACCTAAAGCTCTTCATCAACGCTTCCTACGCGTCCTACTCGTTTGCCAGGCCCGCTGTCACCTTCATTGTCAGCACACGATTGCACCCGTCTCCTAGCTGTTTGCCGTGTTGTCCTTTATGCTCAGGGATGCCTCACGCTTGATTTTATGACTTGGTTCGTTTTCAGAAAGGTCCGCACTCCCGGTGGCGCCGCATGGCAGAGCTTCTGAAGCGGGCACGCAGCGGACGTTTGCCTGTCCTATCCCCACTCCGTCTATTCAATTTTATCGTTGCTGATTCCGATTCGCGGGGCACTTGGGTAGAAATGAGAGAAATGACGGAGGGCCAAGTGCCGTTTTCCAAGCGCATCTACCTCCCGCTGCAGGCGCACCTCCCCTCAGATTTGCTGGGGTTTGACAACACGGGCAACGTGCGAATCTGGGGCGCAGGGGAGGCCTTGAGCTACTATTTATTAGCCAATAAAGCGCTGTTTGCCGATAAAGACATCCTCGAGCTTGGCGCCGGGCTTGTTGGGCTGCCCGCGCTTTGCTGTGACGAGGCAAAAAGCCTGATGATCACTGACGGCAACATGGAATCGGTGACAAACTTGGAGCTAGTATTCGATGCCGCGTTTCCGAAAAGGAAGAACAATTTGGTAGATTTCAAACCATTACAACCAGCCACCCAAACTGCCGCGAAAACCCCCTCAAAAATTCAAATCCAAAAATTCGTGTGGGGCCCAGAGAAACTCGGCGATTTCGACGTGATTCTCGCGGCAGACTGTGTTTTCTTTGAAGCAGCACATAGTGCTCTGATCGAAGCATTGGCTGCCAATTCCTCGCTGGATACCCTCATCCTCCTCTGCTCACCCCCAAGAAAGAAAAGCCTTGAAACATTTTTGCACCAACTTGAAATTGATGCCCGTTTCTCTTCCGTTAAATGTGTCGAGTTTGATAGAATGCTCGTCCCGCATCTGCCTGAATTTGTCGATCACGACCAAGAGGTCCCGCAACTGTATTTGTTGAGAAAGATTGTGGGTAAATTGTGCTAATCCCGTGTGACCTTGTTAGGCTTTTAATTGACGCCATGTCGGGTACGAAATAAATTTTTAGTTTGTCAAAATGAAAGCGATGGGATCGGAAAATGCACAAATACAATGGAACAGCAGAAATAGCTCGAAGAGATTAATGCGTTTCAGGAATTACTTCGTTCCCTCCACCACTCGGCGATCCTTACGGCCAAGGACGTCACCGACGCGATCAAGGAGGACTCGAACATTGTCGCCAAATTTGATCCCGAGGTTCGGCCGAACCTTTGATGGTGTAAACTGCAGAATTTAGGTGATTCTGCGGGTCACCTCGATCCTTTTCGATGCCGTGACAGCGTCGTGGGGCCCGGATGCATTTACCTTTTCTGAGTAATCTTTTGCGTTTTGTTTCGCAATATCGGGGACCAACTTTTTTATTGGGATCCAGTTTTTCTAATATGAATGGCGGAAGTGTTTCTAAATCGTCCTTTTACTATTCCCGAACGTAAAAACATTACAAATTACTTTTAAAAATACAACTAAAAAAAGATTTTTTGACCAAAATTTCGACAAAAATTTTCTCAGTTTTTTGATTGTTTTACCACTTGAAATATAGTTAAATTTTACTAAAAACACGATTAAAATACTTACTAATTTTTACTAAGTATTTCTGGAATTATTCAAAAAAAATTGCTCCTCCCGGTATTGCGAAAGCACCTCTTTGCGTGGTTTTAATTTTTGCTTTAGTCACGCGAAACGAACAACGGTCGGCGCAGAAGACGTAAAGTTGCTGACGAGAAGGAATCCGGAACTGGTAATTTTCTCTTTTTATTTGAAGAGAGGAAATTTTTAGGCCGCTGATTTGGAAGCGCAGTATGGCCCAGTCGCCGAGCCCGGGAAACGAAAATCGATGAAAGGGCCGAATTGTGGGTTTTTATTAGGAAAAATAAGGATTTTATTTAGTGCTTTTATCGCCAAAGCTGGACCTGGCCATTTCCGAGGATGCGACAATGGATGGTGCGGCGTCTATCGCCTCGTTTGACGCGCCACCATCACCAGCACCACATCAGCCGATAGCCCGGACTCCGGCTCCCACGTATCCTACTATATATAAAAAAAATAGTGTGTGTGTGTGTGTGTGTGTGTGTGTGTGTGTGTGTGTGTGTGTGTGTGTGTGTGTGTGTGTGTGTGTGTGTGTGTGTGTGTGTGTGTGTGTGTGTGTGTGTGTGTGTGTGTGTGTGTGTGTGTGTGTGTGTGTGTGTGTGTGTGTGTGTGTGTGTGTGTGTGTGTGTGTGTGTGTGTGTGTGTGTGTGTGTGTGTGTGTGTGTGTGTGTGTGTGTGTGTGTGTGTGTGTGTGTGTGTGTGTGTGTGTGTGTGTGTGTGTGTGTGTGTGTGTGTGTGTGTGTGTGTGTGTGTGTGTGTGTGTGTGTGTGTGTGTGTGTGTGTGTGTGTGTGTGTGTGTGTGTGTGTGTGTGTGTGTGTGTGTGTGTGTGTGTGTGTGTGTGTGTGTGTGTGTGTGTGTGTGTGTGTGTGTGTGTGTGTGTGTGTGTGTGTGTGTGTGTGTGTGTGTGTGTGTGTGTGTGTGTGTGTGTGTGTGTGTGTGTGTGTGTGTGTGTGTGTGTGTGTGTGTGTGTGTGTGTGTGTGTGTGTGTGTGTGTGTGTGTGTGTGTGTGTGTGTGTGTGTGTGTGTGTGTGTGTGTGTGTGTGTGTGTGTGTGTGTGTGTGTGTGTGTGTGTGTGTGTGTGTGTGTGTGTGTGTGTGTGTGTGTGTGTGTGTGTGTGTGTGTGTGTGTGTGTGTGCGCATTTGCATGCAACTTCCGTCAGGGTGTCCGGAGGATATCTCAAGGGGGGAAGGGTATTAGGCTACGTATGATACGTCATTAGGTGCGTAATGAAGCCGAGATGACTGCACACATATCAGATTTTGCAAATTATGCTATTTTCGACATTAAAAATCAATTTTTGTTAAAAAATCGGGCAGCCATTTTGTTAGGAATTAATTAGCATAAACCGGAAGTGGCGGCAGTCTATATAACGGAGGGAAGGGTGCATTTTTCATTATTTCTCATCGAAATTCGGCCGAATTATGCAATGGGCAGGATATCATGGGCTCAGACGGGGCCCAGGGTTGAAAAGTCGCGAAGCGGCTTTTCAACCCTGGTTACTACTAAAATTTAATAACGAATAATTTTTAGTAGCAAACCTCGGGCTTTTGTTGGCTTTACGCCACAGCCGCCGCAAGCCCAGTCGACCCCGTTGAGAGGTAATTTTTCGGAACGCCTTTTAAAATAAATTCATTTTCTAGCAACTCCGCTGGGCGGCCGCCATTTGCCGCCGATTCGCTTGCCGTCTCCTATCGCGGAAAATGTCTCCCAGGAATCCATCATCCTGCTCGACACCCCACCGCCCGGCCCCAGCGCCTCGCCGGGGCCCCGGAATCTGACTGCCGCCTCGACGTGCACGTCGGGCCCCGACTCGAAATATCTGGAATGGCAACGAGAGCAGGCGCTCAACAGCTTGGCGCGCATTGAGGAGGAGCAGGGTTTGTTGATTTTTGTATACAAAATTTCGCTATTTTCAAATATGAAAATATCTAAATTGGTTCCTTCGCATTATCGAGGGGCGGGGTTTTCCTATGTCCGGTAGGGCCCAGTAAGGTAATAGTAAATATTTTAATACCGTTTAATGCAACTATTTTAAGTGAAAGACAGTTGAAAAAACTTTGATGATTTTTTAGGCGAAATTTTGGTTGAATTTCGATATTTTTGTATTTTCTTTATTGAAATTTGTGCAATTTTTACGTCCGGGAATAATAAAAACCGTTTAGAAACACGTACTCTATTTATATTGGCAAAATTGGAACCTTAGAAAGAAGGATTTTGCTGATGTCATTTATTGGTTTTGATTTTTTTTTCTCCAGATTCTCGACCACCGAGCGCGCAACCCGAACTACGGGACAGCTTTGACGATTCGTTTGAGACAAAGGCACCAAGTCCAGGTTTATTAGCTTGTCCTGCCTTTTAATTCTTCTTCAGCCCGCAAAGCCAGCCGCTCCTCTCTGAATGGCGCGCTGCCTTCGAAGACAATAGTGAAGCCAAGCACACCAGGTGAACTTCATTTTCGTAGGTTTCAAGATGATCCTTTTAGCGCCTTTCTCCACTTCCCGGCACGAGCTGTTCTCGCGGTCACGGCTCGATGAAACAGGTTGAAATGGCGGACTTTTAAAGTATTTTTTTTTGCTTCAGAATTAAATGCGACTGGGGCCCTCCGATTCCTGGGCTATCACGACACACCCAGCAAAACGTCCAATACCAGCTGCCTTCAATCGGAAGCCTCGGGAAAAATCAGGCCTTCCACGTCCAAGCGTACATTTTCTTGGTTCTTTTTCGTTTGGATCTAATTTTACGAATATAAATAGCACAAGTGTTTCTAAATGTTTTTTTGCTATTCCTAATCCTAAAAATGCTACAAAATTTTATTAAAAAAATGTTAAAGATGTCGGTTTTCCATAAGATACAGTAGTGCCGGACCCCTAATGCACAGTTTTTTAGGTTTTACGTTCGATTCGTTTGACGAGGATGGTGAGCCGCCGGGCCCCGCACCAGCTGCACCACCTGCGCCAGCTGTTCGAACTTCTTACGGTAGCCTTCTTCCGCGCGAAAATTAGAAAGATTTTTTAGATTCGTGGGATGGCGATGAGGAGTTCCAGCTTCTCCCTCGGAGCACCCCGCAAAAGTTGAAAATGTTAAAAGAGCCTGCCAAGCCTAATAACCCCTTCAAAAAGGTATTTGAGGTTTTTTAATTGATTTTTGGTGAAATTTGATAGTGACATTTTTTATTAGAAATTTCTGTTCTTTAGAATCCTGCAAAAACGGCGACCCCAGCAAAATCGCAAGCAACGGTAGCGCCGAAACGACGGTCGGATTGTGATCGTGAGTTCGGAAATTTCCGGAAAAATAGCGTTTTTTTTTTTAGTTTATGACTCGTTCGACGACGACGACGACTTTATGCCCAAATCAACACAAAAGTCAGTTTTTATTGCTCGAATAAAATCCTCCTTCAGAATGACGAACCGTGTCCCATCGCGTACCCCGGCAAAGAACGGACCGACGGCGAGGACGGGTACAAGGTGGCGTTTCGTAGTCCTTTAAAAATATTTAATTTCCCAGGCCTGAAAATGACAAGCCGGGAACTTCAAGCTCGGGGCCACAAAATCTAGCAAAAGGTCGGTTCCGGCGTAAGTTATTGGGTTTCGCGTACGGATCCGTATTTTAGAGTCGTTTTTCGACGACTCTTTCGACGCGTCATTTGGCGAAAGTCCGGCCGCGGAGAAAGAAAAAGGTAAAAATTTCACGAGTTTCGTGTTTTTCACTTTTTGTCGGGATTTTTTGCATATTTTGTCGGCTTCAAAGTATAAATTCTATTAATAATATAGTTTGTGCCATTTTCAGCGATACCCGACACACCGAAAAGCCGAAACGATTCGTCATCGCGATCTAAACATGGTGAGGCATCCCGCTGAATTTTCAAATTATGCAAAAATTTTTAGGTAGCGCCCTTCGCCCGGTCAATGAAGTGGCAGAAGCCGATGCCGCCCCGGCTCCAGCAAAGCGCGTATCCAAATTGCAAAGTGAGTTGAGTCTCCAATTTTTATTGATAAAATTGACGGTTCTTGTGCATTATCGGGGGAAACGAATTTTTTTAAAGTTAATAAATGCCTAGTAACTTAATAAGAGGCCTTCTAAGAGTTTTTCAGTAGTATATGGCTCTATTTCGACTGGAAAACTATCTAAGAACCTTCAAAAAATTTTCAAAAACTCGAAATTTCGCTCAAAAAAATGCCTTTTTTGTATTTTTTGTAATAGAGAGCTGCAGCATTTTTCGTTGAGGAATAGTAAATAGTAAAAAAATAGTTTACAAACGCTTCCGCTATTTATGTTTGAAAAATGGTTTCGAATTCACAAAAACACCTGTTTTTTTAGATTTCTCGTCCTTCGACTTTTTCGCCGACGATTAAGCGCTTTTTTACCCTGCCCTCGCAAATACCTCACCCTTTGTCATTTTCAAAACATTGCACGCTTGCCCGAAGTAATTGTCATTACTAGAATTCGATAATACTGGTACCGCCATCGATGTTTTCTAAAATTGTCTTTTCTGCTTGTAAAGGGATCGTGCGGTCCCTCCTTCTCTTGAATTCAGAGTTTCAGCTTGTTCCCAATCCAGTGGCGTTTTAATAAAGTAATTCGATTGGTGGGCTGTTTCGGCTCTCTGCGTCGTTTTACAGAATTTATTTTGTGCCTGTTTTTCAAAAAAAATTACGATGGGATACTATGATCACGATTGTCTAAAAAAGAGGCCTCTTACCCATTATTGGGAGGGGGGGGGGCAGCTTTTTTTTGCTATAAGCCCAGAAATGCCTGGTTACTCAATAGTAAGTCTTTTAATAGTGTTTCAGTAAAATTTCCCTACCAAAAACAATCAAAAAAAATTAGAAACTTGATTGAATGGAAACAACGTTCTGCTCGAAAATTGGCCATTTTCGATCGAAAAATCTATACTTTTTTGTAGTTTTGATCAAATTTTGTAAAGTTTAGGAGTAGTAAAAATGGTTTAGAAATACTTGTTTCTTTAGATTAGACGAAACGGATCCTTAGAAAAAAGGTGTTTGCGCGCCCGCGTCACGCAACGCGCACCCGCCCTTGCATAGCATAAGGGATCCTGGCGCAAAATCTACAGGCCAATAAGATCCGTAATATTGGCTTGCCGGCCCATTTAAAGTATAACTCTTTAGCAAAGATATTTTGCAAGCATTTTTCTGTGCCCAGATCCGCGCATATCCCCTCAAAAACAAACCATTTGCCGTTTATGACCCTAAAACAGTACATAATAAATTTCTAGAAGCTTCCCGGGCACAATTCCGCCACTACGAGCACTTTTTCTGCACTTCCGCCGCCAGATTCTCGGCGCCCTCTTGCTCTCGGCCACTCTCTCGCCCGATTTTGTGTTGCCCCCCGTCTGGCAACGTAAAGCGTAGCGCCCCGTAGTGTCTTTTCGCATATGTTTGTCGCTCTACTTCTCTCGGCCGCTCTCTCGCTCTCTCGCCGGCTGCCATGACGGCACTAGGGGGCTGATCTCTGAACATCTAAAATTGTTTGGATTAGTCTGGCACGCCGATTTTCGCGGAACCGAAGCGATCAATGTCGGCTGCGGAATTGGCGAATTTTGTATTTATTTTACAGCTATTTACAACATTCGTGTTTTTATACTGCTTTAAATTAAAACAAAATAATGTGCAAATTTGTGAAATCAATTTGGTTTCCAGCTCGTTTTTTCACGTTTTGAAAATTTTTGCTAATCGAGGAACTGAGAATCGATTTTACCTACATAAATTCATTCATTTTAGATCATTAATCGTGTAATTTTCATAGTTTGATTTGTATAAAATTTTGTCTAGAATTGCTAAAATATAATGACGAATTTTTACCGCAGTCGTTGCATTGCTTTTACGAATTTACTAGCTTAATCGACTCAGATTTCTTCAAAAAACTGCGGCAATTTTAGGCGATTCTTTTTGTTATTTCTGTAGCTTTATTGAAAATGGACTAACTTTATGAAAATTTGTATGGAATTACGTCTGGAATTCTCCAAAATAGAACGCTGATTGTGTGACGGTCACCCTCAAATTCGGGTTTGCAATTTTACTAGCTTAATCCAATACAATTTTGTCAGAAAAAGCTACATTTTCTGCGATTCTTTTTTCTGTTTCTTGTCTTAATTGTACAAAACACTTTTCAGGATTTTGTTGCGAGGCGTTAACAAATCGGCGCCGACTACGCGAATGGTGGACCGGTCCTCAAAGACTTGAAACTTTTGATTTGCTTGTTATTTGTGAGTTTTTTAGTCTTCAAATTAGCCTTTTTAATGCAAAGAATAGCCGTTTTTAAATAGGAATAATTACTTTCTCGCCTATCTTATCAATTCTATATCGGAGGGTACGAAAATCCGCTTATCCAGATGTTTAGCCAGTTGTAGCCCGAGCACAGATCGCCAAAGTCAAATCTAGGTTGCAGACGTGCACTAATAGAGTGGCAGGTGGCTGTGGTAAACCTCATAGAGTAAAAATCCTCTCACTAATGCCTAATTAGCCATTAACAAAAACTCGACATATTCTCTCGAAATTAACGATGTCCGTGGTCGATTCCAGTGTGTTGCCCACGTCGCATTCCCTCGAATCGCTGCTGGAATTCCGCTTCCCCTCCCTCACCGACCCGATTGCCATGGATCTAAGCAGGTGGGAAATGGAGAAATCTACATTATTTCAAATATTTGTTTGTTAATAGTTTACATAGTTTAATCGAGGCTCAGATTTGCAAAAACTGACTTTTTTTAAAAAGAGATTTTTCTCTGAGATTTGGTGTTTTCTTGTTCTCAAATGGAAATATATAAATCAACCTTTAGAGATTAGAAACATATAAAAAATTTTGGAGCTATTGATGTTGGGGGGGGCATTTTTTTTTAGGCCTCCACCGGGCCCAATTTTCCGCGCTGAACATTTTACGGTTGCTAGTTTGCTAAAACGCACTACCGCTGCCTATAAAAGGAGAAATGAGAAATAAAATCTACTTTTCCGTTATTTTGGCAATAATGGCCAATAGATTGCAAGCGCTGCGCGACATAACTTTGTTAGAGTTACACGGACACATCCAAGGCCCAAATGATGTCACTGAGAAATGGCTCCAGCAAATTGGTCTCCTCCATCAGAAGCGCACCTGCCCAAGCTGCGGTAACGATGATATGAAACGCTATGCAGGAGGACACCCTGGAACGGTCCGAAAATGGGAGTGCAACAGGGGCCGATGCCGTGCCCGTGGTAACGTGAACAAATTGGGTTTTTATGCGGGAACCTATTTTGAAAAGGCCCATGAAGATCCAAAACTAGTCGTGCTCTTCTCCTATTATTATCTACGCATGAAGATTACACTTGAAGAAGCAGCATACCAATGCTCAATCTCGACACGATGCGCACACCAATGGGCACAATGGATTAGGGATATTTTTGCGAAGTTTTTCACCAAATATCCACGAACGATAGGCGGACCCGGAATCGTTGTCCAGATCGACGAAACCGCGATTAGCAAGAGGAAATATAATGTCGGTCGCCTACCGGGACAGCGGCGCATGTGGCTCTTCGGCGGAATCGAGCAGGGTTCCCACCTCGGATTCCTGGAGCTGGTTCCGAAACGTGATGCGGCCACGCTAATTCCTATTCTTCAGAAATATGTTCGTCCAGGCTCAATTATCCATTCTGATAGGTGGAGAGCGTACACGGGTCTGACCTTGCTTCCTCAAGCATTCCAACATTACACGGTGAATCACCAACGTAACTTTGTCGACCCCCGGACTGGCTGTCACACGCAAGGCATTGAATCAATGTGGAACCGACTTAAGAAGATGATCAAGGCGAAGAATGGCATGAATTGCAGGTCAAATGAGAGATACCAGGACTACCTAGACGAATTCGCTTGGCGCCAACAATTTTCACAAGATCCATTTTATCATTTTTGGTCGCAGGTTGCCGAGTTTTACCCATGCGAGTAATTTTTGTTATATTTTCTAAAGTTGTTATGTTAAGATAAAATTTGTTACTGAAACATGGTTAGTAGAATGTGTAAACGATTATGACACCGTAAAAATGTTCAGCGCGGAAAATTGGGCCCGGTGGAGGCCTAAAAAAAATGCCCCCCAACATCAATAGCTCCAAAATTTTTAGAAAGAAGGAAATATCGGTTTTCGCGATTTTTACCCGAAATTTCCGGTTTTCTAACGCAAATTTCTTCACCGTAGTAGATTCGATGCTTAGACAAAATTTTCTGGTTTTCGAAGGCGGATTTCTCTATCTTTGCGCTCGTTTTTCGTTTAAATTTGTTATATTAATGTTCCCTAGTTTGAGGGCTACTTTTTGAGACGTTTTACAGCCTTTAAACTTCCCGGGAATCGTTAAAAATGTGATATTTCAGCTCCATGCGCTCCCTCTCGATGTACGACACCAACTTGCTTCACACTCTTCAACAACCACAGCAACAACAACAGCCGCAGCAGCAGATTCCCTACCTCACTTACGTAAGTATATCTGCATTAATAGCGTCGTTACTGACGTCGATGGGAATTTTTTATAACTGTATTCAGGCGTTAATTCTACTGTTTTAGATGACCCCAAAAGCCCCCGTTACGCAAGAGACTCTACTTATGTTACCCTATGTTGAAAGGTTAGAAAAAGTATTAAAAACTTATATAGATTTTAGTTATCTTAATAATATGCAAATGTTGGGAATTCCGCGGACAGCTTATGACGCCCCGCCAGACCCGATGCAGATGGTGAACAGGCAATTCTTGCAGCCGGCCACCAACAAGACGGCGATGGAGTTGTTGATGGGATTGGTAAGTATTAGCTAGCTTGGGCTCGGCGTAGACTTAGCTTAGGCTTATGTTAGGCTTGACCTAGGCATGACTTAGGCTTAACTTTGTCATCGGCAACGGGTTTTCCCCATTTTTCCGCAAACGAGATTTTTTTAGGACAACTACGTGGCACTCAACGACATCGGCTACGTCCTCAGAGAAAGCGGACACACCGACGCGGCCAGGGTCAGTTAAAAAATAAATAACAAGTAGATCTTCATAAATCATCATAAATAAATAGAGTTTTTTTCTTCAGAACTGCTTCGCGCGAGCCATCGAACTCTGCCCCCAGTTCATCGCCCCGTGGATCAACATGGCCGTGCTGTACAAGACGCAGGTGCGTCAAATCGTAAAATTTTCGCATTAAAACGAAATTTTAAACTTTTCCGTTTGCAGGTTTTAGCTTTATTTTTATGCAAGTTTTATTTACTATTTTTTTCTTTAGAACGAACCCTGGCTTGCGATCCACTACGCGGACAAGGCGCTGCTCATCGACCAGACGGTGCATGAGGTGCACGTGACGCTCGCAGATCTGCTCCGAGAGGTTCATTGTTATGATAGGTGAGTTTCGGCTTTTCAATCGCCTAGCCCTAAGCCCCTGCCTAAGTCTAACTATTTTTCTCTTCCAGGGCCATCCAAATCTACAACCGGGCCCTCGAATTGTCTCCCAACGACGCCTACGTGCACGCAAAGCTCGGCCAGATCTACGTGGAGCAGGGGTTAGGGGTTTTCTTTAGGATCTTTGCTAGCCTGCCTTGAAACGAGTCTATAAACGCGAAAATCGACCGCTTATCTTCGCTAGGTCTCTTTTCTGGATCGGTCTTTCTCGCTCTCTTTCTCTCTCGCTCTCTCTCGATCTGGGAATTTTCAAAACGCTTGAAGCAATCATTTGATTCAGAAAGTACGACATGGCCGTGATCTACCTCCAGCAAGTTGTCGACATCCAGACCGACTACCCGGAAGCCCAATGCAGCCTCGGAAATGCGCTTTTCCGGCTCGGCCGCATCGCCGAGGCCGAGATTTGCTACCTGCGCATCTTACAGGTATTGATTTTTTTTGATTATTTTTATATTCTTGTTTTCAGCAACAACCAAACTGCCCCTCAATCCTGACGAACATGGCAAATGTGAAGCAGGTGCAGGGGAACTTGGCCGAGGCAAAGTTCTTTTTCGGGAAAGCTGTTGAGGTGCGTTTTGCCATTAGTGATAAGCCCAAGCCAAACCTAAGCCTAAGCCTAAACCTAAGCTAATTTATCATTCCAGTTCGATCCAAACTACGAGCCAGCGCACAGCGGTCTCGGCATCCTCTACCAACAAGAGCAGAAGGTCCGGGAAGCTTTCTGGCATTACAGCGTACGTTTTTTACTTGTTTGGAATGTATCCGTGCAGAAAACGTATAGGAAAGATTATTTATCATTTTCAGGAAGCCGCCAGACTCGCGCCGAACGTTGCGAGGACCCACCACTACCTCGGGAATGTGTATCGGGAGCTGGGCGATCCGGTAAGTCGGATAAGCCTACGCCTACGCCTAAGCCAAAGCCTAAGCCTATGCCTAAACCTATGGCGAAGCCTAAGCCTATGCCAAGGCCCATGCCTATGCCGAAGACTAAGCCTAAGCCTAAGCGTAAACCTAAACCTAACTCTTTTCCAGCAAAACGCCATCGCCTGCTACCAGCGCGGGCTCCTCATCGACCCCACCTACAATGATCTCTACTTCCAGGTCGGCTTGGCCTACAAGGTAAGCCTGTAGATGAACTCAAGCCTCTTCCCTTACTTACAGGACAGCGGAAACTACCCTGAAGCCATGCAAAGCTTCACGCGCTCCCTGATGCTGCGCCCCGACCAGCCGGACGTGATCTGCAACGCCGCGCACTGTCAGCAGCTCATTTGCGACTTTACGGGTTATGAGCAGAGGTAAGACTAGGACTAAACTCAGCCGAAGCCGAAGCTAAGCCTGAGCCTGAGCCAGAGCCTAGTTTTAAAAAACTTGAATTCAAGACCAGCTAGCAGAGATTTTTTGAGAAATTCTGGAAAACTAGCTGCTTAATCTCTCCGAATTTTCCAGAATCCAAGAGCTCAACACCATCGTTGACAAGCAGCTGGCCGAGGGCAAGCTCCCCTCCATCCATCCCCATCATACCATCATCTATCCGATGACGCACAAGGTACGTGTCTTCTATTTTTAAATTTTAATGGATTTAAGTGCTATAATTATTAATTGAACCTAGAAAATACGATCCTATAAACAACAAAAATTCAGATGCGCCTCGGCATCGCGACCGCCAACGCGAATCTCTGCCTCCAAAGGATCAACCTCGCACAGCGCCGCCCTTTTCAACATCCGCCTGCGCGGAAGGTGAGACTATGGTCTCTAACGCTAAGCCTAAGCCTAAGCAAAAGCGCAGGTCTAGGCTTTAGCCTAAGCCTAAGCCTAACCTAGACCTAAACCTAGGCATAAGCCTAATCCTAAGCCCAAGTCTCAGCCAAAGCTCAAGCCTAAGACGAAGCCAAACCTAAGTGGTCCCTTTAATCTGAAAAATGAACCAAGGCTATTGAAATCCCCCGTTTTTAGGTACTCCACCCGGGCGAGCGCCTACGCATCGGCTACGTCTCCAGCGACTTCGGCAACCACCCGACCAGTCATTTGATGCAATCCGTACCCGGGTTCCACGATAGAACGAAAGTTGAGGTAGCTTTTAGCGTGCAAGCCTCTTCAAAACATCTTTAGATCTTCTGCTATTCCCTGGCGACGAACGACGGCACGAATTTCCACAGGCGGATCATCGACGGCGCGGAGCACTACTTCGACTTGTCGCAGGTATTTGGATCCGATCCGTCATTGGTGTTTCTCTCTCTCTCGCTCTCTCTCTCTCTCTCTAGTGGTCGGCGTACTTGTCATACCTAGTCGTGGGAGTGGGGTAGTTTCTGCTCTTCCCAGCCCCTTTAAACAACTTCTAACTGATTTTTCAGATGCCCTGCGACATGATGGCCGCGCAGAAAATCTACGACGACAAGATCCACGTTCTCGTCAACCTCAACGGGTACACAAAAGGGGCCAGAAACGAAATTTTTGCCTTGACGCCGGCGCCCGTCCAGGTGAGGGAGATCTGTTCATCTTTGTATTAGACCTCGGCTTAGCGCTACACCAATTGCTGTCACGCTGTCTTTAAAATCATCTTCAGGTGATGTGGCTGGGGTACCCGGGCAGCTCAGGCGCACCATTTATGGACTACATCATCACGGACAACATCACGTCTCCATTGCGGTTGGCCCACGCCTACTCGGAGAAGCTCGCCTACATGCCGCATACTTACTTTATTGGTATGTCATCTAGCTATCATTCTCGAGATCCGTATCCCCTCTCTCACTCTCTCTCTATCTCTATCTCTCTCGCTCTCTGTCTCTCTTTCTCTTTTCTCTCGCTCTCTCTCTCTGATCGAGAAGACCTTCAGATTCGTCATTTTCAGGCGACCACGCCCAAATGTTCAAGCACCTCGCCGAGCGTGTCGTGGTGAAGGAGAAGAACGTCGCCCTCGGCAAGGAGAACCTGACCCTCGTCAACGCGATGGCCCCTGGATTGGAGGCGTTGGCGAAGAGCGTCGAACTGAAGGTATGATTTTCAGCCTAAGCCTAGCCTAAATCTAAGCCTAAACCTAAACCAAGCCTAAGCCTAAGCCTATGACTAAGCCTAACCTAACCAGCGTTCTACCACTACGTTCAGGGCATGGTCCACGAGGTCGAGGTGGTGCACGGGCCCGACAAGGAGTTGATAAAGACCGAGATGGTCGTCCCGATCGTCGAGGTCAGCGCCATTTTTTATTTTTCACCATTTCCCTCCAGATCCCTACCACCGAGCCCCTGAAGCAGATGATCGGCATGGGGCTGAACGCGTCGCACGTCGGCGGGGTGCCTGTGCAAAATGGCGCTGTTTCGGTGCGTTGGTTCCGACAATTTTTGATTTTCTTGTTTTAGTGCGACTTCAAGACGGCCAGCGGCGAGCAGCTACCTCAGACCATTATGGTGACCAGTCGGCAGCAGTACAGGTGAGGAATCAGGCTAGTTGGAGAGCGAAAAATATCTTAAGCCTTAGCCTAAGCCTAGGCCTATGCCTATGCCTAAGCCTAAGCCTAAGCCTAAGCCTAAGCCTGAATCAAACCCTCGCTTTTTCAGCCTCCCCGACGACGCGGTGGTGTACTGCAACTTCAACCAGCTGTACAAAATCGACCCTCCTACCGTCGACATGTGGATCGAGATTCTGAAGCGCGTCCCGAACTCGGTCATCTGGCTGCTCCGATTCCCCGTGCTCGGCGAGACGAACCTGAAGCAGTACTGTGCGGACCGGGGCATCAACCCGAATAGGCTGTGTTTCACGTGAATGCTTCGACGTTTATCTTTAGCTATCTCTTTCTAGGAACGTCGCCGTCAAGGAGGAGCATGTTCGGCGAGGTCAGCTGGCTGATGTGTGCTTGGATACACCGCTTTGCAACGGGCACACCACAGGTAGATGAGCATGAAGGGGTAGACGACCTTTTTTAGGGATGGACGTGCTGTGGTCGGGGACGCCGATGGTGACAATGCCGCTGGAGACGTTGGCTTCCCGGGTTGCAGCATCTCAGGTAAGCGTGCCTAAGCCTGAGCCTAAGTCTAAGCCTAAGCACAAGCGTAACAGCCTATTTTTTAGCTCTACACCCTCGGCGTGCCCGAACTGGTCGCCAAGGACCGACAGGCTTACATCGACATTTCCGTCCGGCTAGGAAACGATCGCGACTAGTGAGTGTTTTCACATTTTCCCAAGCCTAAGCTAAGCCCAATCCTGAGCCTATGCACCTCAAAATCCTCATTTTTAGCCTGCTCCACATGCGCAACAGGGTTTGGAAAGCGCGCCACACATCGACGCTCTTCAACGTCAAGCAGTTCTGCACCGACTTCGAGACGCTGGCTTACGCGATTTGGAATCGGTACGTCGGGGCAAGCTGGCAGAGATTCTTGGGGAATTTGGGTTTTAAAAACCGTCTATTTTAGCCACACGGCCGGGGAGCATGACCACGTCACCGACCTTTCCGGGCCCGAAATCGACTTCTGAAGCTGACACCTGGAATAGATATCTGGACGTCCTAAGCCTCAGCCTAAGTTGCAGCCTAGGCCTAAGCCTAAGCCTAACCTTAAACCTAAGCCAAGCCTAAGCCCGAACAACTTTCCTTTTTAACGACTTTTTTTTGACGCATTACCCCGGATACTCTATCGCCGCCCCGATTCCTCTCGCCACTTATGTACGAATTTTCGTCTTCCTACGCTTACGTACGCTTACGTACGCTACGGTACTTTACGTCCGTTCTTAAGGGTACTTTCGCCCTGGTTCTCTCAATTCTAGGCCATCACCGGTTGTCGCTAGTGCTTTTCATCGGTTTTTCACCCAGCTTTTTTCGCTCTCGGCTCGCATATCTCAAACTCCGCGCAAAAATCGGTCAATTTTTTGGGGCCTTCCTTTTTGCCCGGTAATCCACTTGTAGCAAAAACAATAATTTGGTGTTGATCAAGGGTCAGTAGTCATTATTTGTTGTAACGTTGAATTGTGATTTTTTTTTGGTGTACCCTTGACGATTTTTCAGCTTGCCTCAGCCTAAGCTAAGCCTAGGCCTAGTCTAAGCCTATGCCTAAGCATAAGCTTACGCTAATCCTAAGCCTAGGCCGAAGTCTAAGCCTAAGCCGATGCCTAAGTCTACCCTACCCTACCCACTCAGTGCCCTCATTTCTTGCTGTGTCAATGAGACAGGTCCCTCCCACGCTCCGTAATTTGTACAGTCGCGTCGTCGTCGCGCCACGTGCGCGTTCCAATACGCGTCACGCCGCAATAAAATTGTAAATATACTGCCGATCGAAAATTGCTATAAACTATAAACTACAACCGGGCTATAAAATGCAAATTTGGGTTGTAAAACGGCAAATTCAAGAATAATTTATTGCTAAATTGCCGAGTGCCATTTTTGTACATATCCGTGTGTGGGGTTGCTTCGAGCCGGTAGGGTAGTCATGGGCTAGAGGAAAATTTGGGGATTGGAGACGAGAGAAAGAGAGAGAGAGAGAGAGAGAGAGAGCGAGAGAGCGTGAGAAAGATAAAGGAATCAGAGACACGTCTAGAAATGATCAATATAAGTAGATGACCGACTCGCAAGCGCAAAGGCCGATTCAGCTGAGCTTGGCGCTGTCGTTGCCGCCTCATCGACGTCGTTGACTTCACGGGAATTTCGGAATTTGGGCCCGTAGTGGCCCTTGGAACCGCGCTCGCTCGGGTGGGCCCCGAGCGGGAATTTTCGGCGCTGAACTGGAGGCCGGGTGTCAGCGGGAAGGTCGGCGTCAAGTTCGACGGAGACTCTGGAAATTGAAGGTTAAACTAGCAGAGATTCTTTAGGAAAGGGCAGGCGAGCAGATATTCTTTAGGAAAGGGCAAGCTAGCAGAGATTCTTTAGGAAAGGGCAGGCTAGCAGAGATTCTTTAGGAAAGGGCAGGCTAGCAGAGATTGTTTAGGAAAGGGCAGGCTAGCAGAGATTCTTTGGGAAAGGGCGATTTCCGTACCTTGGATCCGAAGTGTCGGTGCTGCTACTCTTCTCAATCCCGTCCACCCGGCTGGCCAGTACGATGGGCTTCGGGGCCGCGTCCCGGGATGGGCTAAAAATATAATGTTTTTCCTGGTTAAAAACCAAGTTTTGCGGGTTATAGAATAGGGTAAAAACAATAATAAATCATGAAAAACTTACCGGTAAGCCATGCCCTTGTCGCGTAGACTATCCGAGGCGGAAGCAGAGAGCCGGCGGAGCAGTTCGTCGGTTTTTCCTGAACAATTCGGCTAGATGGAAGAGTTTGGCAAAAAATCTCTGCTAGCTTTCCCGTTCCTAAATAATCTCTGCTGGCCTACCCTTTCCTAAAGAATCTCTGCTCGCTCACCCGGGGATAACGTGGCTGATGACGAGCCAACAACCCCTGCCTTCGTGTCGTCGGTGGACGCGGTGTTGGGCGTGGTATTCCCGCGCAACATGTTGATCACCCTAAAGCGGTGGCTTGCTCTCTCTCTCTGTCTCTGTCTCTGTCTCTCTCTCTCTCTCTATCTCTCTCTCCACTCACCTCTGTCCGCTGCTGAACCAAGTGCGACTGTTGTAGTCTGCAGCTGCCGAGGAGGAGCCGGAGCGCAGCCATCTAGGAATTGATGGTGAGTTCAGGTTTAGGCTTAAACTTTAGCTTAAGCGTAGGATCAGGCTCAAACACGGCTGATGTACTCACTTTCCAATAACGGCTCGAACTTTGTCGTTGAGCAGCACGTGGAGGACGAAGATGAACACGCCCTGCGTGCAGTTGAGGATGGTGAAGATCCAGGCGAAGGCGAGGGTTGAGCCGGAGCCTAGAAACCGCAGTAGAGTACCGTAGCGTATTGCCGAGTTTTTCTCAGAAAATCTGCGTCAAGTTCGAGCAGTTCACCTAGCTTTTAAGCGCCCCACTCACCCTTCACTGCGGTCAAGAAGCCGAAAAGCCATGTGATGCCGAGCAGGCAGAGTAGCGTGGCGGAGCCCTGGAAGTCGGAATGAGCTTAGGTTTGGGCTTAGGCTTAAGCGTAGGCTTAGGCCGAGACTTAGGCGGCTTATGCAATTCGATAGATGTACCTTAAGCCATCCAAAAACTCGTTGCGAGCGCGGCTTGTCAGATCGACGAACCGAGAGCACGACGCGGAGGGCGATGAGCAGGAAGCCGATGTTGGCCTGAACAAAGCTCGTTGAGGATGAGCTTGGGAAGCTTGAAAACTTGGAAAAGTGTTTCAGAAGCTTGATGCTTGCTCGGAAAAGTGAGCGCAAGAATTTAGAAGTTTGGTATGGAGCTTCCGAGGCTCCAAAAGCCTGGAGCATAGCCTCAGAAGTTTTAGGAACGTTCAAATTAGCCTCAGAATGGTCGGCTACTTGAAACCGAGCTTCCGAAGCGTTAGAAGCTCGTAAAACTTTAACTATGCTTCAGCTTTAAGCTTCAAAAGCTTGAAACTCGGTGGAGAAGCTTAAGCGATTTCGAAAAACGAACCGCAATGACGACGATTACTGGAGCGACAAAAGCCCAGATGGTTGGAGAGGCTGTGTTGATCCAACAGCTAAAAGATTCTCTCTTTCTATTTCTCTCGCTCTCTCGCGCTCTCTTTCTCTCTCTCTCTCTCTCTCGCTCTCTCCCTCGGTCTCTCCCCTTACTAGGAATCCGTTCCATAGTCCTTCCACCGCACCGCCGCCGAGATGATCACGATAACCAGCGGGGTCCCGTAAGCCAGGCATACCATCAGAATCATCCGTCGGTTCGAGGGCTCGAACACCTAGAAAAGGGCAGGCTAGCAGAGATCATTTAAGAAGCTGGCTCCAAAAACTCATCCTCACTTGAATGAGCATCATGTAGAGCTGGTAGCCCTCGATAAGCATCCAGAAGAAGGCGGCCAAGAAGAAGTAGTGAAGGATTAAGGCAACCACCGAGCACCCCGTCTTGTTTCCGGTTCTGAAATGAGGGTTGGGAGAATTCGGCTAAGAACCTCTGCTAGTCTGCCTTTTCCTAAAGGATCTCTGCTAGCTTGCCCAAAGCCTTACCTATCGATCCCAATGACAAAGACGAGATTTCCGATCAGCAGGCAGAGACACAAATTCCGGTGGATCGTGTTCCTCAGGCCATACAGGGACCTGAAGCAAGTGAAGACCAGCAGGGAGAGCGCCAGGCAAACGATCGAAAAGGCGCATCCGATGGATGAGACGACGTCGAGCGCCTGAATTTTTTCAATACAAGTAGAAGCCTAAGCCGAAGCCGAAGCCGAAGCCGAAGCTTAACTTAAGCATCCGAATAAGCTTAAGCATGAGCCTAAGCCTAAGCCCAGTCTAAGCCAACCCCAAGCGTAAGCCTAAGCCTAAGCCTAAGCATAAGCATATCCTAAGCCTAAGCCGACGGGAAAGTCACCTACATTCACCAGCCCTCCAGAAAGCCGGCCCACGTTTCCAGAAACGTCCATCAAGATGGCAAAGCTGAAAATCGGAAATTAAAACGTGACCCAAATACAGGAATCACAGTGATACCGTACGTAGTGTACAAAATACAGTACTCACCTCGTCAAATGGTTACAGCTGCAAGTCGTCTCGGTGGCCGAAGTCGAGACCAAGAAGCACCCGTCTTGGCTCCAGGCCCTAAAAACTTGGTGTTGCTCCAAAAAAACTGAGGGTTTCAAGTGTCGAGACCTAGTCAATCCAGGGGTTCATTTTCGCGCGTACTAGTGTCTTTAGAATTGTTCCGAAGCTCAAAAAGTAGCAACGCTACCGTACCCCCGATGGATGTCCCAGTAGACGCATCTGGCGTTGCTCACGCCATCGCTGCGGAGATGCGGAAAGTGGAATGTCGCGTTGTTCTCCAGCGGAACGGAACTGAAACGGGAATGGAATTTTTAGCCTCAGGCCATGTTTAAGCCGAAGCCTAAGCCTAAGCCTGCCTAAACCTAAGCCTAAGCTTAAGCCTAAGCCTAAGCCTTAGCCTAAATCTCAGCCTCAGCGTAAGCTCAAGCTCAAGCTTACCGTTGCGCATCATTCACAGCCGCTCCAATCACTTGGGAGTTGATGACTTCGTGCTCGCTGCTCACCAGCAGGTCTCCCAGGGCCGTGAAGATGAAGTAGGCAACCTGGAAAGAACAGGATCGATTGCTTAAAGAATCCCTGCTTGCCTGCCCTTTCCTAAAGAATCTCTGCCAGCCACCACCGTACCTTGATGGATCCGTCATCCACGGTAGGCGTCGCGGCAGCATCTGCAGCTCCTGAAAACGCCGCCGGGCTCATCGCCACCATCGGGGACTGCATCACGGATTGTTGCGTCTTGGAGATGGAGCTTTCTAAATAGCAAATTTCTCCAGTTCCTAAATGTTCCCTGCTGGCCATCCCTTCCTCAAAGAATCTTTGCTAGCCTGCCAAGAGGATAAATTATGAGCTGAAACTCACGCAACGAGCTGATGCTGGGCAGCGAGATTTGCGGGGAATTCGAAAATCCGGCGAACGAGATGTTTTGGTCGATGGTGGAGTAGAGACGGGCGTTCGGCACTGGAAAAAATCTCTCTCTCATTCTCTCTTTCTCTCTCTCTCTCACCTCGACTTGCCACTCCACCTCCTCCTCCAGAATTTGTTGTGAAAAATGTGGCATCATTCATGCCAGCGCCGGAAGCGGTCGGATTCTGGGATGGTTGAAGCGCCCGGGAGACCTTGATATTGACAGCTGAAAAATTGGCCTTAGGTTGGCTTAGGCATAGATTTAGACTTAGGCTAAGGCTCAGGCTTAGGCTTACCCCATTCCGTGTATTTCAGGTCCTCTTCAGACTTCGAAAAGTAGTCGGCCCATAGTAGGGATGAATCTTGAAGAACTGACATCAGCTTGGCGGCGATAGATACCTGAAAGAGGCTTTTAAAGGAGCATCGAAATCAAAATTTTTGATCTGGATTGCGCATTAATGAAATACCTTCTCTTCTGGGTCCAACCCTGACCAGACGAGTTGCGCCGGGCTTGAAAATAGGTGATCTCCAGCCCCGCCGAGATTCTAAAGTGAAGGAATTAGAGAAGGGAGCGCGAGGGAGAGCGATAGAGTGAGAGAATAAGAGATATAAAGAGGACTCATAGACTACCTTCGTAAAGTTGGCGCTCCGGGACTGTTTTTCGGCAGTATCGAAGAGTTGAGCAAATTGGCTCCGAGCCAGGGCTACCATGTCAGCGCTCGCCTGAATCGACATAACGTGGAAATCGCGACTAAGCGGACTTGGAAGCCCCAAATTCCAATTTTAGAAATTTGGAAAGGTCCTTAAAGCAAAAGCCTTCGTTTAAAATCGGGATTTTTCACTTCAAAACTCGTTCAAAATTCCAAAAAACCCACCCCAACAGATCCGGTGATGTCGCCGCCATACAGCTGGCTTTTCAAGGTTATCCTAAAAAAATTTGAAATCTCAAAGTTCGCAGAAACGTACCCAAGCTGCTCATTAAGCGAGGTGGACAGCTGCTCGGCAGGGTCGCCATTTTGGACGCGAGTGCGCAGCTCGCCAACCTAAAAAGGGTTAGTTTTCGAGGCCGGCTAGCGGGGATGATTTAGGACGCGAAAAAGCCTAAGCTTAAGCCTAAGCCTATGACCAAGCCCAAGCCTAAGCCTAAGCCTAAGTCTAAGCCTATGACCAAGCCTAAGCCTATGACCAAGCCCAAGCCTAAGCCTAAGCCTAAGCATAAGCCTAAGCCTAAGCCTAAGCCTAAGCCTAAGCCTAAGCCTAAGCCTAAGCCTAAGCCTAAGCCTAAGCCTAAGCCTAACAGGACGAAGTCTAAGCCCATACGAAGTCTAAGTCCCAATGACCAACCCATTTATGCGTGCATCCGGTCGTATTTGGCTGTGTGCCAACCCATTTTCCGGTCTCACAGTCGCAGCGCCAGGTGACGGTGCCTAAAATGGGGGAATAAAAAACAGACAATAGTAAACGGATAAAGTGGCTTAAGCTTGGGCTTAGGCTTAGCTTAGGCTTAAGCTTAGACCGGGACTTCGGCTTCGACTTACCGATCACATTTTCCGGATCCGGACAGTTTACGGTGGCCGTCTGACAGGCACGCGTCCGCTGGAATTCCAGGGATTTCCACTTCGTGGCCGGGCACCATATATCGGGAAATGCTGACTCGGTGGCCTCTTCACTAAAATTTAGGCATTAATGCGTGCTGCTGCCTAAGGAATCCCTGCTAGTCTACCCCTCGCGAGAGTTCCAATATTTCTAATTGTATCTAAGCATTTTTGTTATCTTCCCCATTACCTACACTGTGCTTGATTCCGAAGGATCAGCCGTAGCATTTTCCGGAAATCCAAGAACCGGGCAAACGAGCAGTAACAGCAGGGGAAATAGGAATTTCGACTCCATTACCGCAATTCCATAGGCAAAATGGGAAGGCTTGGATTCTAGAGTGGATTGGAATTTGAATTTAGCAAATTGGGAAAGAGATAGTGTTAGAGAGAGAGTGAGCGAGGGAGAAAGAGCAAAGCTTAAAATCAGGAAGCCAAAAAATTGCTGCACTCTTTGATGCGTCACCCTAGAGAGGCGAGCCTGACCTTTCGGTTCGGCCAATTGAGAGAGAGAGAAAGAGAGAGAGAGAGAGAGAGAGAGAGAGAGAGAGAGAGTAAGAGAGAGAGAGAGAGAGAGAGAGAGAGAGAGAGAGAGAGAGAGAGAGAGAGAGAGAGAGAGAGAGAGAGAGAGAGAGAGAGAGAGAGAGAGAGAGAGAGAGAGAGAGAGAGAGAGAGAGAGAGAGAGAAAGAGAGAGCGAGAGAGGCTAGAGCTTTTTTCTCGAGCCTTTCTAAAACTCAAATCTATACCAATAAATCACTGAAGATACAAAATAGAGACGAAAAAGGCACACTGCCAGAAAAGCACAATGCGTGTCGATGCGGGGGTTCTTTCGTCCATTTTTTGCCGGGGGTCTACCGGGTGTTTGGGTGCTGCAAAGAGGAAAGGAGCGGAACCGGTGCACCAGGGGGCCTTGGCTGACTCATGGTGGCAAATGCGACTGCGGAAATGCAACCAAAAATGGTGACGGAAATCTCAAGAATCTTTGCTAGCTCGCGCTTTCCTAAAGAATCTCTGCTAGCTTACCAAAAATTCAAAACAAAATGAAAAAATGCCAAACTGAAATAAATTTGGCAGGCCGGGGCGGCGAATGCCAATTTTTTTCACGCGCGGTGGGGTCGGGCCCGGGCCGATTGACTAGCTTATTTGCTATGTGCCAACGAACCCCGGCACTCGATCGGCTCACTCTTTTTGTGCGAATTTCTCTTTATTTTTCGAGTCTCTACGCCCCAATTAGTCCCACCGTGAATTCAGCACGTAATCGTCGGCTGATTCACCTGGTGCCGCCGATTTTGATCGTTTAACTAAGCCTAATCGCAAGCGTAACCTAAGCCTACGCTTAAGCCCTAAGCCCAAGCCTAAGCCTAAGCCTAATCTAAGCCCTAAGCTTAAGCCTAAGCCTATCGATAGCTAGCAGAATTCATTTAGGAACCAAATCCAATCAAGCTGGGCCAGAAAAACTTTTCAAAGGCTAAAAACCGACCGTTTGGGCGGGGCTACGGTAGGCCGGGTGGTGTCGGTGCTGTTGTAGCGCTGGAGGGGACGGATGATGGTAGCTGAAGAGGGAGCAGACGAGCAGATCCACGAAGCCGAATTCTGGCAGGGCAAGTCGACGACTTGGAGCTGGGCGGCCGAGGGCGTGTAGTTGAGCGCACGGCATTGGGAGCTGAAAGAATTATGATTATTTCTGACATCAAATTCTCAAAAAATTTACGCCGTTTTCCTGTTGCCGGGAAAATTGGTGCTAGCTGCTCGATGACGGTTAAATATTCCCAAGTGATCTCTGCTAGCCTGCTTTTGAAAGTCGTTGCCCCAAAAATCGCTGCTAGTTGCGCCAAGCGTTACCCATTTGCGGAAGAAGCTCTGCTAGCTTGTCTTGGCTGATTTTATGGGAATGATGATGGGAGAGGAGGCAAACAAGCAGTGATTACTTGATCCCACAGGGAAGGTATGGAAAAGCCTAAGCCTAAGCCTATCCCTAATCTTAGCCTGAACCTAAGCCTGGGCCTAAACTTAAGCCTAGTCCTAAGCCTAGCCAATCCTAAACTTAAGCCTAAGGCTAAGCCAAAGCCTAAGCCTAAGCCTAAACCTAAGCCAAAATTTGAAGCAAAGCCTAACCTAAGCCTACGCCCAATCTCTTGCCTCTAATTTTTATAAAGTCCCCGTTCCACTTCCCGAATCCCAGATGATGACTCAATTTTGCTCAAAAAAAGATGGGGGTCTTCTCAAAAGTGCCGGTAAATATACGTGGGTTGGGGGAGCAAATAGAGACACACCGGAAAGAATAGGGCCCTTGGGCCTCCTTTTTGAGGCCCGTTTGTTTGGGGGCCCACGGGCCAACAATTTCGTAGCGGCTGTTTTCCGAGGAGTTTAGAAACTTTCCGGGCAGTGATAGGGGTGAAAGACCTCGGAAGGATCAGGAAATTTTGCAAAACAGAAATGAGGGCAGGCTAGCAGAGATTCTTTAGGAAAGGGCATGCTAGCTGGCTTCAGGACGTACCCATCCATCATGTCGTCCGACCATGCCGTCTGCTCCGATTGGCCGGAGACCCAAAAGTAGGCTTGCTAAAATTTATGGGGGTTTTGAGGAAGGTGTATGCTAAGCCTAAGCCTAAGCGAAGCCTAAGCCTAAGCCTAAGCCTAAGCCTAAGCCTAAGCCGAAGCATAAACCTAGCCTGAGCCTAATGCACCCACCTTCTTCTTGGCCTTATCCTTCACCAGCTCGGTCAGCTTCTCAAGGCTGCCGGTGTCCGGGTCGAAAAGGGAGCCGCCCTGGAAACGGTTTTTTCCTAAAGAATCCCTGCTAGCCCGCCGTTTCCTAACAATTCTCTGCTAGCCCGCCCTACCCCTTTCATGCAAGCGTTCGCCGCTCCAATATAATCCTGCTTCTTCTTGTCACTACTTTCAAACGTCACTTCATAGCAGCGGCCCTGGTAGAACGTTTGCTTCTTGGGGCAGCTGGCTTGTGGATCTGGAACTTGGAAATATCTCTCACTCTCCCTCTCTCACCCTCCCTCCCTCTCTCTCGCTCTTTCTCTCGTTCTCACTAGCTCTCTCGCTCTGCTCTCTCAAAGCGTACCATTAACACATCGATACCGTAGCTGCAACCCTAGTTGATTTGGGCTTCCGTCTCCGCATGGCGTATCCGGAAATAGAGTTTGGAGCGGGCCGATTTGACAGGTGGTCAGGCCTTGGCATCTGAAGACACAGGTTCAAGGATCTCTGCTAGCCTGCCCTTTTCTAAAGAATCTCTGCTAGCCTGCCCTTTCCTAAAGAATGTCTGCTAGCCTGCCCTTTTCTAAATGATCTCTGCTAGCTTCCCAATTCCCCAAAATTTTTTTCAAAATCCCACAAATTGACGATGGTTTGCAGTGAATGCACATTTTCGCAGTCGTATCGCCTTGCCTGTCCGTTGCAGGTGGTCCCGGTCTATGATTTAGGGCTACAAAACACATCCAATTCCACCCTACCGTACTCCCATAGCTCGCGTAATCGATTGTGATCGTGGTGCCCTGGGTGCAGCTCAATTCTCGTTGCTGCTGCTCGTTGGAGGCGCAGAACACCGGGGATTTGTCATCTAGGAAAATTTCGGCATTTTGAAAGGGGTTGGGACAGCAGGGGATCCGGGAGGATCACTGCTAGTTCGCCATCGTCAGATACGGGCCTGTCGTGCTCCTTTAAAATCAGCTCACCAAGTCCGACTTGCTGCTCGCAGAATTGACCCTCGAATCCGCTTCCGCATTGGCATTGCGATTGGTAGGCCGCGGATTGGGCTGAAAATCTCTCTCGCTCCCTTTCGCTTTCTCTCTCTCACTCTCTTACTCTCTATCGCTCTCTCTCTCTCTCTCACTTACGCTGCACATCTCGCGCACAAACGATCAAATTCACGGCGCTACAAAGCGAGGAGATCCACTCAGGACTCGATTTCGACATCGCCACGCAAACATCTGGAGTTTAAAGGACCGTTCAAGGCAAATCCTCAAGCGGGTACCGTCGTAATTCGGATAGATATTCGGTTCGCCTTGCTTCCAGAATGTTTGCTGCACCTCGTACATCTCCGGGTACTCGGCCCACTAAAAATTTGGAGTTTTGGAGGGAGCGAGAGAGAGAGAGACAGAGCGAGAGAGAGAGAGAGGGAGAGAGAGCGAGGGAGAAAGAGAGAGAGAGAGCGAGAGATAGAGAGAGAGAAAGAAACTCACGACCGGATTGCCATCCTTCTGAACTGCTCGAATCCCCAGCCATGTGCCGATGACGGCCGGATCTAAAAAATGGTTTTCCGCGTCTATGAACTTTCGTAAATGACCATCAAAATTCGTTATTTGATTTAAAGCCAAAAATGCACTTTTATGGTGCCCAAAAACTAGCATAAAGTTTTCTGATTTACGGTCAAGTTTCCGTGGAATTTTTACCTGCCAGCTGCTGCGCAAAGCCACCTGTGAAGTTCTGGAGCCACCGCACGTCGGCCGGGTTGGTGGTGATGAACAGTTTGCCACCTGAAATGGTTCGGTCGCTTCTAAAACGGGTCCCGGTTACCGTAACCCCGGCAGAGACGCTGCCCAGCGTCCCAATTGTCGACCCGACCACCATAGCGGATGCAGCGGTTACCGTAGAACGTCTCACCGTCTCGGCATTGTTGCGAGGCAATTTGGGCTGAATGGGGTTAGTCTAGCGAAACCTAAGCCTAAGCCTCAGCCTATACCTAAGCATAAGCCTAAGCATAAGCCTAAGCCTAGCCTAAGGACTACAAAAACTTACTACTCGCTAACAGACACGTCCCGCCATTAGTGCAGTTGTTGGTGGGGCACGGAAGTAGCTGGGCGGAGACTAAGAGGCGTAGTTTTCCCAGGCGGAGAAATTTCAACTCCTCAAGAATCTCTGCTAGATAGCCTAAGCCTGACTCAAAAGAGTGAGAGAGCGAGAGAGAGAGAGAGAGAGAGAGAGAGAGAGAGAGAGAGCGAGAGAGTGAGAGCGCGAGAGAGGCCCGAAAAACTAACTACTTTGCGGCTCCTTTAAAACTAGCGCAAAATTCAGAAAACGAATAATAGCTCACCTGCCGAAAACCACAGTATAAGAAACACCCAAATATCGGGTCTACCCATCATTTTCGAACTGATTTCGGGTCGTCGGGTGTTGGGCCCCACAGTGGGCCCCCTCTCGAGCAATGAGTGTTGGCAGGGGGGGGGCTGAACACGCGTCTTTTGGAGTGCAATGGAATGGAATGGGGCGAGAGTAAGATGAAAAGAAAGAGAAAGAGATGGAGGACGAGAGAGAGCGAGAGCGAGAGAGAGGGAGAGACAAGAGATGGAAAAAGAGATAGAGTAAAGATGCGGACCCCACCCATCTGATCAAACCTAGGGCGCGGGTTTTTAGGGTTGGACCCAGGAAGTACGTCATTTTGTGGGGAGCTTTTAGGAGCAACAAGCTTTGGGCAATGTCTAGGCCTAAGCCAAAGCCTGAGCCGAAGCTAAGCCGAAGCCGAAGCCTAAGCCTTGAACTAAACCTAAGCCTAAGCCTAAACCTAAGCGAAGCCTAAGCATCGGCCTGAGCCTAAGCAAGCTTAAGTCTAAGCCAAGTCTAGCAAAAGCTAAGATAGAGCTATAAGAGATATGAGAGCGAGAGAGTGAGAGAAAGAGGGATAGAGAGAAACAGAGAGAGGGAGAGAGAGAGAGCGAGAGAGAGACCGAGAGTGAGAGAGAGAAAGCGAGAGAGAGATAAATATAGAGAGAAAGCTACCAAAAAAACCTAGATTCCACAAAAATGTGGAAGCCAATGCGAACAAAATCAACCGAATCAAAATTCCAAGCGCCGCCCCGATCGTGCATCCAGTTTTGCAGTGGAAATCGTCGATGCTGATTATGAGTCACCCCTGGGGTACCGCTCGTCCTAGACAAAAAGGGTGTATAGAGGAATGAGTCGGACTGAAATGGTGTGGGTGACCTTGAGGGCGGAATCGGGAAAGGTCCGGAGATATGTGGAGATGACATGGATATGCAGATCCGGAGAAATGGGTTTGTCTCGCCGTCGGTGGCGTTTTGCTAGATTTTAAAGGGATTGGGAAGGCGAAAAAAAATTTTCAACAAATTCTGGTACAGTTTTTGATGCTCTTTTCGATGGTATACCTTACATTCGTCAGCTCGGAAAATTTTTCCTTCAAAAACGTCTTCAAAATCAGAATCCCTTCCGTTCGTTTTTAAAGAGACTGGGAAGGCTAAAAAATATTTTTCCAACAAATTCTGATGCAGTTTTTGATGCTCTTTTCGATGGTAACACTTAAAATTGACGATTTGCTATATTTTTCTGTAAAATAAGGTTAGAAGTCATGTCGCGAGTGGGTGTTGCACCCGCTTCTTCCGGAACCTTTTTAAAGACCCTTGAAAGGCTAAAAATATTTTTTTCAACAAATTCTGATGCGTTTTTTGTGCTCTTTCCGATAGTATGTTTTTAATCTGCACGCTCTGGATTTCCGCCTCGAAAACGTCTTGCGAAAATCCATTTATGCCTCCAAAAATCAGAATCTCACGTCAAAGGGCATCACAAATTTCAAGAAAAAGAAGTCGTCGAAAGACCAAAAGGACAAAAAGAGGATGGAAAATCAGAAAAATCACAACTTTAAATCTTTATTCGACTAGTCTCCTTTTCTTAGGCGGGGATGCGAGATCATCTACAGCTGCCTCAGTCTTCCCCTCTTCCGGGTACGGGCCCCATTCCTGTTCCGTTTCCTCCTCCTCGACGTCGTGCTCATCCTCGTCTAGCTGGAGATCTTGATCAGCAGCTCCCGGTGCGCCTCCGCGATTCCTGAACTCCTTGGCCGGGTCGCAGATCGACGGGTTGTAGTAGAAGAAGGCGAACGAGTACTCCATCTTGCCCCGTTGTGCCGTGATGTCGACGAAGCCTGGAAAAATCGGGTCAAAGGGTTTTTGCACGATTGTCGCCTGGAGGTGTCCCCCAATGGTCTCTGCTAGCTTGCCTGTTTCAACTTCGGGACTTTGATGGAAGATTTTTACGACTAAGAATCACTGCTAGCTCGCCTCCTCATGTCGAGGCTTTTGGAAATGATCTCTGCTAGCGCTTGTAGCTGCTCTACTAGTAGCTGCGGTTTCCTAATGGTCTCTGCTAGGCTCTCGATTTTGCACTCTCTCTCTCTCTCTCTCGCTCTCTCTCTCTCTCTTATCTCTCCTTCTCTCGCTCGCTCTCTCTCTTTCCGTCTCTCTTTCTCAGCAGATTTCAGGCAAGCTAGGAAACATCCTTCAGGAAAAAAGCGAGCGTGGCAGGTTATCCGCTAGCCAAGAGCGAGAGAGAGGGAGAGCGAGAGAGACACAGAGAGAGAGCGAACGGCCTGCCTAGAAATATCAAAATACAGCTCCTTTCCCATTCCCATTACCCCCAGAATTTCCCAGGCTCCTTGGCGCCCAAAATTAGCGCGGGTGTGCAGAAATGGCCCTGTAATTAGGGTGTCCTCCGGAGTGGGGCTGAGCGCGCGCATCCGGCGCATCTACTAGGGTTAGGGGAGAACAAAGTTGCCCCGGGGCATGGTCCTGGGTGGATAATTGAGTGTTAGACACCTGTCCATCCCCAATTTCCCCCCGAGTAGCAATCATTTTAGGGGGAACCACCCAGGGGAAGATGAGTTGGTAATTGGCCCCCGGGGGACCCTTTTGAAGTCGTTGGTCTTTCTGGATCCGGTGATCAGATCTTGACCAATTTAAGGGGCCAGGAAGTGCAGGGGCGAACGAGATAGAGCGAGAGAGAGAGAGAGAGAGAGAGAGAGAGCGAGAGAGAGACATAGAGAGCGAGCGAAAGAGGGTGAGCGAGAGCGAGAGATTGAGGGAGAGAGAGAGCGAGAGAGTGTGAGAGAGTGCAAGCTAGAGAGCCAACTAGCAAAGACCCCTGGAGGAACTCAAAACCAACCAGCCGACGGTTCAACAGTAAATTCGCCATGTGCCATCCCGTTCGAGGTGACCTCCTTCAACGCGTGCGCCATGCCGGAGATGAGAAAATCTCGCGCCTGCCGGTCCTGATCGTTGTACTCTACGCAGCAAAGGGAGAGCTAAAAATATAATGAATTTTTTGACTTCCCGGTTCCTTTAAAAAGTTTTAGATGTCGTAATTGAATAGATAAGTTTGAAAAATAATTTTCCCACCTGTATCAACGATTCGAACGGAGCGTCGGCGAGTAGATTGAGGGCAAAATAGAGGTCGCCAGCTGGGTAGGGGTACCTGAAAGAGAAAAATGAATTTAAGCCGAAGTTTCATGGAATTTTTGAAGATTTCTATGAGCTCTTAAATTGGCCTGATGATTACAAAAATAGAAAAACACCAGCTAAGGTCGTGACTAAGCCGAAACCTAAGCCCAAGCCTAAGCCCTAAGCCTGACCCTAAGCCTAAACCTAAGCCTAAGCCCGGGCTTGAAAACCCACCAAACATCCCGAAACCGCTCCAACATCATGTCCACGTTCACATGCAGATTCTGGATATTTCGCATATTGTGGAGGCAGGGGCCGATAAAGGAATTTAATAAACCACCCATCGCGTAGACAGAGTGATCTGAAAATATAGACATTAAGCTGCTGCTGTAAGCTGTAAGCCTAAGGCTAAGCCAAGTCAAAGCCATGCCTGACCCGAAATCTGTGCCTAAGCCTAAGCCAAACCTCAGCCTCAACCTAAACCTAAGCCTAAGCTTAGGCCTAAGCCAAGCCAAGCCTCAGCCTCAGCCTAAGCCTAAGCCTAAGCCTAAGCCTAAGCCTAAGCCAAGCCAAGCCTCAGCCTCAGCCTAAGCCCAAGCCTAAGCTTAGGCCTAAGCCAAGCCAAGCCTCAGCCTAAGCCTAAGCCTAAGCCTATGCCTAAGCCTATGCCTAAGCCTAAGCCTAAGCTTAGGCCTAAGCCAAGCCAAGCCTCAGTCTCAGCCTAAGCCTAAGCCTTATCCCTCCCGTACCTGACTGGCCGTCCCGTTTATCCAGATACACGTCTTTCAAATTGATAAAAACCTCCGTGATCGAATTTGCATGGGCAAAGAGGTGGCTTATCGACGAGTCGCTGAAAAAAAGACAGAAAAGGTTAAAAACTACAGTAATCTCGAACGCCAGGAAATTTCCACGTACCGTATCCTTCGGTTCGGCTTCTTGCCATTCGTGGCTTTTAACAAACAGTCGAACGGGTCATCCGAAAGCTAAAAAGGAGGAAAATTATTTTTGAGCTTCGTCAAGCAACGTCAGCTTAAGCCTAAGCCAAAGCCAAAGCCTAAGCCCAAGCAATCGCCTAAGCCTAAGCGTAAGCCTATACCTAAGCCTTACCTGTAACTGGTCGTACGATAGAAAATTGTCGCGTAAGGCTTTCGCGATTTCAGGGGCGGATTCCTAAAGTTGGGAATTAGCACGGTACGGTAGCCCGAAAAAATGGTCATATGGTAGGATACGGTACCTTAAACGTCCTTGAATCCTCGTAGGACAAATTTGAATCAATCTGGACTAAAAGTTCCTTCGGGAATTGGTCAATTTTCCGGAGACTCGAAGAGGTGTAGCTGGCCGAAGAGGCCGAGGTGGACGGACCGCAGTCGTGCATCTGAAATGGCAGAGAGTTTTGGAGAAATACGAGACTAGCAGAGGTTCTTTTGGAAAGGACAGGCTAGCAGAGATTCTTTAGGAAAGGGCAGGCTAGCAGAGATTCGTTACGAAATGACAGTTAGCAGAGATTCTTTAGGAAAGGGCAGGCTAGCAGAGATTCTTTAGGAACGGGCAGGTTAGCAGAGATTCTTCAGGTAAGGGCAGTTAGCAGAGATTCTTTAGGAAAGAGCAGGCTAGCAGATAGTTTTTAGGAAACTCGAGCCCAATTTTTTTCCAGCAACCCGCCCGGTTGGAATAATAAAAAAAGGGGGAATGGTCGAGGGTGGTGAGGCCACGCAGCGCGCGTCATAAAAAAGACGAACGATCTGATGGGCCATAACGGGGCCGCAGGGGGGATTTATTGGATACTAGAAGGGATGGTGGGGGGGATAGAAAAGTAGGGCTCGTTTTACTCGGCCCTGGGCCAGCAAGTACCCCTGGCCGTAAAAAGTCCAAATAAAAATGGCGGGGGGGCGCGTTTTACCCGTAAAAAGTCGAATAAAAACCGTAAAAACTGAGCCAACTGGCGTCGGGTTTTACGGTTTTTTTGTCTAACCATTTATTGCGGGGTTTTCAAAGAATAGCTAGCAGATATCCTTGAGGAATAGGGTACGCTAGCAGTGAGCGCTGAGGAATCGTTTCGTGTCAGGTTCGCAGGAATTCCTGAGGAATTGTGGAAGAAGGCAGGCTAGCAGAGTTTCTTGAGAAATTCACGAAAAGGCAAGCTAGCAGAGATCGTTGAAAAACTAAGCGAGAAGGGTAAGCTAGCAGGGATTCTTGAGAAATTCAGGGAGGAAGGGCAAGCCAGCAGGGCACTTTGTGGAACAAAGAAAAAGAGCAAGCTAGCACTTGAGGAATTTACAATAATAGGCTAGCTAGCAGAGTTCCTTAAGGAGTTAACCAAAAGGCAAGCCAGCAGAGTTCCTTAAGGAATTCATGAAAAAAGGCAAGTCAGCAGAGATTTTTATGGAATAGAAAAAATGGTGGGCTAGCAGAGATCCTTGAGGAATCGTCGAAAAAGTAAGCTAACAGAGATCTTTGCGGATTTCAGGATAAGGGCAAGCTAGCTGAGATTCTTGGGGAATTCACGAAAAGACAAACTAGCAGAGATCTTGCAGGAGTCAGGTAAAACGAACAACTAGCAAAGATTTTTTGGGAAATTTGCGTTTGAGAAAGTTAAAGAGGCAAAAAGAGGGGATTCGGACTTTTTTCGGTGCACCGATTGGCCAGCTGGGAGATTTTTTTGCCGCTAGATCTGAATTAAGCAAAAAATAGCTAGCAGGGCAATCTAGCAGAGATTGTTGGGTATGCTAGACTAGTCTACCACACAAACTCGATCAGATTAGAAAATCTCGGCTCGTCATCACCGAACGAAGCATGGAGGAGGGGTGCATGGTTTTCGGAGGGGGCTAATAGATCATTTTTGGGCGTCTTGTGGAAAGACGTGTAGCTCGGAGAGGGAGAGAGAGAGAGAGAGAGAGAGAGAGAGAGAGAGAGAGAGAGAGAGCGAGAGAGAGAGAATGAGACGCGATTAGCGGGCTCGACGCCTCGACTCATCCATCTCGTGCTCCTCCTCGTCCTCAGAACCCAGCAACGTCGCCAAAACGATCGAAAGCCAAACTTTTTGAACTCGCCAATGGTGGGGAAATTATAAAGGTACTATGAAGTGGAGCAGCTAGCAGAGATTCTTGGGGAAATTCGAATGGAAGGGATAGCTAGCAGAGGGCCTTTAGGGAACCAGGAAATTCCATTGAAGAGGCCACTAGCAGAAACCGCTGAGGAATTCGAGCGGGCGAGAGGGAGAGCGAGAGAGAGATAGAGAAAGGGCGAGAGAGAGCGTGAGGGAGAGAGAGATAAGCAAAACCTTCCTTACCAGCCCCTTTAAACCCAAATCCTCTATCGAGTAAAGACGCGAAACAGGATCGTGCGTGTGTCTAGGTAGTGGTTGTAGCCGTAGAAGGCGGGCTAGCCGGGAAAGGGGGAGGGGCGATGAGCAATTATCGGATTTGGCCACTCACCCGCATCAGAGAGGAGAGCCTCGCGTTCACCTATTCCTGCTCCCCAACCTGCCCATCCCCCAAACCCCCAGAAATCACCGGGTTTCCTCGGGCTAACATAAAAAAGAGTACACGAGTTTCCAGATCTTAAGTCAAAGCCTGAGCCTAAGCCTCAACCTCAGCGAAGTTTAAGCAAAAGCCAAAGCCTAAACGGAATCGTGGACCTAAGCCTAAGTCTTAGTCTAAGCCTCGTAAGCCTAAGCTCAGCGGGTCTGCGGAAATTCACGAAACATGAGCATGGAGCGAATTTTGAGAATGTTAAAACAGAAGACAAGCTAGCAGAGACCATTTAGGAAATAGAGGCCGGGGCTAACCCGCAGGGATCCTTGAGGAATTTACTTGAAAGGCTGCCTAGCAGGGTTTCTCTAAGAATTTCAATCAAGCGGCAAGATAGCAAAGATTTTTGAGGAATTCAAGCTAAGGACCAGCCAGCAGTGCTCCATTGAAAAGTCAAAGCAAAGGTAAACTAGCCGAAATTATTTGGGACGAGGAATAAGGAGCGATATCAAAACCAAAATGCGCGAAATCCCACCTACCGTACCCCGGGGGCACCACCTGAATGATATCACCGTATCAGCCAGATATGGTGGGCGCTTGGAGTCGGTGTGTGGGGGTGGTGGGGGGTGTAATGAGTATTTACCCGTACGTGGCCCCCGGATATTAATCCGTCTTATCTGTGCGGGGCGGGTTTGGGCCCAAATCCCCCTCCCTCCTCTGGGCCTTCTGGGAATTGGCCAACCAACAGAGTTAGGTGTGGGGGTGGACCTGCCCGTGAAAAATCAGCAAAAACCGGATTTAACAAGGGTCAACCCGATACTCGCGTGGCCTTTCTGGGTAGGTGGGATGTGAAAAACAGGTGCTTGAAAAGGTTAGGATTCGAAATAGAGTGACAAATATTTAAAAACGAAGCCTAAGCCAAAGCGTAGACCTAACTCCAAGCCGAAACCCAAGCCCATGCCCACGCCCAAACCTAGGCATGAGCCTATGCCTAAGCCCAAGCCCAAGCCTAACCCAAGCCAAAGCCCAACCTATTGGGAAGGCAGAAAAATTATATTTCTGATGGGTATTTTAGATTTCGGGCTACGGGTCCTACAGTCAGATATTTCTCTCTCTCCCTCTCTCTCTCTCTCTCTCTCTCTCTCTCTCTCCCTCTCTCACTCACTCTCATTCTCTCTCTCGCCTTCTCCCTCTCTGTCTCTCCTCCTTTCACCTTTTTTAAGCTAAGCAAAGAATCGCGGGGTTCCCATGAACTTTTTCAGGGTTTTTTTGTGGGGCCGGAGCAACGCGGAAAAACGGAATCGTTGCTGGTATTTTCCTGGAGGGTGGGAATGGCTGGGGTGAGGAAAGGGCAAGCTAGCAAAGGTTTTTGGTCAAAAAATACCGTAGATTGCGCTTTGCAACATTGCCAAGCTGGGGAAAATCTTGGATTCTGAGAGAGAGAGAGAGAGAGAGAGAGAGAGAGAGAGAGAGAGAGAGATGGCCATAAATGCCGGGGGTGATGGTGGAGGGGGATGGTGGTGGGGGTGCTGTGTGCGATGGAATGGCCACATAAAATGAGGGAATAAATTCGGAGGATGGGGGGCTGTACTGACCATTTCTAACCCCCTACGCGATGCGCCCATTTACGAGGGGCCGATAAATCAGAGGGGGGTCTGCCCTAGCTAGCCTACCGAGAAGAGGTTGCCCAAAATGTTTGGTTTTGGTGAGATAAGATTGGTGGGAAGGTGTCAAGGAATCCCTGCAAGCCTGCCCCTTTCCTAAAGAATCGCTGCTAGCTGAGATCCCCGGGATACGGTAGAGGCAAAAATGAATTTTCTTGACAACCCTCAAAACCCAACGATGATGCACCCTGCTGTCTCGATGTCTACCCAGACAATAGAATTGTGATGAGGCCTTTCGGCGGCCCGTAAAGTGGAATGGCTCGGAAATCGAGGAGGCAATTTGCCTGTCAGCCCACGCTCAATCTCAAAAGATGATGGGACATACCCCCGGAAAAGATGGGACATGCTGGCGCCTCGGGGGGTATTGTTACTTTGGCACGAAAAAAATATCGAGAGGCCGAGAAGTCAAAGCCTAAGCCCAAGCCTAAGCCTAATGCAAGCCTAAGTCTAAGCCTAAGCCTAAGCCTAAGCCTAAGCTTAAGCCTAAGCCTAAGCCTAAGCCTAAGCCTAAGCCCAAGCCTAAGCCCAAGCCTAAGCCTAAGCCCAAGCCTAAGCTTAAGCCTAAGCCTAAGTCTAAGCCTAAGCCTAAGCCCAAGCCTAAGCCTAAGCTTAAGCCTAAGCCTAAGCCTAAGCCTAAGCCTAAGCCTAAGCCTAAGCCTAAGCCTAAGCCTAAGCCTAAGCCTAAGCCTAAGCCTAATTGACTACACTACTCCATACTCTTAATTACGGTTCCCAAAGTGGAGGCACGAATAAAAAGGGGCGGCGCAACAGCGATTTACGCCCCGGCCCCCAGGCCATTAGCATACTTTTTGGCGCCTACAAGATGGTTGGAGTTAGATAAGTGAATAGAGCGAGAGAGAGAGCGAGAGAGGGAGAGAGAGAGGGAGAGAGATAAACCGAAAAAGCGAATTTAGCTCACAGTCGGAAGCCAAAACCGCACAGCAGCACGATGTTGTTGAGGGGAGGGGGAGTCAACTCCCTCAAAAACAGGGCGAAGAGCTGGGCTACGTTTAGCACCTAATTACGAAGGTGAAAGGAGGGGAACTCGAGAAAATTTTCCTAAATGAATTTTCCTAGCCTGCCCTTCAGATTGAAAAAGGTAAGGTAAAAAAATAGAAAAATGGGCGACAACTCAAAAGAAAATACATTATTAACGCCTCTAGAATGACCACCTGCCCTGCCAACCCAGGCCGATAATGAGCGCGAGGCCAGCAGCCAGGTGGCAATATGTAGCCGCCGGCTACATCTATGAAAAGGCGCCCGGTGGCTTCTCAGGCGTGAGAAAAAGGTCGAGAAAAATTGAGCATTAAAGGGAGTGGCGGGCTAGCAAAGGTTCTGGAGGAAAGGGCTTGTTTGCCTCCTATGGCTTTTAAAGCGACTAGGAAGGCAAATGTACCCCGCTCATGATGCCTGCTAGCTTAAATAGTTCAGAGAATGATTTAAGCTAGCAGAGAATGAAAAATGGTCTTTGCCAGTCTGCCAGCCAGCTTTAAAAGGGCCTGGAAGGCAAAATTATGCGCTAGCTCGCCTCATCGAAATCTTCCCCAAATCATCTCTGCTTACTTGCCTGATCGAGGTCCTTCCAATAGATCCTTGCTGGTTTGCCTAGTACATGTCGTTTCCAAATCGTCGCTCTCATTCACTCTCTCTCCCTCTCTCTCTCTCTCCCTCTCTCTCACTCTCTCTCTGGCTCTCTCTCTTACTTAATCCTTAGTACCAATTTGCCATCTCCTCGAGCATCTATCGGATATGGCGCAATCTAGGTAAAGGGGTGGGTGTCAGATCCGAGTCCTCAGTAGATGGCGGTCAGCCTCTGATCAGGGCTGGCGCAATATGGACCCAGGCCCAGAAGCTTCTTTTCTCCCGTACACCGCACTCCTCCGTACACCCCCTAAAAGTATTGCGCGTGGTAATGAGCCGGTAGTAAAACAGTGGGTCGAGAACAGGTGTCTTTTGGGGGTTCCTAAGGAATCTCTGCTACCCCGTGCTCTCCTAAAGAATCTCTGCTAGCCTACCCCCTTCCTAAAGAATCTCTGCTAGCCTACTCCTTCCTAAAGAATCTCTGCTAGCCTGCCCTTTCCTAAAGGATCTCTGCTAGCCTGCCCTTTCCTAAAGGATCTCTGCTAGCCTGCCCTTCCCTAAAGGATCTCTGCTAGCCTGCCCTTTCCTAAAGAGTCTCTGCTAGTCTGCCCTTTCCTAAAGAGTCTCTGCTAGCCTGCCCTTTCCTAAAGGATCTCTGCTAGCCTGAATGTCAATTTTCCCAAAAATTCTTCAAAATTGCATAACAAAAATCGCAGCGCAAAAGTAATTGAAAGTACGGCCGTACAGTCTCGTACTGCCCGCACGCGATTTGTCATGAAAAACCCGCGGGGTAGACGAAATGGTGATTCAGTGGGAAGAATTCGAGGCATAAATTAGCGGGGGGCACACACAGCCGATCACTGTCGATTAGTGCTGATGGGCGGATGGCGGGCATTCTCTACATTCTTTTGGGGGACGAATTTGTTGCCGCCGGAAGTGCTGAATGAACGCGTTGGGGATTGTTTGAATTCGAGAAAGAGAGAAAGAGAGCAAGGTAAGCTAGCAGAGATTATTTAGGAAATGGCATCCTTCGCGCCCCTATCATACGGTAAAACTGATAAATTGCGCGCGCTGGTCTCTATTATCGGCACATCGAAACGAGCTCCCCCAATTAATCCACACACCCTGAACAAAAAAGGTGTGAAGATTCGGGCTCGGCACAAGAGAGACCTAGATACAAAAAAGACGCTTAAACGTCTAGATTAATGGGCGAGCAAATTTCTGGGCCTGCAGCTTTGCTAATGGACATCAGACCATCAAGAGGGGATCGCGAAAAACGTCGAAACACCGAAAAAGCTCTGCTAGGGTGCTATTTCTTCAAGAATTTCTGCTAGCTTGCCTTTCCGAAAGCACCTTTGCTAGCCTGCCATTTCCTAAAAAGCGTATAGCGTCTGATCTAGCATTTTTAAGCTAGCCCTCCCTCTATCGCGCCTCTCTCTCTCTCTCTCTCTCTCTCTCTCTCTCTCTCTCTCTCTCTCTCTCCTCCCCCCCCCCCCCCCCCCCCCCCCCCCCCTGTTCCCCCCCCCCCTCTCGCTCCTCAAATTCTTCAAGGATTCCAGCGACTTTTTTCTCGATTTAAAGGGACTGGGAAGTCAATCAATCGCAGACCGTAAAAAATTCAAATCTAGTCCATCGGAAAGCGTGGTGCCCGAAGTTCTATCTAATCAATGCTGACAGCTACGTGAATTCGTAAAATTCCAAGCGATGGAAAAATTAAGATTGATCATTAAGTAGGCGTTGGGGCGCAGAGTATCTTGCTGACATTTTTTCTCGCGTTCACGAGCCTCTATCTAGGTAGATACCGATCTTAGTGTGCCCCGAGGAAAATTGATGGCATGGGTCGAGAAAAATGAGACAAAATTGGAAAATGGGGCTTTGGGGTGAATTTCGAAAATGTTTAAGCTTCAATAGGGAGAGAGAAAGGGAGAGAGAGAGAGAGAGCGAAATAAGCGAGAAACAGTCTTTAGGGAAACGAAGGCTAGCAGAGATTCTTTAGGAAACGCAGACTAGCAGAGGTTATTTAAGAAAGGGCAGGCTAGCAGAGATTCTTTAGGAAAAGGCAGGCTAGCAAAGATTCTTTAGGAAAGGGCAGGCTAGCAGATATTCTTTAGGGAAGGGCAGAGACGAGTTGCAACAATGTACCCGGAGGGCCAAAAAGTCCAGTCAATAACTCATCCTCCCCACTCGACTATCCCGCAGGCGATAAAAACCACAAGCGCCAGCTGTCCGCAACCCCAGACCACTTTACGCCGCACCTAAAATCACCCCCCGTCATTCGTCAAAAATTGTTGGGGACCAGGAGAACCGGGAAAATCTCGGCTAGCCTGCCCCCAAGGATGCCCAACAACCCCTGCTAGCTTTCTTCCGGGATACGGTATCTAAAAACAATAGAATCTCTGCTAGCGCGCCCTGAAAACCAGTCCAAAAGAATTTTTAGCCAGCTTTCAAAGATCCGCAAATAGTTGCGGCTATCCTGCACTCGGATTCCTCAAAAGATCTCCGCTAGCCGTCGCTACAGGCTCCAGAGAATCTCTGCTAGCCTGCCCCAGCGGTGTCCGAAGGATTACTGTAAATGGTCCATAAATAAAGGTCGATTGTCCGCGCCCAAATATCCGATGCATTGACAGCAGATGAGGGGGGTTGAGTGCCGAATGTTTATATTTACCCAAATGTGTCCTCAGGGCATATCGGTGGGCCCTTTGGGGGGTGAGGGCCCAAATGGCCACACCCCAACCCCCCGACAAACGGATGCCAGATTCATTGCCAGGGGGAGGACTGTTTGGAGGTGACAAATAATGACTTGAAAGACCCGGGCCGACAGCCTCGTTGGCAGATCGCTGCGGGACCCCAGAGGGGGAAGGTATACATTTTGAGTCGAGGGCCCTAGAAGGGCTCTCAAGGTAGGGGATACCTTGTTGCGCCAGATGCTCAGAGGGAGACTTAAGCTGAAACCTCTATATCGAGCTGAGCGGAAGCCCAAATTAAAGCAGGGAGAAGGTAAACGCTCAAGCCAAGGTACAAGCCTGAGCCCAACAAGCCTGAGCCAAGCTTGTAAGCGTAAACCTGACCGAAGTCCAGGCCTAAGCCTGAGCGAAGCCCAAGCCCAAGCCCAAGCCTTCGATTGCTAGCTTGACTTAGCTCCTAGCTTATTTCGGAATGCAGCTCCCGAAGGCAAGAATCAAAAATGATTACAGCAATAAACAATAAACATTTTATTTCATCAAAAAATGGAGCAAATACTCCCAAATTTTATCATGGCATCATTTGTCGAAAATTGAAAGCTCGAGACGCTCACCGAATGCCCATACAGCAGCCATGATGTAACCTCAAAACAAAATAAATCTGTACCCTCTCTGCCATCCTATGTGTACCAAAAAGTTTTAAAGTGAAGGTAACCTACATCTCCCAGATGCGTGGAAGCGCAAAAAATGATGCGCATCGTCCGGCTGAAAAAAAAAGAATTGTTAAGCCTGCGCTGGAAGTTAACGGGGGTTGTCGAATTTCATTTTGTCGAAATCCATTTTATTGAAAATCATTTGGTGGAAATTTCATTATGTGGAAACATCATTTGGTCAAAGTGTCAATGCACTGGAATTTCAAGTCTAGCCAATAAAAATAAGACACGACAGCGATGGTAGAGCCTTACCTTCAAAATAAATAATTCGAGTGTTTCATCCCACTCATCGAAACGTTCCACGATGCCGTTGTGTTGGCGGCGGAGGCGTGCCGCGAATTTGTTCTAAATGTTGGAAGGTGACAAGGAAATCTCTCTGCAAAATTTTGTGCCTTTTGACCAAGGCTAGCTCACGGGGGTACTGTAACGTCAACGAAACAGCCGCGTGTCGCGTGCCGGGGGCGTTTCTAAGATGATCTTTTCGGTCGTTCTAATCGTGTAAAGTCTTTGAATTTGGGTAATCCAGTCGTGAAATATGACGCATGAGTCTTCAATTTCCAGCCTCGAATCCATAAAATCTGAATAACACCTCTAGGTTTCGGGTAACAGAGTTACTTGCCCCACCGAAAACTCTCTCCGCACCCTGTAAACGTTGATTAAAAAAATCATAAACATTACTTTTGGTCAAAAATGCCTGAGACTAGACCTCGTCCGATTCCTGAAAGGGAAAACTTACCACGAAATTTTCCGGCTCGCCTCTAGGATAGTCGCTTGCTTCAATGTAGAGCGCCCGCCCAGTTCGTGAGACCCTTTTCGGGAAGAGGGCGATCTAGACAGGGGTTTTAGCACAAAATGTATAGGCAGATTCAGGGAAACGACAAAATACCTACAGCCAAATTTCCGGCCGGCCAGAATCCCGGAAGTTAGGCTTTTTCGAACAAACTATTCTGAAGGATTTTGGCTGCCGGTATTTTGGTTCGGGACTGTTGGCGGGGGAACCAAATTTTTCCTTGTGATTCTCTACGGCCCTATAACAAAATATAAACCATTTTGTAGCATTTTACATAGTTCTCAGATATAAAAACGATATCACAAATATCAAAAAATTTCAAAACTTTTTCACTTCTTGTTCATGAATTTATGAAAAATGACCAAAAAAGATCCAAATTTTCGAATTTTGAAAATAAAAATTTTATTATGACTTTCTAGCAATCAAAAACTACTAAAAACACTAAAAAAATCCAGTATCAATTATCGGCAGGTCGGTATAGGTGGAAAAAAATAGAAAGTGGTTTCCCCTTGCTAAAAATCCTACCCCCCCCCCCGCTAACCGTCCAGTGCCAAAATTCTTTAGGAAAGGGCAGGCTAGCAGAGATTCTTTAGGAAAGGGCAGGCTAGCAGAGATTCTTTAGGAAAGGGCAGGCTAGCAGAGATTCTTTAGGAAAGGGCAGGCTAGCAGAGATTCTTTAAGAAAGGGCAGGCTAGCAGAGATTCTTTAGGAAAGATCCATTCTCCGTTTTGGTAGCAGCCCAGTATTTTGACTGTCGAGATTTGGCTGTCGGGACTAGGCCGGAATTGATCGATTCCGATACTTACATCAGTCAACAGGGCAACGCCTTCGAACGTGTACTTGCAATGGAAATCGGTTTCCCTTCCAATCCGTTGGCCACGCGAAAAATCGTGTATTGTCTTGCCGGGCACCTCCCATGGAACTGCTGCGTCCACAATTCTCTGACAAAAGCGTGTTTTCTTAACTCTCCGCTTGTTTTCATATGCATAGAAATACACTGTAGAAATGCTTCCACTATTTATATCTGAAAAATTGGATCTTAAGAAAATAAAGTTCCCCCCCGATAATGCGAAAGAACCTCGGTCATGATGCCAAGATCGCCGACGTCGCCCAGAAAGTTGAGCCGAATTTTTCGCAATAGATTCCACGTCTTTGGATCGATCGTCTCCACCCGTATAGTTGTATCAACGCTTCCCCCGAGCCACCGGTAAAAAGGGCTGATCTAAACGTTTAATGTTGTTTTGGTTCTGGGCTGTTAGCGGGGGGGGGTTTCCCGTGATTCTCTACGGCCCTATGGCAAAAGCTAAACCATGATTATTGCATTTTACATAGTTTTTAACTATAAAAACTATATAAAAATAAGAAAATTTTAAATTTTTGGTCAAAATGTGTGAAAAGGGCCAAAAACTATCAAAATTTTCGAATTTTGAAAATTAAAATTTTTTGTAACGTTCTAGCAATCGAAAATTGCCAAAAAACACTATAAAAATGAATTCTTCAATAGACCAAAAAAAGATCAAAATTTTAGAATTTTCAAAATTTTCAAGATCGTTTTAGAACCGTCTATCAATCAAAAAAAAAATGCTAAAAACACCATAAAAAGACCTAATATATCCTCAGCTGCTGGAAAACAGAAAATGGTTGCCCCCCCGCTAACAACCTAGAACCGAAGTTTTTTGCTCGGGCATTCGGCCTGTACCTCCATTAATTCATAGAAATCGCAGCAGTGGTGGTGGCTGTTGCACCCAATGCGGTTGATATAGAGCTCGATCCATTCAGTGAAAACCGGCCTCAGTGCCGTTAGCAATTTGCGGAATCGACTGAAGGGGATTGTTGCGACGCTAAAATTGAGATATTAAAGAATTCGGGCCTACTGGCCTCCTACGGGCCTGCAAAGACCAATAATTCAAGATTAAGAGAAAGCTTATGCTTAGGCTTAGGCTTAGGCTTAAGCTAAAGGTTGGGCTTCGAGTTGGGCAAAGGCCTAGGCTTGGCCTAGGGTTGGGCAAAGGCTTATACTTGGCTTAGCACATCTTGCGCAGAATTTTTCGCTGATTCGGAATCCGTTTTCAAAAGTTGCGGAACCCCTCAGATTAAAAAGTTACAAGGTTTTTTAATACGCAAAATGCCACAAATCGCTTACTTTAAAGCGTTCTAAAAATTTCGTAAGAGACTTTTGGTGGGATAGTAAAGCGTACGCCGGGGCAAAAAACCTGCTCTTTCGAATGGGCTACCTCACGAACCCGTAGATCAAAATTTCTAAAATTTCGAAAATCGGCCATCTTGGGCAAGCCCCCCGATAAAAACTGTTTTTCAAATTTCGAACTACGAGTTCGTGAGGTAGCCCATCCGAAAGAGCACGTTTTTCTACCCCGGAGAATGCCTTACTATCCCTCCAGAAGGCCTTGACGAAATTTTTAGAACGCTTTAAAGTTTTTAAAGTGCGATTTGTGGCATTTTGGGTATTAAAAACGCTTGTAACTTTTTAATCTGAGGGGTTCCGCAACTTTTGAAAACGGATTCCGAGCCAGCGAAAAATTCTGCGCAAGATGTGCTATGTGACGAAACGAATTTCCACTTCGATATACGTCAAATGGTATTTTTATGCTGCGGGTCTTCATACAGGGTGTCCCAAAAAAATTCCCCCCTAGCCGGCCGCAGACGGGTCCGATTTTTACGATTTAGGTATCTATCGAAAGCTCTCGGAAAGGCGAGTCCAGCACGTCTCTTCGATTTTCATAATTTGGAAATTTTTCCATCAGTTACTAATGTTTTTGCAAAATGGGCAGATTTTCTGATGTTGTTCTGACCAGGGGGTTTTTTACAAAAATCGCAATTTAAGAATTTTTACGCTTTTCCTGGCAACCCAAGGACAGCTTTTTGAAAACCGTTTGCCAAAACACAGCTTGGACAGCGCTTAAACCGGTTAAATTGCGTTTTGAACAAAAAATTGGGCCTTTTGGCCTGAAAAATGCCAAAAATCGAGCAAAAAATTTCGACATTTTGCAAATCCGCAAGACGTGCTGGACTCGCCTTTCCGAAGGCTTTCGATAGATACCTAAATCGTAAAAATCGGACCCGTCTGCGGTCGGCTAGGGGGGGATTTTTTGGGACACCCTGTAGTGTTCCTTCAAGACCAGCGTCTACTACGGAAAAACGAACCTAATTGGCTGGCGGGCTTCATTCCAGATACATATGGTATTAGGTGCAACGCCACTCTCGATAGCCCACCCTTGCGAGTCATGCAAGGTGATGCTCAGGCTATGAGCCCAAATCTGAAAATCGATGACTACATTGTTTTTTTGACTACGGTAATTTATGCATCAAAATTACCTCCTGGCTCTCCACGTCATCGTACAAGGCTCGTTTCGCGCAGCAGCAAGCCACAAGCGTCGAAGCGACCTTGGCGCATTTGCGTGGAAAGAGCCCTCGCGCACTGACGGCGGCTCTAAATGAATTTTCGGCTTTTTAGCATTATCGGGGGGCGTCTTGGGGTTAATATTTTTTTCTGAGTCCAGTAGTGCCTAGGAACGTGATAGTCAGTGTTTTTTAACTATTTTAGTGAAATTTGACGTCAAATACCATGAAAATTATGAACTTATATTATATATTTTTTATCTTTAATGAAATTTTAAAAAAATTATACTTAAGAATAATAAAAACTCTCTTGACTTGAGACTCCTCTCCTCTTTATATTAAAATACATCATATTTCTGCCAAAAATGGCGAACAAAAATAAAATTTTAGGTGAAAAGACGAAGTTTAGGCTCAACGGGGGAAGAGGGTGAAATTAGAGTATAGCTTTCTAATCAAGACGCAGAATGCATAAATAATAATTTTTTGATTGCTTAGATTGGATAAATACAAACCTAAGAGATTTGTTGACCCGCTGCAACGTGATCAGCTCCTGGACGTTCAGATGAACGAGCACGGCCGAAACGAGGCTAGTAGGCAGGTGGCTGATTTTGAACCGGGGAGGGTTGAAAATATGTAAATAACTATAGGAACAGTAGTTTTCGTAGTAATGTTCGTTCTGCGTCGCCATGTGCTTGGTTTAGGATAGCTGGGATGCAATAAAATTCTTTGGGATGCTGTCGACCCAGCCGCATCTGCCAAACTGCCAAATATCCCCGGGCACCGCTAGGAATCAATGGCGAGACAAGGCGCCAAATCACGACGCGCCGCATTTCCTAAAAAATCTCGGCTAGCCTGCCCTTTCCTAAAGAATCTCTGCTAGCCTGCCCTTTCCTAAGGAATCTCTGTTAGCCTGCCCTTTCCTAAAGAATCTCTGCTAGCCAGCCTTTCTTAAAGAATCTCTGCTAGCCTGCCCTTCCCTAAGGAATCTCTGCTAGCCTGCCCTTTCCTAAAGAATCTCTGCTAGCCTGCCCTTTCCTCAAGGCTCTCTGCTAGCCTGCCCTTTCCTAAAGAATCTCTGCTAGCCTGCTCTTTCCCAATCTCCATTTTTTCCATATTAGCTCCCCAACACTGCATTAACATGGAGTTTTTCAGATTCCCAATCACGGCGGAAAAGGATGAATTTTCCCTCTAAAATGCAACTTTCAATCCGGGTACTGTATCCGGAAAACGGAGAAGAGCCGAACGGGCCCAAAATCCCATCATTCGACAAATTAACTTCATTACACAACGGTCCTCTACCCTTAATTTGTGAGTTTTTTTGGGCGCGATTTTCCAGGACGATTCTGGATTCAAATTTTGTATTCCGGTTTGCAGAATGAAGTCCGGAGCGCGTCCGCGACGCGTGCACGTCTTCTGGAATTTCCTGACGGCCCCGCTGCCCCTGGAGCAGGTCGAGGACTTCCTCTTAAAGGTGCGTGGCGGGGATTCTTAAGGAGAGGGCAGGCTAGCGGAGATTTTTAGGAAACAACAGGATAACAGAGATTCCTTCCCGACGTCAATCTCCTTTTTTAGCTGCACGTGCAAGCCGGGCACCCGAACGAGATGGAGTTGGCCTTCTACTGCGATGCGCGCACCACCGACCCCGGCGTGCTGAACATCATCGAGCAGCGCACGGTACTGAATTCCACCCTTCCGCTACGGTAATTCCGCTTCTACAGTCTGCCACCATGCTGCACACGCGCGCCCAGCTGGCCGTCGAGCGCATCTGCCGCGCCATGGAGCGCCTGTCGGACGACGAGGACCCCGGGCTGATCGTGCTGATCTCGGGTAAGGGGACGACTGGCAGGGATCCTTTGGGAATTTACGGGAGGAGGCAGACTAGCAAAGACCTTTTGAGGAATCGATGTGGCGGGGCAGGTTAGCAGAGATTCCTTGTGGAATTCTGAGGCCCAGGGCAGGCTAGCAAAGACCGTTTGACCCCAAATTTCATTCCAGATTCGGACAGCTACTCGCGGACGCTGACCCAGCTCGCCCGCAAGTACTGGAAGCTGCAGATTGTGCACCCGGCGGACGCGGACCCGGCCTTCCGCGACTACGCCGACCACGCGTACACGATCACCGAGGTGCTGCTCGGCGGCGGCGGCGGGGAGGACGACTGGAAAGAGAAGAAAAAGTCGAAGAACGCCGACGACTACCACGTGGAGATGGAGGAGGAGCTGCAGCTCAAGACGGCGCTGCCCATTCACGTGTCGCGCTGCTTTCTGCTTCAGGTATACTGGCGCGCATTTACCTCGTAAACCTAAGCCCCAGCTCCGCTCAGGCTCAAGCTCAAGCTCAAGCTCAATTCCCAGCTCAAAGTCCCAGCTCAAAATCCCAAGCCCAAAAGCTGCTAGCCTGCCAACGCCCTGTTTCTAGGCCTCTGCCCTGTCCGTCTCGATCCTGTGGCAGCTTCTGAGCCCCGACCAATTCCTCGCCCACTTCAACGAGGCCACCCGCGTCGCCTTCATCGTCATCGGCGGCGGGTCGGCCGATTTCATGACGAACAGGTGGGGGCAAGCAGAGACCATTTGGAAAATGTGGCACATCTTCAGCCTGGAGATGCTCATCCAACGTGTCCGCGTCGCCTCGAAAAAGGCGCTGCGCGTCGTCCGCCCGCCACCCAATGGGGAGTCGTCGTCAATGAGTTGGTGAGTGGTCTCGCTGGTGATGACGGCGATGGAAATGTTCCTCTACAGGCCGTCGACGGGACAAGGCGCGGTGCGGAAGCCGGAAGAAGCCACCGGATGGCCTGACATCACGACGTCGTCGTCGGAGGGGAGCTGCGAAGATCTGGGCGTCAACTATCGCCCCTCGCCCTTCGGCGGAAATGGTTTTGAAAGTGAGTTTTCTAAGTGCACTTTCCTAAAGAATCTCGCTTCAGACAAAAAGGGCTTCCCGTCAAACCCGTGGCTGTCCGACGTCACCAACACGTCACCAAACAACTACAACCCGGCCGCCAGCGGGACGCGCATCGACGAATTCGACGGGATGCCCCTCAACCCGGCCGCCAACGCGTTCAACGTCGACTCGGGCAAGGGGCCAAACTTTGGTGGGTTCTCTCGCTCTCAGTCGCTCTCTATTCTCTTTCTCTCTCGCTTTCTCTCTCTCGCCCTCTCTCTCCTGCAGGCTCGTTTCAGGTTACGGTATGGGAGCTGGCGGCCCCGGAATGGGCGGCTTCGGAGCTGCAAAACCACCGCCCCTCCACAACAACAACATGGGCGGGTTCGGCGGCGGAATCGGAAGCGGCTTTGGCGGTGGTCTCGGCACCGGATGCGCGTCCAACGGACCAATCGGGATGGGCGGCTGCAACGGCTTCGGCGGCGGTCTGGGATCCGGAATCGCCACCAATACCCCACCGCCACCTGCCCCCTTCGGCGGTCACAACCCGTTTGCCGTCGGAGCACAGCAGTTGCGCGAGCGCGAACAGCAGCGCCACCACCGCGACTACGCCCCGCCCCCGCCCATGGCGCCCCCGGCGCCCTGCTTCGCGCCCCCGCCACCGCCCCCGCCCCCGCAGCAGCTGCCGCCCCCGCCACCGCCGCCGCACTATGGGGATGCGCTCGTCGGCGGGCTGTATATTGTGGGTAGCGAGCGAGAGAGAGATAGAGAGAGAGAGGGAGAGAGAGCGAGAGAGAGTGAGAAGGAACCTCGCCTTTCAGCCTGACGCCGATGCGCCCCCGCCGAAAATTGCCGACAACACCACCACCTTCTACCAGGACAACAACGGCAGCGCGAACAACACCAACAACGGCCCACCGAAAAACGGCTTCCCCGAGAACCCCTGGGTTTGTCGAGCTTTCCTACAGAATCTCTGCTAGCCCACCCCTTCCTAACGAATCTCTGCTAAGCCACCATTTTTAGAGCGAGGAGGGATATCGCCGACGCGTGCAACAGCGTCGCCGCAACCAGCAAGACCCGGTTGCGCCCAAGGTCGACCACCGCAACCCGAACGGCCACCACCAGAAGATCATCGTCACCCCGGGCGCCGTCAAGAAGCAGGACGACTACGCCATCATCCAGCAGCAGCCGCCGGCGCGTCCGCAGCGTGGGTGGTCTAAGCCTAAGCCGAAGCCCAAATTTTTTTGCATACGAGCCGCGATTTTTTAGGCAACAAACCAACCGCCACCATCGCCCCGCTGATGCCCGCGCCTCCACCCACCGTCACCACCATCGTGACGCCGCCCGTTGCTGCTCAGCCTCAGCAGCAGCAGCAGATGCCACCCCCGCCTCCTAGCCCGCTCTACCAGCCGAACGGCGCCAGCGGGGAGACGGTGCCCCCGCAACGAATTCAACAGGTACAGCGTGAATCGACGCGGGCCTAAGGCTCAGCCAAGCCTAAGCAGCTAAGTTAAGCTAAGCCAAAGCGCATTATTTTTAGCCGAACGGCCTCGAGTTCACGCGCGAGCCTTTCCGGAAGCCGGCCCCGCAGTGCGTCCTCTGGGAGCAGAAACACCACCGCAACGAGACGGGCTGCACGCTGTGGCACCCGCGGCAGACGTGCCGCTTCTACCCCCACTGCGCTCATGAGGTAGAAGGAGCAGGGATTCCTGGGGAATTGGGAGGGGCAGGCTAGCGGAGATTCTTGAGGAATTTGAAGGGCTAGAATTTGAATTTTGAGGCCTAGCGGAGATTCTTGAGGAAGTAATGGGCAGCCTAGCAGAGATTATTCAGGATAAGGAAGAGAACTCCCCCGCTAAAAACCCCAAAAATTCCAGGCGAACAACTGCGGCTTCGGGCACCCGTTCTGCGGCGGGAAGTGCTACTGCGACCCGGTGGACCGCGACCCGCAGCTGAACCACTGGACCGACGAGATGCAGCGCGTGCTCGGGCACCGGGTGCGTGACGGGGCGCGTGGCAAAGGGTCTCTGCTGGCTGGCCTGCCTCGCTAGCCGGCACGCGTCGCGAAATTCAAATCGTATAAATTCAATCCTAAAATCGGCCTAGAAAGCGAGAGTCTACGCGCAGTTTTTGGGCAAAAAGAGCAAATATTTTCGAAAGTAGCAAAAAAAAGCCCGACATCACGGGAAACTACCTAGAAATAAAAAGTAACGTCACAGATTTATCTCTACTAAATGGCGCGTCTGTTCACGGAAGTGAAGCCTGAAATCTAGATGAAAAAGAAGAGACAGCGCGCTGTTTTTCACGAACATTTGGCGCTGGTTTAACAAACAAAACCCTCAGCGGTTACCTCAAAATCAAGTTGAAATTAGGCAATTAAATACTTCCAACTAACGCTAAACCCCCAAATTCCAGAACCAGCAGCCCACCCTCGGTGACTTTATGCCCATCCCCAGCGGGCCGTAGCAGCAACCAGCCGAAAACGTCATCATCATCAGCCACAACGCCACCACCACCACCACCAACACCACCCATCACACAACGCTCCGTTTAACTTAAGGGCCGCCGTCGAACTGTGCTAAACTACCCCCGAAAACAAGGAAGGAAAAGCTCGGCTTTTCCCTGCTTCAACCCGCCCCACCTACCCACACTATTCCCTCCATGCTGTGCTGTGATTTTAAGGAATGCGCCCGCCCCCGCAAGTTCTTCCCCATCCACCACCTACAACCCCGCCTCACCGGAAAGCCATTTGATCCGTTTTAATGTAAAAATTATGTGGGCTTTTAAGCGAATAAATTTTTAAAAATGGTGCACAGTGGTTGGCGCAATTGCACGAACGACGCCAATCGCAAAGTTGCAGGCAGTGGTGATGACTTTACTATCCATATACATGACGTGCGATCGGAACGTGTCGACAGGATGAAGCCAGAGACTATTATAGAAACGGAAAGGACCATAGTACCGGTATAAAAGTAACGAGGGACAATTGAAAATGTTTGAGGGAGCGGCTAGTCGCAAAAGTTAGGAAATTCGGCTACACGATTTGCGCAAAACGACCGGAAATGAGGTAATAAATTAGGCACAACAAGTCATAAAAAGGGGACATATTTAGGCACATTAAACAAATGAGGATGAGAAAATCAGAGTGAAAATGTGGAAACAATTTAAAGGTCGGCTCGAGTCGGGCAATCTCTGGGATCACGGGCGGCGCTTCGAGTCGATTGTCGGCGCGTGGCTGCTGGGCGCTTCGCAGTGGCTAGTGCAGATTCTTGATGTCCAACTAAAACGAACAATTAGGATTACTGTTCTGGAGTATGAAGTGCACGCTATGTTTTTTAACATTTACCCCTCATTTTCTAAGGTAAGAAAGACCTAAAGAATTCATAAAATTTCCAAATTTTAATCTGATGTCAAAAAACATGAAATGGCCAAAATCAAAAAACTGGGGGCTTTTTTAGGTACTGGACTGTTAGCGGAGGGGCGAGGGCTTTCGCAGACGGGAAAACATTGCTTATTTTTTCCACCTATCCTTGCATATATAAACTGCATAAATTTTCTTTTCCAGGTCTTATAAACCGTTCGCCCCCCCCTGTTAACAGACAAATACCCTGAAAATTAGCAGAAAATAATTACCTCAACCTCGCTGGCGCACGGGATGCCCATGATGGCGCAGAAGAACGAGTAGGCGCCCTCATTGGCGATGGTCACCCCTTCGCGTGTGCGGTAGCCGTGGCTTTCGCCTAAAAAAAAACGGTTTTTAGCAGATTAAAAAATAAAACGAACCTTCCAGAATGCGAAGAGCCGTCTTCACCCCTCGCGCGGCCAGCGCGGCGTGCATTTCCTCGGACTGCGCCGGGGCCACCACCGGGTCCTTCGAGCCGTGGAAGAAGCAGACTGGGGTGGTGATGCTGAAAAGGATAAATGATACTGAATTTAAAAAAGCAAAGCTAAACTAATAATAATCAAGTACTACGAACAAGAAATAAAATAATTCAAGCACGTTTTCCCTATATATCACAAAATCAACAAAACCCACGCTTCCACGTGATTCTTCGGCGAGCGCTCGGCCCAAATGGCGGGGTCCGCGCCAAGCAGCTGCCGGTTGTAGCCGATCTCAAACTTGGGCGTCTCGGCCACCATCCGCTCCAGGTCCAGCACGCCGTAGTTGATCACGGCCGCCGTGAAGAGGGACGGCTCGGCGCGGAGGGCGCGCATCACCACCAGGCCGCCGGCTGTAAAATTGTAAAACTGGCGGAAAAAAGACGTTTTTTTTACCTGAACCGCCCTTCAGCAGGATCTTCTTGGGGTCGGCGCGCCCGTCGGCGATCAGCTTCTTCACCGACAGCACGAGGTCTTCGCGATCGTTGTCGCCCCACGCGCCGTAGAGACTAAAAAACTAAGGTAAAAACGCAAAAGTCGCCTTTACCTTCTCCTGAGCTTGCTGCCGTAGCCGGTGGAGCCCCGGTAGTTGATGTCGAACATAGCGAAGCCGCGCGACGTGAAGAATTGTTTCCGGAGGTCGAGCCCGTCGTGCGCCTGGGCGGTGGGGCCGCTGTGGCACTGGAAGATCGTCGGGGGCAGCGCGCTCTCGTCCCGATCCGGGTTCGAAAAAAAAATAATTAAAGAGAGACGCGTCTAAATTTCAAAAATCGGTAAAATCAAATTGAAACGTACCGAAGGTGGGTAATACCACCCAGGAAAACGAATCCCCGCGGGCCCGTCGACCCAAATCTCCTCAGCCACGGACAGGGGCAGTCCCTGCAGTTCCTCGTCCGACTTCACGGCGGCCAGCACGCGGATGGGTTCGATTTGCAGGGTGCTCGATGACTTGAACTGCTCGTCAATGTTACTGAAAGAAAATTGATGAAATCAAAGCAAAAAACAAAACAAAACCAACCCTTTGACGGTGATCCTGACGATCGATTGGGCTTTTCGGGGTCCTGTGGCGATAGCGTAAGCAAGCCCGTTGCCTAAATCAAATTTTTTTGAAGCCGAGAATTTTGACGTACCACAATATTGGAGATGGGAGTAGTGGGTGTAGCCGCCGGTGCCCGACGGCACTTCCAGCAACTTCTTCCCGTCGACGTCGCCCAGGGCCAGGATGCCGTCGTTGAAGTGGTAGAAGATTTGACTAAAGAAAATGCGTTAATGCTTTGCAAAAACTCACTCATTGTGCACCGCAAACTGCGCGTTGTCGAACTGCCAGTGCGGTGTGCCGCATTCGGTGCCGATCCGGCTCGTCTGGCACTTCCGGGTCTTGGCGGGAGCTTCGTTGGGCTGGACATCGACCTCGTAGACGTTCCAGTGGTCGTCCTGCTCGTCCGAGGCGACGAACAGGCGGCCCTCGTTGGACCACGTCGGCTGGTGGTAGTTGATCTGCAAAAAATATACTCAAAAAACTAAACAATTTTTTCACCTTTTTGCCTTGTCCGTCGAGAATGATGCGCACGTCGGCCAGAAGATCGTCTGCTTCGCTGGCGGCCGAGAGAAGCTCGGCATGGCCGATTTGCGTCTCATCCCAGGGCTAAAAATGAGATGAGAACGCGGCAGAAAATCATACCATGTTGCCGTGGTTCCATTGCATCCATGTCAGTCGTCGCCCGTCGGGGCTGATGCGCGGCGAGGCGTAGAAGTCGGCGCCGGTGACCAGGTCTCGGATCTTCTTCGTGCCGAGGTCGATGTGGATGAGCTTGTTGGTCGGGTTCAAGTCGTAGCCCTTCGTTGTGTCGGACTGCTCGCAAACCGCGACCAGGTGTCGGCCGTGGATCGTCAGGTCGGCAAAGTCCTGGCCCAGCTCCTAGAAAACAAGAAGTGAAAAACGACCAAAAACTACCTTGCCATCGTAGATCAGCTCGTATTTTCCGGCCGGGGTCAGCATGGCGATCGTGTGCTGGGTGACAACGTAGACGGCCCCGTCGTCTCCGAGCGCCAGCGTGCCGCCCCCGTACGCGTTGACTGGAACGAAAATATTTTGAAAATTCATAAATTTTATACCTTCGTTGCCAATTTTCGAGACTTCTGGGAGCACGTGCTCGGGTTGCGAGTCTTCGGCATGGGCACACCGGAGCAGGATTTTGCGCCCCTCAAAATCCTGCACGACCCAGTAGGCGAAGTCTAGAAAAACAACTAATTCGAAAACTGTAAATTCCCAAACCGCGGTCGGCTTTCAGCTGCGCGTAACCCTTGACGCCGGCGGTGAAGAGGGCCGGGCTGATGCGCTTATCTAAACGAAAATAAGCATCGAGAACAGCTAACCAACCAGACTTCTTCGAGGCCGCGGCACAATCTCCAGCTGCAGTCGGCATTTTCTAAACTGAGGTGTATGGCGAATCAAAAAGCAAGGTAAATGAGATCGAGAAGAGTGAGAAAGTAGATAAATATGAGAAAATTGCACAATCATGACGCGGGACGAAACCAGAAAGCTAACCTTATCAGCAGCAGACAAGCGGAAACGGCGCGCGCCTTGGGCCAAGATAGCTGCGGGTTTCAGACAAATCAAAAACCGGAAGCCCAGTTTCATCAAAGGCCGAACGGACTTTAGAGACTGCAAAAGACAAGTTAGAGCTCAAGAGATCAATCGAAACGCAAGAAAAGAGGCAGTTAGTTAGAAAAGGTTGATTAAGTAAATTGTGAAAGTATCAGTCTAGTTTAGGGGGGGAGGGGAATAACTCTCCTGCATGGGATTTCGCATTATCGGGGGAATAACTTTTCTAGGATCATATTTTTGAATGTATTAGGGTGTTTGGGTGCTTCCAACCTATTTAAGTTGAGTGGCCCCAAAGGCGTCAAAAAAAATTTGTCGATCGGGGGTCCCCGATCGGCCTAGAAATCAATATTCTGGGGTAGTTTTGTGCGCTGAGTACGAATTTAACACTTTTAGACTACAAAAATTTAACTTTAGACTACAAACTACAAAAAATCAAAAATCGTCAAAACGCGCGGAAAACACATTTCCGGGGCCGTTTTTTGCGCTGAATCCTATTCTTGTTAGGATTCGCGGCCAAATTGCATATTTTTAAGGCTACAATCATCTCATGGTCAATCCCAGATGAACTTCGTTGATCCGCTGGCTCTCAACTCAATCTGTTGAAGCCAATGGAACAAGTTCAAAAGAGAATCAAGAATCAAACGGCCTCAACACATCCACGAATGAGAGATACTGTGATTTTCTCAGTGACTCATGTGGCGCCAAATTGCCGATCGCATCATTTTCTACCACTTTTGGTCACCGTTGTCACAATGTACCCGTGTGAATAAGCCAGTCGCCCGGTCAACTTCCCAAAACCTATACCAACGGCCCTCTTAGGGTCACAAATTTAAAAATATGCAAGTTGGTCGCGAATCCTAAAGAAGGGTTCAGCGCAAAGCCCGGATGTGTTTCGTGTTTGCGTTTTGTTTTGCTCGTTTGTAGTCTAAAGTTAAATTTTTGTAGTCTAAAAGTATTAAATTCGTACTCAGCGCACAACTCCCCAGATTTGTTTCTAGGCCGATCGGGGACCCTCGATCGACAAAATTTTTTTGACGCCCTTGGGGCCACTCGACTTAAATAGCTCCGAAAACTTTACAGAATTTTCTACCATAATGATTTTCAACCAAAAATCCCAATTTTTGATCAAAATAAAAAGGTATGCCCCCCGCTAATGCGAAAGCACCATTTTATGCGTAAAAAGGTTATTTTTGCGTCCTTGTAGCCTGAATCCGCGAAAATAACGATCGGTGACCTAAAAACAACCGCTGAATAGATGCCCAAGCCAAGCACATTAAAAATAGGATTACCGTGATGCTGTCAAAGAATGTTCTCCGCTTTGCAACGTTTCCTATAAAAATTGGCTCATAGACAAAGAATAACGTCATTTATCAGCGCGGAAATTGCCGAGAAAGTAGTGGTACCGCGAAATATAACTGGACCAGGCGGGGTAGGAGGCACGACGAGACAAACGTGAAAACCATGTTACCGGGCGTTGGCAATCGACTGCACGGGATAAAGCTAGATGGGTGAGCAGGCGCATTACATGAAATCGGGGGCAGATAATGCGGCAATATAACACGTAGATAAAGGCAAGATATAAGTCGACACAAAAACAACAACAACACGAAACATAAGGAAATAACTGGTTGTTGGGCACGGCGAGTGTACAGCGGCAAAAGCGTGGCGGCTTGTTGGCTTCTAGGGCTTCAGTGCATGTTGCGGCTTTCGATGTCTTGGATCAGCTAAAAAAGGAGAATTATGAAAAAACAGTTCGGTCCTTTTGTATTATCGGGGGAGGGGGGACAAAAATGTTGTTCTTAGGATCCAATTTTTAAATATAAATAGCAGAAATGTTTCTAAATTGTTTTTTACTATTCCTAGATGGAAAAACCGTACAACTGTATTAAAAAGTGCAAACAATATCCATTTTTGACCAAAATGTTGAGTTTTTAGATAGCTGTCTGGTTGAAATATAGTTTTATTTTACCAAAAACATCATTAAAATGCTTCCGATTAAGTCACTAGGCATTTCTAGACACCTACAAACCCCCCGATAATGGGAAAGAACCAAACAATCTATCTGCCCACCTCTTCAAACTGGTGCCAGCCGCGCCGCTCCTGATCGTGGAAGCTCATCTCGACCCAATCGTTCTGTAGCGCTTTCATCCTAAAACAATCTCATATACTAACGTTTACAAATTTCCCGCATTTTCGTGCGTTTTATCGTCTTTTCGGTTTGGCATTTTTGAATTTGAACGACCAAATTTTTCGGTAGTGAGAGTTAGGACCTAATCCCCTCTAATACAAATCGAGTAAGTGTCTATAACACGTTTTCCCTATTCCTAAGCATAAAAAAGTCACAAAAATCCTACTAACAATATTAAATTATCGATTTATCGAACAAAGTCGGGCAATTTTCGAGTAAAATCTCAAATTTTAAAAGGTTTTCTACATTTTTTAAGATAATTTTTGGACCTCAAAAATCTTTTAAAACAAACTTCACATATTATTATTAAGTTACAAGAGATTTCTGGATCCCCCCCGATAATACGAAAGTACCAATTCCCGCACCTTTCTTTGCTGAGGAAGAGCGGCTTGCCGCGGCGCATCCACTTGTCCTCCTCGCCGTACTTGTCGAGATAGAGGCCGCCCCAGGAGAGGTAGCGCTACAAAAAGAGATATATTTCCACTTGCAAAAAATATACCCGCTTGCGCACAATGAACACCCAGCACGTGCTCATCGCCAGGAAAATGGACAGCCCGTGCTCGGCGTCGAGGGCGTGGCGCTCCACCTCGTTCTGCGCCACCTGGCCGTGCGTCTGGTCGCAGCACGAGGTGATGCAGCAGATTTGGGAGCAGAGCAGGCAGATGAACGGATTGGCCGGGCATTCGCCACAGTGGACGCACTTCCGGCGGTAGAACTTCTCGAAGATGTCCTCGTAGTTGTCGGGCAGCTCGAGGATCGTCCACGGGCGGTAGAGGATCGGCTCCCGGCTCAGCGGCTGAAAAGCGAATAGGGTTTTCGGTGCTTTGGCAACATCGGGAGGGATAGAATTTTGTCCCTACAGGCCGATTTCAACTAAAAAAATCAAAAAGTTTTAAAAAATGTTTGTGAAAGCCAAGTTTCTGATCAAGATCGGCATTTATGGCCGAAAAATCGATATTTTTAAATTTTCTAAACTTGTAAAGTTTTCCGTTTCGTACTAATAGCAAAAAATAATGTAGGCAAAGCCTTTGTATGCATAATAAAAGTGGCTCGGAAAAGAAAACATTCGCGACCCGATTTTCCTAAAAAAAACTAGATTTCTCAAAAACTTTCCGCTAGAGTACCCTTTTTGACGTTTTTTAATCCCATAAAAACGCACAAAGCCGCAGCCCTGCTGCATGACGTACGCCGGCGCGGCGGCTTTGACAAAACGGCGAATGACGTCGTCCGAGTATCTCATGTCGGCAGAAATTGCTAAAATTCACAATTCCAAATTGACGTCAAAAACGTACCGATTTTCGAGCACAACTCCTCGAGCGTCCCCTCGGCCATGCCGATCTCGAGCCACAGCTGGGTGATGAAGCGCAGGAAGTGGGCCGAAACTTCGGGGAGCACGGTGGAAAAGTCGGGCATCCGGTCGCACGGCTGGATGGCCTTCTCGGCGATCAACGGAGTGTTCACCAGTGCATCGGCGACGACAAAGTGGTAGCGCAACGGGCCGTAGTCTGAAAATAGGAGTAACTCTGTAGCACAAGCAAAGTGTCGTTACCGTTATTTTACATTATCGGGCCAAACCAATTTTTTCCAAGGAACGAATTTTTCTGATATAAATAGAGGCAGTGTTTCTAAACATTTTTTTGTGATTACTACATGTAAAATGACAAGTTTTCATGTAAACTAAACAAAAAATTCAACTACAAATCGTTAGAAGTTTTTAATTATTTTCCCCCTTGAAATGCTCTACAAAATATGCTGTTTCAACTTTTGGGTATCTTTCCAATATCGGGGGGTCCCTACTTTTATTCACTGTTTTTAGTATTCCTAAACTAGAAACCTTACAAATTCCGATAAAAAAAATGCAAAATATAGCTGTTTCGTTCAAATTATTTGAGCCCTCCCCGATGTTGCACAAGAACCTAAAATTCCCACCAGCTGTCGCCGTTTCCCGCAGATCGCGCTCGTTGCTCCGGAGGTGGAGCTGCACGCTGGCGCGCAGCAACGCCACATCGTGGCACCGCTTCGCAACGGCTTGACAAAGCGCTAAAAAAATTGTACTTTCTAAGAGCGTCAAAAGTACCATTTTTCTCGGGCGGGCTCAACTCTGGGTTGGCGATGATGAAGGCGGTGAGGCGCACGAGGAGGGCTTTTGGCTCGGCGATGAGCAGCGGCACGTCCGAAGTCCGGTACAGCACCTCGTCCATGTCGATCTCTTCGGGTGGTTTTGACTAAAAAGTTACAAGGTAAAAATCGAGGCGCGCAAAATTTAGGCTTACGATAACGATGCTGTAAAAATCCCTTACCGGCCTCATCATCTCCATCTGCTCGTCGACGTGCATTATTCGGTCGTAGAAGCGCACTTGCTGCGAGACGAAGGTTTGCTGAAGAAATAGGCAAGAGTCTAGTTTAGGGTAAAAAAGTAGAAGTTCTAGCTTTTCAATCCTTTTTTCGATGGTAAATTGTTTTTGAATAACTTTTTTAACTTACAATTTTTTGGTCTTTTCATTAAACTTGCTAGTATAATTTTTGATACCCCATCGAATGGCGCTTAAAAACCCCCTAAAATATAGCGAAAATATCGAAAATTTGGTGGAAAAGTAAACCTTTGCGAAATTCGACGGTGTAAATAATGCTAAAAACCAGCAAAATTTTTCAAGGAATTATCAAGACAAATCCACAGAATTTCGACTAACCGGAGGGGGCTCGATTTCAAAAAGATCCCTCGTCGCGAGCAGCGTCATGTTCCGATCGGCGAGCGGGGAATGGTGGGCCAGTGCGGGGATCAGATTTTCGGCGATCGACGTCCGGCTGGTCTTCGGCTTCATGTTGAGCTGGGCTCTGACCAGGTTGCGCTCGACGTTGCCTCTAGAAAAGGAAAAGTCAGTGGTTCCAAGCAGACAAAGCAAAATGAGTAGCAAAGTTCTGACTTGATCAACGCCACCAGGTAGTTGTGCAGCGACAGGTGATCCGACCGCTGGCGATCGTAGATGCCGTGCAGGTTGCCGCCGTAGTGCGCATTGAAAAGACGTTGGATGTCTTGGCTCTGAAAAAGATAAGCTCAACTTTTTAAGTGAAATCCAATTTAAAAAATTCGTTCTTTCGAACTTTTCGTAATGTTGAATCTTTTAAAATAAAAGAGGCAGTGTTCCTAAGCATTTTTTGATCCTTTAGTGAACCGCCAAGCTTAAAAAGCATTAAAAAAATCACCAAAAGATAGATTTTTTGACCAAAATCTAGAAATTTCGATATTTTTCACAGCTTTCGAAATAGTTTCTCCATTCGAAATATAGCCAATTTTATCAGAAACACCAAAAATGCGTGTTATCACATTATTGGGAATTTGCAAAAAACGATATTGCAAAAGCTCCAAGAATCCTTAAAACCAGGACTCCCTTACCTCAAAACACCGCTGGCACTCAGTCACCGAACGCAGCACTTTCTCCTTGATCACATCCGGCGTCATCTCGGTTTGGCGATGGATCGGCGCTTCATCGGCCAGGTCAAGCTTCAGCGGAAGCACGCAGTTCATTTGGGCACTAAAATGGTGGGATAAAAATAAGTCTAAAAGCCTACCGGCAAGAGGGGCAGTTCATCTCGAAGGGGTACTGGTGCTCAAGGCCGAGATCCTGGAACTGAAAATGGAGATGTTGGGGGATTTTTGCACATTTTTTCTAGCGTTTTATATATAAAACCTGTATAAACGGCTATAAAAATGTCGGTTACTTGGAAAAATTAGGTTCCCCCCCGTTAACAGACCAGTACAGGCAAAATTGATTTCCAGCCTGCCATCTCAGTAGCGCAAGGGGTCATAATCTTGACCCAGTCGGCGATCCCGCCCCAAGGGGCCAGATCCAGCCGCCGGTTCAGTTGACACGCGTTTTCATCATTGATGGCAGCCGGGGGCGGGGGTCGAGCCTGGGTGATTCGGGCGAAAGGGCGGCCTGCTAACCACTAGCCCAATGTTGGCAGGGAGGCAGCTGGGGAAGGCGGGATAAAGAAAACTGGTGCGCAGATGTCGTATCCAAATTTCCGGCTGCCCACCTGCCTCGAGGAGGAAAAGGGCGAGGAAAAAGGAACAACAAGAAACACCGTTTTCTCGAAAATCATTTACCAAAGAAGCCGGCGATTTTCGAAATTCAGAATATCGAAATTTGGCAATGTCGAAATTCATTGCGTCGAAATAGCAGAATGCCAACATGATTTAAATTTCAAAATTCCTGCATTTTTGCACGGCATTTGAGGATTTTCCGGAATATTTGTTCATGGAAACTGTCGATATGATCTGCAATTTAGACATTTCGGCATTCTGAAACTTCGACATTTTGAAAATAATCCCATTCGAAAAGATGTCCAAACGATCATCCGAAATCGGAAAAAATGCTCTAAAATTTGTACGCTTGGCATCTCTTTCGGTGATTCTTCGATTATTCTTTTCGAAAATAGGATTTTTCTCATAACTATCTTCGAACAAATGTTTTGCAACAAAAAAATACACACATTCAGCGTGGCCGTGTAGTGGTCGATGCAGGCGATGTGGGCCGTGTGTCCGCACGTCTTCAGCTCGTGCTCGCAGTCGGCCTCGATTTGATACTGGTAGCGGTGGAGGTCGACGCGCGACTGGCCGGGTTGGATCGGCTAAACGTGGAATTAGGATAGAGCGGAAAATCGCCCACCTCGGCGCCGACCTGCTCGCAGCCCTTGGTGTAGAGGGCCGCGCGACGCTGGTCCCAAGCCTTCCGGCTCTTCCGGTCCACCGACAGCCCCTGCTCGCCGTATTTGTTGTGCATCTCCAGCAGGGTGGCCTGCAAAAAATAGGTTCTTTCCCCTTATCGGGGGGGATCGTTTACATATCAATAGCGTAAGTGTTTCTAAATTGTTCTTTACGATTCCTAAACGTGTCCTAAATTAAAAAATACAAAAATGTCTATTTTTCGACCAAAATCTCGATTTCCAAAGTTTTTAGCTACCTTTTCAAGTTCAAATCTTGTTTTATTTCACTAAAAAAACATTATGAAAATCCTTCCTATGAAGTTCCTAGGCATTTCTAGATTAACACAAAATGAAAAATTTTTGCCCCCCCCCCGATAATTCGAAAGAACCCAGAAATAGAATCGAAATTGCTGCTCACCGGCGGCGCATCAACGTCGACCATCGCCCCCACGATGAAATTCGGGGTCAACTAAAAGCAAAAGTTTTGCTCGGGAAAAGCTGCCTACGCGACACATCATCCCCACCGGGCTCTCGAGCGTGTTCGGCGTGGAGTCGCCGCAGATTGGGCAATCGTACAGCTTCACTTGCTCCTGCAAAAAAATCGCCCTATTTTCAGCGAAAAAAAAGGCAGAAATTCGCGTTTTTCCGCGATAACTCTCTGCCAAAAAACTGACCCCACTCGTGTCCATCTCATCCACTTCGTCTTGCGTCACGCCCTCGGCTTCCATAATTTTCTTCATCGTCTAAAGAATCCGGTTCTGGACTGCTAGCGGGGGGACCAAATTTTTCCCTGTGATTCTCTACGGTCCTATAACAAATTTATGAATTTTACATAATTTGTAGCTCTAAAAACAATAAAAAAAACGATCGAAAATTTGGCTTTTTAGTAAAAAATGCATGAAGAAGGGCCAAAAAGGCCAACATTTTCGAATTTCACAAAATTTTTAAAATATTTTTGATAAATTTCAGGCAACCAACAACTATTAAAAACGCTGTCAAAATATATCATCAATCGATGGAAAAAAAACAAAAAGTAGTCCCCCCGCTAACAGCCCAGATCCAAGATTACATTCAAGATTTTTTAGCTGAAGTGAAGCCCCCACCTCTTGATTTTGCTGCTTGTTCCGCGCCAAAAATTGTTCCATGCGCCGCTTGGCGGCCGCGCGACGCTCGCTGCTTTCCTGAATTCAACGAAAAATCGTTAAAAATATCAAATTTCCAATACCGTGCTCTCGGCGGGGGAGTCGGGCTGCTGCTGCGTGTTTTTGTACAGCTTGTCGAGGATCGTCCTTGCGGCCGGAGAACTGAAAACCGTAGTGAGGAGCGTTCGCAAAACCTTACACTAAAGCCAACAGGTTGCACACCCGCGCGATGTATTCAAATTGGCCGCCGATGATCCGGTCCACCGGCTCGTGAGTAAGCTGCAAAAATTTGTATAAATGTAGCATTTCAAAGTCAAAATTAAATAAAACTAAAATTAAAAAATTAAACAAAAATTAAATAACAAAAACCGAAGATTTTATTAGATTTCTAACTCGGAAACTTCAGGAAATACCGAAATGAGGAGGTCTGGGAATTTAAAAGCAGCTACCTCATTCTGGAGAACCCGTACGAATTCCGCGCTTGGCGCCTTCGTCGCCGCGTCGTTGCAGAAGCGGAGCAGCGTGCCGAGGAGATGAGTCTCTCTACAAATTTTCATTCTTTCATTTAGCTTAGTTTAATTTAATTAAAGCGTCGGCTTCAAAATACCGAAATTTCATAATTTCAGAACAACGACATTTTCGAATGGCGATTTTTCGCTTCCATTTCGCGTGGTTTTGCGAGAGATTTGTTTACGGCAAAACTTCCAAATACTGAACTTTCGAATGTCTGAAATGTCGGCATTATGAAATTTCGATACTATCAATTTCGCCATTATGAAGCGTCGGCATTATAAAATTTCGACAATATGAAACGAAACGTCGGCATTATAAAAATTCGACAATATGAAATGAAATGTCGGCATTATAAAATTTCGACAGTATGAATTTCGGCATTATGAAGAATCGACCTCCCGATTGTCGAAAGTTCCAGAAAATTATCACTAAGCATCAAATTCCAACCTAAACCCGTCAATGTCATGAACCCGATAAATCTTCGTAAAATGGGAGACGAGCTTCTCGCGACGCTCGTCCGGAATCACTTGAGCAAATTTGAGGCTGAGCGATAGGAGGTAGACGACCAGTTGCAGGCTGTTCTCGTGCACCAGGTGGGTTTGGGCCTGAAAGGCATAAGCTCAAGTGGGCGGAATCCAACCACAGCCCGCAGCACGATGACCGACATCTCGAAGAAGCGCTCGCATTCGACGAGTCCGCCCAGCGCCATCTCCATCGGGTTGTTCGAGTGGAAGTTGATCAAGCTGAAGTAGTAGATTGCGCTCAATTTGCTAAATGTGCTTACCGATAAGGGACCCATAGCGGAGTGGTGGCCTTCTTTCGGGGATCGTCGGCAGCGAGCCGGGCGCGGTCACTAAAACCAGATACTTGGTGTGGAAAACCGATTTTTACCGCTCTTGGACCCGATTCAGCACCTCGGCCCACACCCTGTTCGTCATGGCTCTCACTTGGAGCGGAATCGGGCAGAAATCGGTCAGCCAGGCTTCATCTTTGAGTCTAAAGAAACATCAACATTTCGAAAATCATCAATAAAATCCGTTTTCGAAATATGACTTTTCAGAGAATTTTTGATCCAAACAATCGGTTTTCGAAAAAGTGGTTTTACGTAATGTAAAAATTTACTTCAACAAAACGTCACGCGTTAGCGTTAGATTCACACCTGTACATGCCCTGCGTCGTGCTCGTCGGCTGGACAAAGTCGGCCACCTTGGCCAGCTGCTGCTCGAAGAGGCTCTCACCATCGGGGATTCCGCGGCTGCCCTTGTCCGAGACGCAAGCCCTAAAAATGGCTCACCACTTGAAAATACCCTCACTTCAGCCGGCTCCTCGTATGATCGCTGATGCACAGCTCGTAGATGAGCTCGTTGTGGATGACCTTGCGGCTGTCCGGCTCCCAGTTGCCCTTCATCACGATGCACTGAGCGATTGTCCTGGAAATGTCGGGTCAGCGATAAAAAGAGGACTTTCACCTCAACGCCCCCGAGACGAGCGGCGGGATCCAGTCCTCGCGGGTGACGACGTCCGATTTCTGGCCCTTCCAGCAAATCTCATGGATTACCGGGGGTGGCGGAGAAGATCTGCCGCTCAGGCTGCCTCGTCTCTAAAAGAAAAGTTCCATTTTGGACTTACAAGCAAAAGAAAAGCTTACTTTAAAGTACGGGTTGCTCACCACTTTTCCGTCGCCCTGTTCTGGTGTGGTAGATGAGGAGGAGGGAGCGGGTCTTGGCGAGCTGGATATGGATAAACGGTTCTGGATTTGCTATCAGAACGTCGAAAATCAAAATCTCGACAGACAGCCAAGAAATTTTCCACGAGAAGTAAATTTTTCAGAATTCAGCAAGCCATTCTTCAGCCCGAAAAATTTACCTAGGACCAGCTTCTTGGCTCGGCGATAGCAGCGGCGTCTGAATTCCTGGGGATCCACTTGTCCCCTCCATCTTGGCGACCTTGGCCCCGGGCTCGGCACGCGAGTCTTGGCCTGAACACACGGATAAAGTAACGCGAAGATTTTTTTTCTCACTTTCTGTCGAATCCCCAGCCATCGCCGGGCTCCCTTCTGCTGTTGGACTTAGCGGACCGCCATCTGTTTCCGAGCGTACCTTCTGAAAAAAAAATCAGATTTTAATGGGCTAAAAACTTGTTCAATTCACGCAGCCGCCATTAGCGCTAAGCGTGCGATTAGAAAAAGGCGGACAGTTATTTCGTGTTTTTTTTTTCAGGCTACACAAAGGGGGCATGCGCGCTGACCATTCGAAACTTTTTCGTGATCTTAAATCCGGTGATCTCGGTGACCAGGGCCTGGGCATCGTCATCTTGGGATTCAGGCTGAATTAAGGGTGGAATCGATCGAAAGATGAAAAGTTAGGGAAGGTGACTCCGAGAAAAGCCGGGAAAAGCTTACGCGTCGCGGTCGCCCGGCCCAAGCGAACACGTCCTGCAGGTGGAACGACTCGAGGACGGCATCCCAGAACCAGTCGGTCGGCAGTTTCGAGGCGCAGAACCTGAAAAATGAGGTAAGGTTATCAGCCTGGAATTTCAAAAAAAGACATTTTTTTTGTGAATTTTTGAAATTTCCAGCAATTGAGTTCGGCCAGAAACAAAATAGGTTGGCAATTTCGAGGCTCAAAATTTAGAAGATAGGGCCAGGTAAAATTCGTATTTTTTGGGTATTTTTTCGAAACTTGCATAAATTGCTCGATTTGCATAAAACTGCACAAAATCCCGGAAATCAGCGATCAGCATCACCCAATTAACATGCGTTCCCGGGTATAAAAGCTGGCCGTTTCGTGGCAGGCAGCATCTCAACTTCTCGGCAAGAAGATGGCTCAATCCGTCGCTCCCGGTGACATCACCACGCAGCCCGGCACGAAGATCGTGTTCAACGCCCCCTACGACGACAAGCACACCTACCACATCAAGGTGATCAACGCCGGCGGCCGCCGCATCGGATGGGCGTTCAAGACGACCAACATGAAGCGCCTGGGCGTTGACCCGCCGTGCGGTGTCCTCGACCCCAAGGAGCAAGTCTTGGTGGGTGATTTGAACTGCTTGGGCTTGTCCTAGCACTTTTGAACGTGTTGAAATTCTCGAGTATGATGGAAGTTTGCTTATTTTGCTCTCGAACATGCCTGAACTGCTCGAACTTGACGCCCCAGCATCTCTAATCCATCTATTCCAGGTGGCCGTCTCGTGCGACTCGTTCCAGTTCGGCGCCGAGGACACCAACAACGACCGCGTGACGATCGAGTGGACCAACACCCCCGACGGCGCTGCCAAGCAGTTCCGCCGCGAGTGGTTCCAGGGCGACGGCATGGTGCGCCGCAAGAATCTGCCGATCGAGTACAACCCATAGACACTGGACGGATCACAACATTTGCCCCCCCCCCCACGGCTCGATTTCGATAAATGAAATGGCTCATTGTGATTGTTGTGCGCATTACATTGACATACACGTGCAGAAAAACCTCTACAGAGAAACCGTAAAACGTGCTCACCGGAGAATATCAACGTCGGGCAGGAGCATCGACATGGAGATGTGCTGCTGGGTGTACAGGGCGAGGCTGAGGCGGATAAAGTTGCCGTTGCGGACCCACATGTTGTTCTGGTACTCGGTGCGAATGGCCTGAAAAAGAGCAATGTAAAAAATTCAAATCGAAAAAATGGTCCTGGGCTGTTAGCGGGGGGGGGGGATATATTTTTATAGTGTCTTTCGTAATTTTTCTTTGCTAGAAAGTCGTCAAAAAAATTCAAAATTTTGAAAAATGGAAAATCGCGAAAAGCCAAAAATTTTCGAAAATTACAGGGCTCTGGTTTTCGAGCCGCACCCCAATTTTTGTCGGTTTTTTTTAAATTACCTGAATTCGCATCGGGTGCAGCACTAATTTCTTCAAAAAGTCAACGTCGTCGGCGAGCGGGTTGTCGTGGAAGCCCATTCCCTGAAAATTTCGTTACGTCGCGGAAACTAGGTGTACCGGCAAATGCTTGAGCTGCGTGAGCGCACAAGAAAGATGACGATGCAGCGGCAGATGGAACGAAACAGAAAATGGGTGGCACGACATCGGCGGGGTGCGCGGGCAAATCAGAGCCTCGAACCACTCCTGAAAGAGATCTGAAGTAAAACCAAGCGCGGTAAAAAACCTCCAACACGCCGCGGAACGTCTCGACGAAGCGGCGTGCCACGTCGCCCTGTCTGAGCTCGAACAGGCCCTGCACCGAGTTGTACATACAGGTGGCGGACAGCTCGTACTCGAGCGTGAACCCGTGGTTCATCACGAACGTGTCGTCCCACGGCTGGTGCTCGCCGCCGATGATCCGGTACGTGTGGTTGATGCCTGAAAAAGACTTTTGCATTTTTTCGATTGTTTATCGATTTTTTCAATTAATCTTCTTGGATATAGAAATATATTGAGAGCCACCTAATTTACCTTGCAACCACCGCAGAGAGCTGAGGTAGCCGGCGCCCAGAGTGTCGCACTGTGAGAAGATGCGCTCGACGACATGCGGGTGGCTGAGCAGATTGTGCAGGTCGCCCATCACGAACCTGAAAAAATGAGATTTATCGCTTTTGCATTATCGGGGGGGGGGGGCTGAACTTTTTGTATGTCTAGAAATTTCTAGTAACTTAATAGCAAGTGTTTAATCGTATTTTTAGCAAAATTTTTTTTAAGAATAGTAAAAAATAGTTTCGAAGCACTTCCACTATTTATTTTTCAAAAATATGTTCCTTAGAAAAAATTCATCCCGATATCCGATAAAGCGAAAGAACAATTTTATTTTATCAAGAAAACGAAGAGGCTCAAAAAAAACAAGAAAAATTGATTTAGACGATTTTCGTTTCGCACCAAACTTTTTTTGTCTTTAAACTAGAATGAAATGTTCATTTTTAAAGTGAATTAAAAACCCACCAATACCCATTCGCGTGCAGAATTCGATTGCCCTTGCAGCGCACCAGCGGCCATGTGGTGTGGATTGCCTGGGCGACCTCGTCTTGGTTGGTCATGTGCCGGAAGAGCGGGGCGAGCGTCATGTCGCTGTCGTGGAGCATGTCCTTGAAGAGATACTGCAACGAGTCGAAGATCATCTGCAGGAGTCCCATCTCCGTGTCGAGCGCCAGGCACGTCTGCTCGGAGGAGAGCATCTGGAAAAACCCTATTTCCATGAAAAGCATTAAATAAAAAAGACAATTCCCGAAAAGTTACCGACCTGCACGGAGACGTGGATAATCCTGCAGCCGATCTGGTTGACGCTGTACTTCTCGCGGTTCATCATGCTGAACGCGTGCAGCGCCTCGCTCAGCCGGCGCACAATGTCCACCACCGCCGGGTAGAGCTTGAAGAAGCGGACGGCATAACGGTGCTGAAATCAGAATTAAAAATGGGGGACTTTTCCATAGGATTAATTTTTGACATCGAATAGCAATTTCCAAACGTTTTTTTTAATCTTAAAGCTAGATCGAACAAAACAAAAAAAAATACATACATTATACATTTTCTTGAGCAAATAAGCGAGTTTTTAGCCAAAATTTCAGATTTTTCTATATAATCTCAGCTTTTGTTTCTTAAAATGCAGCCAAAAAAACCAACCGCATACTCGTGGTGTGAGAAGAGGCCGAGGGAAAGGTTGATCAGCTGCTGCGGGAATGTGAGCCGCGCTATCCAGAACAGCAGCTCATCCAGCATGCAGTCGAAGCTAAACACACGCGATTTTCGGCATTTTTAAATTGCCACTTTTTCAAAATTAAAATTTTTTAAATGAAAAGATTTAAATGAAAATACTCTCCGATTTGTGTTTTAAATGAATTCCGGTCACTTCGCCTAAATCCGTTTCGCCTAAACCCGTTTCGCCTAAAACCCGTTTCGCCTAAAACCCGTTTCGCCTAAAACCCGTTTCGCCTAAATCCCGTTTCGTCTAAATCCCGTTTCGCCTAAAACCCGTTTCGCCTAAAAGACGTTTCGCCTAAAAGACGTTTTTGGCTCATGCTTAACCGGGAAAAAAATGCAACAATTCCATAAAGGCTGCATGCCTTACATCAGAAGATTGCCGTCAAAATTCGCGAAGCGAATGAGATCGCCTACATGCCGAAGCGCAAAATCAGCCGGGATTTTGACGAACAGCGCGCGATGTGTGAGGCTTACGACGACAATAACCCGCGAGCCCTTATCGAAATTATTTACAAGACTCTGTATCAATCATTGAATGAATAAACCGTCCTATGTTTTCCTTACATCCAAGCAAGTCGTTTTTGCCGACTAACCTTAGAGTTTACCCGAAAGGGGTTTTAGCCGAAAGGGGTTTTAGGCGTAACGGGATTTAGGCGAAACGGGTTTTAGGCGAAACGGGATTTAGGCGAAACGGGTTTTAGGCGAAACGGGATTTAGGCGAAACGGGTTTTAGGCGAAACGGGATTTAGGCGAAACGCGATTTAGGCGAAACGGGTTTTAGGCGAAACGGGTTTTAGGCGAAACGGGATTTAGGCGAAACGGGATTTAGGCGAAACGGGTTTTAGGCGAAACGGGTTTTAGGCGAAACGGGATTTAGGCGAAACGGATTTAGGCGAAATGGCCGTCACCCGTTTTAAATACCACAAAATTCTAAAAAATTCAAAACACTTACACAAGCATGTCGCCCCACAAATCGAAATGTTGCTTCATGGGCGCGATGTCACAGAGCCCCTCCACATCTTCGCCGAGCAGATCTGCCGACTCCCAGAGGCTCAGCTCGCCGGGGCCTTCTGGAAAAAAACACAAAAATTTATAAACGCTAGGAATCCCTTACTAATCTCGCGCTTCATCTCCGCGTAGACAGTCTCGTCGATCAGCATCGCAGAGATGATCTCGCGCAGCGGGCCGCCGATTTTTACGCATTCCTGCAAAGACCAAAAATAATTTTTGGAAAGATAAATCACCTGAAGGAATTCGACGAGTTTTGCGACCTTCTTCGTCCGTACATCGGCCATATAGAGGAGTTGCTCCATGCCACTGAGCTCGGGGTTCGTACCGACCTTATTCTTCAAATCCGACATCATCTGAAAATACAAAAAATCAACTAAAGTTTAAAAATCACTTACCCCTCTCGACATCACGAAAAATCTGAGGAAAAGCCGGGGGATCATGAATTCTGGGAGTGAGACGATGTCACGCGGTGCCGGTGGTGGCCGCTCAGCATTTGGACCGTGGTGGGGGCAGAAGCTAAAAAGTGACGGTATTTTCCGCCTGACGGGGGGCTTTTTAGTTTTCCGCCGATAATTACGGTTGATACGAAAGGGTGTAATTTTACGAGTTTTTAGTCGTTTCCGATTGACAGAAAATTACAAAAAAAATCTAAAATAACGAACCCCTCCTCGTTGAGCACGTCGGCGTTGCCGCAATCACAGGCGCCTCCTTCTCGCGACGTAAATCTTGTAAAATCATGGCCGGCGTGCTTGTCACCGTCGAGAAAGCAGTCGGCGCACAATGACATGCCTAGAGGGAAATTCAAATAGAAAGAGAAAAAATTACAGGGCGTTTTTGCGCACGTGTTGCAACGATAGGCGACCGACTCGTTTTCCCAGATGCTGTTGCAGCGCTCCAGGTAGTTGTAGAAGCGCACTGAAAAATATGTTTAGTTGGTGTCTAGATTTTTAGGCGCTATTCAGCCAGCGCAAAAAACGTACTCTTTTCCTTGAACACCTTCGTGTCGTCGCCCTGGGCAAAGAGGGCGAGCAGGCGGTAGTAGGTGGAGCTTTGCTCGAGTATCCCGTCATTGGCAGTGCCAAGGAGCTCGGTGCAGAAGTTGGCGAGTTGCGTGGCCAGCTCCTGGGTCTCGGCCGGAAAAGTGGCCGTCGTTTCTGGGGTTGCGAAGATCGGGAAGTTGGCCGCCTTTAGCCGATCGGCCACACTTTTCCAATATCGAGCGGCCGCTTGATAATCCTCTTCCTCAAAAAATTGACTCAATTAAGCTGTGATTTGAGTCCTTTACCTTTGTAAAATCGTCCATATTCAGGATGACAGCAGATGCCCGGGCGTGCGACATTGGCTCTAGTGGGCCGGCCCTTGCTTCGTCTTCGCGTAGCATGGGGATGTGAAAATGCGACGGACGGGAGTCGCCGGGAGGGGCCATCCGGTGAACCAGCCTCCAGCCAAGCGTGTAGAATTAATTTTCTGAAAATACAAAGGTGAAGCGGCGAACGTGATAATAAGCAAGAAAAAAAAATCCATATAAACAAGACAGGACCACAATTAGAACGGGTTACCCATTATTTCTTCTAAATTCATTATTTCTAAAATCGTTCAATTTTTTTCATCTTTTATTCTAGAAGTAACAATCGCCACCCGAATTCTACGAAGGACAAGCTAACTTGTAGGATCCGTAAAAATTTCTTTCATCTATTAGTGCAAGAATAAAAAACGGGTTTTATCGAGTGATTTTTTCGGCTTTTTCGTTACTTTTCAAGGCCCCTCTACGACTTAAAAAAATGGCAATACGTTCCGCCACGAATTTCTAACGTCACCGGCATTTCGAAAGTTTTATATCAGCCGGAAAATCGCAATGAACGATTTATCAGGGGCTTTTGCTAGGTAACACGAGATTCCGGCCATAATACGTTAGACGAGGAAAAGCCGTGGGAAAAGGAAGGGGTACGGTGGCTCGGGCACGAAAAGGGGAGCGAGGGTGAGACGGCCGGCTGGCAGGGAGGACGCTTTTTTGACGTTTTTGCAGGATTCTTTGCTATAAAAATTGTTGTTGACCGGTTTTCTGTAAAAGATGTAAGATAGGAAAAGCATAAAACACATCATTTTATAGAAAAATGCGTTTTATAAACGGTAATTCGTTTTGATCAATTTTTAGCAGCTGTACTCAATGCTTTTAAAGAATTCATGCCAATTTGGACGTAATCTGCAATCTTGTCTTTTTAAATTGATCCGAAACAATCTGTAAATCTGTAATTCAATAGAAGAGTATAAGACCCGGCGCAATTTTACGCAAAAAGGGCATTTCGGGCGATTTTTAGGCGCTGTTCTGCACGATTTTAAGGCACTCGTGTCAATTTTTGATGTTATTTTTGCGTAAATTAATCAGAAACACGATAAATACAGATACTATTTATTGGGGCACAATATAGGACCTTTGTTGTGGCTTCGGGCGGTTGGGAATCCTCAAAAAAAAACATGAAAATTCACCCCCAACCACGCCGGTGCCAACAAAAGTCGTCGAAATATGTGAGAAATTCGAAGAATTCGAAACGGAATAAAATTAGCAAAAAGAAAAATCGGGGGAGCATTGCAAGCGGCGATCAGATGAGTGAGGGGACAATAAATTACGCGAAATGACGGCTAATCTCGGGGTTTAAAAACCAAAAAATAGAAAAATGTAAGGGTGAAACACCATGGGATTTTGTGTGTGCGGGAATTCTTAGGGTGGAAAAGCGCGCGGGTAAGCTGAAAAAATGAATTAGAAAATCCCTAATCTCTCAAGGTATAAACTTTACCTTTAATTAGTGATTTTGGTGGGGTGAGATGGCGCTAGGGGGATGTTGCTTTGAACGGGATATTTCCGGTGAGGAGCACGAATTTTGATGATCTAACAGTACGTTACAGTACGCGAGAGTACGCAAAAATACTAGCAAAAACATAACGTGAAATTTTATGTAGCAATGGAAAAAAAACGGGAAAATTTTTTTGAAAGCACGGCGCTGCGCGGCGGTCAGATCTGGGCGGGTGGGGTGTACGGTAGATTTGACGCGGAGTGTGGGGTTGTTGAGTGGAAAGTACGCAAAATTTGGGGCGAAAAAAAAACGAAAAATTGACGACTACAATATTTACACGGGAAAAGCGAAGAGGAGGTGGTGGTGGTGGGCGGGGCCGAGAAACTAGGGGCAACATTTAGCATTCAGGTGGGTACGGTAGGGAAATGTGGTGGCCGGTGGGGATACCCGCATCGTGATTCAGGGGTTACGGTAACCTTGGGGTTGGCTGGGGGGCGGCTTAAAGGTACCGGGAAGTCGGGGGATGAGGGGCGGGGCTTAGTAGCCGGTTGGGCTCGGCTCCGGGTTTTGGGGGACCAGCTCGAAGGTGACGGACAGTGGCGTGGTGAGGGGGACGCGGACGGGAAGGTGGCAGAGCAGCTGAAAAATTGAGTATTTTGAGGTAGATACCGAAGCTTTTCCCCAGCAGAAGCCTAAGCCTAAGCCTAAGCCTAAGCCTAAGCCTAAGCCTAAGCCTAAGCCTAAGCCTAAGCCTAAGCCTAAGCCTATGCCGAAGCCGAAGCCTAAGCCTAAGCCTAAGCCTAAGCCGAAGCCGAAGCCTAAGCCTAAGCCTAAGCCTAAGCCTGAGCCTCGGCCTAAGCCTAAAGCCGAAGCCTGAGCCTAAGCCCAAGCCTAAGCCTAAGCCTAACCTTACCGACACACTCCGGAAACAAGCTCACCTCGTTCGGAAAGGCCCCGGATTTGGAGGCGTCATTCTCGCGGATCACGAACGACTGCATCACGTAGGATTGTGTCGTATTCTGAGGGCGAGCAAAGCCCTCGGGAAGACTGCCGCCGGATGGGGACACGGAGCCGGACTGAAACTGCTGGTTGTACGTAGGGTTTCAGCTTCTGGGTGTTTGTGACTTCTAGGCTCCTTTAAAAGGGTCTAGAAAGACGCCAGATGAAGTAGATTTTGGCACTTTCCAAGCCCTTTAAACTCCTAAATCTCTCCACCACCTACCGTATGGCTATGTCCCTCGACGTGGGGGTGGGCGTCGCTCTTCTTCTCCTCGGGGCGCAGCCGATTCCGGGTGTCGACGTGTAGCCGCGCCCGGTTGAAGCTCCAGGGTAGACGTAGTTTCCGGACTAAAAAAAGGGTTAGAATGTTTAAAGTAGAAATGTTAAATCAGTCTCTCTCTCTCTCTCTCTTTCTGTCTAGCTCTCCCGCTCTCTCACGCGCTCTCACTCCCCTCTCTCTATCTCGCTCTCCCTCTCTGACTCTCTCTGGCTCTCTCTCGCACTCTCGCTCTCTCACCATTCTTCATCGGCCGCAACGACTTCATCTCGCTGCGCATCATCTTCAACGCGTCGCTCTTCGAGTGCATGACCCTCTGGTGAGACTCGAGCAGCTCCAGCCGGCTGTAGGACCGGTCGCAGATGTCGCATACCAGCTTCTCGGCAGCTTTTGGAGGAACGACAACTACCGGTGGGGGAGGAGCAGCAGCGGTGAATGCAGCGGGGAACTGGAAAGAACTCATTTTATCTTCCTAGCAGATGTGTTTACGGAAGTGTGTTGCTCCCCTGAACTGCTTCAAAGCCATGGAGATTCACTTACATGATTCATCTGGACCATCTTCAAGGCGGCCTGCTGCGTGATGGTCAGCGCCTCGTCGTCCCCGTCGCCCTCCTTGACCTCGTTGAGGCGCTCGTGGCGTTCCATGTGGATCTCCATGTTTCGGGGATTTTTGGTTTGATATGGGCATTGGGGGCAACGTTCCACGCCGGGTTCTTCGCATCCTGGAAATGGTTGTTGGAGAGAGAGAGAGAGAGAGAGAGAGAGCGAGAGAGAGCGGGAGAGAGAGCGGGAGAGAGCGGGAGAGAGAGGGAGATAGAGAGAGGTAGAGAAAGAGAGATAGAGAGAGAAAGAGAGAGCGAGAGAGATAGAGAAAGAGAAACTCACTCTTCAGCTCTCCAGCATGTGCAGACAGCAACTCCGCGGCGTGTTGGCTGATCATGTGCATCTGCACCTCGCCCTCCTCCTTGAAGCGCTGAGGGCAGAATTTGCACGGGATCAGCTCCGCCATCGGCGATTGTTGCATGAAGCCCTGAAAATTTTCATTTCTTTATTTCAATCGATTACAAAGTTTTTCAGACGCTAAACCTAAGCCTAAGCCTAAGCCTAAGCCTAAGCCTAAGCCTAGGCCTAAGCCTATGCCTCAGCCTAAGCCTATGCCTAAGCCTAAGCCTAAGCCTAAGCCTAAGCCTAAGCCTAAGCCTAAGCCTAAGCCTAAGCCTAAGCCTAAGCCTAAGCCTAAGCCTAGGCCTAAGCCTATGCCTCAGCCTAAGCCTAAGCCTAAGCCTAAGCCTAAGCCTAAGCCTATGCCTAAGCCTATGCCTAGGCTTGATTTCTTGCCCCTTCCCTGATGCTCTCTGCTCGTTTGCCCACCTTGAAATGCGCCAACAATTGCTGGGAGATGTCTGGGGGGTGTTCGTGGGCCATGTGCTGGGGCAGGGCGGCGATGTGGACGCGCTTCTCGCACACCGAGCACTTCTCGAACAGCTGGTCAAAGACCGGGGAGCCTGGAAAATGGAAATTTTGTAAAAAAAAGAGCGTTCTAAAATTTGAATTCATGTCTGGCGGCTTAAAATCCGCGCTCTTTTCCGAACTCTTCGCGGCCTGGCCGGAATCGATTTCTGGGTGGGCAGACAGGTGGGACTTCCGGAAATGGGAGGATTGTAGAAAGTACGCTTTTTGCAGGGGAGAGAAAGAGAAGAGAGAGAGAGAGAGAGAGAGAGAGAGAGAGAGCGAGATGCACAAAACGCACCATTCAACTGTCCGAGCGGTTGCATCGCCGGCATATGGGTGGTGGTAGGCGTTGTTGGCTGTGGCGGCTTCTGGGGGCGCTGGGGTGTGGAGATCGGGGCCACGCCATGCTGGTCCTGCTTGTGTTGCCGGAGCAGGTTGCGTGATTTCAGCTCGACCATGCAGATGTCGCATCTGAAGATTGGTGTCCTAAGTTTGCTAAGTAGGCTTGGGCTTAGGCTTAGGCTTTGCTTCGACTTCGGCTTAGACTTAAACTTAAGCTTAGGTTTCAGCTTAGGCTAGGTTTAGGCTTAGGCCTAGGCCTAGGCTTAGCTGTTGGGTGGTTCCACAATAATCTCTGCTAGCCTGCCCCAATGTCTTCTCAAGAACCAACCGGAAAGTGATGCCGCCCATCCGCTCCTTCTCGGCCGTGTCAATGTTGGCGATGACCATCTTGTTCTCGTCGATGACGATGCCATGCATTTTCAGCATGTGCGTGCGCAAGAAGTACTTGTTGCAGACCTGAAAATGACTGTTAGGGAAAGAGCGAGAGAGAGAAAGAGAGAGAGAGAGAGCGAGAGAGAGAGAGAGGGAGAGAGAGAGCGATCGCCAAAACACTCACCTCCTTGTTACACAAATCGCAGTAGTTCTTCCCATTGCTCGCGTACGTCCGCTTCTGCGCGCTTCCACCCGTGCTCGGTTTTGTCTGAAATGGGCCAATTTAAGTAGTTTCCATCATTTTCCATCTTTCCAATTATTTTAAAGCAATCAGAAACGTACGCCTTGCTGAAGTGCGGCCAGCGGGTTGTTCGGATCCAAGCCGTCGAGCCCAAATTGGGCTCCCATGCCCGGGGGCAAGAAATTGGGGAGGAAGTTGGGGAATCCCGGCGGGAGGAGGCTGTTGAGGAGTTGCCGGGCGGCACCTGGAAGAGGTTAGATTGGACTCAGGCTTAAGCTTAGGCTTGGGCTCAGGCTTAAGCTTAGGCTTAGGCTTAAGCTTAGGCTTCGCTTGGGCTTGGGATTAGGCTAGGTTGCTTTGCTTAGGCTTAGGCTTAGGCTAAAACCAACCTCCATGGGCGATTTGGCCGTGCTGGTGTAACGTCTCCTGGCTGTCGAACATCTCCGGGCACTCGCCGCATCGGAACGTCGGGTTTTCTTTGCTAAAAATGATGGGTTTAGATACTTTCCAACATTTCTCTCTTTCTCTCTCTCTCTCTCTCTCTCTCTCTCTCTCTCTTCCACTCACTCTCCACTGTGTTCCTGGGCTCTGTGGGCGAGCAGGTCGAAGAACGTGGCGCATTCCCTTCCGCACTCGTCGCAACTTGACCCCTGCCCCTGTTGGCCCTTGTGCATCTGGGAGAGCAGCACCTCCATCGGGTTCCTAAAGATTTTTAAGGTTATTAAATTCTAGAGATATTTTTGGTCCCGAAAATCTAATGATCCTCCACCGCTTTAACACCTACTTGAGCGAGTTGTCCTCCTCCTCGTTGGTCTCCATCTTGGCGATCTTCTTCGGCGTCTCGTCATTTCCGTGCCCGACAATCACCGAGTGGGCTGGACCCGCTGAGGTTGACGCGGGGATGAAGGGGAAGGCAGTCTTCGCTAAAATTGGGCGTAATTTGGAAATCCGCGTAGTTGCCGATCGCTAGCAGAGATTCTTTAGGAAAGGGCAGGCTTGCAGAGATTCTTTAGGAAAGGGCAGGCTAGCAGAGATTCTTTAGGAAAGGGCAGGCTAGCAGAGATTCTTTAGGAAAGGGCAGGCTGGCAGGAATTTTTTAGGAAAGGGCAGGCTAGCAGAGATTCTTTAGGAAAGGGCAGGCTAGCACAGATTTTTCAGGAAAGGTCAGGCTAGCAAAGATTCTTCAGGTAAACTCACGCTGCTTCGGGCTGCCGCTCTTCTTCGGCGTCTCATTGTCAACATCCACTCCGTGCTTGTTGCGCATGTGCGTCTTCAAGAAGTCGCGGTTGAAAAACGACTTCTCGCAGACGTCGCAGAAGAGCTCCTTTTGTGGCGACGTCATCTGGCCAAAGAGGGAGTTGGCCGATGTGGGGGTGTTGGGGGTGGCGCCGAGGGCGGCGGCCAACGCCAGGGGGTTCTGGCCGAGGAGGCCGGGGAGGCCGAACTGCTCCATCAGGGCGGACATGTTGCCGGGCATCCTGAAATCGGGATTTTTGACTTGTTTTTCACTAGTTTAGGCTTGGTCATCAAAAACTTACTGTTGCTGCATGGCATGTGGTTGCGGTAGCATCGCGGAGAACCAGCTGGGCACCGGTCCACCCTGTGTCACTTGAGCTTCAGCTGTGGCTGGAGGGGTGGCGGTGTCGGCGGATTGGCCGCCAGGCTGCGTTGTGGTCGGTTGGCTCTGGAAAAGCTGGAATTGGTTAGAATTGGAAATATGGGCAATTCTCGTTTTTTGAGGGGCAGGGCGAGGCAGGCTAGCAGAGTTTCTGGAGGGAGCAGAGGTCGAACTGGCCCCGCCAGATGGCAAGCTAGCAGAGTTTCGGCAGGAAAATCTGTCTAGCTCTCAAAATTTCTGCAGAATAGATTGAATTTTCTCAAAATCTGGCCCTTCTGATTTTTTTTACATTCTTAATCTTTCCCCCACCCGGAAGGGCGATCTATTTTTGCGGGGCTGCAACCTGGGGGGGGGGGGTCGGCTTTACTATGGGTTCAAGGGGGGCTGGAGGGCTGCCTAATCCAGCACGACACAAATCTCTCTCTCTCTCTCTCTCTCTCTCTCTCTCTATCTCTCTCGCTCTCTCTCTGGCACGAAATTTTTGGCCTCAAAGAGAGATTAGCTGATTTTAGAGGGACGGATTTGAGTTGAATGGCGAGAGAGTGGGGGGGTAGTGGCGGAAATTAGAGGATTTTCGGGCGCATCCGCTTCGACGCAATGTACATAAATCCCTTTTGATGCAAAAATAGAATGGGATGGAGTAAGGTTTTGTACCCGACGTGCCGAGAAGTACAAGACGGAATAATTTGGTTTAGAGAGAGAGAGAGAGAGAGAGAGAGAGAGAGAGAGAGAGCAGAGAGAGAGCGAAATAGTGCGAGAAAGAGCGAGAAAGCGAAAGAGAGCGAGAGAGAGCGAGAGTGAGCCAGAGAGAAAGGGCGAACGCTAGCAAAGATCGTTGGGGAAATTTAGTGGCTGGAACAACCTTAGGAAAGCAAGCTTCAGTGGATCTGACCCAGGCCAGCTAGCAGAGATTCTTTAGGAAAGAGCAGACTTGCAGAGATTATTTTGGAAAAGCTCTCCGTCGGGAATATCTAAAAAACCCAAATAGCGCCTCCGGGAGCTACAGTTTTTGCGCCCCGCCCCGAGGATCGTTTCGGAAAGCGGTGCAGTTGATCGGCTATGATTAGACAAATGGGGAAGGGGTGAAAGCGTATCTTTGCCTTAGGAGAGAGAGAGAGAGAGAGAGAGAGAGAGAGAGATCGCCAGAGATAACAAGGCTGATCATCAAAAACGGGTGGTAGGGGGAAAGAAGCCGTTTTCGAGAGATCGAGAGCCAGGGGATCCAGGTCAGCGGACGGGTTCCGGATGGGGGTGGCTTTTGGGCGGGAATAAAGCCGCTGGGCTCGAGAACTCGAGTTTTACTCGAACTCGCATTTCTCGAGAAAGTGGAGAGGCCGAGGTCGGGGCGGGGGGTGGAACCGGTGGAAAGCGGGGTTAAGCTCTAAGCCTAAGCCTAAGCCTAAGCCTAAGCCTAAGCCCAAGCCTAAGCTTAAGCCAAGCCTAAGTCTAAGCCCAATCTTAAGCCTAAGCCTCGCCCAATGGGAAGTAGGTGATGCCATCCATGTCCAAAAATGGGCATAGCGTCCGCACACTTCCTGACCGAACCCCGGAGCGGATTAGCCGCTCTCAACAAAAGCCGCGCTGCTGGATGAAATTTTGAGGCCAAAAAAGGAGAGATTTAGCATGAAATTGGGGTTACGGTAAGTCGGTAAAGGGAAGGTAATTGAATACGGAATCTGGTTAACATCTGGGGATATCGGCTTAGAAAATCATCGGGTTTTTGAAGCACCAAGCTTGTAAAACGCTTGAAAAATGGAAAGTCAAGCCTTGGGTTTAACAACTATAACTGCAGAATGAAGCCCCAGGCCTGAAAAAATCTTTTAAAAGATGAAATATGGAGCAGAAAAGGGGTTTTAAGTGCTTTTAACATATTTGCTCCCAAAATTTGAAAATTAAACTTTAGAAAAGCCACCTCAGAAGCGGAAGAGGGTGCTGAAGAGGCGGGTGACGGGGATCCGCCCGAGATCTGCGCCAACTGGTTCATCTGGAAGAGATTCCGGAACTGGTTGCCGGCGGCCAACGAATTCTGAAATATATTTTTTTTAGCGTAGCTTATGTCAAAAATCAATCAAAAACTGTTTATTCTGAAAAGGTAGAAAGCTTGGAATAAATAAAACGTTCCGAATTTCGTAAGAGGAGACTTAGCTTTTCCCATGACCTTGGCGGCTTGGCTTCAAAAGTTTACGGTCAGGCGCAGATGCGGCTTAATGCTCAACAGATAAGCGCGGATCTCGAAGTCGCGCTTATCAGGCTTATCAAGCCAGTCGATCCCAGGCGTCTGCTGGTGCGCGCACTAACGACTTAGGTTTGGGCTTTACTTTCCATAAGTTTTCTCGGCTATGACTCACTACGAATTTTTATAGCAAATTTAAAGTTTAATTTTAAAGTTGTTTGTCTTATATTAAATTGTGACGAGTTTTTAGTAAGCTATGTCTACGCCTAAAAATCAGCCGAAGCCTAAGCCTAAGCAAACCATAAGCTAAGCCCAAGAACAAGCCTGCGCCGAACCCAAAACGAACCTACGCATAGAAAATCCCAAAATTCTTTGCCGTTAAAAAATTTTTCGGAATTCAATAATTTTTCGCGCAAATGGCCTTAAATCCTGAAACCTTGAAAATTTGCTTTATGCAAATTAGAGCCTAGAAAGAGTCGAACAATTGTTAAACAATTTAACAACATAAAACTTTGAATTTCCTGCTTTTTGGCCAAAATATTGACTTTAAAAAGGTCACTAAATTTTTCTAAAAAATTTTTCGCATCAAAAACAAATCGAAAATGCGGGATTTTTTATCAAGTTTATTAACAGTGTAGGGAATTAATGAAACTCGAGTTAAATTTGTAAAGTAGAAACAGCCAAAAATTTGAAGTATAAAAGGCGGTTTCCGCCCTGCTGGACTACCGTAACCAAAAAAAGCTATTTTTCGGGGCGGATTTAGATCTGGATTTTTAAGGAAAAACGGGTCTCAGAACGCTAAATGCAAATTTTCCCGCGCTATCCCGCGTCGAAATTCCGAAATTCAAAAATTTTATTAGGCGTGACCCTTGGTGCCCCAATTCTAGGCTACCACCTGAGGTCACAAAAATTCAAAAACGTCGCTTACCGCGTCCAATCCCGCCAAGAACAACTGTGTGAGATCGATCTGGGTATGCGGGGTGCTGGGGTTGTTGCCCGAGGCATTGTTTAGGGCGGTCGACCCGAAATCCGGCATCGCCGACTGCAGCATTTTCGGGTTGAGGAGGAGGGAGCACGAGGGGCCAATTGGGGTTGAGCAGGAGAGGTAGTCCTCTAGCTGCGCACCTTCCGCGCCTTCACCTTGTCGACGACACGGCCGGGGCACTGAAATTGGTCGTTTAAAGAGAGGTTTTGAAGTTTCAGAAAATAGCATTCTATCTGACTCGCTGTATCTCTCTCTCTCTCTCTCTCTCTCTCTCTCTCTCTCTCTCTCTTTCTCTTTCTCTCTTTCTCTTTCTCTCTCTATCTCCCACGCTCTGGCTCGATATGTCAGTTCAGAATTTTCTCGCTCTCTCTCTCTCTCTCTCTCTCTCTCTCTCTCTCTCTCCTCTCTCCCTATCTCTCACGCTCTGGTTCGATCTGCCAATTCAGAATTCTCTCGCCCTCGTTCTCTTGCTTCCACTCTCTCCCTCTTTCACTCTCGCTCTCGCTCTCTCTCGCCCTCCCACTCACTCTCTCGTGTCTAGATCCAGAGGAAGTAAGGGGTTAATTTCTGCCTTCCCAGTCCCTTTAAACATGCTTTAATGAATAAGAGCAATAGCGTTTTTCTTCAAAAAAAAAACATTTTGACTCACCGTAGGTGTGCTTGGCGGCGCGGTGCGTGGCCAGGTAGTACTTGTTGCAGAATTCCTTCTGAAAAACCGGCAATTAGCGTAAATTCAGATTTAAAAAATTTAACTGCAAAAACGCCCAGACGGGCCTGACGTCGGGAAAACAATCAAAATTACGAAAAATGGCGGAAAAACGGAATCTCGCAATTATTGGGACCCCGCAAAAGCAATCAGGGGCACCCATTTTGCTGAGTCGAATTTGATTGCGTAAAGGGGTGCGTGAAAATGAATTTGGTATTTAATTTTCTGCCTCTCTCCCTCTCTCTCACTCTCTCTCTCTCTCTCTCTCTCTCTCTCTCTCTCCCTTCCCTGCGATTTCTGCAAAATTTCATCAGCCAGGGCAGGTAATCGATCTAGCGCGTAAAATTCGTCGCCACCCCAACCGAAAATTGGCACAAAATTTTCAGCTGCCAGATTTCGCGGGAAGACGGTAATTGTCGCGAAATTTAGAAAATGCAGGACATGGTTTTGCAAGGAAAATGACGATATTTGGATTTTAAAGGGACCAGGAAGTGAAAATTATGCTGGTTATCGCATCAATAGTTACAAATATGAATCGAGTGCATAAGGATTGTTTGAAAGTAAATTCTTCTAATCACTCTCTCCGCCTAAGCCTAAGCCTAAGCCTAAGCCTAAACCGAAGCCTTAACCCTAGCCTAAGCCTAAGCCTAAGCCTGAGCCCAAGCCTAAGCCGAAGCTTAATCCTAAGCCTAAGCCTAAGCCCAAGCGTAAGCCTGCCTTAGGTCAAAATACGCTGCAACACCCGGGTCATATGCCCCACACGGCTTGAACGGATCCACCCAGACCCCTCAATTCGTGTTCCGCCTCCTTCCTCTTTCCGTTTTTTCGACCTTTCCGGCCTGAGAAACACTGATCGCTGACTATACGATGGCCCCTGGGGCGATGATAGCCCCGCCCGGGTGTTCAATCAAACTTTTTCGGGCCCCCGGTTTCGGCTTTTTCCAACTTTTCTCGAGTCGGCTTTTCCAGTCTGGGCCCTCCGCCGGTACCCCGTGGCTTTTGTCCCAGGCTCGGGGCGGCCATTTCGGAACAACTGGCGCGCTGGGGGCGCTTGATTTCGAACGGATCACCTGGCCCCACAGGCTTCTAAGCGCCCCGTTCCAATCCGACAGGGAGAGACAACAATTATTTAACCCCTGGCAGGGACCTGGGCGGGGTTCCTGGATCTGTTCGGAGGACAAAAACGCGGCCAGAGAAGCGGAATTTCGGGGTGCCGAAGCTCTTAAAGGGACTGGGAAGGCAAAGTGACCGCCTTCAGGGCGTCAAACCGTTTTGTTAAATTTTAAAGCAAGAAATCAAGGAAAAAAATGAAGTTTAGGGTCTTACCGGATTTTAGGGACATAAAAAGAATTTTAAAGGGGCTGGGCAGGCATCAGAATTGGAGTTTAAGGGACTTCCGGAAACTAGCAAACCCATGAGCTGGCCAGACTCCCTACAGAATCTCTGCTAGCCTGCCTTTTCCCTAAGAATCTCTGCAAATCTGCCCTTTTCACAAAATCCTTTTTGGTTTTCAAAACGTTTTTAAAGAAATCAAAGGTCAAAATGTAGGATCAAAAAGAAAAAAACATTTACAATCCTTTCACGACTCGGTTCGACACCCCCAAAACACTTCCCCCCTCCCTTTCTGCTGCCCCATAAAGCAGCCAGTGATTGGTGAGGGGCGTTCGTTTGCCCATTTGGCCCCCTGGCAATGGTCGAAGTTTTTTCAAAGCCCCCCTCCGAAAATTTCGCTTAGGGCCCGGGGGCCCTAAGCGAACGCGGCCTGACTGATTGTACAGTGTCTAGTCGGGGAATCAGAGTTGTGGGCCGGGCCCCGGGGCATTTGTTGGTACTCGCCGGGCTGATAGATGGGGGACTAGGTGGGGGTTTTTGGAGCTGCAAAATTGAGCTAGGTGTGCTTGGGCTTAGGCTTAGGTTTAGGCTTAGGCGTAGGGCTAGGCTTGGCTTCGGCGTCGCTTTCGGCTTAGGTTTTAGCTTAGGGTTAGGCTTAGGCTTAAGCTTAAGCTTGAATGATGTTTCCCCACGGGTCTCTGCTAGCATGCTCGCTGTAGTCGCTTCAAGGTGCCTAGAGCTCACACTCACGCTTCCCGTCTTCCCAGTCCTGCTAAAGGCGCTGGAAAGCCGGAAACCGTGTTAAACTTTCAAAAAATTGAGGGCAGACTAGCAGAAATTCCTTAGGAATAGCTACGCTTAGAATAAAGAATAGATTCCGTGTAAACCCTCCTTCCAAGAGCCACGATTGCCTAAAAATGGTGACTAGACGTGGGATAAGCCAGGGCATATGCGGATGCCACGTGGAAGGGCTTACTGTAGAATCTTGAATTCTTGGGTTCAAAAATGGAGACGAAGAGAGAGAGATAGAGAGAGCGAGCCAGAACGAGAGACCTAGAGTGAGAGAGAGACCAAAAGTTTCGAACGAATCATCACCACATATCACGGAAATCACGGAATTTCGGGGAGCGCCCGACTTTTTTTAGCCCAAACACGCGACGCGGGGTGTGATCCACAAATCAAATTGTCTCAAATATTTCGGAAAAGTCGCGAAACCGATTGGGGAGATATGGGTATCAATATCCGGATCGCGATAGGAATGGAAAATCATGAAATTTGGGGGCTTTCCACTGTCAAAATACGCTGGCAGGCTAGCAGAGGTTTTTTGGGGGTTCGGCGAGAGAGAGAGAGAGAGAGAGAGAGAGAGAGAGAGAGAGAGAGAGAGAGAGAGAGAGAGAGAGAGAGAGAGAGAGAGAGAGAGAGAGAGAGAGAGAGAGAGAGAGAGACTGAGAGGAGGCCAGGTGAATGGCCCGAACCTTGGACCAGCCGGGGGTCCCCCTAATTACCCTAGTATAGGACGGTTGCGTAAAAGCGCTCAGAAAGGCCCTAATTTGCATGCGGGGCATTGGCGAAGGTTGATTAGGACCCATTTAAAAGGGCTTCAAGCAGGCTAGCAGAGATTCTTTAGGAAACGGTAAGCTAACAGGGATTTTTGACTCCAAATTTTCGAAATGTGTGACATTTCAAAATGCCTGAAAAGCGTAATAAACGGGGGATTTCTTCGGGTCCCGCAGCGGGACCCGGGAAAAATGGGATTTTGACTTCCCGAGCCCGAGGATAAGCTCGATAATTCGGGATTTTGATGGCTCGTGAGATCTCGGGGAAAGGCGGGATCAGTTTTCGGTTGGAAAACCGGATTCGGGCCGGGGAAAATACTTCAAAAAAATTGTTAAAAAATTCGGGAGATGAGGAGGGCACGCTCGCGGAGATTATTTAGGAAAGGGCAAGCTAACCGGGATTCTTTAGGAAAAGGCAGGCTAGCAGAGGTTCTCTGGGAATTTGAAAAACAAGCCATGTCGAGCGGATCATTTTTTCCAAAATTTTCACCCACGAGACCCACACTAAATCCTTTTCGAGTCGTTTGAAGCATGAAATCGGGGGGTAAACTAGGCAATTTCGCTGCTTTGTGCACGATGCGCCTATTGACGCGTTATTTAGAGGGTTGTCGAATTAATTGGCGGCCGGCCAAATGGGCTGAAAATCGGGTGCCAGAAAAAATGATAGATAGAGAGAGAGAGAGAGAGAGAGAGAGAGAGAGAGCGATAGAAATCCAAGTAAATTCTTCCCTCGATTCTAAATGATCCCTCTCAAACCGCCATCCAGAAAAAACCAGATAAAGCCACCCAAAAAGCAATTAAAATCCGCTGTACCATCCCGGCTGCTTCGTCATCCAGCACTTTTCCGCCACGATCCCCTTTACGTTTTTCGCGGCGACAGTTTCGAGGCGTATTTGGATTTGAGGGCTGCTATTTCACGCTCACGGTGGCGAAAAAGCTGTCGGCATTTTCACCCCCCGGTGGCGGCCGATAAATCGCTATCCGCCGGGGGGATGGGCGAGCCGGTCCTCGTGCTCAAAATCCGCGCCCAGATAATTCGGGATTTCGTGCTCGCTGTTGACTTTTCAAAGCCAAACATTGTTGAGGGCTGCGGGGGGGAGCTGGTTTTTGGAATTTGGGGGGGGGCAAGCCAGCACAGAATTTTTGGGAATTTCGATAATCGAGACTGGCAGTGATTCTTGTGAAAATTAGGCTAGCACAGACCCAACTGAAAATTTCTTAGGCAAGGCGATCTAGCAGTGTTAATTTGAGGAATCTAGATGGCAAGCGAGCAGAGATTGTTTGAGAAATAGGGGGATAGCTAGCACAGCTTCTTCAGGAAAGGCAGCTAGCTGAGTTTCTTCGGGGAAGAGTAAGCTAGCAGAGATTCTTTAGGAAAGGGCAGGCTAGCAGAGATTCTTTAGGAAAGGGCAAGCTAGCAGAGATTCTTTAGGAAAGGGCAGGCTAGCAGAGGTTCTTTAGGAAAGGGCAGGCTAGCAGAGATTCTTTAGGAAAGGGCAGGCTAGCAGAGATTCTTTAGGAAAGGGCAAGCTAGCAGAGATTCTTTAGGAAAGGGCAGGCTAGCAGAGGTTGTTAGGAAAGGGCAGGCTAGCAGAGATTCTTTAGGAAAGGGCAGGCTAGCAGAGGTTCTTTAGGGAAGGGCAGGCTAGCAGAGATTCTTTAGGAAAGGGCAAGCTAGCAGAGATTCTTTAGGAAAGGGCAGGCTAGCAGAGATTCTTTAGGAAAGGGCAGGCTAGCAGAGATTCTTTAGGAAAGGGCAAGCTAGCAGAGATTCTTTAGGAAAGGGCAGGCTAGCAGAGGTTGTTAGGAAAGGGCAGGCTAGCAGAGGTTCTTTAGGAAAGGGCAGGCTAGCAGAGGTTGTTAGGAAAGGGCAGGCTAGCAGAGGTTGTTAGGAAAGGGCAGGCTAGCAGAGATTCTTTAGGAAAGGGCAAGCTAGCAGAGATTCTTTAGGAAAGGGCAGGCTAGCAGAGATTCTTTAGGAAAGGGCAAGCTAGCAGAGATTCTTTAGGAAAGGGCAGGCTAGCAGAGGTTGTTAGGAAAGGGCAGGCTAGCAGAGGTTGTTAGGAAAGGGCAGGCTAGCAGAGATTCTTTAGGAAAGGGCAAGCTAGCAGAGATTCTTTAGGAAAGGGCAGGCTAGCAGAGGTTGTTAGGAAAGGGCAGGCTAGCAGAGGTTCTTTAGGAAAGGGCAGGCTAGCAGAGGTTCTTTAGGAAAGGGCAGGCTAGCAGAGGTTCTTTAGGAAAGGGCAGGCTAGCAGAGATTCTTCCGGTAAAGGGATGCTAGCAGAGATCTTTCAGGAAGGGGCAGCTAGCAGAGATCTTTTGAGAAAAAACAAGCAAAAGCCCAAAAAAAGTATCGTATTTTGGGAAGGCGTTGCGGAAAAAGCGGAGAGCCGCACCCGCCAAATCCGCCTATGCAAACAGCTGCCAGATTTCGGCTAGGTGGGCGGGACTGGAAAATAACTAGCAGAAAGCAGAGCAAAAAACTGGTGCAATCTAGCAAAACAACAGGGGGGGAAGCGCTTGAATATGCTTATTATGCATAGCATATAGTCGTCAATATGTTTGCCCGCGTACTCGCCGCCCGCGTTCCTCTGAGTTTTTTCGGGGGGTGTTCTTTTTGGAAGTGGGAGGGAGATGGGGAAAAAGAGGAGGAACCGGCCGGTCTGCCAATGGACGACACACAACAAACACTACCGGTTCCGAAGCGCCCGCAGCCAACAGGACTTTCCTATCCACACACATCGAGCCCCAGGGGGGGAGGGGACACGTAGAAGCTGTGAAACGACACGACGTGTTCGATTTGTGGGAATGGTTTGGCACGCTGAGGCTTAGGTTAAGGCTTAAGCCTAGCTTAGGCTTGAGTTTAGGCTTGGGGTTAAAATTAGGCTTCGGCTTAGACTTGGGCATGGATTTAGGTTTAGGATTTGAGTTAGCTTAGGCTTAGGATGATGCTTAGACTTAGCTTAGGTCTAGACGGATGTTTAGGCTTGGGCTTAAGCTTAGACTTGGGCTTAAGCTCAGCTTAGGCTTAGGTTTGGGCTTAGGCCTAGGCTTGGGCTTAGGCTGGGGCTTGTCCATAGGCTTGGGCTAGCTTATGCTTACGTTTTAGGCTTACTGTAAAGTGTTTTTACTCAACTTGGAGTTTCGATTCGGGACCAAGTGCACCTTGTACAGAATTTTTCGCTGATTCCGAATATGTTTTCCAAATTTGCTACGGACCGTTATTCTGAAAGTTATACGGCAATTCTAACCCTCGTTTTCACCAAAATGAAGGTATCGTTATAGTTTTCGATTTTCTTCATTATTTCAACGTCAAAATCGACTAGACGTTGGCCCGACAAGCATCCTACAGCTCAAAACAAGCATTTTAGCTAAAAAGTGAGATTTTTATGCAAAAAACGAAAGAAATGATGCAGGGCGGGGGTTCGAACCGCCGCCCTGCGCTTGGCAAGCGAGTACTTTGCCAATGCACCATGGTGCCAACTGGGTAGGGTGCTGTCAGAGGGTACTTCAGGGCCCCTGGGTCACATAGCCCCAAACAACGAATAGTGGGCCAGCGTCTGAATCTTTGGCATTTTTCGGCCGAATTGTTACCAAAAATGATTTATTAAATAAAAGTCCGTAGCAAATTTGGAAAACAGATTCGGAATCAGCGAAAAATTCTGCACAAGATGCGCTTGGTCCCGAATCGAAACTCCAAGTTGAGTAAAAAACACTTTACAGTTAGCGTGGCTTCGGCTTAGCTAGCAGAGATGTCTGAGGAAAAGGCAGCTAGCATAGATTCTTTAGGAAAGGGCAGGCTAGCATAGATTCTTTAGGAAAAGGCAGCTAGCATAGATTCTTTAGGAAAGGCCAAGCTAGCACAGATTCTTGAGGAAAGCTTCTTATTCCAACAGGATTTTTAGGACCAGGCCCCGGTTTGGCATTCTTCCATCAGCTTAGTTAGGCTTATCGGATTTTCCGGCCCCTTTCCGGTTCCCCTTAAAATACCGCAATCCGGGATTTCAAAGAATGCGAGCAGGTTTTGACCGGATCACTTAGAAAAATGGCTTAACTTTCAAAAACCTCGATTTTTTTCCTCAAAAATCTCTGCAAGGCGCCCGGTTGCAAATATTTGTCTATTAGGATTATTAGGATTTCAGTAATTTTCGAAAAACGCCCCTTTGGCCAATATGTATGAAAAATAAAAACCCGGGGGGAACGAAGGTAATTTCAGGGGCCCCCCCGGCGGGGGATTGGCCAAATTTCGGAAAGGGGGGACGGCTACCGTAATCCCCCACCCGGATGGCGCCCCGAAAAGAGAGGATTTCGCGCCCCAATTTCGGTTTTTTTCAGCTCACCCGCTGCACCCCCAGCCCCTGAAAACACCCGGAAAAATTGGGGGAATCGCAATTTATGGAAATGGGTACGGTAACGGAGGGAAATTTCTTTTTTTATTTTTTATTATCTAATTTCGCGATCCCAAGAAATATTCAAATTTAATTATTTAGGACTACAATAAAATATGAACGCACGGTAGCTGGAATGCTTAGGCTTAGGCTTATGCTGAAGCTTTGGCTTAGGTTAGGCTTGGGCTTAGGCTTGGGCTTAGGCTTAGGCTTAGGCTTAGGCTTAGGCTCAGGCTTAGGCTTAGGCTTAGGCTTAGACTTAGGCTTCGGCTTAGGCTTAGACTTAGGCTTAGGCTTAGGCTTAGGCTCAGGCTTAGGGTTCGGTGTTCACCTAGCGCTAACTAAAAATAGTTAAAAATCATGGGTTATGGTAGCTCGGTAAACGCTCGGAATCTTCATTTAAGCTTAGATAAAGAATTTTGTCAAAAACGTAAAATCAAAAATTTTGTCGAAATAAAATGTCGACAAAATGATTTTCGAAAAACGAAAAATTCGATAAAACGTAATTTCAAGAAAAAGAAATGTCGTCATGCTGTTCAAATCGCAAAACCTTCAAATTACAACCCCAAAAATAGGGGCATTTCCGGGGTTACGGTAATCCCTCCAAAAGTCCCCAAGAAAAAAAATATTTATGAGCAGTTTATTTGAAAACGGATTGCCCTCAATCGCAAATTAAAATGATGTCTGGCTTCAGAATTCGGGGAAAAGCCCCGCGTGGCCGTTAATTGGATCGTAAATTTTTCCGAATTCAGTGTGGCGGCCACGAGGCGACAGGTGAAATCGGGGGGCCCGGGTTTTGTGACTCTGATTTTCGAGAAGCCGGATGCCGAATGAGGGCCCGCCACGCTACAAAGGGCAACTATTTACGGGGGTTGAGGAGCGGAAGTGGGGGAACGTCTAGACAAGGCTGAAGGTTGAAGCGGAATGCACTTTTCCTGAGGAACCGCTGCTAGCCTGCCCTTTCCTAAAGAATCTCTGCTAGCCTGCCCCTTCCTAAAGAATCTCTGCTTGTCTGCTCTTTCCTAAAGACTCTCTGCTAGCTCGCTTCCAGATTCCCCAATGATCTCCGCTGTATGCTTAAAACTACCCCAGAGATACCGTACTCCTAGCAGTCCCAAAAAAATCCGGTAAAAATCTGGGCCGCGCCGTCATTTCGCGAAAAACCCATCGGCTTGCCCGGTTTTTCAAGGCTAAATCACATCTGGGCGAGTGAGCGTGAAAGCCGAGAGAATGAGAGAAAAATAGCAAGAAAAACGCTGAAAGTAACACCATAAATTATTTCCGGCAAAGGCGCGAAATCGGTGGATTTGCAGTGTGGGTTCAAATTCCGGAAAAACGGAAAGGGTAGCAGGAGTTTTTTGGCACCCTTTCTCTCTCTCTCTCTCTCTCTCTCTCTCTCTCTCTCTCTCGCTCTCTCGCCGCCTCGGCTTCACAGCCTTGAAATGGCGACGATCAAGACAAATGTGAGAAATCGCGCGCGCCGTTTTTTTAGCCAAACACACCGTTTCGCGGGCGGCTTTTTGACCGGATGTGGGGTGAGAGCCGGAAAGTTTTGGAAAAACTGAACTGGAAAGTGTTTTCGAAATTTTCTAGGCCTAGGCCTAAGCCGAGGCGTAGCCTAAGCCGAAGCTGAAGCCCAAGTATAGGCCTAAGTCTAAGCCTAAGCCTAAACCCAAGCCTAGCCTAAGCCTAAGCCCAAAGCTGAGCCTGAGCCTATGCCTAAGCCCAATGCTAAGCCTAAGCCTATGCGTAAGCCTCAGCCTCAGCCCAAGCCAAAGCCTAAACCTAAGCCTAAGCTTTAGCCGGACTGTAAGTTAAAACCTAAGGTAAGCCTAAGCTTGCTAAGCTTGCCTACTTATGACAGCTACCGTATTCCAGCAAACCCGGAATCTGGTCCACATTTTCATCGACCTCCTTGCAAAATTTGGCACTCTCCCAGCTTGCCTACCGTAACCCCCCACCACTTCCCCCTTCTCTCACCCGCCGCGAAAAAAAACTCGAATTCCGAAAACTCGAACCCCTCCGATCAGGGGGGCGTGATATATCCGGCAATTATTTGGGGGGCTATTGGGTGTTGGGAGGAGGAGTGGTGTGGAATTTCGGCTCGTAAAAATATTGGAAACGGCTCGTCCAGGAGGGGGGTGGCTCTGTGTGTTTGTGTGTGAATTGACTAGGCGGAAAGAGGTGCATTTCGTTGCATTCCACACACACTCGCGGCTCCTCCTCCTCATCCTCCTCATCCTCCTGCTCCTCCTCCTCCTCATCGCCCGCCTTTCCGAACCGAAACTTTAGTGTGATTGATGGGCCGCGGTGATCGCGCGCTCGCGGGTCGTGGATTTTGGGACTTGGTTTCAATTTTTTTGCGGCTGGGGTGAAATTGGAGCTGTGAGATTTCCAGCAAAAACCCGATTGATTTGGGAGGAGTGTTGCGGAATTTCGTTTCGCAAAAGTTTGGAAAGTCTAAGCCTAGGCCTAAGCCCAAGTTTCAGCATAATCTTAAAGCAAGCCTAAGCCAAAACCGAAGCCTAAGCCCTGCCTAAGCCTAAGCCTCAGCTAATTCGGAACCTAAGCTAGAATAAAGCCCAAGCCAGAACCAAGCCTAAGCCTAAACCTAAGCCTAAGCCTAAGCCTAAACCTAAACCTAAGCCTAAGCCTAAGCCTAAGCCTAATCCTAATCCTACGCCTTAGCCTAAGCCTAAGAATCAAAATGTGCAAGCAATGCAGTGAATACAGTAGCCAAAGACGGTTACGGTCGCGGCGGGGTAAAGTCACTATCCCGAAAAGTCACTACCCCGAAAGTCACTATCCCGAAAAGTCACTATCCCGAAAGTCACTATCCCGAAAAGTCACTATCCCGAAAGTCACTATCCCGAAAAGTCACTACCCCGAAAGTCACTATCCCGAAAAGTCACTATCCCGAAAGTCACTATCCCGAAAAGTCACTATCCCGAAAGTCACTATCCCGAAAAGTCACTATCCCGAAAGTCACTATCCCGAAAAGTCACTACCCCGAAATAATTTGCAGGATTTTCATAGGAAATCCGCATGAAAACTGGATTTTTCCGGGAAAAACAATGTTACCATTTTTCGGGGTAAACGATTTCGGGGTAGTGACTTTCGGGGTAGTGACTTTCGGGGTAGTGAGTTTTCGGGGTAGTGACCGGACGCCGGTCGCGGCATTACCGTATTTTGTAAATTTGCGGTACGATACGCTACGGTCCGGCTACGGTCCAGTCCGACTTCGGCTAGCATGAAGAGCAGAAAGCCCATATCAAAAATAATCACCCCGCGAGGTAAAAAAAACCCAAAAATGACATTTAGACAATTTCAGCTGCTCCCGAAAAAACCCCTCCAAACAGGAATTCGAAAATTTTTTTTGCCGGGCGGCTTTGCACAACGGCGGCAAGTTCACCGGCCGTTCAGGTGATATCAGTGTACCACCCGGAGAGCTCGTGATTTTTCAGGGTGGCAGGTGGGGCTTTTCGGAATTTCGCGCGGGCAAAATCAGAAGCGGCCAGGCCGGCGCCGGGGGGCAGCTGCAATTTGGATCGTAACGTAGTGCGGCGGATTCGGGGAGGGAAATGAAGTGATAGGCGTTAGTTTTTGAACTTAAGGAGACCGAGAAGACAAATTACGTGGCCTAGAAAATGCAGAAATCGCGAGTATGCGAGGTTTAAACGGGGTAGTGAAGGCAAATTGAAGTGGTACTCGGATTTTTAGGGAGTTGAATGATGCAATAAAATTCTTAGGCGGTTTACAATGAAGAGGTGGTATCTAACTCTCATAGGCTTAGCTTGAATAGGCTAAGCCTAAACCTACGCCCCAACCTAAGCCTAAGCATAAGCCTAAGTCTAAGCCTAAGCCTAAGCCTATGCCTAAGCGTAAGCCTAAGCCTAAGCCTAAGCCTAAGCCCAAGCCTAACCTACGCCCAAGACTAAGCCTAAGCCTAACCTAAGCCTAAGCCTAAGCCTAAGCCTAAGCCTAAGCCTAAGCCTAAGCCTAAGCCTAAGCCCAAGCCTAACCTACGCCCAAGCCTAACCTAAGCCTAAGCCTAAGCCTAAGCCTAAGTCTAAGCCTAAGCCTAAGCCTAAGCCTAAGCCTAAGCCTAAGCCTAAGCCCAAGCCTAAGCCCCAGCCCAAACAACGTACGATTCGTGGCACGTACAAAATCGCAATTTCCCCGCCGGCCACCTCCAATTCCAAAATTCCACCAAATCCCATTACGCGAGTTAATGGCTGGCCGTGAGAATTGCATTTTAGAAATGTGACCCGGCGTGGCGACCGGTCGGGGGGGGACTCGAAACCAATAATTTCAGCCAGCAAATCATATTGCCCGGGCTGGGGCACTCGTAAATTGCAAACATTTCAATCTGTCTAGTGAGTAGTAGTAGTTGAGTGAATTTACGATTTTCTAAAGAAAAACGGCGCTAAAACTTTTGCATTGAAATTAAGTTAAATTTATTAGGGGGTTCCGGGTAAATTTATGACGCGCAAAAAAGCCTGAAAATGGGAATTTGGCACGTAAAGTGTTCAGCGGTGAAAGTGGAATTTTTAGGAATCTTGAAAAAAGCAAAAAAAGAAAATGATGCGTTTTAAAGGGACCGTGACATCAAAATCGCCAGTGATGAATTCAAAAACTTCAAAAAAAAGCAAAATTTTTTTATAGAAAAATAGATATGAGCAACACCGAAAATTTTTGAGGGCGAATGCTGGATTAAGGCTTTTGTTTTGACTTAAGCTTTGACTTAGCTTACTTTGACTTAAGCTTTTGTTAGGCTTAGGCTTAGGCTTACTGATCGAGATGAATATAGCAAAATCCGGGCAAAAAGCCTATTAGAGCCCAAAAAACGAACCCATTAAGCCCCGGTACCGGGCCAGCAGCGGGGCCGCAAAAGCTGAAGCAGGCACGCGCAAGCACCGAGCTGTGATTTTCGAAAAATCACCCTCGAAAACCCGAAAAAAGGACTGTTTGGGCCCTTAGGCGGTAGGGAAGGGAAGAGGGAGAGAAAGCGTTAGAGAGAAAGAGTACTGCACTTCTTGGCCAGAGAGCGGGGAAGATGCTGAGAGAGAGAGAGAGAGAGAGCGCTTCGCGGTGGCGAAAGGGGACACGCCTGGGCGGAAGTGGAAAAGCAAACAGCCGCGCGAGACCGGGACACACCAAACGACGAACGGGACGACAAATACCGTCACCCCGCCTTTCAAAAAAGGGGGAAGGAAAAACATGCACGGACGCGCCGGCGCGCGCGGACGGCGCGCGGATCCGGGAAAGTTTGGCCTGCTAGGGCGCAGACGGGCAACACGGGGATTTTTGGGGCATTTGCCGGGGATTGAGGGAGTTTTTTGAGGTTTGGCAGCACGCCAAAGATCGAAAACTACTAAGGGGGTACGGTGGTTTTAAAGTGAACGTGATAACATCTAGAAAATTTCTTTGGAGGGATTTCTCTAGCTCTCAAGCTCTATCTCTCTTTCCATAGCTCTCTGTCGCTAGCGCTTTCTCCCTCTTTCTCTCTCTCTCTCTCTCTCTCTCTCTCTCTCTCTCTCGTTCTCTCGCTCTCTATACCTCCCTCGTTCTCGCTCGCTCGCTCTCTCGCTCTCTCTCTCTCTCTCTCTCTCTCTCTCTCTCTCTCTCTCTCTCCCTCGATCTCTCTCCCTCTCTGGCGGTCTTACGATCTCTCTCGCTCTCTAACACTCGCGCTCTCTCATCTCTCTCGCTCGCTATCCCTCTCGCTCTCTCTCGATTTCGTTGTTTTTCTCTGGCTGCAAAATTCCAATTTTCCCAGCACCTCTGGACCCTGAAAAAATTTCGCTAGGTCACCAGGCCATGGGGGCGTCCGTCCAGGTTTTTTTTGGAGGCCGTAAAAATGGTGCAGGCTGGGTGGGGAGGGGAAAGTGCGAGGGAACGAGAGAGTGTTAGAGAGAGACAGAGACCGAGAGAGTGTGAGAAAGACGGGGAGGGTAATATTTGCGGAATGGTGCGCGCCGGGGGATGGCTGACCCTTGACCCGTCTGTTTCTGATTTTCTCTCCCCCTCTGTCTCTCTCGCGCTCTCTCTCGCTCTCTCTCGCCTTCCCATTCCTCCCCTTTTTGTAATTGCGAGATGAAATCTGAGGGGTCAGCAGTGGGAGGGGGTGATGGCTCTGCATACACCCCGACACCCCCCGGGCACAAAATGGTTCCCATTTTTTTCTGGGTCGAGAGTGCAGGGAAAGTGCAGGCATACGGTAGGGGTATTTGCAAGTGAAAAGACAGCGGAAAATGCGAAAAAATCGGCTTGAAAGATTAGCTCAAGACAATTCTCCAAAACCATAGGTGAGTTTTTTGCCTTGCCTGGCCCTTTAAAACCAAAACAAATCCGAATTTTGGGGTGTATTAAGTTTGTAGTACGTTACACGTTAAAAGACGTTAGATGCTCAAAGCAGCATCTAACGTAGTCCGGTATCCAAAAAATTTTGAGGGGGTCAGCTAGCGGCGATTCTTTGGGATTTTCTGCCTTCCCAGTCCCTTGAAAATAAAAACTTTCAAGTATTTCGGCTATATTAACTTTTTAAGCTTCTTAAATGCCTTATTGCAGCCTGAAAAATCGTATTCGTTAGGGACTGGGAACCCAAAATGCCGACCAGGCTGGCTAGCAGAGGTTCTTGAGGAATGTTTTACCGCCTAAGCCCTCGAAATTGCTAATTAAAGTCGGAAAATTTGGTTTTACCGTAGTTTCCAGTTTTCTAAAGGAACCCGCAACCCAAGAAAATTTTATTTTACCACATTTTACAGTTTTTAAAGGAATCCAAAAGCCAAAAAAAACATGGCCAGGCTAGCTAGCGGTGATTCTTGAGGAATTTTGCTTTTATAGTCTCTTTAAAGGCGAAATACAGCCTCGAAAATTGTCTTAAAGGGGTTTGCAACCAAAAAACTGCGTGCAGGCGAGCTAGCAGAGAGTCTTTAGAAATTCTGACTCATTCATTAGCGCATAAACGGCAAAAACGCTCGCCCAGTCGACCCAAATTTGAATCCCCCACCGCCTTAATCATGCCGAGCACTTTTTCGGGGTTCGGCCTTTTTTGGTGAGGGTGGGCCGTGGCGGGACCCAAATTGGTGCGTGCACCATGCGGAGCAAGATGATTCAGCCGGGCCTGAAAATGCCAGCCCTCTCTAAGCGGGCGCTTGGGAAAAGCCTTAACCTCGCCAAAAAAAAAAACGGAAGATGCAGCGAATGGGAATTTTTGGGGGGAGTGTACGGTAGCGGGAGTTTGAAAATTGGAGTTTGCGGGAATGAAAATGGGCAGGCTAGCAGAGAAAAACGAGGAATTCGCGGCCCCTAAAGCCGCCCGGGCAAGCCAGCAAAGTTTTTTTAGGAAAGGCAGGCTAGCAGTGATCGTTTGAGAAACTTCCTTGCGTAAATTCAGGGCAAGCGAGCAGAGATTATTGTGGAAATGAGGAACAGGGAGCCCCTTATGATGACCAGGGCAGGCTAGCAAGAGATTCTTTAGGAAAGGGCAGGCTAGCAGAAATTCTTTACAAGGGAAGCTAGCAGTGATCCTTTGGGAAAACACTCCACCATGCCATCCCTTTACCCCCAAAAAAAAGCTGCTGGCCACGCAACAAAAACCGGGCATAAAATGCTTTCGGATGCCAGCTGCCCCATTTTCTGAAAAACGGCTGCAAATCGAAAAAAGGTATTATTATTACCGGCCCACCAATACACACACAAAAACGATCCGCGTTTGGGCTGTGGCTCAGCTTTTCCACCCTGCCGCCTGTGCTGATTGTTTTTCCGCATGGCTCCACGACTACACCGAACGGTTTGTGCAATAGTCGTGGAAAAAATTTTGATTCCGATTTTCAGACACCCGAAAAAACGTCCGAAATCGAAACAGCTAGCAGAGATTCTTTAGGAAAGGGCAGGCTAGCAGAGATTTTTTAGGAAAGGGAAGACTAGCAGAGATTCTTTAGGAAAGGGCAGGCTAGCAGAGATTCTTTGCCACAGGGTAGAGCTAATGGGAATTTTTCAACGACTTTCAAGGGCCTGCGAAGTTTAAAAAATTTTTCCGTTTTTTAAATCGCAGTTTACACAGGTTTTGAAATTCCGTTTTTCCGAATCTTAGCAAATTTGGTGTTTTTAAAATACCCGATTTTTCACATAATTCGCAGAGTACAGTAACCCCCAAAAAAACGCACCTGACAAATGTGGCAGAAGGCGTCGAGGTTGAAAATGCGCGGCGGCTGGTTGAGGGGTCGGTGGTGGTGGGGGGAGTTGGTGGTGGGGGGCAAGCTGGGGCGGAACCTGGAAATAATGCATTTTAAGGCGCTATTTTTACAAATCAATAGAAAATAAATTTTGGAAAATTCCTAAAGAATTTCAAAAGCACAAAAAGTTTATTAGGCTAATTACGGTAATTCAAAGGAAAAACTCTCCAAAATCATCAGAAAATGGGATCTGGTTTAGGGTAACTAGCAGAGAGCCGTTGAGAGGGAATGTATCGTGGAACTGCTCAAAAAAATAAATACCTACGCGATTACAGTAATTCAACAACGGAAAAGATAGAAAAATCTAGAATGTTGAACTGGCAGCAGGGCAATCTAGCATCGATCCTTTATGATCTAAAACTTTGAGAAAAAGAGCGGAAATCAATGTAATATATCAAAAAAATTATCCAATACCCGGGGGTTTTAAAAAATTTAACAGGCAAAAAAGAAAACAAACATTGAAATTTTTGAATTTGAAGGAAATTTTCACCAACAAAAAACTTTTTTTTCGAAGATCTGAATTCCTACCGTACTGTGGATACGATAGATGTGAAATCATACAAAATAGACAACATTTTAAAAGGCTACTTTTGGCTACAAAGTACGCACAATTACTGAGGTCAATTATGGCGGTTGGCACTGGATGGAAATGGTGGCCCTTCCCAGCGAGGCTGGATATGCCCTCAGGGCTCGGTTGGTTCGACCGTCTCTTTCTCTCTCTCTCACTCTCTCTCTCGCTCTCTCCCTCTCGTCATATCTCTCATTTTTGGCTTTTCACAAGGTCAGTCTCGATTGCGCAACGCGGCCACCATCCCCCACCCAACCTCCCATCAGCCCCGGGGATCTACCCCGGGGGCGGACCCTGATTTTTCGAGCCCAGCGGATAGGTTGTAATTTTTTTGAGTTTTTGACTACGGTAGGTTTTGAAAATTAAATCGCTCGCGTCGTCGCGAGGAGGTACGGTAGCTCGGCCCTTGTCATTTTTGAAACCGTAGAAAAAAATTTACAAGACTGGAACAACCTTTTAAAAGCATCCTGGGCGCAAAATTACGCATTTAACGCTACTCTTCGGAAATCCTAACAAATGCGTTTTCACAAGTTTTTGGCGTTGCTGAGACGGGTCCCGCAGCGAAATCTGGTATCGAAATCTGGGAATTGTCATTTTTGCGGCGCTAAATGTCGTTTGAAGATGGCGATTTTGAAGGCACTCGCAGGATAAAATACGCTACCGTAACCCTCATAAACTGAAAAAAACTTGATTTTCTCGCTTTCTTTTTTTTGCTTTGAGCCGGGTCCCACCGCAATTTATCATAGATTCCGAAATTTTCATTTTTTGAAAAATTCAAATATATCCTTAATTGGTCACAACAGTTTTTTGGACTCTTCAACAAACTCGAGATCTTTGCAACCTGTGCTCGCCTAGGGTTGCACTTCCCGATTCAACCCCTACCGGTCTCCCCAGGAGAGGTCAGCCGTTTTTGTGTACCCTCAAATATTGGGAAGAGAGAGAGGGAGAGAGAGAGAGAGAGAGAGAGAGAGGGAGAGAGGTGGAGAGAGAGAGACCCTAAATCCGATGCAAACTGACCCGGGGTCCCCTCTATTAATCCAGGTACCCTGCAGGGCACCCCCTCGGGGCTAGGGTTCGATTTCAAAAGTCCGACGGCCGGGGGGTTTGATCTGGCAGGCTAGCAGTTATCTTTGCGGACCAGCTAAAAGCAGGCTAGCAGCGATCCTTAGGGAAAGTTGTTTAGGTGGTAGGCTAGCAGAGATTCTTCGAGAAATCAACTGGAAGGTGGTAGGCTGGCAGTCTCTTTTGGGAAGACGGCTAAAAGGCAAGCTAGCCGAGACCTTTAAGGATCAGCTAGCCGGCAGGCTTGCAGAGATTCTTTCGGAATCAATTCCCAGGTATGCTGGCGGAGATGCTTGAGGACACTCTCCGGTCTCCCCCTCCAAAGTGCACCTTCGTACACCAAATGCACTTTTAGCCGGGGCTCGGGGCCGGGCCATTCCTGCCCGTCTTCGAATTGTAAGGCGAATGGTTCTTTGGCGTGTTTCTTTCCGTTTTCCGGGCCCCCCTGAATCATCGGCATCGGGGCAACGAGGGGGTGTTGACCAGGATGGTGCGCACCCCCGAGGCGAACAGGGGTATGAAGAAAACGCCGCGAACGAATACAACACAAATGCATGCAGGCAAAAAGCAAAAGGAGAGAGATGGAAGTGTCTGGAGGAACGTCTGGAACTGTGGAATCGAGGAGAGAGCGATAGAGAGACAGAGAGAGAGGAGAGAGCAAGAGCGAAAGAAAGGGAGAGAGAGAGCAAGAGAAGAGAGAGAGCGAGAGAGAGGGAAAGAGAGAGCAAGAGAGAGCCAGAGAGAGTGAGAGTGAGAGAGACAGAGCGAGACAATGAGAGAGCTCAAGCGAGAGAGAGAGAGAGAGAGAGACGGCGAGAGGGAGAAAGAAAGCGTGAGAGCGAGAGTGAGGAGAAAGCGATTCTTTGCCATCCTGCCCTTTCCTAAAAATCTCTGCTATCCTGTCCTTTCCAAAAGAATCTCTGTTAGCTAGAGCTAGAGATTTTTTCGAGAGAGAGATAGAGAGGGGAGAGAGACAGAGGGAGAGAGAAGAGAGAGCAAGAAAGAGCTAGAAAGAGTACTCTGCAATAAAATTTCTAACCCTAAAATGCCCGCGGCAATTTACTTCCAAAATCGCGTACCCTGGGGGGCCGCAAAAAGTGAACAGGCGCTGCGGGGGGCCGAGCAAATAATACGGTCTCGGGTCAGTGGAATGGCCAGGGAAAGCGAGAGCGAGAGTGAGAGAGAGACAGAGAAAGAGAGTGAGAAAGAGAGCATCCCCGAATTCTCCAGTGCTTTTTGACGGGGCAGGCCGACGTGCCCTCGGGGCACACCATAGGCCACGCCCACTTTTCGATGCTCCTATCGGCAGCGTGGGGTTTTTTTGAGGAGGCGCGCCAGGGGGGCTGGCATTTGGTATCGGGGCACCGGCAGGCTGAACAGAGAAAAATTTGCCAGAGCGTACTAACGCTATGCTAGAATTTCGTGTTTAGACATCCTGAAACCTACGAATTCCCTTTAAAACGCCCTAGGCCCGAGCGAGCTAAGCTTAGCCAAGTCTAACGGTTAACAGCCTGCGCGCCGCCCCAAAGCTCACCCCCAAAGCTTGTTTCCACCCTCCGTACCTAGCCAAGAAGCGCAGTCGAAAACAATATATGCACCAGCTTTTTTGCCTCGCCATCCCGGGCCAATTTGGGCAATTTCGCCGGTGCCTAAAGCTCGTCGAAAACCGGCCCATTGGCTACGAGACGTGCCTGTAAACACCACCCTTTACTCGATGCGGGCTTTTAGGAAATCATCCTAAGGCTATGCATAGAAAAACCTGTCTTGGATGGGGTTTTCGAGTTTTTTTTACGTTGAAAGCTTGAGTTGTTTTTGGCGGTAGGCAAATGAGGGTCTGGGCAAGATTGCAGCGCCGAAAATGTCGGCTTAGGCATAGGCTTAAGTTAGGCTTAGGCTTAGACTTAGGTTTAGGATTAGGCTTAGGCTTAGGCTTAGGCTTAGGTTAGGCTTAGGCTTAGGCTTAGGCTTAGGTTAGGCTTAGGCTTAGGTTAGGCTTAGGCTTAGGCTTAGGCTTAGGTTCGGCTTGGCTGGGGCTCAGGCTTCGGTAGTCGAGAGAGCTGTCCCATCCAGGTATGCCTAATCGCTTTTCCCGCCCAAAGCCCCTGTTTTTTTCCAGGGGGCCCCCAGATACGCATAAACGTGGGACATGCAAATTTCCCTTGGTGCAAGCGGAAACGGTGCTTTGAAGCGGTTACGGTAACGGGGGCACCGCTTAAAAAGTGCCGCCCGCCACCCGGGTGTGGGAAAACAACCCAAAAAAAGAGGGCCAGACACTAAAACGCGCACGTTTAGCGGAAAATCCGGAAAATCGGCATCAGGGACACGGTAGCTAGTTGTCGTTCGGAATTTCGAATTTGAATGCAAGAAATTTTTGTTTGGGGGGCGCAAAAATTGAAATCGATCAGAAAAATCGAGGGTGCGTTCCCGGGCGATTATCAGATTTCTAAAGGGCACCCCGGCGACCCTTGAGAGGTCAAAAAATAGCGTGTGGACTTGGAGAGCTGGCATTTGGAATAGAATGGAATATTTTTGCAAAAAATAAAGCCTTCGGACTATGGATTCTAGCCTTCAACGCTCCTTTAAAAACGCAAATCGCCAAGTTCAGCAAGAAAAAAAAATCTATTTTTTCAACCGTTTCCTCACTTCAATGGCCACTTTAAAAGTGGTAAATAGGTAAAAATACGATATACTCAAAATACAGTAGCCAAAAAGCGGATTTAACTAGCTTTTCGCTCGAGTTTCAACTTAAATGGCCCTATAAAAGTGTAAAAATTGCACAAATATGTCAATATTGGAATTACAGTAACGAACAAAAGCGGAATTTACATATTTTAACGGCTATCGGAATCAGATGACCAAAAAATCGGACCAAAATTACATCAAACCAAAATTTCGACTAGATGATCATCCTGATCAAGGTGTTCGGCGCCAGCGACACGCAAAATGTTTTGTCAAAGGGGAAGTGGGGGTCCCGGAGAGGGTGGTGGTGGTTGTGGAGATTTGTGTGTCCAAGAAGTCCAGAAAGAGCCCAGAAAGGGCCCCAGAAAGAGGCCCAACACCCCCCAAAAAAGGCCCCAAAATGGCCGAGGCCGGCAAATGGCGCGGATGCGTCCGCGTCCGCCCGCGCGCCCTCCGGAAAACGCGGAAATTGGGGGGGCCAAGGAAGAGCGGGGAGAGGGCCAAGTCTTGGGGCCCCCGAAAAAGGGCCCAAAGACTTGTCCCGAACACCTTTAAGCAAACCGAATCCCGGGCCGGGCGCCACCGATTTGTGTGTGTCGCGCGCCGCTCGAACAGCTGCTGAGCGCGGAAAACACGGCGCGGAAAACATGCATTTTGGGGGACGATGGCAAAAGTCAGTGGTTGAGCCTAAGCCTAAGCCGAAGCTGAAGTCTAAGCCTAAGCCTAAGCCTAAGCCTAAGTCTAAGCCGAATCCTAAGACCAAGCCTTTTTTGAGTTCCTTGACTCTCTAGAGAAGCCAGCAGTGATCCTCGAGGGTGGTAAGCTAGCAAAGATCCTTTGACCCCAGGGCAACCTAGCAAGCATTCCTTAAACTCACAAGCTCCAAAAACTTTACTAATAATAGCCCCCCAGCAAAGGGGGAAAAACGCTGAAAAAGCTTGGCGGCTTCTCTCCGGCTTATCAGCCCCCAACCCCCGGTGCTTGCTTTTCGAAAAAAGCGCATAAAAACGATCTTCAGGTAGCCGGTGGGGCTCGTAAAAGCCTGCGAAATCTCGAAATGGGGCACCCCGAAATTTGGTTTTGGAAATTCTGGGGGTCCGATAAGGGGTCTAGTAGGGGAAGTGTTGCCATTGTCAGGCAAAACAATTTTGGGATTTTAAGGGGGAGTCGAACAGCTGGTTACTGAAACCTAAGCCTAAGCCTAGGACTAAGCTTAGGCCTAAGGCTAAGCCTAAGCCTAAACCTAGGCCTAAGCCCAAGCCTAAGCCTAAGCTTAAGCCACGGCAAAAGCCAAACCTAAGCCTAAGGTTAAGCTAAAGCCTAAGCCCAAGCCTAAGCCTAATCCGAAGCCTAAGCCTAAGCATAAGCCACGGCAAAAGCCAAACCTAAGCCTAAGGTGAAGCTAAAGCCTAAGCCCAAGCCCAAACCTGAGCCAAATCATAGGCCCAGACACAACAATTAAGTAGAAGTCGAAGTCTTAAACAAACAACCCATGCCGCACCAAAATTCTAAAGTGCGCCTGGGCTACCGTACCCCCAAAATGCCAGGATTCCCCCCTCGAGGGTACATTGGCAGAATGTGTGTGTGTATACCGGCTTATGTGAATCCAGTGCCGAGGCCTAGCGCTAGCTAGCAGCTAGCTGATGCCCTCCTCCTGCTCGTTCGGTCGTACATGCAACAACAGGTTTCAGACGGGCACGATGGCCGAGTTTTTTGAGCACGAGGAGCCCCAGGGATCCTCCTCATGCTCACCCGGCCCGTAAAAATACACACAAAACGATAGAATGGCAGGGGGGGGGAGAGGCAGCGCGCGCGGGGCGCATAGCCCCCCGGGTGGAATGGGCCGCTTATGATGTTCCCCCGGGATGATGGGTACGGGAGGCTGGTTTTGAGGAGCACGAGGGAACGGCACCTGAGGCTATGAGAAGCCACCCGGCAGGTAGACATCAAATTTGAGGGGGAGATCCAGCCGCGGGAGCGGGAATTTGGGTTTAAAGGGATGGTGACAGATGGGTTTTGGTAGGGGAAGAGAGCGAGAGAAAAAGAGAGAGTGAGAGAGAGAGGGCGGGAGAGAGAGCGATAAAAAAAGCGAAAGCTAGCAAAAAAATTAAATTGGTCCTTCCCGCACTCCCTCGCTCTCTCTCTCTCTCTCACTCTCTCTTGCTCTCTCTCTCTCTCTCTCCCTTCTCGGTTTCCCGCAGTGCTCTAGTTTCGATGGCATTTTGCTGTCACGATCCCTTTAAAATCCAGCCCGCCACCCGGGCTTGCCGCCTAAAACCTGACTTTGCGAGACTGATTACAGGCTTCGAGGCGCCAGCCAGCCCAGGTAGCCCTCGCTAACTATATGGTTGGGCGGCGAGAGAGAGAGAGAGCGCGCGAAAGAGAAAAAGAGATGGAGAGAAACAGTAAGACTGGTTCCGAATCCACAGCCCTTGCCGTAAAAAAGTCCATTGGCAGTACGCAAAGCGAGCCCGCAGGGGTGTTCAGTGGAATGTTCGGAATGGGGGATCGTGATCAGGGGAGGGTGGGGCAGGCTAGCAGAGATTATTCAGGAAAAAGCAGGCTATGAGAAATTCTGGAGGAATGGGCAGGCGAGCAAGGATTCTTTGGGAAAAGGCAGGCTAGCAGAGATTCTTTAGGAAAGCGCAGGCTAGCAGAGATCCCTCAGGAAAGAAACAGACCGTTTGAGAAAGTAAAAAAGCAAGCCCAGAAAAATTTAGCAAAAGCCGCCGCCTCAGAATTTCCCTTTCCAACCCCTTTAAAAGGAGGGCAAAATTTGCCTCCGGCCACTTTCCAACTCTGCGTCAGTCCACTTTGCGCTGTATACCAAAAGGGGGGCTGAGGACGGCGGCGAGCAAAATCCGGCTGCGGAACGAAGTCCCCCCTCCGGCAACTTTCGCCCCCGGATTTTCAAGCCTTCAGAGCGGCCAATTTAGTCTGTACGATTTGGCTGCCCACTTGAAATGTGAAAATGGCAGCGAGAGAGAGAGAGAGAGAGAGAGAGAGAGAGAGAGAGAGAGAGAGAGAGAGAGAGAGAGAGAGAGAAAGAGAGAGAGCGAAAAATTGAAATCGAAATTCGTGAACCGGCAAATTGGAAGCCGGCCAAAAATTTTACGACTCTGAACTCGCGACCGACCACACAACTTTTATAGCCCTATTAGAGGGGGCAGATTGAAATTTTGGAACGAGACCGGAAATCGAGTGGCTTGGGGAGTGAAGCTTGATAATGGAGCGCAAGCTGGCGGAGATCATTGAGGAAAGGGCAGGCTAGCAGAGATTCTTTAGGAAAGGGCGGGCTAGCAGAGATGGTCTAGAAACTGGCTAAATGGTGCGTTAAAAATTTTCCTGGAAGAGTGAGCGTGAGAGAGCCAAGGCACAAAGATGGAGTGAGAGAGAAAGAGAGAGAGACACAGATACAGAGAGCGAGAGAAAGTGACAGAGAGCGAGAGAGAGCGGGAGAGGAAGAGAGAGATATGGAGGAATCCTTTGGCTCCCCAGGCAAGCTAGCCAGATTCTTGAGCACCGCTAGGCCAGGGTAACCGTGGTTCCCGAGGAGATTCAACGCTGCCACAGGCTAGCCGAGCTGGTTTACAATGGGCAGGCTAGCAGAGATTATTTAGGAAAGGGCAGGCTAGCAGCGATTCTTGAGAAAATCCTCTGCCAAAGTCAATCCACTCTAGCAAGTTCGTTGGCACCCCCCTCCCAGATTGGCGTATCCAAAGTGCGCGCCGTTGTGTGGGGGCTATGCGTAGAGTGGCGTATGCGAGTGAGTGGAAAAAGAATGGCGGGCCGAGATGCGCGAAAAGACAAATAGACTATTGGGGTGGCTTCGGCTTCTGTTTCGAGAGCCACCCCCCACCTTCAGCGATTACCGTTATCTTTTTGAAAAAGTTTCGAGGTGTGCGGCCTTCCCCTCTCGCGCGCCAACTTTTTTGAGTGTTTGGGCTGCCGAGTGCGCGTGGCCCACCCTAGGCAGGATTAGGCCAAAAATTACAGACGGTCAAGGTTAGGCTTAGGCTTAGCTTGGGCTTGGGTTAGGCTTAGCTGAGGCTTAGCTTAGAAAGCTTGGGTTTAGGCTTTGACTTAGGCTTAGGCTCAGGCTTAGTTTAGGTTTAGTCTTAGGCTTAAACTTAGGCTCGGTGATCGGCTTAGGCGGAGGCTTAGGCGGAGGCTTAGGCTTTGGCTTAGGTATGGGCTTAGGCTTAGGCTTGGGCTTTGAGAAACGGAAACGAGAGCGTAATCTATTTCGACCAAGTGATGTATCAAAATAACGCGAGGACTACGGTACGCTCCGCCATTCCGCCTGAGGGCTGGAGGCGGGGAATTGGACAAATGGGCTTTTCGGGGCGAGGAGGATGAGGGATGGCATGGAGATGGAGTGGAAAAGTGAAATGGGCATCTTTTAGAAGGAGGGAGAGAGAGAAAGAGAGAGAGCGAGAGAGAGAGAGAGAGAGAGCGAGAGAGAGAGAGAAAGAGAGCCTGGAGGGTCTCGCACACGCGCGCCGCGCGAATGTGTCGAGCCGCTAAAAGCCAATCCTCGAAATCCGGACCCCTCCATGCCAAGCTGATGCCCTTGAAGCCGAATGAAAGCAAAGGGGCAAAAGTGTTGCGTGGTTAGTGGAAATTTGCGGAAGCTCGGATGGCAAGCTAGCAGAGATCATTGGGGACGGCCGGGGGGTTTAAAGGAACCGGTAATTCAGGAATATTGGACACTAGCCTGCCCTTTCCCGAAGAAACTCTGCTAGCCTCCCCTCTCCTAAAGTATCACTGCCAACTCCCAAAAATCACTGAGCAGGCTAGCAAAAACCATTGAGGATCTAACAACCCAAATCCATAATTTAAACGGGATTAGCAATTTGCGGGGGCACTAAATCGTCGCGTTTTGGAGGTGGGGGGATAGATCAAAATCGGTCGATGCAGATCGAGATATTATGCGGAGATTATTGAGGAATGGGCGGGGTCGACTCTGGGCATTTATACATATGCTAAAAGGAGCGTTAAAAAGAGTGCTGGGGTGAAAGATAGAGAGAGAGAGACCTAGGGAGAGCGAGCGAGCAAGAGCGAGATGAAAAGAGAGATCCTTTGGCTACCAATTAAGCAAGCTAACGAAGATTCTTCAGATCTTCTTTAGGACAAGGCAGGCTAGCAGAGATTCTTGAGGATTGCCCCGAAAAATGGTAGCACCTGCGCTTAAATTAGCGTTTACTACCGTATCCTTTAGCCCGGGTGCGTCCAGCAATCTTTGATCGTTTTGTTTGCAAGGAGAGAGAGAGAGAGAGAGAGAGGGAAAGAGAGAGAGAGGGGGTAGGGAGAGCGCGCTAGAGAGAGCAGACGAAAAAGGTGTGAAATCCAGCGAGACCAAGAGAAATCCCGCACCCGTTGGACAAGGCCGCAAAACCGGAAGTCTCGGTGGTGGCTCGTTGGGGGCCCTTTTGGGCCCCTTTCCCGCCTTGGGCCCCCGATTTGAGAGGACCAATAGTGAAAAGAGGGGCCCCCGGAATGCGACAAAAATCGCCTGTACTTGGCCCCCCCGGTGCCCAGAAGAGCGCAGCTGGTTTTTTTGGGAAACCTCCAGGGTTTACGCCCTGTTTTTCGGTGCCTAGGGGATTTGTGAAATGGCAGCCTAGCAGAGATTCTTTAGGAAATGGGCAGGCTAGCAGGGATTCCTTAAGACGGGGTAGGCTAGCAGAGATTCATTAGGAAAGAGCGGGCTAGCAACGTCTCTTCCGGAATTCTCAGTCTCAGCAAGCTGGCAGAGATCTCTAGGGAAGGATAGCAAGCAGGGATTTTGGGAAAAATTGCTCCGAGACAACCTGAGGCAGGCTAGCAGAGATTTTTGAGGAAACGGAATGAGCAGGGTAGCAGCGATTCTTTAGCACCATGGTGAGGGTAGACCAGCAGAGAGTCTTGAGGAACCGGAGTGAAGGCAAACTAGCAGAAAATCTTGCGGAAAGCGTAAAAACAAGGCAATACTGAAGTTTTTCACCCATCGCACCGCTTATTTCAGAAATCAGACACCGTAGCGGGCACCTGGACGCGGAAAACGAATCAGTTGCCCTCACTCGTTTCACAAAACCCTCTCCAGGCCCGATTTTGCCCGAATCTAATTTTTCCACCGCATTTCGGGGCCTCAAAAATTAATTGCCCGACCGTAAAAAGGTAATTTCATTTTGCCGGTATTTTGGAGTTTGAAATGACGATTTCATTTCCAGCTTCACCTGCCGATTTTGGGGGGATGCTAAATAGGGCCTGGTGATGCGATTAAGGGCATGGCAACGGGGTAGAATTCATAAAAAATGTAAAGTTTTTAGAAGAAAACTTTAAAGGGACGGGAAAGAAATGGATTATCCTGGGCTTTTGACATGCTGCGAAGCGCAACGTCAAAAGTCCATTTCTCTCTCTCGCTCTCTCTCCATCGCTCTCGCTCTATCTCCATCGCCTTCTCTCTCTCTCGCTATCTCTCGCCATCTCGTTCTCTCTCTCTATCTATCTCTCTCTCTCTCCTCTCTTTCTCTCTCCCACTCAAATGTGAAGGCTCGGCTGCCAGAAATTTCTAAAAAAAGGCAGGCCAACAAAGATTCTTTAAAAAAGCACAGTTTAGTACAGATTCTTTAGTACGTCTAATTTTTGATTCCTGTCGTCATTCCAGCTCCTCCTCAAGCCCGTTCTCCCCGCGAACGTTTATGCCCCCAGGGCATAAAAGACGGAATATAATGTGAGGGTGAGCCTCCCCGTGTCGTTACATTTAGACAGGACGCGCGCGGAGGGAAACGACAATTCGAAGTGTCTCCAGCTCCTTTTTGAGGACTGTTGCTCGCTGTCTCTCTCTCCCTCTCTCTCTCTCTCTCTCTCTCTCTCTCTCTCTATGTCTCGCTCGCTCTGGCTCTCGCTCTCTAGCTATCTATGTATCTGAACGGGTTCCGTGCCCATCCCTTTAAGTGGGCGCCCCCCTCCTGGCTGCCCGTAAAATCTGTGAATAAGCAAGCCGAGAACGAACACACAACTAGTTCACACCCTGACTAACGGCCTCTAGTTCGTTGTAGTGGTTTTGAGCCTAAGCCTTTAACAAGCAGTCGGCCGGGTCATCGGAAAGCTAAAAATGGGAAAATTATTTTTGAACTTCGTCAAGCAGCATCAGCTTAAGCCTAAGCCTAACCCTAAGCCTAAGCCTAAGCCTAAGCCTAAGCCTAAGCCTAAGCGTAAGCATAAAGGCTCTAGGAGGGCAACCTAGCAGGGATCTTTGAGGAGAAGGGAGGAGCGAAATGGCAGCCAAAACTTTGGTGCGGCGGCCCGGCTTCTAAATCGGAAAAGGGTGTGGCCTCAAAAAATGGTAGGCGGCGGGACACCTTCTAGATGGTTCCACTTTGGCCAAATGCCAAAAGGTGCAAAACTTTTCGGCTGGGAGAGAGCGAGAGAGAGAGGGAGTGAGAGAAATTCAGAGAGCGAGAGAGAGAGAGTGAGTGGGAGAGAGAGAGAGGGCGAGCAAGCGGACGAGCGCGCGATAGACATTTAGCCTAGCAAGTTAACAAAGCAGTGCTTGAGAAACTGGGGTTCACGAAGCCTAAGCCTGGACCTAAGCCTGAGCTTAAGCTGAAGCCTAAGCTCGATAGCCCATTAGCACTCTGCCAAGGCATCAAAATGGCCGGCGTGTTTTCTGAGGATTTGATGTGCCCTGAGGGCTCGAACAGGCCGAGAAAGAAGGACTCGGTGGGAGATGGAAACCAGTTCGAGCTCATCTCTCTCTATCTCTCTCTCTCTCTCTCTCTCTCTCTCTCTCTGGCTCATCTCCAACAACACTGCCTGATCCTCTACTCGATCCAACATACACCCATTCTTTGCGAAATTCGACAAGGTGACAGCGGACGTGTTCAGAAAGGGGCAGAGCATTCTACTCGATAAACCAGTGCCGTTCGACCGGAGGCGGTTGTTTTAATTCCGCAAATTTTTCCTGCTAGCCTGCCTTGTCCGAAAGATCGACTTGGCTTGAGCTTAGGCTTAGGCTTAGGCTTAGGCTTAGGCTTAAGCCTTACCTTGGGTTTAGATTAGGCTCAGGCTTAGGCTAGGGTTTAGGCATGGGCTTCGCTTGCTCTTAGGCTTAGGCATAGGCTTTGGCTGAGGCGTAAGTTAGGCGTTGGTTTAGGCTTCGGCTTGCGTTTCCTCCTCGACTTTTGCCAGGCTTCACAACACTCAGACCAACTTTTCTCGGCTCTTCCCGGCCGGTGCTCCTAAAAACTAGAAAAATCAAAAGCGACACCCACCAACTACCGTAGCAAGATAAAATTTGGAGCACATCCCATCTCGCTTGTATCTTTCCAAATTGAGAAGGGGGAGACTTCCGAAGGGCTACTCTTCTCCGAAGGGGGCTCAGATTCGGTTTGCGCCCGGATTGATGGCTTTTGGCGGGCTTTGAGAAGGGGGGCTTCACAATCGAATCAGATTTGGGGGCTAGCAGAGACAATCCAATTATGCATGCCCCAACGAGCCCTCGGGCGCTATTCCACTTTTAGCACCGTTGACGGGAGGTGGGGGAAGGGGAATGATGGGAATTCTACGAATTGCGGGAGATGAAACATGGGATGCTCTTTTTTGTTGGAGGTGGGGGAACTAGCAGAGATTTTTTGGGGAAGAGGAGGCTTGCCGAAAATATTGGCTACTGTAGGCTAGCAAAAATTCTTTAGGAAAGGGTGGCCTAGCAGAGATTCTTTAGGGCATGGCGAACTAAAACGAAAAGCTCTCTGCTAGCTCTCTCTCTCTCTCTCCCCGTTCTCTCTCTCTCTAGCTCTCTCTCGCTTGAAAATTCAGGCAAAATCCATAACTTCCGGCGTGACATGCAAATGTTTGCCAAAATCTGGGGAATAAGGTGGTATTCGCGCGCGAAAACCCTGCGCGCCATGCTGATTATGGGCCCTTAATTGCTTCGGGGTCGCGGCGGCTAATGGTGGGAAAGCGCCGTCGACCTGGGGTTACCGCGAAATCAACAGAAATTCCCTCTCACTGCCCCCTCTCGCCCTCTGTCCCTCTTTTTCTGTCTCTCTCTCTCCCTCTCTCTCTCTGTCTCTCCCTCTCTCTCTCTCTCTCTCCCTTTCGCTCTCACTCGCTCGCTCGCCTTAGACATCGCTAAAAAAATTCTCGAACCTGGCGGGCAGCTGGTACTAGCATGTCCTTATGAAAGTGCATATGAAGCTGGAGAGAGAAAGAGAGAGAGCGAGACAGGGAGAAAGAGAACGAGGCTGCGCGTAACCTACTGTCCGAAGAATTCGGAAAGCCCAAAAAACGGCAAAAACAACTCGCCGTGGTGTGAACCTGGGTCCAGTTTTTTGCACGCGTGCGCTTGCTCATCGGCTCCGAGAAATCGGGGAGGAGGAGCAAGAGAAATATTTGAATCAGGGGTTGAGAAACTTTTAATGGCCGGTTGCTTAAGAGTGAAAGAGTGATAGGGAGAGAGAGAGAGAGAGAGAGAGAGAGAGAGAGAGAGTGACAAGCTTTTTAAGCCAAGCTTAAGCTAATCCCAAAAAGAAACAGCTACAGCTACAGCACCAAGAATATGCGAATGGGTTTTGTGTTCCACCCAGCCCCCTCTAGCCAGTCTTGATGCTTTCCGGATGCAAAGAAACATGTGTTTGGGTGGGGGGCCCGACCGGGGCGTTTTGAAAGTCTCATTTCAAATGGGGCACTCAACTCACCGTTTTGAGGGACCACTGACAGGAGGAAGAGGGGGGAGCAGGAGCGGATCAGCTTTGAAATGGCTATGTGCCAGGCTGGGGCAACAGCTAGACAGACAGGTAAAGAGGCTGAGCATAAAACCAAGCCTAAGCCTAAGCCTAAGCCTCACCTAAACCTAAGCCTAGGCCTAAGCCTAAGCCTAAGCCTAAGCCTAAGCCTCACCTAAGCCTAAGCCTAAGCCTAAGCCTAAGCCTAAGCCTCACCTAAGCCTAAGCCTAAGCCTAAGCCTAAGCCTAAGCCTCACCTAAGCCTAAGCCTAAGCCTAAGCCTAAGCCTAAGCCTAAGCCTAAGCCTCACCTAAGCCTAAGCCTAAGCCTAAGCCTAAGCCTAAGCCTAAGCCTCACCTAAGCCTAATCCTAAGCCTAAGCCGACTATATGTCGGGATTTCGACTTTCCGTAGCTATTCCAGCGGCAGGCTAGCGGAGCTTCTTTCGGAAAGCAAAAGTTTTCGGTTCTCTCTATCTCTCGCTCTCTCTCTCTCCCTCTCTCTCGTTTCAAGTTGGGCCCTTTCACAAAACTAGAAATTCATGGGGCCCAGTTGGCTGGGCGCTCAAAAATTCATAGTCCCTGGATGGGGGCCCATCTAGCGCCTCGAATCATCGAAATGCCAATATGTCAACTTGGCGGCCGCGCGCGTCCGGCCGTGGTGTCAAAAAGACGATCAAAAATGCACATCGTTTTTGTTCGTCGCGGGACCACGCTTTCGATCAGCTACCAGCAAGGGGTGAAACAGTTTTAAAGGGACCACAAATTATGGGGGTTTTCTTAAAGAAGCTTTTCTAGCCTGCCCTTGCCTAAAGAATCTCTGCTAGCTTGCTTTAGGCTTCGCGTTCCCTTTAAAAATTGCCTTTCACGGGTAGATGACACACCCAACAAATATGACGTTCCGGAAAGGCGGCAAGCGGAAAAAGGGTGTCGATGTAGATGGGGGATTGTGCGGGAATGGATGTTTGGCGGAATGTTTATTTGCCCGTCCATTCCGCGTCCCGTTCTGTCTGTCTCGCTCTCTCTCTCTCTCTCGCAGGCGTGACAAAAACCCATCAGACCCGCCGGCACGGATGAGGCGTTTTTAGGGAAAAAGTGGACCCAGGGATGGGCATCGAAATGTTTCGCGTGTCTGTTTGGAACTCATGAAAATGAAAACGGGGCTAGTTTGGCTTTTAAAGGGCGCGGGAAGCCAGCCAAAACTGGATAGAACTAGCCGAGCTTCTTATGGAAAGGCAGGCTGCAGAGATTCTTTAGGAAAGTGCAGGCTAGCAGAGATTGTTGTGGATCCAACACTCTTAAGGCCAGGCTCCCATTATCCCCCCAAAAGCCATTCCAAATTTTCGGCAGCTCATTTCTGACAACCCACCCCCTCTGGCGCACAGGAAGTTGGTGGCTGCGGCGCCGAAATTGCGCTGGCGCCCCCGGTGGATGTCAAATTTGTCTGGAGTCGAGAAGCCCGGGGATACTGGAACGATTTTCCGGCAATTTCAGGACCCCCGACTCCATTTATGTATCCCCAAATCACCCCCCTTCGAGATATGTCTTCCCGGGAGGAGGGGAGAAGCCGAAAGGGGGTTCAGAAGTTGTTTCCGGCGGGGCTACGGTAGCGGGACGCGGTTTGGAGTCGATTCTAAAACCGCCTATGCTAGCTTACCTAAGCTCAAGCCTAAGCGAGTCTAAGCCTTTGCCTATGCCCAAGCCTAAGCCCAAGTCTAAACCTGAGCCCAAGCCTACGCCTAAGCCTATGCCTAAACCTAAGCCCAAGCCCAAGCCTAAGCCAAAGCCAAAGCCAAAGCCTAAGCCTAAGCCTAAGCCTAAGGCTAACCCTAAGCCTATCTCTAATCTGAAGCCCAGATCTAAGCCTAAGCTAAGCCTAAGCCTATGCTTAAGCCTATACCTAAGCCTTAGCCTAAGCCCAAGCCCTAATTTCGAAAGCCTTTCCGCCCCATCGGAGGGCACCATTTGATCAGCCCCGGACGCGCCGGGCGATATTTCGGCTTTTTCAAGCGTTTTTTCAAGGCTATCCGGCTCCTCTCTTTTTGCCCTCTCGGCCTTTCCGGCGTCGTTTTCGGGCCCGGCGCACCATTTTGCCCACATGTGCGCCCTGCTCAGCGGGGCCCAAAAGTATTTTTCACGTTTTTTCGGGGGGCTTGGGGCGCACCATGGCCTATCTGGGGTGCAAAAAGCGGGGATGGATCGTAAAAGTCAGGCACCCCTTGGGTCGGGGTGGGGGTTTGAAGCTGGTTTTTTTCGGGTTGGAAGGTGATGTTGAGTAATGTGAAATTTGGAAACCAGTGGAGATTATGTAAGATGGCCTGCTAGCAGAGATTCTTTAGGAAATAGCTGGGATCCTTGTCGATCGGTAAGTAAGCGAGAGAGAGAGAGAGGGAGAGATATATATAGAGGAAGAGAGAGAGAGAGAGAGAGAAAGAACGATAGAGGACCTTTAGAACCAAATTTTCACGCCCATTAAAATCTGCAAATCACTGGGAGGTAATTAGGCGAATTCCTCGACAATGCAAATGCACCTGGGCGGAAGTTATTCGAAAACGCCCAATGAACTTCGTTTGTCCCATTAACAAATCGGGTTAAAAACTTGATAAAAATAAAAAAACTTTAAAAACAAATCAAATCATTAGCCAGCTTACTGTAGGCCTAGTACGTTACGATACCATCCGTACGCTACAGATTACAGACTACAATTCCGAGAGACCAGAAAAATCAGGTTTTCGTTTACCAAACCTTGGGAAAATCAGCTTTCTTAAGAAAGGGCCGGCTAGCAGAGATTATTTAGGAAAGGGCCGGCTAGCAGAGATTATTGAGGTAGTCACCCTAAGCCTGGATTACGGTATCCAGGGACGCAATATTAAGGCCAGCCACCCAGGCCGACATTTCGCGTCGGGACCACCCCAGAATTCGCGCTTCATTAATTTCGCCCCAGCCGGCGTCCAGCCACGATGTTTTCTTGGGATCGACTACAAAGGGATTAGTCTATCTCCGGCGATTCTTCTGGGGTTGGCCCCGCTAATCTTCTTCCGAATCGACGACGTCAATGCGTATCGATTCGGACTTATCAAAAACAATGCGGAGATCAACTAGAAATTTTTTCTGATGGTGGAATTTTCAAATCCGGATTTCAGAAGTTTTTAAAGGGACTAGGAAAGCAGAGCGTTGGCAGCGTGCCACTACGAACCGCGGAAGCTAGTTTACGGTCTCCAAAAATTGACCGAATTGATCGACTAAAATATTTTTGTTACGGTGTGGATTATGGTAGATTGAGAGAGCTGGAGAAAATGTGTACCAGGGAAGCTAGCAGAAAGAGAGAGACAGGGTTAGAAAGAGAGAGAGCGAAGGTGCGAGAGCGAGGGCGTGAGAGATGGAGAGCGTGCGACAGAGTGAGAGAGATCGAATTATATAGAACAGCGAGCGCGAGCTATAGGGAGCAAGAGCTTTAGAAAGGGTGCAAGAGAGAGAGAGAAATCCAGAGAAAGCGAGAGAGCGAGGGTGAGAGATAGAGAGACAGCAAGAGAGAGCGAGAGGGGAGAGAGGGAGAGAGCGAGTGAGTGCGAGCTGAAATTAGACGTTTATCTCCGGCCCTTTCTCTCTCTCACTCTCTCTCTATCTCTCTCTCTCACTCTCTTTCTCCCTCCCCCGCTCCATCTCTCTGTCACTTCCTTCCTGAATAATCCTATTCAGCGGATCAAAAAACATGTTTAAAATCCAACTCCAAAACCCTAAAATTCAACCCTTCAGGTCCGGCCTACCGTAGTCCGTTGCCGCGGGCTAGAATCGTGATTTGCCGGGGGGTTGGGAGGCGAAAAGCTTATGCCTGGGGAGGGCCCTCCTTTTCCGAATCCGTGGCCCGTTGTTGGAAGGGGGGCGGGGCTTTGGAATTCGAGTCGAAAAGCCTTGGCACGACGGGGGAATGCCGGCCAATCCGGGCCCGAGCCCCCACTCCTTATGGTCTCGCGAATTTTTGGACACGAGCTCGATTCGAAGCTGAGAATTTTCAGGAGCCTGAAATGCGAAATTTCGGCTCTTCTGAAATGGGGCTACTTTACGAAAGGGCGGGTTAGCAGAGATTCTTTAGGAAAGGGCAGGTTAGCAGAGATTCTTTAGGAAAGGGCAGGCTAGCGGAGATTCTTTAGAAAAGGGCAGGATAGCAGTGATTCTTTCGGAAACGGCAGGCTAGCAGAGACTTTTTAGGAAGGGGCCGGCTAGCAGAGATTCTTTAGGAAAGGGCAGGCTAGCAGAGATTCTTTAGGAAAGGGCAGGCTAGCAGAGATTCTTTAGGAAAGGGCAGGCTAGCAGAGATTCTTTAGGAAAGGGCAGGCTAGCAGAGATTCTTTAGGAAAGGGCAGGCTAGCAGAGATACTTTAGGAAAGGGCAGGTTAGCAGAGATTCTTTAGGAAAGGGCAGGCTAGCGGAGATTCTTTAGAAAAGGGCAGGATAGCAGTGATTCTTTCGGAAACGGCAGGCTAGCAGAGATCCTGTGATCAGGATCGGCTCGGGAATTTATTTTCTCAATTTTCCCGAGATTTTACTGGCACGTCGCGCTAGCCGCAACGCAACACGAAGCGCAATACGTAACGCGACACCCAACGCCTCGCGTTATGCGCCACTCAACGTAGCATGCGACGCTACGCAACGCGGTTTCATTGCGTAATGGACTAAATCCTCTTTACTGAGGACAAGCGGCACGTGTGCGTTGCGTTCCTAATAACGCGAAGTTCCTTTAAAGGCCATTCCGACAGGGCACAAACCAGATCTCTGTGTACTTTATGCAAATTCTCAGCACTTCGCTCATCGCATCACTATAACTCATCGCCGGACCGGAAATAACCTCTCGTCGGACGCTAAATCACACCCCACTTACCGTACCCCCAGGCCGCTTCACATGTGTACCAAATGGAATTTGGAAGATTTGCCGCGGGGCCCGGGGCACCGTCGAAAATTTGTGGGAGGCGAGGCGGAAATAGGAGCCCTCCGTTGGCCGGCCAAGGGCTATAAATCTGGGCACACACACACCGGGTGGGTATAGCCCGAGGGGCACGAATTTGCATGTAATCATTAGCCCGCCAGAGGTATGGAAGAGAGCGATAGAGAGAGAGAGAGAGAGAGAGAGAGAGAGAGAGACATAGGTTGTCGGGATGACGGGAAAATTGGAAGGCCCATTTTCGGCGGCCAAGACGCAATTTGGCGCACACCGGAATCGCCGCAGGGCAATGCCCTGGCATTTTTGGAATTGTTTGCCCCAAGACTTTTTTATTTTAAAGGGACCGTGAAGGCAGTTTTTTAGGTTTAGAGGGGTCACTACGGACAAAACTTGGCTTACGGTAGAGCTAGAAAATTTGGAATAAACAAACAAACTAGTATACCTGAAACCGTATTAGCTCGGAGAATTTTTTGGGAGAAGGTAGGCTAGCAGAGGTTCCTTAGGAAAGGGCAGGCTAGCAGAGGTTCTTTGGGAAAGGCAGGCTAGCAGAGATTCTTGGGGAAAAGGCAGGCTAGCAGAGATTCTTGGGGAAAAGGCAGGCTAGCAGAGATTCTTGGGGAAAAGGCAGTCTAGCAGAGATTCTTTAGGAAAGGGCAGGCTAGCAGAGATTATTTAGGAAAATGGAGACTAGCAGAGATTCTTTAGGGAAGGGCAGGCTATCAGAGATCCCTGAAACTTGTTGCGCTGCGACGTTCCTTTAATCTGCCATTCCCTTCCCACTCCCGGTTACTATTTTTCAGCACCACCAGCGGAGTGGGTAGAGCGGGTGGTGAGGTCCATTTTGGAAGTGTTTTGTTCGAATCTACCCAGGCAATGGGTTTGGTTCTGTTAGGGCCTCCCTTCACAAATGAAAAATGTCCATTGGAGCGTGTCGAAATAAAGTGGCCCCATGTGCCCAGGGGGGCCTTTTTCCACCGATTGTCACTCTCTATCCGGGGGCAGCTTTTAGCCATTCCAACCCTCCGGGGCTGAATATGAAATTTCAGGGTGGCGAATTCTTTGTTTAAAGGGACATGAAAAGCATAACCATGGGTCCGGGAATGGCCAGCTAGCAGAGATTCCTGAGGAATTTTAGAGCGGCCAGCTAGAAAAGGTGATTGAGGGAACAAACGAGTGGGAGAGCGTGAGATAAATATCGAGAGAGCGAGAGAGAGTGAGAGAGAGGGAGATAGAGAGAGAGAGAGAGAGAGAGAGAGAGAGAGAGAGCTAGAGAGAGAGTGAGAGAAGACTTTAGGAGCACGCACTTTAAACTTTTAAATCAGCATGTGCCTATCGAAAATTACGAAACTTCACCCCAAAACCTCAAAATTGACGCGATCCCGTATCCGGAAAATGCGGCTCCCACCCATCATCCATCACAAATTCTGAAAAAGCCCGTAATGTATGGGGGGAAGGGGGATGTGAAAACTGGCTCAAATTTAATTAGAACGGCGGCCGATTTTCAGGGGGGGGGTAGAAACACATCAAAAATTAGTGCGATGAGGATGTGGATAGTAGTGTAGCGGAGGGATGGATGCGAAATTTCGAAAATTTGTGGTTGGAGGCGGTGAAGCTGTCAAAAACAGATCCGGGGGCACTAATTTTGGAGCCCAGAAATTGCGGGAATTAGCAAATTTTTGCAGTGGAGGGGTATCTAGCACTGAGAATTGGGGAATTTGGGAGTAGGGTAGGCTAGCAGATAAAATTGTGGAATTCTATTAAGAGGCAAGCTAGCAGAGAACATTGTGGAATTTTAGGAAAAGTGAAGCTAGCAACGGTAATGGCGGATTTTGGGGGGGCTTGCAAAGACCATTGCGGAATTCTAGAAAAATCAAGCTAGGAGAGACCATCGAAGAAGCCAGGGTCAGGGCAGGCGGACAGAGAAAATTAAGGAATTCGTGGAACAAGCAAGCTAGCCGAGATCTTTGAGGAATTCTACACAGAGGCGAACTAGCCGGCATCCAAAAGGAATTCCAGAAAATGGCAGGCTAGTAGAGATTATTGAGGAATTTTTGAAAAAACACGCTGATCAGTGTAGGCTAGCAGAGACGCTAAGGCTAGATTTCTTACCTCAAACCCTACCGTATGCCCTTGGAATTTGTACTTTTTCAGCCATTCATTTCTGCCCTTCTCCAAGTCGCGCAATAACAGATTTCCATGGTGCTACGTAAGCAGACGCCCGTCGGAAACCCTACCGACCCGAAAAATCCGCACCTCGATCGACGGACTTTTGGTAATGCTGAGAGTGAGAGCGAGAGAGAGCGAGAGGGAGAGAGAGAGCGAGAGAGAGAGAGAGAGAGAGAGAGAGAGAAATATTCCACTCCGCTTACATAATTTCTTTTCAACGACTACCGTAACCCCGAGTGGGGGAAGCCGCAAATTTGGTTGGCCGCCCGAAAATATTTTCGACCCCGCGCCAATCCGCGAATTCGGAAGCCCTTGTGTCAGGCCGGGAGGCGCCTATTGGCGCGCTTTTCCGAAAGGGATCGATGCGTATTTTTGCTTACCATAATCCTCTCAAATTCCGGATTTTTTAGAGTATTTTGAAATCGATTAGGAGCTAGCAGATTCTTTAGGAAAGAGTAGGCTAGTAGAGATTCTTTAGGAAAGGGCAGGCTAGCAGCGATCCTTAGAGAAGGGGAAGACTGGCAGAGGTTTCATAGGATCCTGTACTCACAATTCAAAATTCCTCCAAGCGCCAAAGGATTTTTACCCTCCCCCATCTACCGGCAAAACTCCCATAAATTGCGGCGAGCCGGGTGGGCCTCCGGGGTGTTTAGCATTCATGGGCTGTGGGGATTTATTAGGGCCCCAAAAAAGCGCGACCTTCCAAAATCATCAAGACCCACGCCGATCTTCCTGGTTTTGAGATTTTAAAGGGGCATTGAAGACAAGGATTTGGAAGGCTGGTTTCTGGAAATCCTCTGCTAGCCTGTCCTTCCCAAAGAATCTCTGCTAGCCTGCTAATTCCGAAAGAATCTCTGTTAGTCTGCCCTTTCCTAAAGAACCCCTGCCCCCCCCCCCGCAAAGCTACTTGACCCCAAAATAGCCCAAAACAAGACGCGGACCCTCGAAACTTGCCACCCCCCGTCGAGGCCATTCGATCCGTATTTGGCTCGTTAGCCGAAATCTTGGAAAAGCGAGTGCGAGTGCTGAGGGGGGGGGCAGAATTCGAGCCTCATTATCAGGGCGGCTTCAACAAGCCCTCTCCCGCCACTCGGCTTCAATTACATCCTGAAGCCCGGGGGGCGAATACCTGAAAAGGAGGTGGCAAGGGGCTGCCCGTATTCGCAAAGGGGAGGGGGTTGAAACGTATCAGGGCAAGCTAGCAGAGACCATTGAGGACTTTAAGTGACTGGAAGCTAGCAGCGATCATTGAGGAATTCTGGAAAGAGGAAAGTTAGCAAGGACCATTGAGGAATTCTGGAATTTTGCGGCTGGCAGTGATCATTAAGGAATTTCGAACGGTGCCAACTGGCAGCAACCATTGAGGAATTTAAAAGACTGGAAGCTAGCAGAGATCATTGAGGAATCTGGAAAGAGGCAAGTTAGCAAGGACCATTGAGGAACTCGAGAAGCAGAAACCATTGAAAAGTCCCGGATGCTTAGGAATTCTGGAGATTGGAGCTTGCAGAGAAAATTTAAGAAAGGTTGATGAGGAGAAGCTAGCAGAGACCATTGAAGAATTTGCGAAATAGATGCGAGTTATTGGGGAACAGATTTTTTCGGTCTTGGGTCCGTCTTGTGTAGTTTGGAGTCTCTAGCTTGGCGTTTTAAAGGCGACCCACCAATTGACTTCCGGACGCCTCGCTGACAAGGAGATGGTCTCAGCTCGACACCGAATTTCGTTTTGAAAATTTGCACACTGATAGAGCTCGACGAGACGAATCGATTGGTGTAACTCTCAGCTGCCCATACTAAAAAATAGCCGAGTTATAAACATTTTAAGTTTTTGCATACATTTTGCATTTTTTCCGCCCTACCTTCATAAGCCCTCGCCCTTCCCCCATCACCGTGGCCTGGTGGCCTAGTGGCGTAGTCGGCGGCGTATGGGGAATCTATTGAAGGTTCGAACCCGCTCACGATTTTTATTTTTTGCTTTTTGGCACAAATGCTGCCATTGGCGTTCTGAGGGCCGGGAATCAGTTCGTATTCCGTATTTTAACCCTTGCAAGGCGCAGCGACCATAAAACATCTTTTTCAGAAAATTGGATTTTTGACCCCAAGGGCATTAAATGTCCCAGCAACAAAATTGAAAATTTGAAATAGAACAAAAAGTTAAGAATCAATATAACATACGGTGAATGCGTTGTACGTCAGCAAGCTTTTTTTATTGGCGCAATTTTTTTGAAAACGTTGTGATAGGTTGTGCGTAAGTCCAATGTTAAGTTCGAAAATTTTTGTTGATGAGGTATTGTGGGCACTGCGCCTTGCAAGGGTTAAAATAAGGAATACGAACTGATTCCAGGCCTTCAGAACGCCAATGGCAGCATTTGTGCCAAAAAGCAAAAAATAAAAATCGTGAGCGGGTTCGAACCTTCAACAGATTCCCCATACGCCGCCGACTACGCCACTAGGACACGAGGCCACGGTGATGGGGGAAGGGCGAGGGCTTATGAAGGTAGGGCCGGAAAAATGCAAAATGTATGCAAAAACTTAAAATGCTTATAACTCGGCTATTTTTTAGTATGGGCAGCTGAAAGTTACACCAATCGATTCGTCTCGTCGAGCTCTATCAGTGTGCAAATTTTGAAAACGAAATTCGGTGTCGAGCTGAGACCATCTCCTTGTGAGCCGCTGACCTTCTTGAACTTGCTGCGAAGCCGACGAGACGGTTTCTAGCCCTGAAAAACACGAATTCCAAACAAATATTAGTAATTTTTGAGCGGGATTCCCAGCCAAAACTGCTCGATTCGTGCCGGGGGCCCCGCTTCAAAATTGTCGCGAATCCTGCACTCGAAAATTGCTTCCGTTCAAAAATCCACGGCCTCGTTTTCAGCGAGCCACGCAAGACAAGAGAGCTACTTGTTTTATGGGGCATACGAGCAAAGTTGCTTGGTGGAAAGGCTAAGAATCGCTGCTAGCCAGCCCTTTCCTAAAGAATCTCTGCTAGCCTGCTCTTTCCTAAAGAATCTACGTTTTATAGTATTATAGCCATTAAGAGGGGGCTCCAGGTGAAGCCCCACCCTCTCACTAAATTCCAATAATCATAGCCGGCAATGATGAGCCCCCGGGTGAGACGTTGGAAATTGGTATCTCTCTCTTTCTCTCTCTCTCTCTCTCTCTCTCTCTCTCTCTCTCTCTCTCTCCCTCTCAACTCTTCCAAAATCCCAGAGCCAATGGTCCTCTCCGACAATAATAATGGGGGATTATCAGGGGTGTTGGGGGGGTGTGAATAGGAGCCCACCGGACAATTATTCGAAAGATATGAGCCATTTCTACCCCACAGCCAGTCGCACCTGGACCGGGGCGCTTTATAGAATCGTGGTAGGAGATTAGGCGACTCGCCTGAAATTGGCTATTCTGGGGGATTGGGTAATATTGGAGGCGGTTTCGAAGTCACAGGGGAAAGCCGGTCTCAAAGGGTCTCCGCCAGCCTGCCCAAAAGTTTTTGACTCCTCAAGGGTCTCTGCTAGCTGGCCTGAAAGCTCGAGGTTTCCGCCATGGGCCTCTGCTAGCGTGCCACAACTTTTTCCGACCTCCAATGATCTCTGGTGGTTCTTATCGGGGTCAATTATCTCTGCTAGCCTGCTCAGAAGCTTAGGGATCCTCAAAAATCTCTGCCAGCCCGCCACAAAAGTTTACTGGGATCCAATGATCTCTGCTAGCCTGCCCAGAAGCCAATAAATTCCTAAGGATCCCTGCTGGCCTGTCCTAAGCCTTGATCGCTGCCCTAGGGTTCTCAGCTTGTTACCGCCGCGCCAGAAGCTCAAAAATCGGCGCAGTGATGCCTGTTCTCCCCTTTTCGGTAAGCTCGTGATGGCTATTCCGGGAATGTACGCAATAGTCCTCATAAGTAGGAGCGGAAAACCTACAACTTTTGATATGCAACGACTGGTACTAAAAACAGCTCAGTACTACGCAATGCTCCAAAATACGGATCGGAGCTAAGCGGAAGCTGCAAATTCGTGGTTTTAGGCAGTTTGGAAAGAGAAAAGAAAGGGAACGAGAGGGAGAGAGAAAGAGAGAGATAAAGAGATAGAGAAAAAGAGAGAGAGAGAGAGAGAGAGAGACAGAGAGACAGAGAGAGAAAAAGAGAGGCAGCGAGAGCCAGTGAGAACGCCAAGGTTGTCAAAATTCAAATGTCCGGTTTTAAACTAAAAAAGCAACGAACCGATTCCGTCGTCTGCCACCTCTAATTTCGCTTCCGAAGGAGATGGCCGCCTGCAAAACTCAAAACAACTGATTTATCAAGCCAAAATTACCCAAAATCCGACCCGTCCTGCATCCAGAGATGAGCGTCTGCCGGATGTCTGCCGAAATGAAATCCCTGCTGTTTCAGCGCCCCTAAAAACCGTAAATTTCCGTTTTCACAAATTTCCGCCACCCCCCCCCACCCTCGCACACAGGCGTAGACCGGAAATTTGAAACGGAGGCGGTGGAAAGGTGGGCTGAGAAAAAATTTCGGGGATGGAATTGTTTGAAAATGCGAGTGAGACGGAGCGAGGGAGAGAGAGCGAGCGAGAAAGCGAGAGAACGTGATAGAGGGCGCGAGAAAGAGAGAACATGTGAAAGGGAGAGAGAGAGACAGAGAGAGAGAGAGTGAGAGAGAGAGAGAGAGAGAGAGAGAGAGAGAGAGAGAGAGAAAGAACAAGCACACAAAGAAAACATCCTCAATCTGAATATATTTTTATTCTATCCGTCTGACCACCTACAAACCTCCGATTGCTATATTTGGGAGTTGTTTCGGAAAAAAAAGAGAGAAAAATATAGGATCGCTGGGCTTATTGCTGATTTCCGGGCTCCGGGAATGGTGCCTCAAAGTGCTTTGGTCGCGGGTGCAAAATAGAAAAAGCGGAGCTCTACGGTATCTATCTGTCCGACCTCTCTATCTCTCTCTTTCTCGCTCTCTCTCTCTTTTTCTGTCTCTCTCTCGCTCTCCAGGACGACCGGTCAGCCGCTCATTAAAAATTAAAGACCCACAGAAGCGGCGCGTATCAAGTTGGGGCGCGGGGGGTGATGTGGAATTTGAGAAGTTTAGGGTGGCGACTAGCCCCCGGCGCGCATCACCGATTCTCAATTTGCATAAATTCACGGAGACACCCCCTTGGAGGAAGAGAGAGATCGAGAGAGACAGAGAGAGCGAGAGAGATAGAGAGAGAGCGAGAGAGACAGAGAGATCCCGAAATCCGAGCAAGGCTTTTGGGTAGAAGCTGCGTGTAAAGCTGGCATAAATAGGTTGAGCGGGCCCGTTTCTATATTCATTTCACAACTCATTATAGCAGGCCACCACTTGGACATCACGTAACGAGTAGTCGCGTGTAAATTATGGGATTTTAGGTTCCGGGCAGGCTAGCAGAGATTCTTGAGGAAAGGGCAGGCTAGCAGAGATTCTTTAGGAAAGGGCAGGCTAGCAGAGATTCTTTAGAAAAGGGCAGGCTAGCAGAGATTCTCCAGAAAACCAAGCTAAACAAGCTTTTTCAGAGCTCTAAAAACACTCCGATTTTCAGATCCTCACCCCCCACCAAACCCCCATCCATCACCGGGTCCTGAAAAATTCTGGGCGCCCGTTTTTCGCGAAATTTCGTGCCGAACGACCATCGAAACTTTTGAGCAGCTACATGGCCTGAAAAAACCCAAAAAACTGATGGATTCCTTATTTCGGAATTCCAAAAAAACGAGACCTGTTGTCGCGGAACCAAATTTGCGAAATGACGAGCTGCGTACCCAGGGTAATGAGGCGGAAGCTATTAGCAGCAAAATTCTGGTGAAAATGCCTTCGAAATGGGACGCTTTGGAAAACAGGAATATTTGAAAAAAATGCCGGAGAGAGCTTCATAAAACTAGAAAGAAGAAAAATCAGGTGTTGAAACATAGAAAAATCTAATCGCGGGAAGCTTTAATCTTATTTCGGGCCGTGGGCTTAGGCTTACGCTTGTAAGGCTTTAGCTTAGGCTCAGACTTAAGTCTAGGCTTAGGGGGTTCTAGAGACTCACCAGAAACCGACAACGATCCGACGTCTTCTGAGCGTCTTCAACACCGAATTCTGAATCTGCCGATAAATTCCTGCGACAAATTCTGGAGTAGTTTTTGATGCTGTTTCAGATATGATACGTCAATTTTCAGATGTTCACGTCAAAATGCCTCTGAATGCTGACGAAGCCTCCACGTCGGTGCCATATCTTCCATCGAGAGCGATGCTATTCGAGAAGTCGAATTTCTGGAGTAGACTGCTGACATTTTAAGGTTTTACCAAATGCCAACCTGCTCTCTCGCTTGCTCTCTCTTGTCTCTGTCTCTCTCTCTCTCGCTTTCGGTCTCGATTCTCAAGTGAGGTATTAGGTCAAAGGTGTTTTTTTGCTTAAAAAGGTGCTGAAATGCTCCACAAAGCATCAATTATTTTTCTGGGGCTAGAAAGTTATGGCTTGACAATGTCAAAAATTTCAAGAAATGTATTCCGGTCGTGTCGGCCGTAGTGTGGCGTACCGGCAAATCCGCATTCCCCGGGCATTCAACGGGCGCTTCGGGGTGAGTTTTCCGGCGGCGCGTGGATGAGTATCCCGGTATTCCTTTTTACGCGATAACTCGGCAACTCGCCCCGCCACTTTTCGCGTATAAAAGCCGCGCCGGCAAAACGGAACCGTACGTATTTACCGGGATTTCCAGGCGGCTCCAAATTACGATTACTGTATTTGCAGAAATTTGCTTTCCCTCACTCTTCTCTCTCTCTCTTTCTCTCTCTCTCGCTGTCTATCTCTCTCACGCTTACAAACACGTTTTTAAGATGTTGCTCTGGCAGCTACTCCCCCTCCTCGCCCTGGCCGTTGGGGCCCAAAATGCCACCAAGAAAGTGTAAGTCATTGGAAGGAACATGAAGCGTAATTTTCGACCCCTTTAGCCTACTACTTCTCGACACTGTATTTTCGGGTTTCCTGAAAATTTTTTCTTTAGGGATGCCACGCTGAAAAGCGCCACGAAGCCGGTGACCCTCAAAAAACGAGCGAACACGATAGTGGGAGGGGAGAGCTTGGTAAATTTTTGCATCAAATAAAAGAAATATTGATAATATTGATAGCCAAATTGATCTCAATTTTTAGTCCTACAACTCCGCTGACTTTGCTAAGGACGCAAAGCCAAAAAATGAGGAGAAAACAACGAACGATGCTAAGGTAAGTGAGCGACATAGGCCTGGCCTAAGCCTAAACCTAAGCCTAAGCCTAAGCCTAAGCCTAAGCCTAAGCCTAAGCCTAAGCCTAAGCCTAAGTCTAAGCCTAAGCCTAAGCGGATAAGAATTGAGCATACCTAATTTCTAGCCCACAGAACCACCGAGTTTCCTGCCATTTCCAATCTCGCAAGGGCCTTGGGTAAGTTCTTTTTGCACAACTCTGAGCCTCCCTAGCAAGCTAGCAGAGATCCCGTTTTTTCAGAGCTCCCCGGCGCCGCGAAACCACCCTGAATATCCCAGGCCTGATACGTCGTACCCTCAACCGGAACAACCGGACTACCCCCAACCTAGGGGCCCGACTTATCCACGACCGGGGCCACGTGAATACCCTCAGCCTGGGCCCTACCCGAGACCGCAACCCCACCCGGAATACCTTCCGCAGCAGCAGTACGTCATCGCCAGACCGCCGCTGCCGAATCCGTATCCGCAAGTCGAATTGGTAGGTTGATCCGGAAGGCTAGCAGAGATACCTTACTGTAAAGTGTTTTTACTCAACTTGGAGTTTCGATTCGGGACCAAGCGCATGTTGTGCAGAATTTTTCGCTGATTCCGAATATGTTTTCCAAATTTGCTACGGACCGTTATTCTGAAAGTTATACGGCAATTATGACCCTAGTTTTCACCAAAATGGAGGTATCGTTATAGTTTTCGATTTTCTTCATTAATTTCAACGTCAAAATTGACTAGACGTTGGCTCGACAAGCATCCTACAGCTCAAAACAAGCATTTTAGATAAAACAATGAGATTTTTATTCAAAAAGCAAAAGAAATGATGCAGGGCGGGGGTTCGAACCGTCGCCCTCCGCTTGGCAAGCGAGTACTTTGCCAATGCACCATGGTGCCAACTGGGAAGGGTGCTGTGAGAGGGTACTTCAGGGCCCCTGGGAACCATAGCCCCAAACAAGGAATAGTGGGCTAGCGTCTGAATTTTTGGCATTTTTCGGCCTAATTATTACCAAAAATGATTTTTAAATAAAAGTCCGTAGCAAATTTGGAAAACATATTCGGAATCAGCGAAAAATTCTGTACAAGATGCACTTGGTCTCGAATCGAAACTCCAAGTTGAGTAAAAACACTTTACAGTTAGGAAAGGGCAGGCTAGCAGCGATCATTTAGGAAACATTAAGCAAGAAAATGAAAAAAAAGGTCCGAACTTGAGTACAGGAGAAGAGAGAGACATTTCGCTAGTTTGCAGAGGCCTTTGCGGAATTTAACCGCATTTTTTAGCGCCCAGTCCGCCCTCAAGTCATCGTTCCCCAATATCCGCAGGCTCCGATGAACATTCCATCGTTTCCGCAACCTCAGCCCCAGCCTCAATCTCAGCCCCAACAATATACCTATGCTAAGGTGCGCCGAACGCTGACCACTCTATCGTATCCTGTAACTTCAGGGGTATCGACGCGTGACGTGCCGCTGCTGTTGCCGTGAGGAGAACGTCAGCCCGCGGTTTAGCGTGGTAATTTTGAGAACATAAAACTGATGGTGTTTTTCAGAGCTGCCAAAACCCGCCAGCACTTCCGGTAAGTTTAGGCGAGAGAGAGAGAGAGAGAGAGAGAGAGAGAGAGAGAGAGAGAGAGAGAGAGAGAACTAGCCAACACCATCATCAACCTAGGGTTGTGACTGTTCCCGAGCCCCCTGCGGAACTCCAGCAGGCCCTAGCGGGCCCCAAGGCCCGCCTGGGCCCCAGGGCCCACCGGGCCCTCAGGGTCCTCCTGCGCCACCGGCACCTCCTAGCCAGCCTAGCGGTGGATGCGCCGGAATCCCGAGCGGCGGACCAGGTTACCCGATCGGACCGGTAAATCCAGGTGAGATAACCAGGTTCAGCTTAGGCTTGGTCGATTGGGCTTTACAGCTCATGCTCCAAACTTCTTCAGGTCATCATGGCTGCGACACTCCCGCCTACCCCCGCCCCGGTCAGACCTACCCCGCCCCGGGTCCTGCCCCGGCTCCAGCCATCCCGGCCGCTAGCTACCCCGCTCCGGGTCCCAGGCCGGCCTACCCTGGCCCGGCCCCCGGTCCGGTCGTTCCGGGGCCCGGCTCGGCGTACCCGAGCCAAGCCGGACAAGCTTACCCCTGGAACGGAGGGTATGATCTTACAAAACTTCTACCGGGACTCGCAAGCGCGAAATTAGACCCCCGCCGTAGGGGCTCTGTGCGTCGGCTGCGTATTCTTGTTTCTCGGCTTCGAGGTTTTTGACACGCAATTACAATAAAATAGCGAAAAATCTGGATAAAACCTTAAACGTCCCCAATTGCAGCATCAACCCCCGCGACTACGACCTGAGCATCGAGGTGCCGGTGCGTTTTTCTTCTACGTTTTTGTATTTTGTTTAGTTATTTGTATTTCAAACATTTCGACAGTATGCTTTTCGACATTTTGAAGTTAACCCCGGATTTAGCACCCGAAACTCCCCCGCCGAAAGCCGGACGGGTACGCCGAAGAGGTGGTGGTACCAGTTAGCCCCGCGACAGTGGCCCCGAAAGAAAAGGTAGTTAAATCACCTAAAAAAAACTAATAGTGCATTCTGTATTTAAAACTATTTAATAGATTCAATTGCGTTTTTAGCCGAACTCCTCTGCATCGACGTTCTTCCTGTCCGCGATGGCGCTCACCATCGCCGGCTGCCTGTTCGGATGATTTTCTTTTGCGCAAAGAAAAGACAATTTCCGGTGCTGCCCGAATACCCCCGTCTTTCACTAATAAATTATTATTTCCGCTCAAAATCTGAAATTTTGTGGTATATTTGCTCGAGCTCAGCCTTGGAAGCCTAATCACAAAAAAGTACCAGAGTAGATTTGCGGTATCTTGGTCTCAAAAAATGCGCAATTCTTGGTATAACCTTTTAATCCAATTTGTTTTCGAATGTTTCTATGAAATTTTCGTTTGGGGGGATCCGCTTGCAAGAGTTAAAAGAAGGAATAGAAAGTGATTCCAGTCCATCAGAATGCCAATAGAAGCATTTGTGCCAAAAAGCAAAAAATAAAATTTGTGAGCGGTTCGAACCTTGGATAGATTCCCCGTACGCCGCCCACTACGCCACTAGGCCACTGAGCCACGACGATCAGCGAAGGGGGAGGGCTTATGAAGGTAGGATGGTATATCTGCTAAATGTATGCAAAAAAAACTTAAAATGCTTATAACTCGACTATATTCTGGTATGGGCAGCTGAAAGTTACACCCATCGATTCGTCTCGTCAAGCTCTATCAGTGTGCAAATTTTCAAATCGAAATTCGGTGTCGAGCTGAGACCATCTCCTTGTGAGCTATATTTTATTGTTCGCTAGATAACGGGCTACGAACAACCGGCCGAATGAAGCTTTGTGCAATAAACTTTAGACGAAATACACATTCGGCGAAATAAAAATTCGGCGATATGAAAATTCGGCGAAATGAAAATTCGGCGATATGAAAATTCGGCGATATGAAAATTCGGCGAAATGAATGTAAATCAGATTTAGACATTGAGCCTAAGCCTTCGGTTGCTTTCAAAATTGTCAAAATTATAATGACAAAAATTTCACAATAACGTGGTTCATAACGACGGCGTTTCAGTCGCAATTTCAGAATGACGGGATTTTCCCTAGAACAATCTTGGAAAATCCCTCAAATACTAGGAAAAGACGATATGCTGAAAATTCTGCATAATGAAATTCGAAAGGATGATCACTATTTTGAAATCTCGACATTAGACTAGCAAATCCTAACCGTACCATTCACTTTTACAGAAGCGATTTGCGGAACGTCTCCGTCGAAAACACAATGGAATCATGGGATGCGTGGATGGGGCAGATGCGGAAACAATCGAAAAATGGATGGATGTCCAACGCGTTGAGGGAATTATTAGTATTGATAGATGTTACGCAGCTAAATCCGGTCCATAGGCCATTGGAAAATTAAAGTAAAAGACCCGAAAACTGTGGAAAAATTCAATTTTTAGTGGTACGGTCCGGCATCTATACAGCAGTTTTTTCGCATCTACGCCTATGGGAAATGTAAGTCGTCTGGCATGTTTCGGTACTGTGCCGTTAGCGGGGGGTGGTGGGAAGGCTAGCGGGGAAGGGAGAAAATTTCCTGTAATAATCCCGTAGGTCTCCATAACAAAAAAAAATGTAATTTTTATATCATTTTAAACCGTTTCGGGAGATAAAACGCAGAAAATTTTTCCCAGCAGCCAAAAAGTACTAAAAAGCTATAAAAATACACCGCTTTAAAATATTTTTCTAGATTTCCTGATGTGCCTTGCGTACAACGAGTCCCTGATCCGCCTGTACCTTTTCGACAAATGACCCAATGAAGAGCATCCATTTTGTCGCCATTTTTCGTTGTCAATAAGCGTTTATCCACTGATTAAAACATTTGATTCTTACGCCACAAAACAGCCGATGCCGAAAGAATCTCTGCAAGCGCGCCTTCGGATCGATCACCGTTACATTGATTGTCATCAACTGACATTGATGCCGATGAAGAGGAGCTACTACTAAAGTAGAAGTACTCTCTGGTACTCCAAATGCCTAATTACGGCGTCGTATACTAAAACTTGCTCTTGTTTTTAATAAATAACAAATAAATAGACAATTTCACCTCAACACGTTCAAATCGGCATTTCCCGCTAAACGGTTGTAACGACTGTACCGGCTGCTATTTACAAATTGCCGTAGGAATGCGCTGAACAAATTTCGAATAATTAAAAGCTAAAACTATAAACCAAATTTTATTCCAACGAGATTTGCGGATTCCTGAGCGAGAAGGGGGGATGAGTTTAGAAATACTGACCAACGAAAAGGGCAACAAATTGAAATCAACTTGAAAGAAATAGAAAACAATGAATGTGAAATCAACGGGAGTTCGGGGAGACACGGGGTTGGGAGATTTGTACAAAAACGTGAGGAGGAACGGTTCAAAATTATCGGATGAGATACATGGAAACAAATTGCGAGTTCTAGGGAACGCATGGGATAAATAACGATTTACGAGCGATTGAGGCGAAGATCCGCGGCGTCCTTGAGGTTGCGCCAGTTCAGGTAGGCCCGGTTCAGGTAGTCGCTCATCGACTTTTCGATGCCGATTGACGCGAAGAGCTGAAATACAGAAAATAAGTCTGGAAATGCCTAGTAAATTAAGAGGAAGTCTTCTAATAATGTTTTTAGTGGAATAAATCTCTATTTCAACTATAAAAAAACCTTAAAAATTTTTGCAAGAAGTCGAAATTCTAGTGAAAAACGGCCGTTTTGGTCGAAAAATCGATCATTTTGCATTGATTAATAAAAATTTGTAATTTTTTTTACGTTTGGCAACAGTGAAAAACAGCTTAGAACTTAATTAGATTAGATTTAATTTAGAAATTGCAGAAAGAAAAAGACCCTCACAAGGGAAGTGCGTCTAGTTAAGGTGGCTTTTCGGCACGGGACCAAGCGTATTTGGGGTGATCGACTATGCTGAGAACGGTGCCGTCTTCAGAAAAACCGGAAGAGCCTTGATTTTCGAGATAATTCGATTTTAAGTTTTCTATGGTAAATCCCGGTCTGACGGGGACCTGGCTCACTATTTCGGCGCACCATCTTGAGCCCTCCCCAGACTCCCCCAGACTTGGTGGCGCGGCGGTAAGGTGCTCGCCTTCCAAGCAGGAGGTCTGTGGTTCGACTCCGGATGCAGGCTCAATTTTTTGCTTTTCAAGCATTTTGAAAAAGATGAAAGGCTTTTCGCAAAAATCGCAAAACTTCGAAAATTTTGAAAAAATTATTTTTGTCCTTGGGACTCTAGTATGAAAGACCCTACTTTTCCGGTTTTTCTGAAGACGGTACCGTTCTCACCATAGTCGATCACCCCAAACACGCTTGGTCCCGTGCCGAAAAGCCGCCTTAACTATATATAGCAAAAAAAATTGGGGTCCCCGATAATGCAAAAAGAACCAAAATTTAATAAAAAACGCATAAAGACTACTTACATCCTCTGTAAAGTGCTCGCAGAGACTGCCCAGCGTCGTGCAGCCCATGTCGGCGAGCTGGGCAGCGTGCTCACCGGCGCCGACTTGGCTTAGGAAACTGGAAAAACAAGTAAAAAATGGGAATCGAAACGCGTACAATTCGAGGCTCGTGTCATCACTCATCTGCGACAACGACGCGAACAGGTTCGGCTCGCCGAGGTTCGAGTGCGCCTAGACAATCCAAAAAATAAACTGATAGTTGAAAAATCGCTACCTTGGCTTGTTCATAGCGCTCGGCTCTCTCCAAATCCGCAATATAAGCCACCGCCTTTTCGTACTTTTCCTTTCCAATGATCTGACAAAAAATGAAACGTATAATGGTAAACGCTATTCACCTGGACGTTCCTGACTTGCGTGTCGTCGACCGCGCCCTCGCTGCGCCGGATCTTCGGCTTCACGTCGACCGGCTTGCACGGGAGAGAGCGCTTCCGAAATTGGGATGTTTCTGGAAATTGGGTTTGCTCACAAGGAGTGACTGAGACCTAGCTCATTCGATAGAGTATTGAATTCTGAACAATTCCTGGACGTTCATTTTTGCAGAATAGCTTCTCCTGATTTTATAAAATTAAAAAACTGTAAGGCAAAAGTCCCATAGTTGCTCGGTTGCTGTCCCCAGGCAGGTACGGGACAGCCCTAGGTGAATTGCCCACGGGTGCGCCGACGGCCAGCATCGCCGCTGGCGGAGCGGTTAACGCATCTGCCTACGAAGTTTTTTTGGCTTTGGTTGAGGGTTCGGTTCTTTGATGCGGGTTTCCTTTTGCGTTTTGAACCTTGATTACATTTACACACCTTTTAGGCATTTCTGGGTCATGGTGGAGGCGTCAGCAAGGTTTCCTCGTTGGACTTGGACAAGAAATCAAGACATTTCTTTGGTCAAAATTTTCTCTGGGATTGTTAAGGCTCATTTGAATTATTCAGATTGTTAAAGAGATGAGGACGGCATCTGTTGAACCCCCTTGGGGAGGGGGGGTTCAACAGATGCAGCGGCGAGAGAGGGCGCCCAGGGGGGAGGCGCAGAGACATTTTCTTTCCCGCGCGTAATCGATTGACTTATTCCGCCCCTATCCCTTTAACGCTCTGAAAGTCACAGAAGCGTGGTACACTACCGGGGGGGCCTCTTCCCCTTGGGGTTAGCCAAATTGCAGCAAACTCACGATGTCCAGGAGTCGCAGCCGAGGTGCTAGCGGCAGGGTCGCCTAAAAACAATCTTAAAACCCCCTTTGAAAAGTCAACATTTCACGCCGTTCGGCGTTTTCTCGCTGGCATCCTTCTCGGCGTCGCGTTTCGGGTTGGCGCAGACGCGCAGGCCCATTTGGAACGTCTGCGGCGGCAGCCCTTCGCTGAAACTAAGTTTTCGAATGGGAATTTTGAAAACTGACCCATTCAGGTCGAAGATCAGGATCAGCGGCCGGCGGTTGATCGACGAGCACGAGGAGAAGCAGGCAAACTGAAGAAAATATGAAGTCAAGCCATTGCTAAACCTTCAGATTCAGGCTGTTGGTCGGCGAGATAGCGATCGCGTTGAAGTGGTTGCCCTCGGCCGCGAGCATCGCCGGGTGATAGCCCTCGTCGGGGATCTGCATGAAAAGCCGTTGTCCCGGGGTGGCCAGTTTCGAATCTGAAATAAAATGCCATTTAACGGGTTCTTTCGCATTATCGGGGGGACCAACTTTTTTCTAAAGGCTCCAATTTTTTTAATACAAATGCAGGAAGGGTGCTTAATCCGTTTTTTTAGCAATTCCTAAACATAAAAACTACACAAATTTTGAAGAAAAACACACGAAAATATTGATTCGTTGACCAAAATCCCCACTAAAATGTTTATCAAGTTTTTTATGGTTATCCCACTCAAATATATGGCCTAATTTAACTAAAAACCATTAACACACTGGCTATACGTTAGTCGGAACGTCGCGAGTAGTAGCGAGGAGTTGGTCCCAGACCCCCCCGATAACGCGAAAGAACCCCCAATTAAAGGAGCGCGGAAGTGCCAAATATCGGCTCTTTTGGGAGGGTCCTTGGATTTCTGGCAAATTGCCAGCGTCCGGAGAGGTTCCTGGCGCTTTCGATGTTTGCGCGATTTCTTTGTGAAAACACTATAATTCGCAAATTGCCAGAAATATAAGGCCCCTCCCAATAGGCATTATATTAGGCACTTCGGCGCCCCTTTAAGAAACCCTTCCCACTCCAACCTTCTTCTTTCTGATGCACCGGGCACATCTCGACGAGCTTCTCCTTCAGTACACTGTCCTAAACACAAATTAAAGGGATAGCGACGGCATAATTAATAGGTAACACGAGGGAAGGAAAATGCCTCTGCGTCTCGTCCCGGGCGCGTTCTCTGCCCTGTTGGCCACGTACCAAAAAGTTGATCAGGGGTGATCGCCCTATGCCGTCGGCATCCCTTCAAACCTTTGTTTTCAATAAATACTACCTCATAACGAGCCGATATCGCCAAGCAGGCCCCCGGCGCGTTGTAGTACTCGAGCGGGATGTTGAATTCAAAGGGGACAATCCCCATCTTTGTGAAGAGCACCTGTCGGGATCCCAACGGATTGGCACTTTCGCGAACCTAAAAATGGAAGGTTTGTTCATTTTATCGAATCAAAAACTCACCAAATAATTGAGGGTTCGCTTTGACTTTTGTTGCTCGGGGACGATGACTTCGAACGGGGCAGCGAGCTCGTAGATAACCTCCTGCGAGCGTGTTGGGGTGTACTAGAAAGACCGTTTCATTTCTTTAACTTTTAACTTTTATATTCTTAACTTTTATATTTTATTCTAACGTACCCCTGTGGCAGATTCGATCTTGTACAACTCGAGCGGCGGTTGTGCCAATGGCAATGGCATCAGCTTGGCTGTCGAGCGTGTGCGCTAAAAATATTATATTTTATAGTGTAGTGTACTATAAATTCATTTTTTGTAACCTCTGATCGTTGGCAGCATAAGACTGTTTGGAAGTGGTGTAAAAAGGCTGCTAATGCAGTTACGGGGGGGGGGGTGAGGGGGTCTTCCGAAATTACTGTTAAGGAGTTACAAGGCTCTCCGCTTAAGCTACTTGGTTTCAGCATAAGCTTCTGCTTATTTAGCTTTAACGATGCTTGGCTTTAGCTTAATAAGCACAATCCAAGCTCTCTAAATTGCCTTACGAGCTCGAAAGGGGATAATTTAAAGCTTAGCCTGGCTCAAGCTAAGCCTAGGCTTTGTTTTTACTAACTTAGCTTTTCCAGAGGCGTAAAGTTTAACAAACGGCGATTGGTGCGCCTTGTAGTAGAGTTCGGACCGCCCCCTTGCCCCCCCCAAGTGCATCAGCACCTTAAAACCGAATTTTCAGCGCTGTTTATCGATTTTACGACTTAACAACGTTAATATTTATTGAACGTCTTGAAACGGTGATCAATGCTTTTGTATGTAAACTTTTCTGTATTAAAATTACTGTCGAGTTTTGGTGCTTTTGGTATGAAAGGGGTTAAGTTTCGTTTCTTTGTCACACCAGCCCGCTCGGAAAAATAGACTAGCTTTCCGTACAAAATGGGTCCCACGCCGAAAAGAATCACCATTATCCCTCAACGTTGTCGCAAATTCCCAATAAAATAGATACAAGCACAAACCCGTTTACAGTGGAAAGTCTCCCGGAGGACGGTGTCCGGATCGGGGCACCCATCGAACGCGCTCAGCAGGCTCCTCTGCGAGGAGGACATCTCCTCTTGGCCATTTCTCTGTAAAAGTAAGTTTTGATAAAAATGACAAACACTAACCGATTGACTCAAATCCTGTAAAATGTCCCCATCCTCGGCTTTCACGATCAATTCGGGGAACGGCTCGTTGGCTGAGACGTGGACGATGTTCCGGGTCTATACAAAAGCTGGCTCAAACACGTTACAATGTCTTTTATGCAAAAATATGCGCAAAATATGGTTCTTTCGCATTATCGGGGGGGGGGAGGCGAATTGTTATTGGTAGTAACAGATTACGAGACGCTCCGCCTAAGCTACTTGGTTTTGAGCTAAAGCTTAGGCCTGACGTAGTTTTAACTATGCCTAGGTTAAGTCTTAAGCTTAAGCCCAAGCTAAGCTCATCTTAGGCTCTAACAAGGTCTGACGAGTCGCCTTAGGTCATAATGGGGCCATTTAGGGTTTAGCTTAGAGCTAATAAGCCTAGCTTCTGCCAAGCTAAAATCAGGCTTTGTTTTTATGAAGTGACGCTTAGGCTTAGGCTCAGCTTTACTTGTCCAGAGGCTTAGAATTCAAAACACGGCATTTGGAGCGGCTCGTAGTCGAAATCCGGACTGCACCCCTATAAGTGCCGTAGCACCCAAAAAATTTTTTAAACATGTCAAAATATCAATTTTTCGACCAAAAATGGCCTATCTTTAGTAAAAATTTCTACTTTTTCATAAATTTTTAGTGATTTTACCCAGTAGAAATTTAGTTGGTTTTTACTAGAAACGTTATCAAAACACTGGTTATTAAGTTATTAAACATTTCTAGACGTATACAAGAAGTTCGACACCCCCCGATAAAGCGATAGAACCCAACAATTCACCTGTGAGTCCGTGAACTCAGGTTGGCGCATTCGTTTCCGTGTTGGCGGCGTTTCCTCAAAACAACAATTTTACTTTACGTCTGTTTTCCTATAAGTTGGCCGTAATAGAAAGCCGAAGAACTTTAAGTAAGCATGATAATCGGACCAACAGCAGCTAACCCCGGAAAAGCGCAAAGTGACGACAAAAACGAGCCTTATCGTGCGTGTGGTCCAAGCGAGTGGAATCGATTTGGCGCCCTGAAGAGCCCCACCTGTCTTTTGTGTTTGCCCTTTCCCTTGGCGATGACCCCGCTGCAAAAGAATGCGATAATCTTTCGTATTTCGAGTCGTAGAGGCTACAATTTGATCCTTCGAGCCAAATTCAAAAGCCGAAGGAAAGTGAGAGCAATTTTCAACCGTGAGAGAAATTTTCGACCTTTAGCGCCTCGGCTTCGAAGCCGCCCAGACTTCCTAGCGCACTCCCACGACCGTAAACCCACCTCCCAATTCCCAGGCGTAACCAATTCGAAACGATTGTTCGAAATCAACTAAGAATCATTCTTTCCTTTCCAAAAGCGACGACGAAACCTAAGCCTAAGCCCTAAGCCCTAAGCCCTAAACCCTAAGCCCCTAAGCCCTAAGCCTAAATCTAAGCCTAAGCTAAGCCTAATCCTAAGCCTAAGCATAAGCTAGGCCTAATCATTAGCCTAGGCGCAAGTTTATGCGGAATCCTAAGCCTAAATCAATAACAATTCAGTATGCTCAATTTCTAGGCCACAAAACAACCGGATTTCTTGCCTATCGACATGACCCAAGGGCCGTGGGTTAGTTATTTTTGCGCATCTCTAGTCTTTCCAGGCAGGCTAGCAGAGGTCTCTTGAAATTCCGGTCTTTCAGAGCTCCTCAACGCCGCGGAACCACCCTCAATATCCCAGAACCGACACGTCTCACCCTCACCCTGATCAGCCGGAATACCCCCAACCTAGGGGCCCGACCTATCCTCAACCTGGGCCATACCTGAAAAAAAAACACCCGACACGGAGTATCAGCCGCAGTAGCCGGTTACAAGGAGTACACAAAACTTAGTGATTTTATGCCTAGCACACGAATAAAAACTCGATAAAATCATTTTTGTTCATTTTTGAACGATACGAGAACTGCGAGTAGTAGAGCTTGATGGACTTCGGCTACCCCGCCCCCCCTCGCCGAAACGCGCGCGACCTGGCTCACAATGTCCAAATCGTGCAAAAAGCCATTTTTTGTACCAAATTACTACAATCGATTTTTAAATATGAACATGAAGTTTTTAAATTTTGATTTCGATCGGTGTGGGGGTTTCTGACCGCGCTCTATTCGAATCCGAAGAGACCTAAGCTCTAGCCCCTTTCCCCTTCGAGTTGAATTCGGTCGGCTTCGGACGGACGGACGGGCGGACAGACGCCACAGCAAAATTATTATAGTTGATTACGACGAAGATTAATACTCAAATCGGGACATGCTCATTTGTGTTCGATTTATTGTATCAAAATCCGATTATTGTAAACCTCGAAAATTTAGATCTGAAAAACCACAATCTCGAAAATCTGTACTCTTTTCCATGATCGTCTCGAGTTTAATTTGGATGCCCAAAAAACCTGAAGATTATATTAGCACTTTATATAGGACGAATTTGGTTGTAAAACGTTGATATTAGAGTGGCGCTTAATCAAATCAGATTTGAATAAGATTCAAATTATTCAAATCAAGCCGATTTGATTTGAATTGGAGCCGAGCAAATCAAATCAAATCGATTTGATTTGAGTTCCGCCAGTTCAAATCAAATCCAGCCGATTTGAATAATTTGAATAAGACCTCAGCGAAATGAACCCAACCCAGCTCGTAATTCGTGCACCGCTCTTTACTTTCATTCTTTTTATTCATCACTTTCAGAGAGGGCTTGGCGACAGTTTTTGAACATTTCAATCCTTAGACACCCCCTGTACGCTCCCTCCCCTCCGCCGAAACGCGCGCGACCTGGCTCACTATGCCCCCACTCCTTTTACTAAGGAAAACTTTCAAAGTTATTTTAATAATTTAAATTAAAACTTTTTCATAATTTTTTTATCAGTTTGGGGGTTTCTGACCACGCTCTATCCGAATCCGAAGAGAGCTAAGCTCTAGCTCCTTTCCCCTTCGAGTTGAATCCGGGACACGACGGACAGACGGACACCGCTACTTTTTTATTATAGTTGATAATCCCTTAGCATGGTTCCAGCGTCCCAGTTAACGATTCTTTATACATTTCCTATTGTTTTTACCCCATGGCTTTTCCAAAGAAAAACCATAGCGCATGCTAAACCTGACAAATAGAACTGTCTGGCTCAATTTTATATCAAGAACATCAATGCGCCCCATGAATTATTGTAAAGGACACCTAAATGTGCAGAAAGGGCGCTACCAAAAGCCCTCCGAACCGCTGATTTTCAATTTGCATACCTGATAAGCCTGTTGTTCAAATCCCAAATCAAATCGATTTGATTTGAGTTGGGCAGCCCCTTTTTCACATCAAATCGATTTGATTTGAAGTTGATTTTTTCGCACTCAAATTTGCTAATTCAAATCAAATCAATTTGAAGCCGATTTGATTTGAATAAGCGCCTCTCTAGTTGATATCGAGTCGTTCCTTAGTGTGAACAACATTATCATTCAGCGCCGGAGGGAACAGTTCTGACAGATGGGCAGGGGAGGGGCATACAAATCGTGGCCTTTAGACCTGGATCCGCTCGTAATCGGTGCAGTTAATTCCTTAAATAATGCTGAGCGTTTCGTTCTGTAAATTTTTGCTTTTAAAGGAATACCGGATGTTTCCAATCGATCGTCTCCCTGCCGCCCTCCTTCGGACCATACTCGATCATCTAGGCTTCCGTGAATTGATCACGCTGCAAAGGGTCAACAAATCGTTCAGGTGATTTTTATTATGAAAAGGATTTCCTATCTCAGTAGCCCACATTCCATAACATTGCATTTCACGACCCCACAATTTCACCGCATTTTCATTTAACATTTTCAGGACACCCCATTAGCCCGTTTTATCCAGGGTTGTGTTGATAATAGGGTAGTTGGGTAGGGTTGAACACACAAATTTCTCGCGGTTCTGGCGTCGGGGCGCTTCGAAAAAAAACAACGTTGATGTCAGGGCTTAATGTTACAAAACATTTTCAAGTACTTTTCATGCTCTACAGCGAAAATCCAACGGCTTTCCCAATGAAAATTTAATAGATTTTGACAAGGTTAAGAGCAGAATCGCCCGTTTTTATTATTACGGACAAACATCCAAATTTCTTGTTCCGTCTCTTCGGGTGCATCGGGTGTTTTTTGTTGTTGCAGTTTATTATATATAGCTTAAGCGTTTAAACTTTGTAGATTAAAATAGAGAGACCGGAGCTTCTAGAGAGTCGATCAGGTGAATGGAAATTTCCAGATCCTGATCTTTGAGATTCCGATGAGCAATAATTTAAAGTATCCATTTTAGGGCGACCATCAATGCACGAGGGCTATTTCCAAAAAAAGGTGATTTTGGGAGTACGAGTTTGGTCCCTTGCGGCCACGAGAAGCGAGCGTCATATGAAGATGCGGGGAAGAACGAGGTTATTTTTGGTCCCCCCCCCCCTTGGCTCCAATGTATCACAACTCCCCATCCACCTCCAGGGTTTCAAACAATACATAAATCATCGTCCTGGCCTGGCGGGTTTTTGGTGTACTTTACAGCCATGTGACACAATTTGGAATCAATATACCATAGGTCGGGGGGGTAGAGCTTTGCCGCACCACATAGGGTAGAACCGAATTACCAGATCGCTTATTATAAGGCATTAAAGGGCTAGTTTAGGCAATAAAATACAAAAATTTCCGTGGCCAGGAGTCGAACCCCTGCGTGTTTTTGCCCCTGCGCCTCTCTCATTTACCCGTTAGCTAATAGCTGTCGTAATCCGGGACTATTTAAGCGCGCTATCCCTCGTCTATCATGTCCCAAGGTACCAGGCCAACCTCCACAAGCCGAACTAGCCCATCAACATTAATGAAAAGGGGCTTTCGTATAATCATTGCGCAACGGAACTTTTCCCTATGACGATTCAATCCTTTAATCTGAACGGAGGAACTGTTGTAAAACCATTTTTACTATTCCCAAACGTAAAAACGTTTCAAATGTTTGTTGAAAAATGCATAAAAGATAGATTTTTGACTAATTTTCCGGTAAAAAGTTATTTCGCGATCATTTCTGACTACACATATGGTTAAATTTTAATAAAAACAGTAGTAAGATAGGCAGTCTTCTACTCGGAATTACTTAGAAGACTTAGAAAAAAATTTGCCCCTTCCCCCCGTTAATGCACAAGCACTTAATGACAAACATGATGTTACTGGAAAGCGCCACTATTTTCAGATATGGGCTCATGAAATGAGTATCTTTATTGAAGACCTACAAGGATGGTATATCAAGGGAAACATCGAAACCAACGGCCTCATTATCGGAAGTCGCGATGGCTGGAAAACTCGGTAATTCCACTTTGTCGTTTTTAACTAACGCATTTGAACGAGCTTCTTGGTCACATATTCTTTATTTACTTCAACATATTCTTATCTAATGCATTTTCAACATACAGTAAATAGTTAAAATCGACGCCCCGATGTTGCCTGGTATTCAACAGGGGGCGGGGTATTTTTCCGTTAGAGGAATGCGGTCGATAACATCGATAAAAATGCGAAAAAATGTTCAAAAAATCGCCAATTTTGTTCCGAACCGGACCCCATTTCCGGGGCGGGGGTGGGGGTTGTAATACGCCAAAGTAGCGGTCAAAAAGTAGCAGGTCGGGCAAAACGTCTGTATCTCATAAGTCCTGGCTAGAAATTTTGTGAAAATGTGACTTTATGTCAATTATGCAATGGGGGATCCGATTTGACATCAAAATTCAGCGGACCCTTGATTTTGATTCCTAGCCTGGCACTTTTAAAACTACCGCCTAAACCAACCTTTTCCTGAAGTAGTTTAGCTTTCAAAAACAGTGCCATCGTGTTCGGGATGGTCGAACATCACATTATTTTTTGTTTTTCGATTTTTTTTTTCTTCTACGGGGAAACAGGCTTTTCTGAAGGCATATACAGGGTGTCCCATAAAAAAGCACCCCTCCGGCATTTTGCCATATTACATCTGATCGGTCCCAAATTTGGACGAGAGGTGTATTGGACCCTAAATAACCACAATCCTTAATTATAGCCCGCCAGCTCAAGTAGTTTTCGAGATACAGCAAAAATAAACTTTATTGTCCGTTTTTCATAAGGTTTTCGTAGGGATCGACCATTCGAATATTAAGTGAAAATGAAGCGGCAAGCGTTCTTTACCCTTAGAAATTTTTTTCCCGATAAAAATTCATCAAATAACCGTTGATTTCAACAATTTTTGTAACCCAAAGAAACACCCGATATTAAGCGAAATTAGGGATTCGCAGCCGGAAGTCGATGCAAATCGATGCAAAGTCCAAAAAGATAGCCGAAAAAACTGTTAAGAATCGCGTAAAAAATAGGATTTTGGCAATAACTTGAAAACCACTGTAGCGATCCGGCTATAACTCAGGATTGTGGTTATTTATGGTCTGATACACCCTGGGGCAAAGTATGGGACCGATTGGATGTAAGGCGGCGAAATGCCGGAGGGGTGCTTTTTTTTGGGACACCCTGTAGTTGCCGTCTCCGGGGGCAGAAATGTGATTGATTCTTCAATTCTAAAAATGCCTCAGGCAAAGTTGATTTTGGAGTTTTTAAGACTTAAAAGGCCGTTTGCGAGAGGACCGAACAATGCTTGGCACAGTTTTTTCGACTCTGTTTTTTTGACGGCATCGGAAAGAGCATAGTCGAATTAGTAGAGCTGCATAGTTTTGAAAGTTTAAAAAGTTAATTTTTAGGGTTTAAATTGGAGTCAAAGTTGCCGACCCTCAAAAATTATCTCGAAAGTTACTGAACCAAATTGGTCGAAAATTTGTCACAATACCTAATTTGGGATGCTGATCATTTCTCTAATACATCCAAAAGCACGAAATTGAGCGGAACATGGTTAAATCGCGTACCCAAAACAGTTTTTCAGGGTTTTGTATTTTACGGGTTCTTGGCGGTCCGTTGTAAATAACCTTAAAAGATGCGCAAAAAAATTCTACATCGAATGAGGTATTTTATACCGGGCCGACAGAAACCCTACTCTTGCTATAAAGCATTTACTGCGCGCAAAACAGTCCCAAAAATGGGACAAAAACCTCAAAAATGACAAATTTGGAAATCGAATATATCAAACCATATCTAGAGAACGAGCTGAATCCATTGCAAAAAAGAGCAAAAAGAAATATTGCTTTTGAAGGGGGGCTGAGATCCGGGGAGGAATCGAACTCGGACCCTTCGCCTGGAAGCCCTCCCTGGGGCCGTGGTGGATTGCATGAGTGCTCGGCTACCAATCCAAGGGCCGCGCCAGTTCGATCCCAGCCCCCCTTCAAAAGCAATATTTCTTTTTGCTCTTTTTTGCAATGGATTCAGCTCGTTCTCTAGATATGGTTTGATATATTCGATTTCCAAATTTGTCATTTTTGAGGTTTTTGACCCATTTTTGGGACTGTTTTGCGCGCAGTAAATGCTTTATAGCAAGAGTGGGGTTTCTGTCGGCCCGGTATAAAATACCTCATTCGATATAGAATTTTTTTGCGCATCTTTTAAGGTTATTTACAACGGACCGCCAAGAACCCGTAAAATACAAAACCCTGAAAAACTGTTTTGGGTACGCGATTTAACCATGTTCCGCTCAATTTCGTGCTTTTGGATGTATTAGAGAAATGATCAGCATCCCAAATTAGGTATTGTGACAAATTTTCGACCAATTTGGTTCAGTAACTTTCGAGATAATTTTTGAGGGTCGGCAACTTTGACTCCAATTTAAACCCTAAAAATTAACTTTTTTAAACTTTCAAAACTATGCAGCTCTACTAATTCGACTATGCTCTTTCCGATGCCGTCAAAAAAACAGAGTCGAAAAAAAACTGTGCCAAGCCATGTTGGGGGCTGTTCGAGTGACTGGCGGACCTTTTAAATTTTAAGACTGCGAATTTAATAAGCGAAATGAATTCGCAGGATTTTGATGTTGGCATCGAATGCCCCGTTGCATATTGACGTAGATTCAATTTTTCAACAAATTTAGAGCTACGACGTCGAGATACAGATGCTTTCCCGACCTACCCACTTTTTGACCGCCACTGTACGTCCCCGACCACCTGGGCGGGCCCCTTACGGGCGCGAAGCGCCTACAAATTTTAGGGGCTAGCAGCAATCAGGCCTAGCTGTTTTTCAGCCGGAACTTTTAAGGCACCCCCTAGTACTGCGAACCTTTCGCACAATCCTTTTTCAGCGCAGTCCCCTTCGACAGATTTTTGGAATTGATGCCGAGGATGAGAACGATGCTGGTTCAGCACTGGGAGCCGCATGTCAACAGCATTGACCTTGAGCACGAAAACTGCAAATTAATTGACGTCAGTGACCACGAATAGAACAAGTAGAAACTTTTAAAAACTTTAGGTCAGCCCTTTCTACCGCTGGCTCGCGAGCAGCCGATCCACCCTTTTAGGGATGGACTACGATATAACCACGTGGAATCTACTACGGAAAATTCGGCTAAATTATCGCGGCGACGTCGGCGAGCTGCATATATATGCGGTACGTGATCAAACTTTTAGTTCCCGTCAGACATGGCACATCGGCCGGCCGATCGGCTTTTTGGCCGAAAAGTCAGAATGTGCCCGGCCGCCATTTCCGGTCCACGTTATTTCATTCCCTAATAAGAAGACGCGGATAGGGATATCGATACATGACGCTCCTATGCGCGCTCAACCGGCCACGGCCGGTGTAATTCGTTTTTCCACGCTGACACGCCACCCAGGGCCTGAGAAGCAGCTTTTGGACCCTGGCTAAAAGTGATTTTTAGGGTCGTGTGGATGCAGTCCCATGGAACGACGCTAGCAAGATAGCGCATGATCTTTGGCGCGGACGGGAGTTGAGTCGGAGCTTGGTACCGACAATCCGTTTTGATTGCTTGTACAGTTTCGAAGGAGTTGCTCTGTTGGGCGATGTAAGTATGGGCATTTAGCGGTAGGACCGTCACTGGGGCGCAGTAAAAAGGGCTGAAAGCGGTTATTTTGACCAAACGGCTGCTCGGGACCGGGGAACTTATGGTCGTCTTTATTGCAGGGAACCCTACCCGTACCCTCGAAATTAGCATATGGCGGGTAGGTAGGTCGATTTTGCATTTCCGAGCCTGCCGACGCCTGGCGGAAGCCTAAGCGTTTACGTAGACTTTTTATGCAATGCATAACCACATGTTAATTTGCACCTAAAACGTTGGTATCTATGGCTCAATAAGAAAGTACAAGGATGCCGAAGGTGGGAAAAATATAGGCAAGAAGTCAGGAGAGGCAATTGCGCCCCCGCCCGTTCGAATTGACTCTTGGCTTTTGTGTATCCGCTTTCCGTTAACATCTCGTGCGGTAAGTTCGGTCAAAAACATTGGCCTGACTTTGTAGAATATTTTTGAGCCCAAAACAGCTCTTCGACCCCCTTGGAAGTTTAGAAAAATTCCGGATTTGTTCTGCAAAGCTTTGAATATTTTACGAATTTACATAAAATCTCGAGATAAAGCATGACTAATAAGAGGTCAAGCGTACTTTGCATGACCCAGGCTCAGCCTAGGCGATGCAAATTGAACAATGGGCTTTAGCCTAGGCCTCCCTCACTCTAGTGCCCGTCAGAGTGAGGGAGCGGCAGGCCTCCTCAGGCTTTCTTGGGCCGAATTGCATTTCCGCGCCTGCCGACGCCTGGCGGAAGCCTAAGGATTTACGCAGGCTTTTTATGCAATGCGCAAAAACATGTTAATCTGGTTACTGCATCTAAAACGTTGGTATCTTTTGTCGAAATAACAAATTACAAGGATGCCGAAGGTGGGAAACATATAGGTAGGATGTCAGGAGAGCCAATTGCATCCCCCGCCCGTTTGATCCGACCCTTGGCTTTTGTGTATCCGCTTGCTATTCACGTATCGTGCCGTAAGGTTTGTCAAAAACAGTACCCTAACTTTGTGGAATATTCTAGGACCCAATACAACTCTTCGACCCCCCGGAAGTTTCAAAAAAATCCTTATTTGTCCGGCAAAACTTCGAATATTATACGACTTTACATAAAATTTCCAGATAAAGCCTGACTAATTAGAGGTCAGGCGTACTTTGCATAGCCCAGGCTCAGCCCAGGCGATGCAAATTAAAAAAGCCTGAGGAAGCCTAGGCAAGCCTAGGCTTTAGCCTAGGCCTCCCTCACTCTAGTGCCCGTACTTACCCGCCGTATGCTAATTTTGAGGGAACGGGTACGGGTACCACCTGGGGTAGCGAACACCGGTACGGGTAGGGGATCTGTCAAAATCTCGAAAATCAGAATCCCGAACTTTCAGAATCTCGAATTTTCAGGATCTCGAAAATCAGAATCTCGAAATTTACATGGCCCAAATCAGCATTCATGGTTCTAGGTAGATCCAGCATAGGTTTATTTCGAGATCCCGAAAATTCCAGATTCTGAAAATTCGAGATTCTGATTTTTGAGTTTCTGACCAGGGTTGAAAAACCGCTTCGCGGCTTTTCAACCCTGGCCCCGTCTTCTCCAATGATATTCTTGGCTTTGCATAATTTTCCCGGATTCGGATGACGAAAATGAAAAATGCTCTTGCCGTCCCCTTATATAGGCTACCGCGACTTCCGGTGCATGCTAATTTGATCCTAACAAATTGTGGTGTCCGATTTTCCATGAAAAACTTAATTTTAATGTCGAAAACATCATATTTTTGCGTGCAGCCGTTCCCAGGCCATTACGCACCGAATGACGTATCGAACATACCCCTAAGTACTTCCCTCCTTGAGATACGACTGGAACAACCTGACGGAAGTTGCATGCAAATGCACACACACAGACACACAGGAACTATTTTTTTATATATAGTAGGATAGGCATTCGTACGGCTATTCAAATGACCAACCCTGTTCTTCCGTATAATTCTTTTAGATAGCCCTTTCTCCAGAGAGACTTCCGCGGCGTGGGCTGTTGCATCACATTGAAGCGAACCGCGATTGGGCCAATAATGAGGAAATCGGACGTTCCGAAAGCTTATTGGTAGGGGAGGCACTTACAATCCTTTCAAAAAAAACGTTAGGGTAATTACCGGCCATTCCTCTAAAGGGTTTGCGGAAAATGAACTTTTTTCACTTCTTCACTTTTTTTCACTTCTCATGTAGGCAGGGTGCGTCATGAAAAAAGGAAAGTTGGGTCAAAATATCTAGCGTCTGATATCTGATATCTGAAACTAACAGACCAACATTACCGTATCGGAATGCTTAAATATACTTTTTTCGGATCGCTGATTTCAAGTTGACCAAAAAAGGCGACGAGCGTCTTAACTTGCCGTGTTGGCCAAACGTAATCTTGTTATCGAGAAATATCCATGTTACTAATACAGGCATTCAGGGGCGTAGCCAGGAAAAAATTTCGGGGGGGCCCCCAAAAACTTTTTCCAAAAAACTCAAAACATTAACGAGAAAACAGCGCCGCAGGCAAAAAATTTTGAAAAAAAGGTTTGATAGCTCTAAAAATAGCCGTAAAAACGTGAAAAAATAGCGCCGCAGGCAGCAAAATTTTTGAGAAAATGAAAATCATAAGGGTCCCCCCTTATGAAATTTTCGGGCCCCGGCCGATTTCGGGGGGGGCCGGGCCCCCGGGGCCGGTATTACGCTACGTCCCTGCAGGCATTAGTGGAACGGAAAATGCATGGCCCCTTGACAGAGGGCCATCTTTTAAACAGGAGCTTTACGTTTTGGTAAGAGTTGACTTTGCGAAAAAAAGGATATTAAAATTTATACCGTTAAAATAGTGTCTGACAGGCTATCCGGATTTTGCTTGGGTTTGCCATAGCCAGTTTATTTTAGATAATTTTGGGTTGTAATTAAAGCTCGCAATGACGCACCCTGTAGAAAAGCTTCGCGGAACGACTCCGTCGCAAGCACAACGGCATCATGGAATGTGTGGATGGTGCGGACGCGGAAACACTCCATGAGTGGATGGATATTCTAAACCTTGAGGTAGGAAGAGAGGAGAGAGAGAGAGAGAGAGAGAGAGAGAGAGAAGAGAGATTGAAGGAGTGAGTGCGAGAGAGAGTGAGAACCAGACATAGAGAGAGCGTGTGAGAGAGAGTGTGAGTGAGTAAGTGAGTGAGTGAGAGCGGGAGAAAATGAGAGATACAGACAGAGGGAGTGTGAGGTAGAGTGAGTGAGTGAGAGAGAGACAGAGTGAGTGAGTGAATGAGTGAGCGAGACAGAGAGAGAGAGAGAGAGAGTGTGAGTGGGTGGATGAGAGATAGACAGAGGGAGAGAGAGAGAGAGAGAGAGAGAGAGAGAGAGAGAGAGAGAAGAGAGAGAGATGAAGGGAAATCAGCGAAATCAACTTTCTTTATTCTGTCTGTGTCCGTGATTGCGTACGAGACACACGGTGCAGTCCCCGTGAACTAACTACAGCGTGGGTCATAAAAAAATCCAACTTTGCGCCATAATATCTTTTGAACCAAGACGAATATAACTTATAACAAAATTGATCTTGTAGCGGTATGGCACGGAATATGTTCAACAGTTTTGTCGAATCTACGCATATGGAAAATGTAAGTTGGCCTGACTAGGGAATGTTTTCGGGCGGACATCGGATCCAGATATGTGAGTATGTGCATCTTGTAGAGCTCGACGAGACGAATCGATTGATGTAACTTTTAGCTGCGGATACCCTTTTTTAATAAAGTTACAGCGGTTTAAAGTTTTGCGCGGTACCTTCATAACCCCTCCCCACACCCCAACCGCCGTGGCCGTGGTCGACGTCTGGAGATGGTAACGAGGGTACGGATCCGCTCAGGATTTTCATTTTTGCTATTTGGTCGAAAGCTTCCATTTTTGCACCCCGATGGCCTACAAACACTTATTTCAAAGTTTTTTTTATCTCCAGGACTTACACCAAATTTGGTGACAGCATTCATTGGATTTTTGTTCTTGCAAGTACAACCAATGTTGATGACTTCAGCTCGAAAAATTCTCTGTGTTCCCCTTATGCTGATTGATTGGGAATATGGTTGCGAAACCGTCCGGCAGGTAAAAAAATTTGAAATAAGTGTTTGTAGGCCATCGGGGTGCAAAAAGGAAGCTCTCGACCAAAAAGCAAAAAATGAAAATCGTGAGCGGATCCGTAACCTCGTTACCATCCCCAGACGTCGACCACTAACCCACTAGGCTAACAGAGCACGACGGTTGGGGGTGTGGGGAGGGGTTATGAAAGTACCTCGAAAAACCTTTAAACCGCTGTAACTTTATTAAAAAGGGTATCCGCAGCTAAAAGTTACATCAATCGATTCGTCTCGTCGGGCTCTACAAGATGCACATGCTCACATATCTGGGTCCGATGTCCGCCCGAAAACATTCCCTAGTGAATGTGGCTGGGGTCGCTTGAAATAGAGATGTTACGCATATGGATACGACGGGCTACTGCTATGCTGGGCTACGATGGCCACTCCAACGCATTTTTTTAGATTTCCTAGTATGCTTTGCTGTATCCTCTTGCCACGAGGTGTTCAACCTCTGCATTTTCGACAAATGACCGAACGAAGAAAATTATCGATGAGTGGTTTTGAAATCTGAATAAAAAATGCTTCTTTCCGCGCAACGGCGGTGCCGAAAAAAAACAGTGGACGGGTGTGAAGCTTACAGACCGAGCAAATGGCAAAATATCAATTTTGATTTCCGATGAGAATCCCCGAGAACCCGGATTCCCGAAAATATCGAGACAGCTTTCTTTATACATTGCAGCCACCAACGTAAAAAAAGGTAGCCAAATTTCCAGGATTCGGCTTTTCGAGCCTCGGACTTTTCGGGAGTTATATTTTCGAGATGTCGATTTTTGGACGTATAAGCAATCTTTGGGTTCAAAAGAGTCTTGCTGACCTAAAAACGGTTTGGTTTTGAGGTGTGTAAAAATTGAGGAATTCTGAAAGACGAAAAAGGGATTAATTATGTTTGCCCTGTAGCCCAACCCTGTTCGCCCGACAGGCATCGCCAAAAGCGCTTCTCCATTCCCAAACATCAATTTCACACGAAAAAATTGCTAATTTTATTGCAGATCATCCTATTGGTAGCTAATCTTGGCGCCATACTGGTTGGCTTACACTTTTGGTATCGGATTTTTAGGTCATGCTAGGATGGTTTGTGCACTCATTTCGACTAGAGCCGAAACAGCAGCCGAAGTAACCTTATAGCAACTTTAGATGGGTTCCTTGCAAGGCTTAAAGCATTCTCAGGCAAGGTGTCAGAAATAGCGGTGCCAGCCCGCTGCGCGTGTCCCGAGTGCCCCGATTCCAGAACCCGGTACGAGCTCGGGCCCATTCGAAGCGACTAGGCCCCGGTGCCATGAAGCCTTATTTTTAGGCTCAAACTGCGTGCAATGCAATAAAAACAAAGACACAGAGAGAGAGAGAGAGAGAGAGAGAGAGAGAGAGAGAGAAGAGAGAGAGAGAGAGAGAGAGAGAGAGAGAGAGAGAAAGAAAGAGAGAGAGAGAGAGAGAGAGAGAGAGAGAGAGAGAGAGAGAGAGAGAGAGAAGCAAAGAGCGACAGCGAGAACAGGACAATCAGATAATTTAACCTTTTTGCATAAATCTGGAAGATTCAAAATTTGCATAACCGCTTTTCCCTGCCAACCCCCAATGGACCCCCACTCGAACCCCCCCATTCCAACCCCCATTGGGCAAAATTCTGGCAGTGTGTAAGTTTATGGTTTTAAGTTTTAAGATCATTTTAGCCTTTTTCAACTTCTTTCAACCCCTTTTTCAACACCCCTGAAAACCCCCATTCAACCCCCCGCCGCCCCGCCTAAACCCCCTAGGACCCCCATCCAACCCCCACAAGTATGGGGGTAAATGGGTAGGAGGGGGGTTCGGGAGGTAAAACTCTTAGTCTATTTTTCGACGCTCTATCGAATGGCGTTGCAAAAATCCCGACAAAATAAGCGAAAATACCGACAACTTTGAGACTACCTAAACTCTTACCAAGAGCTCAGCTTTACTCTCCACCCCCAGTTTGAGAGCAAAAAGGCTACGGTTAGCGTTAAAATAAGCGAAAATACCGAAAGCTTTCAGGCCCTTCGGCTGTGGGGGGGGGATAAAGTAAACTCTTACCACCAAAAATAAGGCTTCGTGCCACCCCGGGGCCTGATCGCTTCGGATGGGAGCGAGTTCGTACAGGGTTTCGAAATCGGAGCGCCCGAGGAGCGCGAAGCGCCCAGGCGCCCCGTTTTCGAAAGAGTGGAGCGACAGCCCATCCGAAGCGACGGCCCGCCTTGCTTGACAATGTTTTTTACCCAAGAAAAGATAATTCTATGTCATTCCGTTACTTGCCAAATGACAGTTGGCGTATATAGGGGTATTGCGTACTACGTCTCCGCATATTTTGAGACCTTGTAAGCTACATATCTCTCGATCGCGATTTTTTCGAAAAGTTTTTTCAACTGATCCTGGATCTGCTCAACTCGCTGAGCATGGGAGTCCTAGGGGGTTGCGCGGGGGGCAGGGTGGGGATTCGGCGTGGAGTTCGAATTGGGGTTTTCGGAGGTGTTGAAATGGAGGTCTGGATGGGGTTTTGGGGGGCCCAAGGGGGGTCTCGGAGGGTGCGATGGAGGGTTTGGTGAGCACTCCCTGGGTTGCGAACTCCCTGGGTTCACACTCATTTTCATTTTCTAGCAGTTCGCACAACTCGGCGCCAATCCGATTGCAACTCATTTGGGGGTCGTTTGGTAGCATTTCTTCGAGGTTGTTGAACACGGCGGACGATTTCGATACGTTTTTTTCTAACCGCGCTAGCAAGCTGGGCAAAGCTGCTAAAGAGCTGAAACTCGTTAGGCAGATAGAACTTTTGCGCTCTTTCGACTGATGCCCTTCTCAATCCGGGATTCCCAGTGCAGATCGAGATATGATGGTTTTAGTGCGGCGACAACTTCGACAGGTACACCTTTCGGCACTAAAACGCTCCCCTCCCTGACCGCCGACGGTGTTGGAGGACGGCAAGTATACCGTTGGAAAGAGCGTTTAAAATTCAACCTTCTCAACGGCTTGAACCAATGCTATCAAGCTTCTTTACCCTGCTAGCGCGGTTAGAAAAAAACGTCCGGAAATCGTGCGCCGTGTTCAACAAACTCTAAGAAATGCTACCAAACGACCCCGCAAATGAGTTGCAATCGGATTGGCGCAGAGTTGTGCGAACTGCTCGAAAATGATGTTCAGTTTGGGGATTCCCGGTGGTGTTGCGATTGGGGGTCAAAATGGGATCTTTGGTGGTAAATGGGGGGGGGGGCTACCCATCATTACTTCTAAAATCATTACTTCTAAAATCATTACTTCTAAAATCATTACTTCTAAAATCATTACTTCTAAAATCATTACTTCTAAAAGTCATTACTTCCAAAATCATTACTTCTAAAAGTCATTACTTCTAAAAGTCATTACTTCTAAAAGTCATTACTTCTAAAATCATTACTTCTAAAAGTCGTTACTGCTAAAATTCTAAGCGTATTTTTGGGCATAAATATGCCGAAAAAGTGGTAATCCGGCATACCAAATTTTAGAAGTAACGTTTTTAGAAGTAATGATTTTTAGAAGTAATGACTTTTAGAAGTAATGACTTTTAGAAGTAATGATTTTAGAAGTAATGATTTTAGAAGTAATGATTTTAGAAGTAATGACCGTACCCCGGGGGGTGTTCGGGAGGTCTACCGGATGCGACAATTTTCCCATTTTCAGCCACGACAGAGCCAACTCCTCGGCGGCTCGTCAGAAATTCTGGAATTCCTTTTCTCTCTCTCTCTCTCTCTCTCTCTCTCACTCTCTCTCTCACTCTCGCACTCTCTCACTCTCGCTCACTCTCGCTCACTCTCACTCTCTCGATCTCTCTCACTCTCTCGATCTCTCTCACTCTCTCATTCTCTCACACACTCGCACCAGACGCCCGAGCAGCTGAAGGCAGCCACATGGGATCGCCGTGACAAGCCTCGACGCCTAAGGACTACAGGGTGGCCCGAAAGAGCGGTGACCGAAACTTTTTCGATCGTCTGTAAGACTATAGATCTAGGAAAGCTCATTTTAGCACATTATATTCCTTGAACAATTATCTTCCACATCGTCTAACCACTTTTTTTATTTGTTCGCATCAATCTCGGAAAACCTGGCGGGGAAGCGGATGGAAAACGGAGGTGCTGGTACGCAGGCACTCAGCCCAAATTTGGCTCATAACTCGACGAAGATTCCCCGAGCGAATTGAAAATTGAATCGGGAGTACGAAGACTTTGGCCTTTCAGACCGGCTACACAAAAAAATTCTGAAGGTTCGGGGTGGGGCTGCAGGACGGCTTTTTTGGCGACCAAAAAACGGTTTGGCAGAACCCTTAATAACGGGCCTCAGTCACTTGACCAAGTTGGAGGGTTCTGAGCCGTAGCTGCACCACGAGCTTTACCGGCAGGCAGGCTGGTTAAAAAGATGGAAAAGGCATCGTTAAGTATTTTCATCCACAGGAATTTATTTTAGACCAGCGCCCAAAACCCGCTTCGCGGGCCTTGGGCGCTGGAATGCGGCCTTTGCATGAGAAATTTGACTTTCCGATATCTTGGGTCCCTCGGACCCCCCCCCCCCCCAACGGACCACACACGCGAGCGTAACTTGCAAGAATGAGGCTATTTCTATTTTTTTCACATTATGCAAATTAGCCTTCAGGGACCCCAAAAATGAATAAAATCGGCTTTAACTTTGTAAACTTGTATTTTATCAAAATTCCGAACACGCGATCAGAAACAGAAGGAATTACGCTTTTTATTATTAAAATATACTTTAATTAATATTTTAACATATCAGGGAGTACTTTATCGTGAAACCTGGCTTGTAGGGGCCCCCAATACTCTTGCATCGGCGCTTTATCGATCAGTTTTACCCTCGCTTTCATATATTAATAGATTTAGTATCGAAAAACTTTAATTCAACTGTTGTTGCCGTGGTATACTGTTGTACCGAGTGGTCGTCGCTGTCAGCTTGTAATAATTGAACTCAAGATTTTATTTTACGTCGGCAGCAGAGCATCTTGCTAGTAAATTAAATAGATTTAGCGTATCAAACGGTTTATCTGTAGACCAGCGCCCAAAACCCGCTTCGCGGGCCTTGGGCGCTGGAACGCGGCCTTGGCATGAGAAATTTGACTTTCCGATAGCTTGGATCCTTCGCACCCCTCCCTTCCTCCGACCACACCCGCGCGTGCAACTTGCAAGGATGAGGAAATTTGTATTTTTTGAAATTATGCTAAGTAGCCCTCCCTGGCGCCGGACACACACACACAAAGATACGCGACCAAATTATATTTATCTGTAGATCTGTAGATCATCATACATTAACTCGTTACCGTTATCTTTTTTTCAGTCTTTTCTGCACGTTTATGATTGTTTATATTTTGTAGTTCCTTATCTCAAAAACGTTTCCATGATAGAAAGATGTTAGCTGAATATTTCTTTTTAGAAAGTAACTTAAACCTAAGCCGAAGCTAAGCTCATGGACGGCGAAACGGCGAAAGGGGTGCTTATGCGCTTGGACGACGGACAGGATTTTGACTACAAGACGCATCAACGCCGTTTTTTATAACTCTAAGCTTGGAAAAGCTAACAAAGCTGTAATCTACGCCGAAACGTAGTCTTATCTTCATACAAACTAAGCTCTGGCTTAGCTTGAGCGAGGCTAAGCCCTAATTAGCCCATTTAGACCTTTGAAGGCGATAGGTTAAAGCTAAGTTAAGCCCAGACTTAAGCGAATAGCAGCAAGAAATAGTTTACACGCCTCTACCACCAATTCCGGACTGCCCCAATTACCCAGAAGTACCCAGAAGCCGTTTGCCAGAGATTTAGGATCATGTAAAAGCCACGCCTGAGCTTAGCATTGCTCAAGCACTTAAGTAATGAAGTCAGTTTTGCTGGCTAACAAAATATAGTTACGCATAGACCGAGAAGCCGCAGGTATACGAATCACGACTATCATTGACTGTCGTCTCATGATGATTTCAAGATGATGCTGACGATTCACTCTTTGTCATCGGTTCGGCCTCTATAGAGAATTATTCAACGTGCCAGAGCCGACTCGATAGCTAATATACTTTGAAATTACACTCACTGACTTTAAATTCAAGGGCTTGTGATACATTAACCAGAACTGTTATAAGGTGCAAGAAAAAGCGGTAGAGAGCAGTATACTAACGCACTAGCACCTGAATATCTGCCACCTGAAGTATTGCCTCCATTAAGTGTAATACCGAAATTACGATTTGCTATCAACCCATCGAATTACATCTGATCGAATTGCATCCCATCCAATGACATCCCATCGAAATTACGTCTCATCGAAATTACGACTCATCGAAATTACGACTCATAGAAATTACGACTCATAGAAATGTCAGCTAAGCGAATTTTCAAAAAATACTAATTTTTGCCCGGTCCAATTTTAGTCATTCTTGGCCGAAACAAATCCGTTTCTTGACCTAAAATTAAATTTTTAATAAAAATCAATAAAGTTTTTATGTTTAGAAATAGTTAAAAACCATTTAGAAACGCATCCGCTATTCATAAAAAAATTTAGGCTTGGACCGAAAAAAATTTGGTTGACAGAAACCGATATTTCGAGGAGTTGTAATTTCGATGAGTCGTAATTTCGATGAGTCGTAATTTCGATGAGTCGTAATTTCGACGAGTCGTAATTTCGATGGGATGTAATTCGATGGGATGCAATTCGATGGGATGCAATTCGGGCAGATGTGATTCGATAGGTTAAAAAAATGCCCGAAATTACTACTAAAAATTATTACCGCCAGGAATAGATAAATCTAACACTGGAAAGGCCTGAAATATACGACGAAAACGCGATTTTAGTAGATAATGCTCCAAATGAAAGTATATTTTAATAATAAAAAGCTTAATTTTGTAATATTAGCTTTAATAAAGCTTATTTAAACGGTTAGCCGAAAAAGCGGTCGAGCGGTCGAATTATATGAATTGCCTGCCGGCGGCAAATTACAAGGCTAAACTCTAGCTTACCCCCCCCCCCCCCCCCCGAAAGCCGAGTTTTTACGTTTATACATCGCTTATTTTTATCAGCCAAAATCTTTTCGGCTCCCTTTTGTATACTTTGCAGCACCGTAGCCCAAAAACGCGGCGAGTCAGATCTACGGGAAAGTGGGGACCATGACAGTTGCGCAACGACGTTTGAGCAACAGCCACTTTTAAGCAAACACAAGCAAATGACGGTTGCAACTCATTATTTTTCCATAGTTTAAAGGAGCTCCGAGATCTGGTCCACGGTCCCCTGCGTTGATTCCTGACAAATTCCTGGCGCCAGATGCGACCGTGCCGCATGTCCTTTTGTCCCTGCTTGGACGTGAAAACCCTTGAATAGAAAAATTCTGACGCTATTTCTGTAATCCTCGTCGAATTTTGATCATGCTAGACGTTTTAATGATGAAAATGTATCAGAGAATCACCGAGATCGAGAGATTGGGTGTCTTGCAGGCATTACGACATGTAATCGCCGCCCATTCAAAAATGTCGTTCTAGCTCCAAGAACATTTCGATTTTACTCAAATATTTTACGGTTTTTCGCAGCGAAATTACTTTTCTGGTGCTTCTCCGCAGTAATCCTTTCGTTTCTTGATTAGTAGGCTCAATCCCCACATGCGCGAATTTTGACTTCCGAGCCCCTTTAAAAATACTTTGTGCCAACCAACATCTTGTAGAGCCTGACGTCTACTCCGGATAGGTCCTCTTTTGCACTAGGGAGGTCTAGGGAGGTGGTTTTGAAAATAACCGCTTTTCGGCGTGTTTCGTACTAATTAACGTTCGTAATCAATTTATAAATGTTGACTCATGCTTTCTGAACATTCTTAAACCGTTTTGGTAAAATATTTTTTTATTATTAAGTTAGATTAAGGAAAAAAAGGGGAAATGCTTGTCAGAGAGCCGGGGGTATTTGAAGAAAAGACAGCGACTTCACGCTGTTTTTTTACAATATATTATAAGACTATAATGATGTTTTCATTACAGGTTTTTTAATGCCTAAGGAATAATTTCTAGTCTTTATAGGTTACCTAGTAACAAAATAACTACTAATCTTCTATTTTGCGTGTTTTCATTCGTTTATTTCTGCGTCTTCATAATGAAAACTCTGTACAATTAGGATAGATTGTTACTTCACTTTAAAATATGCTATTTTTAGCACACTCGCTCGACAGACAAGCTGATGGAGCTCGCTGCCCCATTCGAAGTCATCGTCCCCGAGCAACAAAAGTCAAAGCGTGCCCTCAAGTATTTGGTGAGTTTTTGATTCGATAAAATGAACAAACCTTCCATTTTTAGGTTCGCGAAAGTGCCAATCCGATGGGATCGCGGCAGGTGCTCTTCACAAAGATGGGGATTGTCCCCTTTGAATTCAACATCCCGCTCGAGTACTACAACGCGCCGGGGGCCTGCTTGGCGATATCGGCTCGCTATGAGGTAGTATTTATTGAAAACAACAGTTTAATTTGTGTTTAGGACAGTGTTCTGAAGGAGAAGTACGTCGAGATGTGCCCGGTGCATCAGAAAGAAGAAGGTTGGAGCCGGAAGCCTTTCTTGAATGGGGGTTCTTTCGCATTATCGGGGGAACCAACTTTTAGCTACAAATGGAGGAGTTCCGAGCACCGCATAGCCGGTGTTTTGATGGTTTTTTGAGCAAAAAAATTTTAGCTATGTTTTGATATCTGAAGTGGAAAAACACTAAAAACACTTGAAAATTTTATTTCATCTTTTGGTTTAGTCAAAAAAAAAATAATTCGGAAACCCTTGATCCATTTATATTAGACGAGTTGGGTCCCCCCCCCCCCCCGATAATGCAAAGAACTCTTTAATTGTTAATCTATTTTAGATACGAAACCGGTTGCCCCGGGACAACGGCTTTTCATGCAGATCTCAGACGACGGCTATCACCCGGCGATGCTCGCGGCCGAGGGCAACCACTTCAACGCGATCGCTATCTCGCCGACCAATAGCCTGAATCTGAAGGTTTAGCAATGGCTTGACTTCATATTTTCTTCAGTTTGCCTGCTTCTCCTCGTGCTCGTCGATCAACCGCCGGCCGCTGATCCTGATCTTCGACCTGACTGGGTCAGTTTTCAAAATTTCCATTCAAAAACCTTATTTTCAGCGATGGGCTGCCGCGCCAGACGTTCCAAATGGGCCTGCGCGTCTGCGCCAGCCCGAAACGCGACGCCGATATGGATGCCAGCAGTTCGACAAACGAGAAGGTCAACAACCTCCTTTTAAATTTCGCAGTAAGTATACCTTTTCTAGCTCTGGCAGTGGGTTGGCCCGACAAGCACTGAAAGAACCTGTCCAGTGTTGACTTTTGTACTTGATTTGTAAATTTTGTTCAAAAGTTAAGTTTTTGAAATCTAAAGAAGTGAAATTCGAACTCAGCAGAAAAACTAACCCAGAAAACTTGCTTTTGAAGCGGCCCGATCGTGCAAGGTTCTTTCAGTGCCCTTCCGGCCGTCCAACTCAAATAGCTCAGACCTCTTTTCCAATAGTATTTACAATGACCTCGTTTCTTTCCTAGAACGAATTGGAGAAGGCAGGTCCGATCGAGAGGCAAGTTGAAGCAATTAAGAAGAGATTGCATCTGTATTTTCCTGAGCAATATTCAAACGAAGGTAAGCTTTTCGGCGGTTCGCGACGGTCTCTGTGTTTAGGCGGTCTGCGTGTCCAAAAACTTTTGGCTAAAATGAAGTCAACCGGTTTGACGAAATTACACGTAGACGTCCTATGGGCCGTGTTGGGGAGAAAAGAGGCGAACTGCTCGGACGCGAATTGCCAAAAATGGGCGCCTAGCCTCCTGCGTTGGCTCGATAAGGAAGTTTTGGTACGCTTTTAGTAAGAACTACGACATTCTACTTTCTTTAGAAAGCCGCTACAGAAGTACATCTCGAGTCCTACATCAAAGTAAGCAATTGCTTTTTAGCTTCAAGCCCAAATTATAGATTTTTGACGACGCCAAGGTTGAGGGCAGAAAAGCCCTCGCGGAGTCGGCCCGGCAAATTTGCCAGGCAACATTTTGCCAATTGGAAATCCTCCCCTTCCCCGCGCCGTTCATTGCAGTTGGTGAGAAACAGTTAAAAATTAAATTTTTGAAGTTTCTAGGGTTTATTTGCGAAGCCCACCGTCTCAACATGGAGGCCGGCGTCTTCACCACCTCAAGCAATGCGCCGAATAGCCCGACGGTTGGTCCCGTATATCGAAATAATACTTTGTTTTTAGGTTCCACAGATCTGGGATGCACTCGAGGAATTATGTGACAACGACCAACAGCTTAAGGTGGGCAACCATTTTGAGCGGGAGGACGGTGCGGGTAGCACAGTGGACCGAAAACAGCTCGTCTGGTTTTTTACTGACGACCTACTGATTGATTTTTTTTCGTTGGTGAGGTCACAGCTAAATTGTGTATTTTTTTGCCGTTATGCCGTAAACTATTATTCAACTAGAAAAACTATCTAAAAAGTCTTGAAAATTCGAAATTTGGTGAATTGATTCGAAAAGTTTTAACAATGTGAAACCACTTTATATTTGATTACTAGGCCAACCGGGACCGCCAGGAAAAAATTGCCCCCCCGTAATTCTAAAGCACCATTCTTTTTTAGGAAATTCGCGACTACAAAAAACGTCTCCAATCCGAGCAGCCCGGTTACCCGTTGATGTGTAACTTTGAGCCGATGTTGCTAGCGAGGCTCGATATTGCAGATTGGTATAAAAAGGTAAGGCATAACTGAGAAGTATAATTTCTTTAATTTAGATCGACGATCACGCGGGCTCGAATTTTCTGATGGAGCTAAAATTTGACGGGGAGCACGTGGTGATACACAAGGTTTGGCAAATTCCGGATTATGACGCCATTTTGCAGAATTTCGACGATTGGCGCGTCGTTACACGAAACGGCAAGGATTTCACAAAGTACTATAACGGCGACGAGGGCAACAAGAATTTGATAGAAGCTGTGAGGCCGTATTTTCGGTGAGCAGATTTTTTATTAGCTTTAAATTTAAGCTTAGCAACGATGCTAATGAATTTGTGATCGATTGCGAGTTAATGTTGTACGACGAGGTCGGGAAATGCTTTGGTGGGTTTTTAAAGAGCCCTTGCTGTTCTCTCGCCGGAAAAAGGGGCGGAAAAGACCAAAATTGTATCTCCTTTTTAGTCCGGCATCACCAGGTCTGCGCCGACGGGCAAACCTACAATTTTCAACACATCAAACCCGCGGATCCGGTCCATCTAGCAGTTGTGGTACAAAAAGTTCTATTTTTCAATTCGTGAAAAAATAGGTGCTTGATGTCCTCTACCTGAATGGCAACAATTTCATGGGAACCTCGTTTGACAAGCGGATAGAAGTGCTCGAGAAGCTGCTGCTGAAAAAACAGGACCCCACCCTCATTTTCATCCCGGAACGCAAAACCGGGAATACAAAGTGAATTTTCGCAGCTTTATTCAGTTATTTTATTATTCAGTATTGATTATCATGGTTTCAAACTTTATTTAGAGAAGACGTGCGGGCCTACTTCAAGCAGTCGATGGAAAATGGCGATGAGGGGATCGTGGTCAAGGCCGTTTCGACGTTGTATACCCCGGGCAAGCGGCTGGCAACCAATGGGTGGTTTAAGGTAAGAAAAACTGTTGTTACAAATAAAATAGCAATTTTACGCTCACTACCTTAAATTTACGTAATTATTTTCCTCTAGGTGAATCTGACGGAGGGTGCGCATCTAGATGTGGCGATCGTCGGCGTGAAATACGTGGGAACCGCCAGGGAACAAGAACTCGTCATTGCCGTCAAGCAACGTAGCTTTTCCGAAATGTCGAAAGAATACGCCGAGCCGGCAAATGATGCGACATTTGACCTGAAAGTGATCGGATCAGTTGGAGCAGGTAAAAAATGTTAACTTCTAAATTTGGGTCTATTCAAAATAATAACCATTGTTCATCTCCAGGTTTAACGCAGGACGAGCGTCGCTGGGTGCTGGACGAGGGGCGGCGGACGGGCGCGCTACTTTCTGACCCTCCCGCCGGCGTCCAGGGCGCGCCAATTAAAGATGGAGGCTATTTTCGGGATTGGGATGATTTCAAGGTGATCCTGAAAATTTTAATCTGATCAAGAGCCCTTTCTTCAGGTAGTCGAGGTTCGCTGCGCCGGAAAGCAAAATGGCGCCCTGCATCACGCCGGTCTCGTGCGACTCTGCAACGACAAGGACCTGAAGGACCTGGATACGTATCGCGATTTCAAGGAATTGGATGAGGTGACTGCCAAATTGTGCATCATGTTTTTGTAGCGAATCCGAAGCGGTGGCCTGCCAGAGCTTGACCAGGAAGCGGCCGCCTCGAGAAAGCGCCCCGCCAAGCAGCCCCAAATCTCTAGGGCAAAACTGGCGCGCGAAGGCGGTACGTCATTTGATGCGTAACGTAGTGTAGTATATGCTTTCCAGTGAAACAAGACGCGAAGGCCGAAAAAATTGACGACGGCCTTGAGGGGCAATTCGTCTGCGTGATCCCGGGGCGCAGCGATAAGAAGCTGGCCGAGCTCGTCGAGATTCTGAAGGGCTTCGGGGCTACGGTGCAGGCTTTACCAGGTTTAACCGGCAGCCCATTTTCTAAGAATACAATTGTAGATGATCAAACTAAATTCCTCGTCGCTGTCGACAGGAATGTGCCGCAGACGAACAAGCGCGTCAAGGAAGCCCGGTACAGTTAAATTAAATTTTTTAAATGTTCTTATTTTAGCTGGACAATCGTCGCCGAAGCGTGGCTACGGAGATGCAAGGAAAGGGGCGAAATCGTTGAGTGGTAAGGGTTTCACGGAAGCTTTACTTTTTTAATTTACAGGACCCCAGAAGAGACGCTCTACGATGTGGCTTCAACAACAAGCGACTGAAGACCACGCCCAAGTTATGCAAATCGCCAAATGACCTGTGCAATTCAGTGTATTTATTTTTTGTGATTGATCAATTGTGATAAACTACTCTAAGTCTTCAAAATTGTCAGAATCGCGCCGATTAACAACTCGGTGCTTTAAAGCCGATGGTAACAACTAGTTGTCAACAGTCTCCCCTAGGGTTTTGGCCCCGGCCTCCTACGGGCCTTCCGCGATCTGTTTGCGCGCGGATCAGTGTGTCATCCCGATCTCAGCACCAGCACCACCCCTCCCCCCTTTCGGATACATCACTCGCGGGGCCCTTCATCGCGCGGGTCACTTTCTTAAAAAGGAGCAGGCGTTCGCCCCGGTTTTTGGAACTTTTTTGGTTCTTTCTGATCCTCTAGATCCACTTTTCGACTATCTAAACCATCACACTTCTATTAATTTCCTAACATCTCAAATTTTTACTTTTAGAACGATTTAGAGAGGAGTATTCGAAATCGAAAACGAAGAAGTAGGAAAAAAAGTTGTTGTCCTCGGTATCCTTCTCTTTCTTTTCTCTATCTATTCTTGAAAATTTTATTTCTAAAAACACCGTTTAGCCCGAAAATGGACGACGACGACGGGATGGAGAAGTTTTCGGTCAACGACGCCGACCTCGACTTCGCGATGAACCCCGGGAAATATCGTCGACGTCAAACGAAAGAGCAAGCGGCGCTAGGTTCGTAGTTTAGCTTTTCGCTGATTTTTTTTCTTTTCAGGGATTTGGGCCGGCGGCTCGTCGGACGAGGATGAGGTGGCGCGACCGGCTTTCGGAAAGTAAGTCTCGAGTTTGCTAGCCCCAATATTTGTTTTTAGGAAGCGCCCAAATTACAACGCGCCGGTGAACTTTGTGAGCGGCGGCATCAAGGTGGGCAACAAGATCGAGCGCGAGGACGGTGCGGGCCCGCCGACCAACAATATGGGGCCGAAGATGGAAGAGGTGCGTTTAGAAGCAGTTTTGTAATTGTCGTTTAGGATTCCCCGATCGAGCTCAACTTCAACAAGAAGCAAAAGTCCGCGCCGCCGCCGCAGAAGAAGCAAAAAGGGGCCAATGTGTTTGCCGGTAATCTAGAAAATCACTTGAAATTGTTTTTTTAAGGCATGCGCTCCTCGACCGTCAATTCCACCGTCGACAGCGCGCAAATGGACGACTGGCTGACGAAGTCCGGAAAGGGGAATGTCTTGCAGAATATGATGAAGGTATACGCAAACTAAATCGAGAAAGCTATTTGTTTTTTTTAGAAAATGGGCTGGGAAGAAGGCAAAGGTCTCGGCAAGCAGAAGCAGGGCATCACCGAGCCGGTCCAAGCGGCGCTACGACCGGAGCGCGGTGCCGTCGGCGCGTACGGGAAGGAGGTCAGCTCTGCGGGCCCCAGATTTGGAGGTATTTTTCTATCTTCAAGATTCGGTCGTAGTATAGGGGAGATGCTTCTGTAAACGGCTTTGCTTATTCTGAAGATTCTTTAAACCTTGCGATTGAATACGAAAATACTAAAAATTACTGATTTTCGACCCAAATTTCTATTTAAAATGTTTTTTTTACTTGTTTGTATGGTGTTTTTCACTTTAAATCTAGTTCCTTTATTCGAAATGCGCTGAAAATTTTACTTTTACTTTACTTTTACTTGGGATTTCTAGATTGCTAGAAAATTTTGGCGTCTCCCGCCCCCGAATAGCGAAAGAACATTGATTTCCGCTTTTAAAAACATTGATTTTGAAAACAAAATCCTGTTTTTTTTTCAGAAAGCCCCGCCGATGCACAAAAGCGGATCGCCAGTGAGGCGGCGGCCGCCCTTTGGCCCCAGCACCCCCAAAAGGCACTTGGAAGAAGACCACAAAGGTATTAGCAACTTTTTGAGCTCAGTTGTCCCTTTTATAGGTCAAAACCGTCTACAGGACGGTCGACGACGTGATCAACGACGGCGGCAGCATCCGTGCCCTCAAGGGAACCTCCGTCTCGAAGGTAATTTTTTAGAGCTGCTCAACTTTAATTTGTAGGTCATCGACATGACCGGCCCCGAGCAGCGCGTCTACAGCGGCTACGACGCATTTTCCCTCAAGACCAAGTAACCTTTGAAAGCTTTAGCTTCATATATTTTTAGAGCCGAAGCGGAAGACGAGCCGCGCGGGCGCTTCGACGTCCCGGAGTTGACGCACAACATCAACTTGCTGCTCGACTTGACCGAGGAGGACATCCGGCGAACAAATCATCAACTCGGGGTTCTAAAGGTTGGAAAGGCTTTAAAATTCTAATTTGAGTCTAGGACTCAACCGTGGCCCTCGAGCACGACTACGACCGCGCCAAGGAGGAGATGGACCGGGCCCAGGGCGATTACGACCGGATGAAGAGCGTGTTCAACTTGCTGGATGAGTGCGTTTTTACGGTTTTCTAGTTTGCGTTTTCGGGCACCGAAAATTATTCAAATCGATATGTGTGTCTTTTCAGCTTCTCCAGCAAGCCCAAACCATCCATGGTCGAGTGCGAGAAGCTGTTCCAGCGGCCGCGCTCCGAATTCCCGATGGAATATCGACTTTACCAGCTCGACGCCGCCGCGGTGCCCCTCGTCTTGCCACTCGTAACTTTTTTGAGGGGTAAAAATTCATTCTCATTTAGATCCAAGCCTTCTTCGCTCGCTGGCGACCCCTCGAGCCCGACCAGACGACGCAGGGCATCGAAATGATGAAGCGATGGCGGGAGGTGCGTTTTTATTTAAATTGTAAGTGATTTTTCTTTTTTCAGACCCTCGCCACGTCCGACACCAAGATGTTCCCGGCTCAGGCTGTCGCTATGGGTTAGTGGAAGTTCAAAAATCTATAACTTTTTTTAGATAAATTGGCCGCCTTCGATCGACTGATGTGGGACAGGTGGATGCCGGCGATTCGGAGAGCCGTGCTACAATGGGAGCCCCGGACACAGGTATTCCTTTTTCCGGCGGCGTGAAGGTTCCAAGCCCAAAGCGTTTGGGGATGTTATAATTTTTTAATTGAAGTTCTGCATTTTGAAGCGTAGCTCGATCGTATGACGTCAAAAGATCTTTTTGGTTTCCTGGAGCGCGTTCTATATATTTGTTATGACTTTTGAAGGTTTTTTTATTTTTTTCAGCATCACCAACTAATCGACGTCGTCGAGCACTGGCTGCCGATAATGCCCAATTGGATGAAGGAGAATTTGCTGGATAGGGTGAGTTGTTAATTATATTTTCTTCAAGATCGTTCTCTTCAGATCATCGTCCCGAAAATCGAACAGACGGCGCAGCAGTGGAACCCGCTGACGGATCCAGGTAAATCGATTTTAATTTTAATTTCATGTTTGGCTAGAATCTTGGTTCGATTAAAGACGTTGTAAACACCTAGCGAGCTTATCACCATTTTTCCAGTGCCCATCCACTCGTGGCTGATCCCGTGGCTCGACATCATGGGCGACAGACTGGTGCCCGTCTTCGCCCCGATTCGACAGGTACAAACATGTTTTGGCTTTAAAATTAAGTTTTTAGGCACTCGCCCACGCGCTGAAGATGTGGACCCCGCTCGACCCTGGGTATAACGTTTTTTTAATTCGCGAAAATTCCGCCGTTTCTAGTGCCCTCGTGATGCTAACGCCGTGGAAGGGCGTCTGGGCCCAGGGGACCATGTCGGCTTTTTGTAATATGGTGTGTTTTTGGGTTTTTAGGTAACTTATCTTTTTTTAGAACATCGTCCCGGCGCTGGAGAAGATGTTCGTCACGATGAACCTGAACCCCGTCGACAATCCGACGTGATCGTTTTGGCACCAGATTTAATTTTTGATTTTTTAGATGCCCCGAGTTTGGCGCGGTGCTTCAGTGGCGGAAGTTGATCAACGACGACATACTGGTCAACATCATCAATCGCTACTTCTTCCCGAGGGTGGGTTTCCTCCTAAAATTGAATTCTCCGCTTTAGTGGTTCGACCAAGTGTGCGCGTGGCTGGACAGCGCCCCCGGCGACCGCGCCGTGGTGAACGACGTCCTGACGTGGTACAACGAGTGGAAGGGCCGATTCCCGCAAGATCTCGTCGACAAGTTCCCGACAATAACCGAGAACCTGAAGCGCGCGATGGTGGCCATCCACGCGTCTTCGCAGGGCCGACGTGTCGGAGGCGCACCCGCACAGGTATTCGCCTCTGAATTTTTCATACAGATTTTTTAGCCAATCCACCAGACCCCTCCGCCTCCGCCACCCCCGATGCCCGTCCGCCCGCCACCAATGCCAGCGATGCCGTAAGTCAATTTTACATTATCCTCAACAACCCTTTTTCCAGAACTGTACAACTGACGCTACGCGAGATCCTGGAGCGGGAAGCCGGCGCCTACGACATCACGTTCACGCCGCAGCCGGGACGCCAAAAGGACGGACACCAGGTCTTCTGGTTCGGCACGCTGTCGATTTACATCAGTGCCGGTGTCGTCTACATGTATGATCCGGCGAATTTTGAGTGGTGAGTCGAAAGTTCCTTTTTCGACATCTTCTCTTTTCCAGGTACCCGACCACCATACAACGACTCCTCCAATACAACAACGCCGTCGCATAAAATCACATTGAACTTACTCACCAGTTTTTATATCATGTATCATCTGTTCGTTTTCTGTTGTTGAATTTGGCCAACTTTGCTCGGGTATTTGTATATGTACGTCAATGGATAAACAGTATTTATACGATCGGCGTTGGCGTTTCATTCTCCCGTCAGTCGTTCGGCTATCCGGATCGCCAGCTCCTCGTTTCTGAAGAAGAGAATGGGCGGCAGACAAGTTTGACGCTTACGGTGCAACAATTCGACATAGCTTGGAGCGCATGTGCGGCGGCGCGTAGATGAGGGATTTCGTGAATTCGGCTTGTCCCAAACAGACCTAAACAATGGTTTTACCCGAATTCCAAAAGTCACCGTAAAAGAACCATAATCGTAGATCTTGAATTTGCCCGAGAATCGCCGCTCGAGCAATTCGCTATGGAATTCCGCGGTCTCCATTTCGTGGTACGCCACCGCGAGGCAGCGGATGAATATCAGTATCCCTAAAATAGACTTTAATGTTATATCATTCCTTTTGTACCGTTTTTCCCGTGTTCGTTGAGGTCGCAAATTCTCGAGGTGATGGTGGCGCGCGGCAGCTAGAAACGAAAATAACTTTAAATATATGCGAAATCATACCTCTAACAGCACATCCGAAACCTCGCCCAATTCCTGATCCCGTTCCGGAAACGGACGATAGGGAATTAAGGTGAGCGAGAGCTGGATGTGCGCTTCCAGGGCAACTTCTAGCGAACGCGCAGACAACACGAAGGTCGTGGGTTGAGACGGGCTAAAGAAGCCATAGGAATCGAGAATCCGAATTTCTCACTCAATACAGCTGATCATTCTCCACTCCGGGTCAAACAGGGCCCACGTTGCAGAAATTCCAGGAAGCATCGAGGGTAACAACCGTCTAAACCCGGGATCCTTAGAAACGTAAAGGGTGCTACTTTTTCTCGTGCTCTCCCGAAAAGTCGAGCTTGATCACCCAGAAGTCGAATTCCTCTATGCGCAGCGCCTCACTGATCGCCGTCCTCACTTCAAGTTTCTTAGCCCGAAATTCGCGTCGAAGGGTGATGCCCTAAATTCCAAAATTCAGATACAGTGTCGACCCAAACTTTTTCTGTCGATATCTCTGCGGCTCCTCGCAAAACTTCGGTAATAATTCGGCGTTTCTCCTCAATTTGATGCTTGAGAGCGACAAGGTCCTCCTTGTATTTATCGGGTGCCATTTCGAGCAAATGCGAAAACTAAAATGACGCGCTAAATGCTATTCCGGCATAGCCGTAACTCGCTCGCTCATTCTCCTCGGTCAATAGATGTGCTCACAACATGTTTTTCCCAAAACGTTAATCCTGCATCTTGACAACCACACGACTTTCATGGATTTATTCGTCAATTCTAACAAAAAACACCATGTACCTGCAAAAATCAATCGAGCTATTTTACACAGTAGAAAATATGGGTTAAGCTTCTAGGGCGAGAATTTTTAGGCGGCGTCCTTCTCGTAGTCGGCGGGGTTCTTGCGGTTGGCCTAAAAACACAAAGGTCTGGGGAACCATATAAACACTTACATCCCAGTTAGCCTTGTTGGCCCAGTCGTAGATGTAGTAGCAGATGAGGGCCTGGGGGATGTAGTAGGGGCCGTTCCTCACGATGTACGTCTTGAAAGTCTGAAAAAGTAGAGTGAAAATTTATAGCTAAAATCACTAAGATGACAATCCCGGAACCAAACGCGCGTCAAAATTCGCGAAAATCGAAAGCCCCGAAAAACAGGAATGCGCTACGCAGACTCGCGAAAGTGTGAATAACAAAAAGTTTTCTTTTTTAGACTGAGCTTGTGGGAGCTAGTTAAGTTTGATGGCCCCAAGGGCGTCAAAAAAATTTTGCCGATCGGGCATCCCCGATCGGCGTAAAAACGACTATTCTGGGGTAGTTTGATGCGCTGAGTTCGAATTTGTCACTTTTAGACTACAAAAATTTAATTTTAGACTACAAACTACAAAAAGTCGCAAATCTCCAAAATACGCCAAAAACACCTCTCCGGGGTGGTTTTACGCGCTGAATCCGAATATAGCAATGCCGCAACGCGCAAACCCCTATATTTGATCATTTCGTGACTTGTAAGCCACATTTGGGACAAGTCCGAGTGCTGTGAAGCGGTCCCAGGCTTACAACCAGTCATAATAACGACAGCGAAAGTAGTCAACGGGTACCGCCTAGCAAGGTCTAATACAGAGAAGCCCCGTGGGTGGTCCAAACTAGAATTCATGCGTGAGCATAAAAGTGAAATTCATTTCAGAAATCGGCTTTTATAGCGAGCTGCAATAACATTATACCCGCGGGACCCGATGGCATAATCACGTTAACCGTGGTAGGCTTGCGGATTCACAGCATTTAAATTTATTGTTGTTAAGTTTCAGATTTTCTGCGTTGTAGTGTATAGTATATACGGGTTTACGCGTTGCGGCATCGTTATATTCGGATTCAGCGCGTAAAACCACCCCGGAGAGGTGTTTTTGGCGTATTTTGGAGATTTGCGACTTTTTGTAGTTTGTAGTCTAAAATTAAATTTTTGTAGTCTAAAAGTGACAAATTCGAACTCAGCGCATCAAACTACCCCAGAATAGTCGTTTTTACGCCGATCGGGGATGCCCGATCGGCAAAATTTTTTTGACGCCCTTGGGGCCATCAAACTTAACTAGCTCCAGCTTGTGAATTGCATTGTCATGCAAAACGGTAAACGCACGAAAAAAATCAGGCGGCTCAAAACTCACGTTGATAAAGGCCTGCTTGACGAATCCGTGGAGCACCGACTGGTTGTTGGGCGAGAGGGACATCCGGTACTCGCCATAAACCTAAAAACAACAATAATCACGCCGCATAGAGCAAATTACCTTCCCCAGGTTACCCCAGCTCCGGCCACTGCGTACCAAGCTCGTGACGCGCATCTGATGTTCGGGGTAAGTCGAGCAAAAAACGCAAAGAAAAAGGTAGTCGGTGTTGCTAACACTCAGAACATCAACATTCAACTCCAAATAACTTATCTAACGCTTTATTCACTCCTACAAGTAAGACCCTTGTTAACATATACACATATACACCGTATGGATGCTCACGAGCAATGGGAAAACGGTTATAATCAATTGAATGGCGAATTAGGTGGACTTGGCGTAGCGGTCGAATCTAAACGCAAAAAATTACCTTATGGTTTCGCGGAGAAAGCCCCAAAAAACGATATCAAAACAAACCGTTCAAAGTAGGCCATTTCCTGGTCGTGTTTCTGCGTGTCCAACTCTTCGTGCTTGCTTCGCTTCCATTCTGCTCCAAAGCCAGGAGTCGGCGCCTGCAGGCCAAAGTTCTCGCCCGGGCCCTTCGAGTAGGCTTCAGCTCGGCTAAAACACAAATTATCATCAATATCAATATTATCTGCGCCGATAAAAGTAAAAATCCGCTAAATGGATGAGACCGACTAGCGCTACGATTAGCAAAGGCGAAATTAAAAACCCAACCTCAATTCTTCGCCGGTCAGCTTCCTGTAAGCACCCGCGCTCCCAGCAGCCTCATAAATGGCTGGTGGCGGCTCAACGGTCCGTCGACCGTCCCTCTCCAAGTAGTAGTTGGCCGCAAGTTTATGATGGACCCCTACAAAGGAAGCTAAAAAAATACACCGTACAACATACCGCCGGGCAGATTTGCAGGCTCGAGGCTGCGGGCAGACTGCGTGTTCGGGTAACGCGAAGGGTTATGGTAGATGGCCTACATATAATGTTTTGAAACCAGAGAAAACCCGCACCTTTCCGTCGGGTCCGGCAATACCGGGCGGCGGCGTGACGGGCAGCCGGTCGACGGCGAGCAGTTTCCGGCGCAGCCACGCGATCAGCGGGCTGGTCGATCGGTTCTGCACCGACGCGTCGGCGATCTTTTTCGTGTAGCTCATACACTGAAAAGGGAAATGAGATTGATTTCTGAAAAAAAAAAATGGCAAACGTTAAAAGTAAGCGGGGCTTGGAAAACGGGTTTCAGGAAGCCGAGTGACTGGTCGACCTCAAAAATCTGGCTCTTTGTCACAAGCAAAAATATAAAAGAAAAACAAAATTCCCAAAACTAAAAAGTTATATTTATTTTCGCCGCCAAAGTTGGGGGTTTAGATTTTTCTCTCGTGTAGAGAATTTGCCGCGACGCGTGGGGCGGGGCGCACGGTCGCCAAATAGGAAACAATGGGCGCTGGGCTGCCCGGCAGGACCGGAAATGTAAAAAAATTAAAGTTTTTAAATAAATGTAACTTTTTACACAGATTTAACATAATAAAACTGAAAAAAATGAGCGCGAAACGCATGGCGAAAGTTCTTCAACGTTTTCGATGACTCAGAACGCACTAAGAGATGGTTTATTTCTCATTTTTTCAAGATATTCCTCTTTTTTTTCTTCATAATCTCATTTTATAGGTCTCTCCTCCGCGATGGAAGATCGGTCGGGCGATGATGACTACCGGGAACTCGCGCTCCAGTGTCAAGCCCGATACAACGACTATTTGAGGTTAAAGCAGCTTGTTCGAGAGGTAACTCCTTTTCATCCATGCTTTTTCCATTTTCTTCCAGGCGCAGGACATGAAAAAGTCGTATCTGACGCTACGGAGAAACGAGGCGGGCGTTCGGAGCGTGAGTTGCCCTCGATTAACACGAATTTTTGTTTTCAGGCCGCCGGGCCAGCAGCCAGCGAGCGAGCATGCGCCAATCTGAGCAACCAAATCTCCGATATCTACGACCGAATCGAGCAGACGGTCGATGAGCTCAACAAGCAAATCACCAAGGCCTACGGACTGATTTCCGGGACACCGCCATCGGCCACATTTCAGCCGGACTACGAAACGATATTCGGCTTCTACACTAAGGTTCGAGTTTTTGAATTTAGCAGACACCCCGGTTCCTTTGCATTAGCGGGAGGACCAACTTTTTTCTTAGGATCCGATTCAAACATGCAAAAAAGAAGTTTCGACTGAAAATCGCCGATTTTTTACCAAAATTGCAGGTTTTAAAACTTTTGAGATAGTTTTCCTAGTATCTTTTGACTAAAAACACGATTAACTCCTTCATTTAGCTACTAGACATTCTAGCTTATACAAAAATGTACGCCCCCGATAACACGGAAAAACCGAAATCCCAAAATTTTAGTTGGTAGACGATACACGCTCGTCCCTGGATGCGGACGACGAGGCCGGCGAACCTCTGACGATCGTCGAGCCCGACCTGCGATTCATGGACGCGTTGGCGAGGATGAAATCGGATGCCCTAATTTTGCACAAGGAATAACATGTGTTGTTTCGGGCTTGATCGGGTATTTGTCTCAATTAATTCGACTGTGATTTGCCATGCTCAGATTTTGTCGGGTAATGTAATAAACTCTAGATCTCGGCGAGTTTATCGGGTCCTGATCTGCTCCCGCAGCCACTTGTTGTCGGAATGGAAGCGCGGATCGGAGAGGAGGAAGGCCGTCTTTTTGTAGCTCGAATAGTAGAACACTGCCGCTAAATCCGGTTGTTAGTGACTATTTAGGTGGCATTAACCGGTTCTTTTCCATTATCGGGGGGCACAAAAAAAATATGATTTTTTAATAAAAAGTCGGCAGTGTTTCTAAACCGTTTGTTGCTTTTCCTAATCGTTAAAACTACCAATTTGCATCAAAAAAGTGCAAAAATATAGATTTTTCGACGAAAAATGGCCGCTTTTTGACCGAACTTTCGACTTTTTGAAAATTTTTCATAGTTTTTCTAGTTAAAATAAAGTTTTGCTTCACTTTTTAGATAGGTCCTATTAAGTCATTAGGCATTTCTAGATTCGTATAAAAATTTTTGCCCCCCTTAAACGCGAAAGAACCCACCCACCTAATCTTTGTATCACGTACAGCCCTGCGAGCCAAGGTGAAGCCCACGGCAGGCTATCCGGGCTTTTCCAGCGCATCCTCTGCAATTGTTGAGTGAATATTTGCGTTCTGCGGCATCCAAAAACCCACCAAACTGAAGAAATGAAGTGTGACGGATAGTACTAAATATAACACGGCTATTATCAGGGTTGGCGAGAATTGTTTTAGCAGTAATGAGATGAGGCCAGCCTAAGGAATTGTTAAAAGTAAATCGTTTCATTTTGCGGTGCTTTTGCATTATCGGGGGGGGTGGACTTTTCTGTTTAAGCCTAGAAATGCCGAATAAGTTCATTATATGTTTTAATAGTGTTTTTAGTAATATCAACTATAATAATTTTGCTGTGGTGTCCGTCTGTCCGTCTGAAGCCAACTATAACTCGAAGGGGAAAGGAGCTAGAGCTTAGGTCTCTTCGGATTCGGATAGAGCATGGCCAGAAACCCCTTAAATGATCAAAACATTATAAAAAAGTTTTCGTTTAAATTATCAAAATTAACTTTGAAAGTGGCGCCTTAATAAAACGAGTGGGGGCCCTCTCCCCGGGAGGCCACGCCCCCTTTCTCTTCGCCCCTCTTCCCCAAGGCCCTTCCCGCGCCCAGATGCCTTTTTTGAGTTACTTTAATACTTTTTAATATGTTTTAATTATGTTAATTCGTTATTTATCAACTATAATAATTTTGCTGTGGTGTCCGTCTGTCCGTCTGAAGCCAACTATAACTCGAAGGGGAAAGGAGCTAGAGCTTAGGTCTCTTCGGATTCGGATAGAGCATGGCCAGAAACCCCTTAAATGATCAAAACATTATAAAAAAGTTTTCGTTTAAATTATCAAAATTAACTTTGAAAGTGGCGCCTTAATAAAACGAGTGGGGGCCCTCTCCCCGGGAGGCCACGCCCCCTTTCTCTTCGCCCCTCTTCCCCAAGGCCCTTCCCGCGCCCAGATGCCTTTTTTGAGTTACTTTAATACTTTTTAATATGTTTTAATTATGTTAATTCGTTATTTAAATCATTTAAAGTGTCGGGATGGAATCTAAGTAGTTTTTTAAGGGGATTTCGGCTATGGGGGGTATCTGAAGCCATCAGGAAGGTATTTTGGTAGTTTTTTAAGGGGGCTTCGGCTATGGGGGTATCTGAAGCCATCAGGAAGGTATTTTGGTAGTTTTTTAAGGGGATTTCGGCTATGGGGGGTATCTGAAGCCATCAGGAAGGTATTTTGGTAGTTTTTTTAAGGGGGCTTCGGCTATGGGGGGTATCTGAAGCCATCAGGAAGGTATTTTGGTAGTTTTTTAAGGGGATTTCGGCTATGGGGGGTATCTGAAGCTATCAGGAAGGTATTTTGGTAGTTTTTTAAGGGGATTTCGGCTATGGGGGGTATCTGAAGCTATCAGGAAGGTATTTTGGTAGTTTTTTAAGGGGATTTCGGCTATGGGGGGTATCTGAAGCCATCAGGAAGGTATTTTGGTAGTTTTTTAAGGGGATTTCGGCTATGGGGGGTATCTGAAGCCATCAGGAAGGTATTTTGGTAGTTTTTTAAGGGGATTTCGGCTATGGGGGGTATCTGAAGCTATCAGGAAGGTATTTTGGTAGTTTTTTAAGGGGATTTCGGCTATGGGGGGTATCTGAAGCCATCAGGAAGGTATTTTGGTAGTTTTTTAAGGGGGCTTCGGCTATGGGGGGTATCTGAAGCCATCAGGAAGGTATCTAAGTAGATTAGGTATCTAAGTTTTTGCAAGATATCGAACTTTAGGTATTTGAGGTGATCAGCGTGGGTACTGATGAAGGTAGAGATTTAATGTGGTGGCGTAGAACATGGAGGGTAGCCCGAAGGCCAGCCGATTGCAGTCGCGAAGCGGCTGTAATCGGCTGGTATAACTATATTTTAATTAGAAAACTATTTAGAAACTTTAACAAAATGTTTAAAAATTCGAAATTTGGCAAAAATCGGCTTTTATGGTCTAAAGATCGTTATTGGTATTTCTTTTTAAATAAAAATTTGTAAAGTTTTCATGTTTAGGAACAGTAAAAGATCATTTAGAACCGCTTCCACTATTTGATTTCTAAAATTCGATCCAAAACAAATTGGTCACCCCGATAATGAAAAAGAACCCAATTTGGAAACGTGATTTTACCTGGAAAACGAAGGTGGAGCTGAAGGAGATGACGAGAACAATTACGGAAAGCACCAGATTTGTGCCTTGAAGTCTAAAATGTGTTTTAGTTACGGATTTTTAGCATTTTAGAGCGTTTTCAACGTTATTTCAAAGCTGAAAAAGCATTTTTGTCGCTTATATTTCTATTTCAAATCTCTGCAAATCTTTTTACTTACATATAAATCATCAGCAGCGCCATATTGTCAGCATGCAGCAAATTGTCGGCGAGGTTGAACGCCAGGTCGGCGATGATCATGCCGAGCTGCAGCACGATGAGCAGCTCCTTGGCCCCGGCGGCCATTAATAGTAATTAGAATTAGGATTTAAGCTATCGTATGAGCGGTTGAATATAGGTTTAAATGTAATGGAAATTAGGGGGTCAGTATTAGCGAGGTGCCTTAACGCAACGGTGTAACTATGGCAACTCGTTGTTGGGGGGTCCGAACGGCACGGGATTTGCATAGGGCTGGAAGGGCTAGCGGAGATTCTTTAGGAAAGGGCAGGCTAGCAGATATTCTTTAGGAAAGGGCAAGCTAGCAGAGATTCTTTAAGAAAGGGCAGGCTAGCAGAGAAAGTTTAGGAAAGGGCAGGCTAGCAGAGAATCTTTAGGAAACGCAGGCTAGCTAGGTTCAGATGGATTGCCTACACGTCTGCGGTGGCGCTAGAGATGAATTCCCAGGGGTTTCGAGCCGCCGGCACACTGAAGCTGCTTTTTTAGGCTATTTTGTACCGCAGCTTTCGAATTAAAAAACGCTCCCCCTTTACTTTCAGTGTTCTCACCGAGATTTTTGATGTTTGGAAGAACACAATTTCGTATTCCAAAAGCTTACTGTAGCATCACGCTGATTTTAGCTACTTTGGGGTTCGACAACTTGTATAATGACAATCGTAATGACAAAGAAAAGACCTGGAAAAGAGAGGGAAGCAACAATTAACGTTAATAGCTACGCTCCGCTACTGTACTGTGTACACCGCGTTTTAGTAGCTTAATCGGAAGGTATTATTGAGAATACTTCCGCTAAGGTTGTAGCTACGATGGGAGAGGCCTGCTAGCATTGATTCCTTAGGAAAGGGTAGGCTAGCAGAGATTCTGTAGGAAAGCCAGCACTTTCCAATTTCCGGTATTTTCACAGCTTTTCCCACCTAACTCCCCGGATTTCGTATAGTGAATCGAGTTGGCGGCGATGGTGGTGACAGAAGGAGAATTACTTTTTCAGCGTCATCACACCGCCAAGGTGCCCATTACCTTGCTCTCCCGCCCGCTCAGCGGCTTATGGGTTCTGGTATGCACCGGGGGTACATGGAACAGCACATGGGCGGGGAGCACGAGGTCGGCGCGAGCTTCTAGAAACTTCTTACAAGCCAAAAAACCTTAAGCCTAAGCCTAAGCCTAAGCCTAAGCCCAAGCCTAAGCCTATGCCTAACCTAAGCCTAAGCCTAAGCCTATGCTTCCAGCATTCCAGTTTCTGTGAAAATGCGTAAATGTGAAAATTGCTTCCCCCCGTCTACCCTTCCCCCACCAGTTTTCCGCCCGCAAAAACGGGGTGGGTGCTTCGAGCTCGCGTGCAGCCATCTCTCTCTCTCTCTCTCTCTCTCTCTCTCTCTCTCTCAGGTCCGGTCGTCGGCCCTCTTCTTTTTCGAGGGGTGCCCGGGTGCAGCGGCAGGCGGAAGCTCCGCGTCGCCCCTCCACGTCTTTTTGTTTGTGTGGGGCTGCGTGTGTCTGTAGCGGGGCTGATTCTGTCGATTTATTGTATTTTTGGCCTTGGTTCCGTCTAGGGGGCCGGACTTTTATGAAGCTCGGAGTCTCCGAGTACTGTGGCGTCCTTTCTCTCTCTCTCTCTCTCTCTCTCTCTCTCTCTCTCTTTCTCTCACCCGGCTTTACTCTAGTTTACAAGAATTTGCTAAGTACTTTGCTTTGGGTATGCTCTAGCTTCGACTGTCTATCTCTCTCCCTCTCGCTCTCTGTTTCTTTCTTTCTTTCCCCACCCCTCTCTTTGTCTCTCTCTCTCCCCCCTCGCCCCATTCCTCTTTTTTTGCCAAAAGACCCCTCCCCTCCCCCTTTTGCATGCCATCCGCCTCCCTCCCCCCACCCGATTCGTATAGTGGCTTGTTTATGCGGGTCCACTCCCCTTCCCCCGGCGATTTCCGGCTTGTATCGCATTTTTGGCACCCCTGCTTCTCCGCCCCCTCCTCTTTCCTTGCACTATCTCACTCGGTTCCCGGTTTTTGCTTACCGCTTTGTTTCGGCATACTATAGTAGAGTCATAGGGGTTTAGGCTACTTTTTGCGTTTCGAGTTCTTTTTTGAGTTGGCATAAGTTGAAGCCAAATCCTAAGCCCATATCAACGGCTAAGCGACGACTAAGCCTAAACCAAAGCCCAAGCCGAGTACCAAGCCTTAGCCTCACGTAAGCCTAAGCCTAAGCCAAAGCCTAAGCCTAAGCCTAAGCCTTGGCCTAAGCCTAAGCCTAAGCCTAAGCCTAAGCCTAAGCCTAAGCCCAAGCCTAAGCCTAAGACTACCTAACTTAACCCTAAATCGAGGCCCAAGCCTAAACCCCAGCCCAAGCCTCTGCCGAAACCAAAGCCTAACCCTTTACCTAAGCTTTCAGCAACGTGGCTCACCAGGCTCCCCTCGACACTCGATTACGACTTGTATTTTAGCTTTAAAGGGTTGGGGACAGCGAATTTCACTCGTTACGTTTTCAGCTCCCTCCTACTCTTTTCTACATTGCGTAGCTTGGCAGCCGTTTTATGGCTGCCAGCCGGTCCTGGACTCCCCATCCAGCGGTCACACCACACACATCTCAGCAAAACGGGACAAAGGCACATTTCTTTGCAGCGGGAGAGAGAGAGAGAAAGAGAGAGAGAAAGAGAGAGAGGGAACGATTGGACTGCATAGCTAAAGGGACGTTGAAGTGGGGGGGGGCTGCCCACCCGTCTCATTTGCGTAATGGGACCAGTCTTGGGAATTTCTTGACTGGCTATCTGGTTATTTTTCTGGTCTCTGGTTGCTTTCTCGCTCGCTCGCTCGCTCTCTCTCTCTCTCTCTCTCTCACTCTCTCTCTCTCTCGTGCTCTCTCTCGTTCTCGCTCTTTTTCTCGAGATTCCTCTTTCTAACTTTTTTTTTACGCAAATTCGTTATTGTCTAGAAATTCGAAATTCTATGTGGTCCTTCGACTATCTATCACACTGCCTCTCTCACTCGCTCTCCCTCTCTCTCTCCCTCTCTCTCGCTCTATTTTTTCGCTCTTCCGAGCTTTCCTTATGTCTAATTTTTCGTTTTTGGGCATATCTTCTAGATAGTTTAAGGCAGTTTTTTATACTTTGTGTCTCGCCCACATCTTTGTTTCTCCAGTTTACGCTCTGTCTCTCTGTCTCTCTCTCTCTCTCTCTCTCGCTCTCTCTGCGAAAAACATACTCAGCTTTCCAGGCAACAGTACACGAGCCGCCTCGGGCTCGGGCGGCCCGCCTGAGGGTGGCTGGCTGGCTGGCACTCGGCTGGCGATAAAGCAGAGAGGGCGAGAAAGAGCAACAGCCGAAAAAACCGGTCCCCTCCTACAGCGCCAGAAGCCGATGGCACACGAGTGGTGAGTGGTCGATCGGGCAATGCAACCAACCACACTCAAGGGATTCGAAAAATCGAAACAACGACTCAGTAGATCAGGGTTGGGTTTTAAAGGGGCAAGAAAGACAGGAAAATATTTGGAATTTTGCAATCCCTGAATTCTATAAATTTTTAGCCAGCCGCCAGCTATCTGATGATGGCGCGTCGACACACCGGCCCATCCCCCAGATAAACACCAAAAAAACTTTTTTGGACTAGGCAGAGAATATGCTGAATATTGCCGATAATATTGGTGAGTTTTCCGAAAGGAGTACGGTAACCGGGACAGTTTTTAGAAATCCTGATTCCACAAGAAATCCGCCGATCAGGACGCCATGGGAAACTGTCTAACGGGGACGCAACTTCCACCTATGTGTGAGTTGTCTAAGCCTACGCCTAAGTCTAAGCCTAAGCCTAAGCCTAAGCCTAAGCCTAAGCCTAAGCCTAAGCCTAAGCCTAAGCCTAAGCCTAAGCCCAAGCCTAAGCCTAAGCCCAAGTCTAAGCCTAAGTCTATGCCTAAGCCTAAGCCTAAGCCTAAGCCTAAGCCTAAGCTTAAGCCTAAGCCTAAGCCTAAGCCTAAGCATAAGCCTCAGCATAAGCCTAAGCCTAAGCCCAAGCCCAAGCCCAAGTCAAATCACGTTTTTTTTTTCAGAAATCCGTGGCCGCACGCAGCGCCGAGATGTGCTCCCGGTGATGTGTACAGAGCCCCAGAAAAGAATAACATTTTACATCTAAATTTGCCCCGTTTTGCCCCGTTCGTATTTCTTGTACAGTACCCCTGATAGTGCCGCCTAGAATTTCCTTTTTAATTTTTACAAAAATTCCTGTTTTTTTTCTAGTCCGCCTAGCCGTTTCTATGTGTTTTTCAATTGAATTCGTGCTCGATTTATGCTTTAAAATGTCGAGGGAATTCTGCAAATTTTGTCATTTTTATTTAAAGGTTCTTGCAAGCCTAAGCCTAAGCACAAGCTAAAAAGGATGCCTAATTTGCATAACTCCCACTCTAAATTTTTGCTATTCTCACTGCCATTCTGCGCGCGGGCCCTCGGGACGTGTTTTCTAAAACGCGCCCCACGGAGTACCGTAGCGTCGCCCCCTGTGTAGAGCAACGACCAGAACCGCCCGCCAATTCATCACCATCTATTCGGAGATCCACACTTGCCAAGCATTTACTACTGTGGGGTACGGTAGCGTAAGTTATCGTACTCCTACGGTATTACCTTAAATATGCAAAAATGAGGACTTTTGCTTGAAAATCCCTAATTTGCATATTTTCAAAAAACCCAAAAAAATTGAAATATGTCTGCCGCGCGGCCGCGGCGGCTGTCGGTCTAGTTATTCTAGTGAGACGGCCCGGATTTTGAACTAGGAGCCGAGACTTCAATGGTCCTTTAAAAGCCTAAGCCTAAGCCTAAGGTAAGCCAAGGCTCAAGTCTAAGCCCAAGGCTAAGCCAAAGCCTAAGCCTAGATGAAGCCTAAGCCGGAGCCCGCACACCCCACCCCCAGAATCCGAGCCGTCTGGCAGCGGCGGAGCCCTACGTACCACCTACCGTAACCCGGACGGTACCGTAATCCCCCACCACTGCCAAAGCTCAACTCACTGCCACCAGTCTGCCGGGTCGACCGATTTTTTTTTCGCAAAATTCAAGCTGAAACGTCGACCCGGCAGCCTCAGCCAGTCTTTCATGTACAAAGGTTTTTGATTTGAATTTTAGTATGATTATTTGAGGTGTTTTGTCAATTTTATTGTGTTATTTGTGCGCGTCTCCCTTACGGCTTTCCCCCAAGGCCCCACCCCTCGACGGTTTCATTGTGGAATTTGGATTTTTGCGGTCAATAAAGTGACTAGTCCACTTTAGTGTAAATTGGAGTCACACGGAAATACATGAAAAACTAAGGAAATACAGAAAGAGTCACTAGAAATACAGATCACAAAGAATCTGGGTGTCTTTATTAATTTCACTCTCTTTAGCTATGCAGTCTAAACGTTCTCTCTCCCTCTCCCCCCCCCTCTCTCTCACTCTCTCTCTCTCTCTCTTAGCTGACTTTCTGCCCTCTTCTCTCTCTCTCTCTCTCTCTCTCGCCTCTCTCAGGATATCTCTCGCACTCTATTTATCTCGGTATCACTTGCTCTCGCGCTCGCTTTCTCAAGCGTTCTCTTTTTTTCTTTCGTTCGCTCTCTCTTTCGCTCTCTCCCTCTCTCTCCCTCTCTGCCTCTCTCGCTCTCTCTCGCGCTCTCTCTTTCGCTCTATCTCTCTCTCTCTCTCCCTCCATCCATCGCTCTCTCTCCCGCTCTCTCTCCTGGCAGGACCCAAAATAGGACAACTCTACGGATTATCCTCTTCTTCCCAGAAATCTTGGGAATCGCTGTGGAACCATTTTTGCCCTGATTTTCCGCTCGCAGTCGTTTTAAAGGTGCTCGTAAGGCGATAATCGAAACTATAGGTACAAGAAAATAAGCAATCTGAAATTAGCTCCTTGCAGGACCCAAAGAGCCCTTAAAAAGACTCACCCATGCCTTCCCACCCCCCGTTAAAAACATGGACCTGGGGGGCCAGGTGCGCAGGTCGATAATTGGCCCGGCTTGGCGATCGGTCCCCACCTGGCAGCATTAACACAAAATTTCCATATTTGAAATTTATTTCTGGCCTTAGTTTTCTCTCTCTCTCTCTCTCTCTCGCTCTCTCTAGCTTCCTCTAGCACTTCCGCTTCTGACAATGCAATCTACCGACTGGAACGAAAGGCTGGCCGAATGGAGCTGCTGCGAGGTGGTGGGTAAATTTAATAAAATTCTCTTTAAATAATTAAATACCTAAATTAAATTAAAATTTAATTAAATCCATTAAATTAAATTAAAATGAAATTATAACCTTTTAGTATTGTATTTTTAAAACTGAAATTAAGGTCTATAGTAGTTTTTATGGTATCAGTAACTATCGTAGCCATGCTTTATGCAAATTTCACCTTAACCTTGAGTCCCTCGAGGTTCTGGACGGTTTTGTATAGGATGGATCCTGAAAGGCGCCACCCAGGAAGGGCAATTATACAGTCCTCCCCCCTTCAGCCACCCCCTAACCCCCATGAGGTCTTGCTATTGATCCGGACTGTTACTTGTAGCCGTGTGGACCCCAAAACCCTCCCCTAAGAATTTTACTGACCTTTTTCTTGCCAGGACACCACCGGCGGGACCCAAGCCAACAACCAGAAGACCGGGCAAGGGCTTCGCAGAACCAACGAGACGAATTTTGGTAGGTCGCACTTAAGCAAACCTAAGCCTAATACCGAATTCCAATCGGTTCCCCGACAAATCAGTTCCCCGACACTCAGTTCCCCGACACTCGGTTCCCCGACAATCGGTTCCCCGACAAATCATTTCCCCGACAATCGGTTCCCCGACAAATCAGTTCCCCGACACTCAGTTCCCCGACACTCGGTTCCCCGACAATCGGTTCCCCGACAAATCATTTCCCCGACAATCGGTTCCCCGACAAATCAGTTCCCCCGACAATGAGTTCCCCGACAATTAGGGAATGATACCACCATTATAATTACGTTAAAATAGCACCTTATAATTGTCGGGGAACTGATTTGTCGGGGAACTGATTGTCGGGGAACTGATTGTCGGGGAACTGAACTGATACCCCTAATCCCAAGTCTAAGCCTAAGCCTAAGCCTAAACATAGGCCTAAAGCCAATCCTTATAGCCCAAGCCTAAGCCTAAGTTTAAGCCGAAGCCTAAGCCTAAGCCTAAATCGAAGCCCAAGCGTAAGCCTAAGTCCAAGCCTAGGCCTAAGCGAAGCAGAAGCCTAAGCTTAATCCTAAGCCTAAGCCTAGCCTATTCCTAACCTAAGCCTAAGCCGAGGCCTAAGCCTAAGCTCCAATCGGTCGTTTCAGCACCCAAAGCCCATCCCAAAGAAGCCAGGCAGATGGGGCGTAGCCGCCCAAAGCTGGAGTGGCCGGACAGGTACGCTATTTTGCAGAGATTGATGCAGTATGGCTACTATAATACGTATTAGCGTTTCAACAATATTCTCAAATTTCAAAAAATATTTGTAAAACGCATTTTTCTAAAGCCGCCCCTCCCCGCCAGATACAGGAAGCGGGCCCACCGAACCGACGCTGGAGACGCACTACGCCGAGTCGGAGATTCAGAAGTAAGCAAGCTAAAAATGAGAGGTAATCAGGAAATTCCTTTGTAGTCTCGGCCCCGAAAATAGCCTCTTCTTCGGCTCGATCCGGCACAATTCCCACTACTTTCCGGTCGTCGAACCGGTCCGGCCGGCCGTTCACCGCCTTGGCTACCCGGCAGCCACGGAACTTCCGGTGAACCGGAGCAGAAAGTTTGTTTCTTGTGGCTTCAGTCAGCAAATCAGTCAGCAAAAATTAGCCACAAAGCAATCGACAGATGGCAGGCATTTCAAAACTTTCCAAATACACCAAAAAATCGGCTTCAGGAGCCCGCAAATTTGCCTGACGAGGCTGTCGTTTTCACTTGATCTACGCTCGACGATGGACCGGATGTGCTTACGGTAACTGGGCTCAAAAGTAAAATTAAAATGACGTTTAGGGCCCGGCGCCACCTCCACAGTCTGCACGACGTCACGATCGATTTGACGGGCGGCGAGGCCACGGCGTTACTTTATACGAATGGTAGGCATATCACTATGCGTAAGCCTAAGTCGCAGCCTAAGCATGATCCTAAGTATAAGTTTAAACCTAAGCCTAGTCATAAGCCTAAGCCCACGCCTAAGCCTAAGCCTAAGCCTAAGCCTAAGCCTAAGCCTAAGCCTAAGCCTAAGCCTAAGCCTAAGCCTAAGCCGAAGCCTAAGCCTAAGCCTAAGCCGAAGCCTAAGCCTAAGCCTAACCTAAGCCTAAGCCGAAGCCTAAGCCTAAGCCTAAGCCTAAGCCGAAGCCTAAGCCTAAGCCTAAGCCGAAGCCTAAGCCTAAGCCTAAGCCTAAGCCGAAGCCTAAGCCTAAGCCTAAGCCGAAGCCTAAGCCTAAGCCTAAGCCTAAGCTTCAGAAACCGAAGTCCACACCCTCCTTCATCTCCTCGCCGCCCGGCATCCACCAGAGGGTCGCTTTCGCGGGGAAATCTCGATGAACGGCCATATTTTGACGCTGAAACAGTTCGCCCGGCGTGCCGGTACCTCTCTTTCGCTCTCTCTCTCTCTCTCTCTCTCTCTCTCTCTCTCTCTCTAAATATCTTCTCTAGCCCACGTCCCTATCGACGCCCCTCCAAGCGACCTAACCGTTCTGCAATACCTCAAATTCATGAGCTACCTCGAGCAACCGGCCACTGCGGCTTTTCGACTTGAAAACATGGTATTACGGAAGGTGTACTTTAAATTGTTCGATCTTCTAGATAGATCAACTCATCAAAACGCTTTGTTTATCTCAAGTGAAACATAGACTGCTCAAAAACCTCTCCGAAGCCGAAAAACAGCGCGCCAAGATTGCTGTGGCGATTCTGAAGGATACCGGTTGGTGTCGCCTGCATCCTAAATGGTCTCTGCTAACATATGGCTTTCTGCAGGTGGATGCCTTCTTTTTCAGATATACTCATTGTGGACAATGCCCTCCGGGACCTAGATGTCTACGAAGTTGCTTTTATTGTCGATTATTTGAGGTAAAAACTTTGAAAATTGGTGGAAGTAAAATTCTTCAGAGATTGGGCGGTGAAGCTGAATCGAATTATCCTGATGGCAATCGCGCCGACGAATATGGAGACGCTGCTGATGTTTCATAAAAGTAAGCAAAAGATTTGGGATCTTGGTTGCGAAATTCCTCAAGAATCTCTGCTAGCTAGCAGGCAGCCAGGAAAGGGCAGGCTAGCCGAAATTCTTTGGGAAAGGGCAGGCTAGCAGAGATTCTTTAGGAAGGGGTAGGCTAGCAGATATTCTTTAAGAAGGAGCAGGCCAGCAGAGATTCTTTCGGAAAGGGCAGGCTAGCAGATATTCTTAAATTTTCCTTCAGCCGTCCTCCTCGCTTCCGGGCGCATCATCTATGCCGACTGGACGCACAAGTTGATCCCCTACTTCGAGAGGCATAATTTCCCATGTCCAGCCCTAAAAAATCCATGTGATTATTACGGTAACCGGGACATCTTTTAGAAACCGGAAAATTTAGTCGACTTGGTGACTCATGACCATCTCTCCGCCGCTTCTTCCAAAGAATCGGCGGCTCGGATACGGTACCTAGCCGATTTGTGGAAACGCGAGCGGCCCGTGCTGAACTTGACAACGGTAGGGAGGAAGAGAGGGCGAGAGAGAGTGATGGAGAGAGAGTGAGAGAGGGAAAGAGAGAGAGATGGAAATGTCAGGTTTTCAGATACAAACCGTTTGCCCGCCGATCAACCCTGCCGGATTCTTGTTTAAAGTTTGGGTTTTGTTAAGGTGAGTGGGGAAAATTCAGTGGATGGTGTCTTAACTAGCTCTCTCTCTCTCTAGCTCTCTTTCTCGCTCTCTCCATCTCTCTCTCCTTCGCTCTATCTCTAGCTCATCTCCGTTTTCAGAAGGCAAGCCTGGGTCGCCGTCAACCATCCATGCCGCTACGCTAGCGAGCTGTTGCTCGCCCTCCTGTTTTCGTGCTCACTCGGAGTTTTGTGCTATGATTTGTAAGTGTGGGAGGACAGGCTAGCAGATATGCTTTAGGAATTCCCTGAACTCACAGAATTTAGACCAACCGACAAGCGTGCCGGTATCGAAGACCGTTTTGGTTTGGCGATCGGCCTATTTCTGTTTCTACCTCTCCTACTCGGGTTCTGGAATATTTCTCAAGGTACGCGCTGCTTCTAAAACTCATTGATTAAAGAATTATGTTAAAATTTTGTAAAAATTAACTTCAGTCCATGCCGAACGCCATTTTGTGTATGGTGACGTGAAGAGCGGGCTCTACGGGCCGAAGACACACGTCATTAGTAAGGTACCGGAAAGGAGTGAGCGAGGGACAAGAGAGAGAGAGAGAGAGAGAGAGAGAGACAGAGAAAGAAAACGAGAGTGAGAGAGACGATTCCTAGGTCATCTTCGACCTCCCATCCCTCTTTTGCATCGTTTTATTCGCGGCTTTTCCGGCCATGACCATGAGCGGGATTACGGTATGTTAGCCATTAAAGGAACTCGTAATGCAAAATCGTTAAGGAAATCGCAACGATTCTGCATCCCCAGAATCTGGTGAACCTCGCGATTCTAACGATTTTGATTCTCCTCCACCTCGGAATCTTCCGCTACCTCGCCTGGAACCTGGCGCACTTTTTCCGGGGTCGTACGATGGCCTTTGGGATATATGGTAAGCTAAGACTGCTTAGGCATAGGCATAGACTTAAGCTGCTTAGGCTTACGTTTAGTCCAAGGCTTAGGCATAGCCTTAAGCTGGCGCGTTGGCTTGACATAGGCTTGGGCTTAGGCTTAGGCTCAGGCTTAGGCTTAGGCTTAGGCTTATGCGAATAGGCTTAGACTTAGGCTTAGCTTGCATTTTTTAGCCCTTCTCCTGCTCGGCTCGAATCTCTCCTCTGGACTCCTGGTTCGATCCCAGGATCAGCAGAAATTCGCTCAAAACCTTCGCGTTTTTTCACCGACTTTCTGGGCGGCCCAGGTTCGTAGCATCTTAAAAATGAGCTTAACCTTTTTTGTAGCCGTTCCTCGAGACGATCTTCATCCGGAAAAGCCAGCTGCATGCTTGGATCCAAAACGATTTGAAGCCGGGGCTGCAGAGGCCGAATTCGAGTCAAGAGCTGATCTTCGACTGCGAGAAGCACAACATTCTAGCGGCCAAGTTCAAGGAGGTCAGCTGCGAGTCCTTCTTAAAAAAACTCTGCTAGCCTGCCCCTTCCTAAAGAATCTCTGCTAGCCTACCCTTTCCTAAAGAGTCTCTGCTAGCTTGCCCTTTCCTAGAGAATCTCTGATAGCCTGCCCTTTCCTCAAGAATATCTGCTAGCTTGCCCTTTCCTAAAGAATCTCTGCCAGCCTGCCCTTTCCTAAAGAATCTCTGCTAGCTTGCCCTTTCCTAAAGAATCTCTGCTAGCCTGCCCTTTCCTTAAGAATATCTGTTAGCTTGCCCTTTCCTAAAGAATCTCTGCTAGCTTGCCCTTTCCTAAAGAATCTCTGCTAGCTTGCCCTTTCCTAAAGAATCTCTGCTAGCTTGCCCTTTCCTAAAGAATCTCTGATAGCCTGCCACAGTTTCAAGCTCAATTTCAAGACTTTTGCAGGTCCCAATCTACACCGTCGCCCAGTGCGCCAAGATTCGAGCCACCCACGCTCTTTACGCTGCCGGCTTTGTGCCCTACAAGGTGAGTCGGGTAGTAGAAAGCCTAAGCCTAGGCATAAGCGAAGCCTAAGCCTAAGCTACCTACTCTGAATTTATAGGTCCAAGATGTCTCTGCCATTCAAATCCAGCCAAAAAATACAGAAAAACCCTTCTTCGTCCCCACGACTCGGCCACCAGATCTGACCGCAGGAGTGATTGTGTACTGTTTTTACTTTGCCCTGACCAGCTCTTTCCTATTTTTTGCGGCTTCGTTTAATCATCGGCCGAGGATGGATTAAATATTTTTTGTTTCAATTTTGTTGTCGTTTGAGGAATTAAGTTCTGGTTGTACAAACTATTGATTGTTAAAAAATAATGTTTAGACGTGATTTATCGCAAATGATGCATCGATCCTGAGGTGTTCTATTGTATGCTATGTGGCGCTTCGGTGGCCGCGTAAACCCGTGTATTTCTGAGGGGGAGAAGCCGTCCGGGAGCGCGAGCTTGCGCTTGGCCCTTCTCGCCCCTGGAGGAGTCCCAGACTTTGCTCACCTGGTTGAAGTACATCTGAAAAAAGACTAGAGGAGAGAGCGAGAGCGATAGAGAGAAAAAGAGAGAACGAGAGAATAGAGAGGGAGAGAGAGAGAGAGAGAGAGGGGGGAGAGAGAGAGGCGAGAGAGGTAAGGAGGAAGGATTAGGGGGGGGGGGGGAGAGGGCGAGGCAGAGAGGGGGGCTGAGGCGGAGAGGCGGGGGCGGAACGGGAGGGGAGAGGAGAGACAGCAACTCACCATCGCCTGCTCCTGCTCCGAAAAGATCATCTTCCGCCCGAGCACATTTTTGACCCGCTCCGGATTGTCATCGCGCTTCTGACCGAGCATCCAGAAAAATTCTTCCCGCAGTTGGGCGTGGCCGTGAATCGTGAGTATCATTTGGAAGTAGAGCTAAAACTCTGAAGGCTACTAAAAAGACAGGCAGGCCTTTTCCTATTCCTTGCCTCACAGTCCCTTTGAAAAAGAGTTTGTTGCCCACCTGCAGATGGCTGAGGTAAAAGTACAGGACGGAATAGAATGGAAAACACTCCGGACTGTGCATCTCCCAGATCCAATAGTACAAACAGAGCGAAACAAAGTTGGTGATGCACTTGAATGGGGCAACTTTTAGCAGCAGCATCGAGGCCTTCAGATTTCGCGCCGTGTCGAATCTGCAAAAAAAATGGAGGTTGCGAGCTAGCTAGCAGAGATTCTTCAGCAGAGGCGGCGAAGATCTTTGATAAACCGACCTCTCATTGACGGTCGACTCCTTTTTGAGCGCCACTTTTCGGTAGGCTTTTCTGCATTTGAGATAAAGATATATGAAAAAAAATGAAGTGGTTGCGAAGAGGACGTATTGGGCTCCGTATGCGATATTGAGCGGGAGCCACAGGTTGTAGTTGAGCAACAGGATGAAGGAGTAGATGAGCTGAAAATAGGAGAAATTGGTTTTAGAAGGTAAGCTTAAGGCGAGCCAAGTCTAAGCCAAAACCGAACCGAAGCCAAGCCAAGGCCTAGGCCCAACCTAAGCCTAAGTCCAATGCAAAGACTAAGCTAGCCTAAGCCTGCCCAAGCCTAAGCCTGCCAAGCTGTTACGCACCGCTCCAATGAACAGCCCAATCCCTAGCGTTGGCCGCTCCGTCCACATCTCGTCATACCGATGCACATATCGCATGGCCACCATCCGCTCGATCGTGTAGCCCATGACGATCAGGAAGGTGGTGCTCACCACTGGAATTTGATGGTAAAAGGGCACCTCAAGGCAATCCATAGCCTTCGTCTCCTAAACCTAAGTCTAAGCCTAAGCCTGCGCTTAAGCCTAAGCCTAAGCCTAATTCCTGATTTCCGTCTTCCCATCCCTTTTAGAGACATGGTTACACTCAAAATTCGACCTACATGTGTCCACACTCAGATTCCAATAGAAGAGAATCCTCGTGCTCAAAAATCCAAGCAAGTGGATAGCGTGTCGGATCGGCCGGCCATAGAGCGCCGCCAGGTGCGTTATAGGATGGCAGATGAGGAGCAGCAGCAGGTTAGGGTGACAAAACTGAGATTTTAAGGGGACGTGAAAGCGAGGGCGGGTTACTCTACCTCCCTTCGCTTCAGAATACGCACGTAGCCCCAAACGCAGAAGGTGAGGAGCACGAGGGAGCACATTTCGATGATCTGAATCAGAGGGAGGGTTTCTCGCTCTCTCTTTCTCTCCCACTCTCTTTCGGTTTCTCTCTCACCCTCTATCGTCCTCTATCACTCTCTCGCTCTCTCGCTTTCATTCTCTCGCTCTCTCTCTCACACTTTCTCTCACCCTCGCTGACTCTCTATAGCGCTCTCTCGTTCTTTCTCTCGCTCGCTCTCTCTCACTCGCCTTCTCATTCTCTCTCACTCTCTCCCACCCCTCGCACTCTCTCTCTCTCTCTCTCTCTCTCTCTCTCTCTCTATCGATCTCTCCTTCCTTCTCTCTCGAACCCACCCATAAATTGTAGACAAGGCTTTTCATATAGAAATCTTCGACGTAGACGTCTCCTTTCGGCATTTTATCGAGTTAGTTCTAGAAAAAACACAAAGTCTAGCCACGAAGCTCAAAAAACACGTGCCCCACAAAAGCAAAATGCTCTCAGAAATCTCGGAAAACTTTTCCACGCCGATCAAAGTGTTTGCGGGCTGGCGTGGGGTGTGATTTTTCCAAGGAATTCTTGAAACGAGAGTGGTCAAAATACGGAATTTTGGTACATTCCAGAGTGGGTGCAACAGGGGGATCTTGAAGCAAGAGAACAACGATTTTTCAAAAAAATTCTGAAAAAGTGAACATTTCGGAAAAGCCTAGCACCTGCATCCGGGCCGCTCAAGTTACGTACCAAGACGTTTCCGGTACTGTTTTTGACGCACTTTTGAATGGCACAATTTGCTACGGGGGCCACCTGCACCCTTGATACGAAACAGCGTCCGGAAGGCGCAAACGCAAGTGTGATGAATCACAAAAACCTGATCAAAGTAACGGCTCCAAAAATCCGAGATGGCCGTCTGGGAACTGCTTAGGGCATTTCGAAGTGCATGAAATTTAGTTCCCAAAATTTCCGCGGTGTCGAATTCTCTTGAGCGCACTTTAGGCGAAGCAGGGCCGTGACATGGTAAATACGGTAGGCGGGGCTCTTTACATTTAGCGCAAAAACGGAAAATCAAAGTTAAATCAGGTGGATTAGCAACAGAGAAAGTATAGATAAAAATGTGTCTACCATGACCTGAACATTTGCGATTCGAACCCTTGGGAATTGCATTAGGTGACTAATGCATTACGAAAATTAAAAAATACGGTTTGATTCAGTGATCGGGGGCACACGGAAGTCATGGTGGGAGTGCGAAAGGCGCATAGACACCTAAGCCTAAGCCTAAGCCTAAGCCTAAGCCTAAGCCTAAGCCTAAGCCTAAGCCTAAGCTTAAGCCAAGCCTAAGCCTAAGCCAAGCCTAAGCCTAAGCCTAAGCCTAAGCCTAAGCCTAAGCTTAAGCCAAGCCTAAGTCTAAGCCAAGCCTAAGCCTAAGCCAAAGCCTAAGCCTAAGCCTAAGCCAAGCCTAAGCCTAAGCCTAAGCCTAAGCCTAAGCCTAAGCCTAAGCCTAAGACTAAGCCTACGCCAAGCCTAAGCCTGGGCCACAGCCTAAGCCGCGAGCCCAGCCTACGAATATCTGAATCCCGGAAACTGCCAAGAATCTCCAGCAGGCTGCCTCGGATTCCTTAGGAATTGCTGCTAGCCTGCCCTAGCTGGGGATTGATTAGCCGAAAAAGTGGAACAGTAAGAAAAAGACGAACATTCCTCATAAGAACGCAAAGAAAGAAGTTCCGCGCGACTTCAATTTACGCACTGAATCACAGACGAATGCCGCTTTAACCGCCTGGGTGGAAGCGCAGTGGAAAATTCCCATTTTTTCCCACGGATAACGAAGAGTTCTTGGAACAAAATTCTGAAATTTTCAATAATCGGACTGCTCTGAGATTTAAGGAAAGGGCAGACTAGCAGTGATTCTTTAGGAAGGGGCAGGTTAGCAGAGATTCTTTGGGAAAGGGCAGGCTAGCAGTGATTCTCTAGGAAGGGGCAGGCTAGCAAAGATTCTTTAGGATAGGGCAGGCTAGCAGTGGTTTTTTAGAAAAGGGTAGGCTAACGGAGATTCCCTGCGTTCCTCTAGCGGTCAAAAACTAGCTGCAGCGTACGTTCAAAAAATTTCTTTATTCTTCTAAAACCCGCAAAATGTGAAAATCACATTTCTAACAATGTAAAAAGTTCCGTATTCAACACGAACAGCCACAAAATTTCTGGTACTCTATACTTTCAGGGCGTTCGGTACGTAGATGGCGGCTTTTGATTCGAGGCTGGGTCCCATGGGTAGAACGGGGGCGCTGCAGTGTCGTTTCTTATCGGGACCCAGACCCGGGGGACCGTCCCACGCATTCTTCATCTGGTCGTGGTACACCTGAAAGTAAACTTTCAAGTGGAGGGAGAGAGAGAGAGAGAGAGAGAGAGAGAGAGAAAGAGAGAGAGAGAAAACGCCGGAGACCCTCAAGTACCTGCGCCATCTCCCCGTCCCGGAAGATCATTCGTCGCCCCAATACATCTCGTACTTCCTCCGGCTTTTCCCCTTTCGCCCTGCCTATTAATGCGAGGGCCTCTTCCTCAAGTACAGAATGGCCCAGGATCGTCAAGAGCATCTGGACGTAGAGCTAAATTGAGGTTTCTTGCCGGCATCAGCCCAGTAAAATACCTAATACGGGGCTTAGGCTTGGGGTTAGGATCAGGCTTGGGTTAGGCTTGAGTTTTGGGCTTGGATTAGACTTAGGTTTAGGCTTAGGCTTAGTTTTAAGGCTTAGGCTTAAACTTAGGTTTAGGCTTAGGCTTGCGCTTAGGTTAGGCTTGGGCTTAAACTTAGGTCTGGCCTTACGCGTACCTGTAAATGGCTGAGGTAATAGTACAGCACCCCATACAACGGGTAATATTCTGGGGTGTGAAGCTCCCACACCCAGAAATAACACCCAAGCGAGACGTAGTTGGTCAGGCATTTGAAGGGAGCGACCCGGAGGAGAAGCTGGGAAGCTTTCAGATTTCGGGCTGTGTCGAATCTGAAATAACGTTGTCGAAGCTTGAGCTCAGGCTTAGGTTTGGGCTTAGCTTGGGCTTATGATTAGGCGTAGGCTTATGCACAGCTCGTATTTTGTCATTTTTCGTCAATCGTCAGCAAATTACCTCTCATTTACAGTGGCTTCTTTCCGCTCGGCCACTTTTTTATAGGCCCTCCCACTCGCGATTCGCAAGAATACAAAGAACAAACTGGTGACGGTAAAAAGCACATATTGGCTACCGTAGACCAAGGGCAGGGGTAAGCCCCAATTGTAGACGATGATCAGGAAGAAAGAGTAGATGAGCTGAAAAATGGGCTGATGGTAGATGGCGCTCTCTCTCGCTCTCTCGCTCTCTCTCGCTTTCTCGCTCTCTCTCGCTCTCTCTCGTGATCTCGCGCTCTCTCGCGCACTTGCTCTCCCTCTCTCCTCACTCGCTCTCTCGCACTCTCTCTCTATCACCAGCTACGCACCGCTCCCAAATACAGTCCAATCCCCAGCGTCGGCCGCTTCGTCCACATCTCGTCGTAGGTATGCACATACACCATGGCCACGATCCGCTCGATCGAGTAGGCGAGCACGATCAGGAAGGTGGTGCTCACCACTCAAATTTTGTTAATCGCTATGACAATTCCAAAAAACCCACGCGTATCCTGAAAAGTGTTCCACCATCTGATGACGGTATTGTCCAGGACGCCGACGAAGAACAGGATATGCCGGAATGGCCGGCCGTAGAGCATGACCAGATGAGTGGCAGGTTGGCAGATGAGGAGCACGAGAAGATTCGGGTGACAGAACTGGAAAAGGGACTTGCAAGGGACAGTGCCAACTAGCCAAAGCAAAATTTAGGATTTTTATGAAGGAACCAAGAGCGTGGGAATCGACAGCTACGCGGTACTCCAAAAAACGCCTGCAACATTTATATTTGCTATTAAAATGATAATATCCTGTACCTTTTTTGGTAGTGCGTACCTGTCTACACCTAGGAAAAAAAGCGATGACATAATTTGCCACTTTAAAGGCGCCGTATCACCTAGCAAATGTCCCACCCACCTGCTTCTTCCTCAAAATTTTCATATACGCCGCGACGCAGCCGCTGAGTACGAGGAGGGAGACGAGCTCGATTAACTGAAAAGTGGGATGGCTTAGGCTTGGCTTAGGCTTGGCTTAGGCTTGGCTTAGGCTTAGGCTCATGCTTAGGCTTCAGCTTAGGCTTATGCTTAGGCTTGGGCTAAGGCTTAGGCTTGGCTTAGACTTGGCTTAGGCTTATCCCAGGCGTAGGATTGCGCTTAGGTTAGGCTTAGGTTTTGGCTTAAGCTTGGCTTAAGTTAAGGCTAGGGCTTACCCATAAATTATACACAAGCTTCTCCATGTAAAACGGCGTGACCACGGCGTCATTTCGGGCCATCTACCCTGAAATTGTTAAAACCTCGAAAATCGCAGAAGAAACGTAGTCCCACTTCTGGTCTGGAAAACGACTTCAAGCTGTTCAAAGAAAATGCAATTTGGCGGCCGTTACGTGTTGCCTAATGGAATTTGAACAATGGGTTTAACGAGGCTTGGGGAACACAGAACCGTACCCCAAAATGTCATAGAAAATCCAAAAAATAGCAGTGATTTTCCGGAAAACCTTGCTTCAATCAAAATTTTTGATGAAGCTGGAAGTGGCAAAATATGATTACTTTCCCAGGCTGCACGGGGCTGACGAAAATGTAGGGCTGCGGAAGCATGGGAATGAAGCGCGTAGGTTCTTTGTTTTCTCGGGTAATGCCTCGAGGTGTGAATTTGCTGTCACCGTCCCTTTAAATGAGACATCTTGGCCTAGCTTTTGGATTGGACTTGGGCTTAGGCTTGGGCTTAGGCTTAGGCTAATGCATAGGCTTAAGACAAAGCTTAAGCCTCGGGTTAGGCATTGGATTAGGCAGGTGTAGGCTTAGGTTTACGTTTTCGCGTAGACTTGGCTTAGGCTTTGGCTTAGGCCTAGGCTTAGGCTTGGGCTTAGGCTTCGGGGCTAAAGCTTGGGCATAGGCCTAAGCTTAGGTTTCGACTAAGCTTAAGCTTAGGTTTTGCATGGGCTTAGGGGTTTAGGCTTATGCTGGGCTTGAGTTTAGACTTAGCTTTGGACAGGCAAGTCTATCTCTCTCTGACACTCTCGCTCTTTATCTCTCTCTCTCGCTCTGTCTCTCTCTCTCTCTTTCTTGTGCTCATAAATTTCTACCGCCTTCAAAACCCATTTTTTTAACCCTGGTCACTCACAAATTCACCTCCACATATCCTCTAGCGTGCCAGGTGTCTCCGGCTTCCCATCCGAAAGTGGGGCCCCCACTCAGGGCCCAGCTTAGGGCCCACTCATCCCCCATGGTTTCCAGGCCAACACCCCCCTGCAGGCAGTCGGTTAGCCCGTTCTACACCCCCTTCGGCCCCCCCCCCCGATTCACATAATTTGGCTCGTAATTAGCGACGGGTCGTAGTGGTCTGCTGGCGCAGCCAGGAAATTAGGCCCCCACCGCTGAACGATTTCCCGGAGGCTACAATTTGGTTCAGAGGGCAGATACGGATTTCGCAGGTGAAAGTACTATACTGTCGTACTGAGTACGCGACACTACGCGACACTACACCACCGTAATAGCTAGAGATTATTATGCTAATCGCCGAGGAAACGTTCGGCTCGATGGAAATCCAGCAGTTGGTGCGGTTTTTTTATTGTCTCGCTTTGTCTCGTTCCCTCGCTCTGGCTCCTTCCCTCTCTCTCTCTCTCTCTCTCTCTCTCTCTCTCTCCCTCTCTTTCTCTTGCTCTCTCTCAAAAATTATGTAAATCTAGGTCCTCTGCATGATTGCGAAAGAAAAGGGCGACGAAACGGACAATTATTTGGGCGATTTTTCGGTTTTGGACGTCAATGATATGGATGCGTACAAAAAGGAACACATAATTGGAGGTGAGGGCAGACTAGCAAAGATTCTTTAGGAAAGAGTGGCAGGCTGACAGAGTTTCTTTAAGAAGAACGATCGGGAAAAGGGGAACATCTGAAATTTGACGCCAAATGACAGATACAGCCGTAATTAATGCCGAATCGTAGTTTCAATTTGCGCGGGAAAACATGTACTTTATTTTCCCAAAATCCGCTCAATTATAACCTAGAAAAGGCCGGCGTTTCGGTGGCAAATTAAGGGTTTGGAGCGGAGTCGGATGGGTCTTTTCGGGGAAAATCGAGCCCGGTGTCGCATGTAATTTTAACCGTGTTTTGGTCAAACCGGCTCTTTGTTTCTAGGGAGACTTGGAAGGCACATTTCAAGAAAAAAAATTGGGTTTTGTATCGCAACGAAGTTTTTTTTATCGTCTATCCCGAGGATCTAGGCTAGTTTTCCGGAGGGAGGCTAGCAGGGGTTCTTAGGGAGAAAAGCCCAAGGGCACTAGAGGCAAACTAGCACAGAACCTTAGACATTAAAAAAACTCCGAAGTAAAGCAAGATGAAGTCAGCTAGCACGGATTCATGAGGAAAACAAATTTTCAAGGCAAGCTAGCAGAAATTCTTGAGGAAATGGCGGGCTAGCAGAGTTTTTTTGAGGAAAGGGCAGGCTAGCTGAGATTCTTTAGAAAAGGGCAGGCTAGCAGAGATTCTTTAGGAAAGGGCAGGCTAGCAGAGTTTTTTGAGGAAAGGGCAGGCTAGCAAAGATTCTTTAGGAAGTTCTGTGTCATAACGTCTGAAAGAAGAATATCGTTTTTAGCCGAACACTACAACAAGGCCCTGATCTCCCGCGAGCGCTACGAGACCGACGTGCTGAAGCGGGCCAAGAAGGAGAATTTGTTTTTAGGTCAGTTTAGCGCTGAGTTAGGGATAAATCTCCCGACTGGAGCACTCAAAATGTGAAGTTTTCAAAGCTCACTAAGCAGAGAAAAAAAAGAAAGAACTCAACCCCGGACTCGGAGATATTCCCGATCCCCGAAACGTGAAAAATTGAGTAAAAAATCGCATGCAGAAAATAGATCCCACTTCTTTCACAAATCCGGGCCATGAAGTCTTGAAGGCCGGTGGGGGCGGGGTATTCAGACGGAAAATAGCGATAATAATGGCAATTGGCCGGCGGCTATTTTGCAAAACCACCGAACCGTGGAGCGATGAATCGCGGCAGGAGCCCCCCCCCCCCCAATTAAGCAGATAATCCTCATTTTTTTTGCATTTACTGCCCAATTTTGTGACCATTGTTGTAGGAAAAAGACAATGCACGTTCCATACTGTACTGTGTACGGTTTCTAGAAGTTTTTTTCGGCTGACAGCGATCTAGGGTCTCGAAAATATATGACCTGATGCTGAGGCTGAGGCCTGATAGCAATCATCCTAAAAGCCAAAATACCGACAGCCAAAATACCGACAGACAAAATCTCGACAACCCAAATATAAATAGCCAAAATACCGACAGCCAAAATCCCGATAGCAATGATCGGGAAAGCCCAAATCCCGACATCTCGTTGACGCTATTTTGGGTGCCACTCAAGTTTAAACAACTATTTTGCATGTCGGGATTTTGGCTGTCGGTATGGCGTTTTTCAGCAAAACACTTGATTTTACTCTACAACGCCCTTTTACAGTAATCTACGGACTTGGCGCGGCAAACGTCACAGCTACCCTTTTCCAGCGCGGCTTCAAGGCCATCTTCCTGCGCGGGGGTAGGGTTTTTGCTTGAAAAAACGGATTGCAAGGATATTTAGACATTCCCAACTTCCGGAAGCTTTTCCCTAATGGACTGCTGACCGATGGGACCGTAAATAGTATCGATACGGAAGTGCTGACGAAGAGACATCAATTTTTGAAGGTGCGAGAGAGAGTAGGAAAGAGAGAGTAATTTTGATTTTTAGGACACGCGCGGGGGACGCGGACGTCTCCTCTACACTCCACAAGGGAACAGGAGGGCCAAGGTACGGATTTCGTATCCGTCGCCTAGCGGAGATTCTTTAGGAAAGGGCAGGCTAGCAGTGATCATTTAGGATTGACTCTGCTATCAACAGGCCATAATCAAATTTCCCCCCATTTTCAGAGCGCCGAATCCGCGCAACGCCAGAAACGCCTCAGCAGCGCCGTCGGATCCCGCCCGCCCTGGAGATACTAATTCCATTTTGTCTTTTACCGCAAATCGTTATTACTCAACTATTTGTGCTTTAATAATGCTAATAATAATGAGCATAAAGAGTTCTATTTTATCGTACCACTATTCGATCATCTTGAATCCACAAATTCCTGTAGCAATTTTTAGCATCAACCCGAAAAACAGATTCTGAAATGCGGTTCTCTAAATTCGCTTTTTAATCCGGAATTCCTGTTTCCGGTTGGGAAGCACGAACTTCCTGTCTGGCCGGCTGTCACGATGATTTGCGGCAAATAAGTTATGAGGGTGGTGTCAATTCAAACGATCAACCTAAGCCTAAGCATACATATGCCTATGCCTATGCATACGCCTAAGCCTAAGCCTAAGCCTAAGCCTAAACCTAGGCCTAAGGCTATGTCTAAGCCTAAGCCTATGTCTAAGCCTAAGCCTATGTCTTTTGGTTTTTCAATATTTGGTTCCCCCCGCTCCAAAAGTAACCACCACTCCCCCGCCTACATTTTTGATGCGGCCCCATCGGGGCCACATCCCAACTTCCACGAGGTCCTGGAATCTGAAAATCGCCGCTTTTCATGTGCTTCACCTCACTTGCTTGCTGCGCTAGTAAAGTCTGGATTTTTTGAATGCTTTCCGCCTTCCGTAGCATTTGTGCAGCTATTTTATTGGCTTACCAGCATTATGTAGATTCCGAGAACGACCAAGAACGAATGCACTTAGCCGCCCCAAATCGCGCGTGGGAATATGCAGAGTCTCAAAAAAACCAACGGATGTCTGGCCGTTTTGATGCTCATTGAAAGTGCTGAAGATTTCAAGAAGATTTCGCTCTCTCTCTCTCTCTCTCTCTCTCTCTCTCTCTCTCTCTCTCTCTCCCTCTCTCTCTCTCTCTCCCTCTCTCTGTCTCTCTCTCTCGCTGTCCTCTTTATCCGTGTGAGATGGTCCTTCAACCGTTCATACAAATTTTTCATTCTCCCTTTCTTGCTCAAAAATGCGCCATTTCCGCTTCGACAAACATTGGGTTGAAGCCTCAAAGATCCGCTTGACCCCTTCGCAATTTCCGCCCAAAAAAACTTCAATTTCGGATGTCGAACCTAGTCGACTCAGTCGTCTCTCTCTCTCTCTCTCTCTCTCTCTCTCTCTCCTCCCCCCCCCCCTCTCTCTCTCTCTTTCTATCACTTCCCTCTTCACCCCCTTTAAAGGCGAGAGGAAATAAGAAACTCTCCGCTGCAACCCAAGTTCCAGGCGTCAGCGCCAAAATTGCTCCCGGCAACTTCACTCCATTTTTTTGACCCCTGACGCCACTGGAATGGCTTTCACTAATTAAAGTTTGGGTTTCTTGGCTTTCTACTTGCACTCCAGGTTTTAGGAAAATTCGCGAAAAACCGGCCGGGGCTTTCTCTCTCTCTCTTTCTCTCTCACTCTCTCTCTCTCTCTCTCTCTCTCTTTCTAAAAACATCCAAAAATTCAACTTTCAGCAACCAGAAATGAATCGAACGCGAAGCACGATGAGCCGAATGAGCCGGCTATCCCGTCGAGAGGTCAGTTTTTACGAAAACTAAAGGGGCTGAAAACGCCAGGAATACAATTTTGGGCAAATCCGCAAAGAATCTTTGCTAGCCTGCCCTAGAGCAATACAGAAATGGTCTTAGCTAGGCCCAAACAAAAAAACAGGCCCCCCCGTTCCCTTTTTCTCCCCCGGGCCTGGTGCCCCCCCCCCCCCCCCCCGCTTCTCTTTCTAAAATTTTAAAAAATTTTCTTTTTTTTAAAAACCACTCACGACTCGACCGGCTCAAGGATCTCTACTAGCCTGCCCTTTCCTAAATAATCACTGCTAGTCTGCCCTTTCCCAAAGAATCTCTGCTAGCCTGCCCTTTCCTAAAGAATCTCTGCTAGCCTGCCCTTTCCTAAAGAATCTCTGCTAGCCTGCCCTTCCCTAAAGAATCTCTGCTAGGCTTCCCTTTCCTAAAAAATCTCTGCTAAAATCTCCTGATTTGGATCCATTTTTGATCTCATCCAAAACATTTCCAGGAATATCGTGAATTTTTGATTCGGCAAGTCACGTACTCCAAAACGCACCTATTGACCTCTCGCCGCCGCTCTCAACTTTTTGCAAGATTTCGCTCTCCCCAACCAGCTCTCCCGGGGTGTTTGGAGAAAACATAATTAAACTCCAGAAAGAGTGGCTCTCATAAGGGTCCACGTTTTATTATTTGGCCGCGGGGCCCTGGTGGGAGCCCCTAATGAGACGGCTACCGCTGCCCAAATGCGGTTTTCGCGCGAGTCATCCCATTTTTCAGGTCCAATAATATTTTTTTCTGGGCCTCTCTGGCATTCTACCACTTTTTCCTAGGCATAAACCTAAGCCATTAAACCTTTGTTAGACTATTAAGTAGCCTGTTTGTGTGGTCTTCTGCTTCAGATAGAATTTTGGCTTCCCGTTGCTCTTCTTGAGGGCCAAAATGCTGACAGATAAAATACCGGCATAAATCTTTCCGCTCAACTTTCCCTTCCCTTCAACCGGCAATCAAAATGCCGACAAAACGAAGACTTTTTAATCGAATTTTTCCGATACCGTTTTGTTGTCGGTATTCTTCTTGTCGACATTTTCGGTACCTACCGACATTTTTTGCTTTCCGGCCCCTGCAGGCCGCCCGGCCAAAGTTCCAGGGTGCATCCAATAGCGTGGGAACAAAGAGAACTACGACCTTTTTCAAGAGAGAGAGAGAGAGAGAGAGAGAGAGAGAGAGAGAGAGAAGGATAAAGAGATAGAGAGAGAGAAAGACGAAATTACACTCCACAATTCATGCATACATGATGAGGGCCACCGGGTGGCTTCCGCATTTTTTTGGCTTCCAAGTTACGCCATAGCCCAGTCGACCTCCAGAAACTAAAAGTTTTCTCTCTCTCTCTCCCTCTCTATCTCTAGTTACTTATGTTAAATTCCCCATAACTTTTCCTTTGCGCGCTTGATCTTACTGTCTCTCTCTCTCTCTCTCTCTCTCTCTCTCTCCCTCCCTCTCCTCCCCCCCCCCCCCCCCCCTCTCCTCTTCCAACCATTTCTTACAAATATTCAATTCCATTTCGACATATTTTTTTCTACCAGCCACTCGTCAGTGCCATCAACCACCCACCTACTAATCCCCCGGGGTAAAACGAGTTTCCCTACCCCGACGGGGCTCTAATTGACTTGAAGCCGTGGAAGAGTAGCGGAAGACAAGACAGACGAAATGTCGGGCTGGCGTCACAGTGTACGTTCATTTATTCAAGACACCTCGTGGTGGCGCGCCTAGACACTCTTCACAGTCCCTTTAAAATTTCGTAATTTCCGGCCCTGGGCTGGGTAGTGGCTATTAGTGCGCCAGGATGTCGGATCGAAGCAAGGTATAGCTTCTAAAGGGCTTTTCAAGGCGTAATCAAATCAGGCGGGTTTGGTGGATATTGGCAAAGCTAAGCATAACCTTAACACTCTAAGCCTCAGCCTCTGACTCAGCCTAAGTCGAAGCCTAAGCCTAAGCCTAAGTCGAAGCCTGATCCTGAACCTAAGCCGAAACCTAATTCCAGATCGGCACCTTCGACGCGATGGACAAAGTTACCTCGAAGTTTGGGGAATACGTCATCGCCCAGGTGAGCGACTTGATGGCATAATCAATTAAAACTAGCCCAATATCGAGCACGTGGTATAGTGTAATCGATAAAGCCCAAAAGAATTTATTTACAGCAAAATATACACAAATTCAGAGCCCAAAGCACGGACAGGCGGCCGAGTTTGTCAAGATGTTGCAACAGTATGAGGTGGTTGAAGCTCTCTCTCTCTCTCTCTCACTCTCACGCTACCCTTCCAGATTTCCATCGTCGTCCAACTGACGCCCCAAAAAGACGGCTCCTACGGCTGGTTCGACTCGAAGGTCGGGGGGAAGAAAAAGGTTCATTTCAATCTCGCAATCTTTCATCTCAGTTTAGCTCCGAGGTCGTTACGTCGTCGAAACGGTCTCCTTGAGCGAGCAGCCGACCTCGTCCCACTACGAGCTACACCTATCCACGATTCTCCCAGAGGAGAAGACGATCGAAAGGACGGTTTATGCCGTGCACTATCATCGATGGCAGGTGAGGGATAGTTCCAAAATGGTCTTTGCTCGCCTTCCCTTTCCTAAAGAATCTCTGCTAGCCTGCTTCTTTCCAGGAATACTCAGAAGAGAATTCACGATGTACCGGCCAAATTCTGAAGGACATTTTCACGATTTTGCTGCGGAGCAAGATCAAGGGGTACGTCAGGATCCTTTGGTTCTGATTCAGAATTTCGGAATTTACAGGAACGCTCCAGTTTTGGTGCACGGGGGTGGGGCTCGGACTTGCGCGGCTTTCGTGTTGATGTCGATGGTTTGTCGACAGGTCCGTGTGGCTACAAACTACAAACTACAGGCTACGGAATAAGTACCATAGACGAAAAGGGATATGCCACAAAATACGAACTACAAATCTGTGCTCCAAACTCTGGGCTCCAAACTGCAAAACACATTCTACAAGCCTTTAAACCTATCCCTAAAAACTCAAGCTCGTAGCTTACCTCTAGAAACTACGGAATACAAACTCTAACACTTCCCTAAGTACCCGATGACAGCTACAGACTACAACCTCTAAACTCCAAGCTGCAGACTACAAGTCCGTCTTTCAGCTCCGCCAAAACGGCGCGAACACGCTGATCGCGTGCATCGACCTGGTGAGGAAGTACAAGAACGTCGTCACCAAGAACAATGTAAGGATTTGTTGGTGCTTAGGCAAGCTAGCGGTGATCATTGGGGATTTTAGACGCCGAATCAATGCCCGTTTTTCAGGACCAATTTGCTGCCGTCTTGCAGGGGATTCTTCAATTCGCCGTTGACGATGATATCGTACAAAAAAACAGCAAAAGCTATCAGCAGGCATGCAAGGTGGGGTTTTAAAAACGTTGGAAAGGGAATATTTTAGTGTATTTTGTCACAAGCGCCTGAAGGTACGCCGTGACGCGTTCTAACTGTCTTTGTCCCTTTAGCACGCTAAAACTTACATTAAAGGGCTAGGAACACTTTTTTCAGCTCGTCCAGGAATGCACCACCACTCGGTCCACCTACCCCATTGATAAAAGTGACGCGTCAATTGTATTCTTGTAAAAATTTGCATAAACCGATTTTCTCGTTTTTTTGCGCACCCAAGGAAGCTTGGCAAGATTGCCGTTTCCTAAAGAATCTCTATTAGCCTGCCCTTTCCCAAAGAATATCTGCAAGTCTGCCCTTTCCTGAAGAATCTCTGCTAGCTTTTCATTTCTCGTAGTAACAATATTTATTCCATGAACAACCGGGAAAGCTTACAACAGCTATAAAATGACGGGGTATCACATTTTTTTGCAGCTTCAGGGTAGGTGGGCCTATCTCTGAAGATAATAAAATAGTAAAAAATAAAGATTAAATAAAAATACTGTAGCATCCGGGCGGGTGTGACTAGAATCTGGCGGTGCAAAACTTTAGATTTTTGGATTAAAGGGATAACGAGATACGCGTTTTTGAAGTTCGAAGCCTAAGCCTAAGCCTAAGCTTAAGCCTGATCCTAAACTTAAGCCAAATAAGCCTAAGCCTAAACCTAAGCCTAAGCCTAAGCCTAAGCCTAAGCCTAAGCCTACGCCTAAGCCTAAGCCTTAAGCTCAGTTCCGATGACCGTTACTCTTGATATCCCTTTAAAACGAAAACCAATAAATTTCAAAAAATACGATAGAACTTTGATATGAGCCGCTTACTCGTAAGGGGGAAAATCCGGGAAATCAAAAATCCAGCTGCGTAATTGTTTCAGAATTAAATTAGAATCTTTGATCACAACATTTGTCGAAAGCTATAACCGGGATTTGTATCATTAAATCTGTAAGCTCCAAAAAGCAATTAGTGCAACGAGGAGCGCTGAAAATCGGGTTACGGTAGTTGCGCCGGTGGTGCCTTCTTGGGCGCTCATTTCCCCTGAAAATCGAAGGTTTTGGATTCGAATGCCTCGTTCTGTTCCCTGAAGCCCAAGCCCAAGCTTAATAAAAGCTTAATCTTAAGCCTAGGTCTAAGCCTAAGCCCAAGTCTAATCCTCCTTAAGCAAGCCCAAACCTAAGCTTAACCTAAGCCTAAACTTAAGCCTAATAAACCTAAGCCTAAGCCTAAGCCTAAGCCTAAGCCTAAGCCTAAGCCTAAGTCTAAGCCCAAGCCTAATCCTAACTTAAGCAAGCCCAAGCCTAAGCTTAACCTAAGCCTAAACTTAAGCCTAATAAACCTAAGCCTAAGCCTAAGCCTAAGCCTAAGCCTAAGCCTAACCCTAAGCCTACGCCTAAGCCTAAGCCTCAGCCTAAGACGACAAAGTCGAAGCATACGCCAGAGCAAAGCAAACTCGCTTTCTCTTCCTACCTTTCTCCTCGCTAAGCTCATCATCGACATCTGAAGCTCGGGTGATCAGCTCTGGCACATTTTCCGTACCTTCCAAATTCTGGGGACTGACCGCAGGTTTTTCTGAATTTTCTGTTTAAAAAAATCAGGCACGCTGGCAGAGATCCTTTCGGAATGGCGCGAAACTCGTTTTACAGCTGGATGGCCATACCTTGTGGACCTTGGATCTCCTCCGTTTCTTCAGTATCCTCTAGAATTGGAGAGGGCGAGGTGAGTCTGGTGGCGCTGGGCTTCTAAAATACACTCGTTTTCATGAGGCTACGGTAGTGGGAGTTGATACATAAAACAACACGAAAACAGTGCGAGTTTAGTAAGTGTGGGACATGGTTAGTGGGAACGGACGACAAGTGCAGCAGTAGAGTTTTTGTAGTGTTTTTTTTGTTTGAGGATATGAGGCTACAGAGTACAAACTACAGCCACAGACTACAAACTACAACTTTTCCCGTAGGCCTTTAATGATCAGAAAGTGAAAACCGCCTTTTTTCGTTGATTTTTGAGGGCAAACTACACATTTTACAGGCTACAGAGTAGAAACTACAGCATACAAACCACGCACTACGACTTCTAAAATCGGGGACGGCTACGGGCTACGGACTACAGACCACAAACTCCATAACTGCCCAATACAGCGACATGCCGAATTCCCCAACAAACCCTGCTCGTTGCCGTGGTCCTCGGCGGCGGCTTCAAGTCCAGCGGCTTCTCCGCTTCCGCTTGTGAATTCTTTACGTATTCTTCCGTGTCATTCATCGATTGTAGTCTGGTGTCAGCCGTGGTATCTTCTTGAGTTGTCGAATTCTTCACATGCTTCAGAATTTCGATCGTCGCCTCGGCCGTGTGATTCGACGTCTCGATGTATGCATTTACGGTGATTTCGATCGGCTGTTTCTCATTTTCAACGGCTTCTTGGGCTTCTCCAGATTCTACAGTATCCCCCAGCTCTTGTGTCACCGTATAGGCGTTAACTTTTAGTGGGGATACGGTAGATGGGCCGATGAAATCCCTGAGTGGTCCCGAAGCCGTCAGGGAGGCTTTTAAAGGGATGGTGACACCTTGGAAATCTCCCGGAATCATCGAACCTTCATTCTCGACGGTATTTGTAATGACGGCGCGTATCGTACTGACTTCAGGGCCGTTATTTCGTGACCCAGATACCGTAATCCTAGCGGTTTCTTCCGAGGTTAAGCCACTTCCGGGTTCGATTTTGAATTCCTCCGATTCGGCTGCTTTTTCTACCGTACTGAGGATTGCACGTAGCGTCGAGACTTCGGCCACCGCATCCTGGCCCTGATTCAGCGAAGCATCCGGATTTAGGGCAACTTTTAGGAGCTCCTCCGTTTCCTTCGCTAGCTGGACCTCGGTTTCCGATTCCGGAGCGTCGCGGATCGTCTCGGAATTTAGGTCTGGGGCATCCGGGGTTACTGTAGTTTCCGGTTGTTTTTCAGCCGCTAAGGTAGTTTCCGGAATCTCGTGATTTCCGGTATGCGCAGCCGCGGAATTGGATTTTTCCGAATCCGAAACTTCAGAATTTTCCGTCGATATTTCCGATTCTAAACCTTGGATGTGGCCGTCAGACACCGTAAGCCCAGAGTGATTTTCTTGGCTTTCCATGCCGGATTTCTCTACAGTACCTGCGGCTACAGTACCCTCAGATTTCGCCGGGCTCAAAATGGCCTTTAACGTTGTTGTCATCGGCGTACTGTCGCGTACTTCTCCCACGTTTAGCCTTGCCGATACGGCTTCAATGCTTAGAACTTCGAGCTTCGGGTCAGCGGTCACCAACTTAGCCTGATTTTCTTGCGCTTTTTCCGTTACTGTAACCCCAGCTGCGTTGCTAGGATCATCGCGGAATTTTTGGGATTCAGCATCTGCCGTATCCCCGTTGTTAGTATTGTCTTGTACCCCGTTGTCCAGACCGTCAATAGGAACCTCCTGGAATGGGAAATCGAAATACCACGGGGCACCGGGGGTTTAGGGGTTACGGTATTTGAAGAATTTTGAGGATTTTTAGCTAATTTTTGATTTTTGGAAGATCGAAATTTACAAAAAAAAAGGATTTTCAAAATTCTTCAAGGCGGTAAGGACCCGAAAAAAAGCAAAAAATCAAAAATGACAAGTTCAAAAATACCTGAATCTCGGCGAGCTCGGTAATGTTGTTGCCGCCTTCTGGAGAGATTGTGCGAAGGAGTGGAGCGCTAAAAATGGGATTGGAATGGCTAAAAATGGGAAGTGGCAAAATCCCGCAAAGAATTTCAGCTAGCTTGCCCTTTTCTAATAATCTCTGCCAGTCTCCCATTTCCTAAAGAATCTCTGCTAGCCTGCCCTTTCCTAAGGCCTCTCTGCTAGCTTGCCGCTTCTTACAACCTCACCTTGTCGAAGTATCAATCTTGGATTCTACATCTTTCACAAACATCGATGATTGGACCTCAACGATTTTTTCTAAAAAAAGCAAGTTTTGAAGGACTCCAGAAAAATTCAAAAACCTGTGGTAGTTTCCACTTTCTTTGGAGCTACTGTACTCTCATTGGAAGCAGCTGCTAAATCCAAATTTTAGACAGAAACTTAGAAAAACCTGATTGCAGCTGTGGAATGGTTTCAAATTTGGCGAACACCGGCTCATCAACGAATTCGAAGGTGGCCAGCGGGGTTTGAGGGTGATTACAGTGATCACGACCGTCACAGCCGCAGATTGTTCTGAAAGATTGGTTGTGAGAGTGAAAGAGACAGTGATAGAGAGAGAGAGAGAGAGAGAGAGAGAGAGCTGGCTTGAGGGAAAGATATACCCGAGAAAGAGAGAGTGCGAGAGAGGGGACGAGAGAGAGAGAGAACGAGTGAGAAAGAGAGAGAGAGAGAGAGAGAGAGCGATACTCCTTACCTCGTCTCCTCCCTATGACAAACATTCTTCCCCAAAAACCGATCGCCCTCCCTCAGCTTCAGGCACCCAGCGATGATGGTTCCGTTGAAGTACTTGTTGACGACTAAAAAACATCTTAGATTTCCAAACTTTTAAGGTTTTGTTATACGCGCTACTCAGGCCGCTTTAAACTGACCCCTACTCTAAAACTCTCGCCGCCGCTTTAAAACGCACCAATATAGCACACATCTCCGTGGCATTCATCTTGACAATCATTTAAATGTGGCGGTTCTGGAGAATACGGGCATTGAGTACAAATGACAGCGTCGATAGGTGTCGCGCGTAACGCTAGAGCCAGCAATAATGGCAGCAAGTGCCATAAATATCTCCCTGGCGGCTCCCAGCCCATCTAAATTTTGATAGAAAACAGAAAGAAATAGAAAGAAATAGATAGAAAGAAAGAAAGAAAATCGCCAATATTGTCAAAGATAGAAAATACATTTAAACCCATCAAAATGAAAGCTAAAAATCCTAAAAATATAAATACAATTAGGAATTCAAGGTAGAGAGTATTACAGTAACCTAAGTGGTGCAGGTAAAAAACAAAACCAAAAAATTGGGAGGGCAAAAAAACCTCGGGAAACGCCTAATTATCGGCGCCCACGGCCCGGCGGGTTTTACCGCCAAATTAATTCCCACGGCAACAAAGAAAGCTGAAAAAAAAACTAGAATAACCAGGTAAACCTCAAAAATGCCAAATAGGGAGGTTAGCAGAGAAAATTTGGGAAGGGGTAACGCTCCGGAAGTCCTTTCTGACTCTTCAATGGACCTTTAAAATGATCGATCTCCTCTCTCACTCTCTCACGCTTACCTTCTCTCCCCCTATCTCTCTCGCTCTCTCTCGCTCTCTCCCGCTGCCTCTCTCTCGCTCTCTCTCTCTCTCTCACACTCTGTACAATAAGAAGCGCCAACAAGGCCAGCTAGCAGAAACCCTTTCGGAAAAATAAATGTTACCGCCGCCGCCGGAAAGTGGGTAATTTGGGGTGAATGGGGTTGGTCGAGACATATGCCCCGATCCGGGCCAGCTGGGTGGGGTAAGGGTAGAAAAAGTTGTACTGTAAAAAGAAGGAAAAAGAGAGAGAACCATTCGCAGTTCTATAATGGACGGCCCCGGAAGTGGGCCAAAGCCAAGCCCTTACTTCGACTTTCACCATCCCCCAAAGGTTTTTGGCCACATCAGTGTGAGTATTGGAGCAAGGAAAACATAGATCAAAATATCAGTTATCCGTAAGCCTAAGCCTAACCTAAGCTTAAGCCTAGCCCCCGAATTCATTGTTTACTTGAACTTGAAATGCGCGTTTGCTATTTGCTTAGCAGTTAGCCGAGCAGAGGAACTTGAGGAGACTGGTATGCTTTTGAGCTCTTTTCAAAGTTTACAAGGTCGAAAACCGCATTTTTAGACAGGTTTAAAGGTGCCCAGAAGGCAAAGACTAAAATCGCCTTCTTCCCAAGGCAGAAAATCGGTAGTTTTTCATTAAAGAGGTCAGGAAGTCAGAGTTGTGCTTCTTTCCAAGATGACGCTTTCACAGCAGATATTTTACATGACAATAAAAAAGTCCGAGCTACCGTACGAGCCATTACCATTACGAAGCGCTCATTAACAAGCGGAAAGTTTGGTATTTGCAATGTGGCCCACCGGGGGCCAATTTTCACCTGTTTTCGGGAGGTGGTCTTGCCGGGCGAGAGAGAGAGATAAAGAGAGAGAGAGAGAAAGAAGCGGCGACGAGAGATGCAGACGGAAAAAAACAGGTGCGCACAATTTTGCCAGAGGCGCCATAGAAACCGACCGGAGCCACAATTGGGCCCCCGCCGGGGGCAAGGCGGAAACCCTAAAGTTTGTGTGGGGAAGACAATGGAAAACAGAAACCAAGAAATAGGCAATGAAATTTGGGGTTTGAAGGGGCTGAGCAACGCCAAAATGGACCCCTGCCTTTTGGTTAGGTCTAGACAGCTACGCAACACTCCGAACGACGTGCATGCTAATATGTTTCCCCACAAATCAATCACTTCTATGCGACTTTAAAGGACTAATGAAGCGAGGGGAATCGACCCCCAGCCAGCTGGGTCTCGACAACTACACGACACGCCGGATTTCGCAGGCTTTCAGGCTTCCTGCGCCAAAAGAAGTTTTTTGCAAGCTATTTGTTTTCCGCATTTTTTAGCGTTTTTTAATTGTTGCAAAGTAGAAAAATATTTAAAAAATTCGAAAATTCGGAGTTTTTGAGGCTTTTGGCCGTTTTTCAAACGTGTCGGACCAAAAGTAGCAAATCTTCGTGTTTTTATTGTTTTTATATAGAAATGCCGTTTAAAAACACTACGAAGAGAATTTAAATGACGTTATAGGGCCCTATGAATTTACTGGGCAGAAATTGGTATTCCCGCCGTTAACAGAAAAGAACTACGGAGATTTTCGAAATTTCTTCTTAATTCATGGCTTCTTAACCCAAAGATAGTGGAAAATCAAGAAAAACGGCCGGAAAAAAGAGAGTATCTATACTAATATACCGTAAAATTAGAATCGGAAAGGTGCGAAATACTCTGCGTCCCTGGTCCCACCGATCCTAGTGTTTGAGCAGCCGGCCCCTAGGGCCAGGGGACCGGAACTATGTTAATTAGTTAGATTTTAGGATTGTAAAACTCTTGTAGTAATTAGTCGCATTTAAAGGTTGTCTAAAAACTTGCTAAAACTACAAACTAATTGCTAAATATAGTTTAAACCATGCCGGGACTCGAAAAAATATCAAGGCTTGAGACCCAAACGCCTTGTCAAGTCAAATCGAACCTGACAAGAGAGAGAGAGAGAGAGAGAGAGAGAGAGAGAGAGAGAGAGGCGGGAGACAGACAAAATAGTCGAGAACACATGCCCAAGCAGCAACAAAAAGGCGAAAAGCCCCTTGCTACAGGTGCTGGAATGCCCCCCAGGCGCACCACTCACTCGATCGTCCCATTGACATCATCGCATTTTTCTGGCTGTCTTTCTCTCTCTCTCTCACTCTCTCTATCATTTCTCTTTTTCATTGCCAAAGAAATGGCAATACCAAACAACTGTGCCCGATCAGAGGGCCCTATAGCTAAACAAGATTCCCCGCATTCCAATGGGTAAGAGAAGAAAAATAATTTCGGACTTTTAAAGAACCATTGAAGTGCAAGTTTCTACAGTATTTAAGTGGAAATGAAAAACTACAATTATACGTTGACATTTAAGACATTTTATGTTACCAGGTGGAGAAAGAGACATTGCGAGAGAAAGAGAGTGAACGAGAGGGAGAGCGAGAGCGAGAGGGAGAGGGAGAGCGAGAGCGAGAGAGAGAGAAAGACTCATCAGAAGCTCAGCTGATTAAAAGTGCTAGAAGCTCAAACTTAGAGAAAAAAGCAGAAGCACCTTTACAGTCACCATGAAACACTGTGGAATCCTTTTCCGGATTCTAAAGTTTCCTGGGTTCCCCCAGGCGATGTCCCTTTCCATTCAACACCTTGTTTACGGGAGTGATTAGGATTTTGGCGGAAGGCGACACCCGTGTCTTTGCCCCCAGGCTGGTGGTTCGTCTGAAGGTGTGAAACAAGTAGTGGATAGCAAGGGAGATAGAGAGTGAGAGAGAGAGAGGGAGGGAGAGAGAGATAGCGAGAAAGAGAGGGAGAGATGGAGAGGGAGCTAGAAAAAGATTATTGATTGATCAAAACGAGAGGAGCTTTTCTCCCCTTCTGGAAATTTTGGCTGGTCTCCTCCGCATCCGCTCTGGGGTGTACGCGCCGCTTCAGATGACAGGTGGTAAACAAGCCGATCTAGAATCACGAAGAAGGGTGTTTATCTGAGGCCGAAATAAACCATTACGCAACGGAAATAAATAAAGAGAGAGAGAGACAGAGAGATAGAGAGAGAGAGAGTGAGCGAGTGGGATCTGCCGCAAGTACAATATCATTTCTAGCAAAAAGCGGTCATCGCTAGCTGGCCGGCTAGTCGCCCCACTTCTTCATACTTGGCGCCCCTTCCCTGAAGTGGCGATCCCTTTAAAGGAGCAGAAAAGAAGCACTTGACGAGCCAACGAGGAAACATGTGTGTTGTCGGGCTGGAGGGCATCACGGAGTTCAAAAACGTAGCCTTGGTGTGCTGTAACGGGAATTTCAGGCAAAACCTTCGTCGAATAAAAAGAGAGAGAGCTGAGATAGAGAGAGAGAACGAGAGAAAGAGAGAGAACGAGACAGAGAGAAAGAGAGAGAGAGAGAGAGAGAGCGAGAGAGAGAGAGTGAGCAACAGAAAGAGACGTGGGGTGAGCGAGAAAAAGAGCAGGAGACAATTAATGGAACTCGCCTAGCAAATTTTCCTGCTTTTAATCCGATGGATTTTTAATCCCTTTAAAACGAATTTTTGCATTCAAGTATTCTATGTTTCCTTTTTTACCTTCCTCGCAACAAAGCGGCAAGCTGCTTTTCGTACTTTCCTTCTGGCGGGTACCCAAAACTTTCTGCCTTGACGCCACCGATCCGCCCGAAATCCGAAGCCACATGTCCCAATTAGCATCCGGAGGCCCGGAACGGGGATCGGTGGCCCTCGGAACGAGACTTTTTGCTGGCGTGTGGCCCTAGTGGCCCAAATAAACGCGGGCCAGGAGGGCGGACGCCCAGCAGAGACCCCTTGGGGCGCGCGCATCTGTTGCTCCGATCCGATTTCTCTAGTTGGCTTTCCTTGCTTGTATTTTTTCGCTTCGCGGTTTGGAAAATGGACATTAAGCACTCTCTAGCTCTCGCTCTCTCCTTCTCTATGTCTCTCTCTCACTCTCCGTCTCTTGCTCTCTTTCTTTCTCTTCCTCGCTCTCTCTCTCGTTCTCTACAACATTTGACTTGTCCATCCCTTTAAAAAACGCCCATAGCCGAGCACCCACTTGTTGGCCCCATAGTTGTTCTACCATAAATCAAACTCATGTCTTGGCCAAGGGAGGGGGGCGAGCAGAGACAATTTGTGAGGAATGGCCCTTACAGGACGGGCTGTAAGGGAAGGAGAAAGAGGGAGAGGCAGAGAGAGAGAGAGAGAGAGAGAGAGAGAGAGAGAGAGAGAGAGAAAACAGACATCCGAAAAGCTGTAACACCTCAGGGGGCACGGGCCATCGCCGGAACAGCCACCCTCCCCTCTAGGCTGGTCACTCAATTCAGTCCCACTCACTATCTAACATGACTAGCTATCAGCATAAGATTTATTTTTGGAATTTTAACGCATTTTAGCATTTTAAAGGAACGCGGATGCAAAAATTTTTTGAGGGTGCTTGATAACACGCAAAAAATAAATATGCCTGGATGTGTTAAACTTTCTCGTTTTCTCTCTCTCTCTCCCTCGCTCTCTCTCGCTCTCTTACTCACTCTCTCCCTCTCTCACTCTCCCTATTTCCCGCCCTCTCATCCTCGCTCTCTATCTCTCTCACTATCTATCACTCTCACTCGGCTTTTTTGGGCCCCCAAAATCACCTGGCGTGCTGGGGAATTAGCTTTTGGGTCCAGCATTCCGGAACGCTCCGAAAAACAGAAGTTTTTCCTTTACCAGTCTTTTTTCAAAAATCCTTATCTTTAAACGGAAACTAATTACAATTTGGTGGTCTTAACTTGATTTTCCCTGTTTTCATACCGCCCTGATTTGTCCATAAAAATCAATTTACGATGTTCCATATTTTCCATTGATACCTTGATACCTTTCAGTAAAGACCTTTCACGCCTGGCCACACCCTAAAAAGCGCCCCACACGCGCCCCGGGTAAATCCGCGCGGCCAGCCAAGGTCGCGCGCGTATACGGCGTCTATTGTTGTGTAATGGAATCGGCCCATCATCCCCTCATAATGGGTGCCGAGGGGCGGATTTGGATGCAAATATACCCGCCCAGTTTTCGGAAACCGAGACGCACCGCTAGGTCAAATAATTCTTCAGGGGGAATGGTTGGGCTAGGACACATAGAATTCCATTTTTTATGACGATTTTGTGGGTTGAAAGCTACTCTAAACTAATAACAAAAAAATCTTGCCAAAATCTAGGCTAAGCCAAAGCCTAAGCCTAAACCAAGCCTAAGCCATGCCTAAGATAAGCATAAGCCTAAGCTAAGCCATGCCTAAGCTTAGCCTAGGTCTAGCATAACCCAGACCGCACTTTGTTTATCGAGCATTTCTCTCTCTCTCTCTCTCTCTCTCTCTCTCTCTATCTCGCTCGCTCTCTCTATCTAAAAATCCACTTTTTCGCAATCTCCCAGGCACTTAATAGACTTTGCGGAGACAAATTTACCCTTTTTTTAGCAAAACTGACCCGGAAGGTTCACTGCCTCACGAATCTCCGCTAGCCTGCCCGCACTTAAAACTTTATTAATCAAATTCCGCTAATTGACTATTCCTTCCAAGAAGTCCGGGATATTAATCTGAGCCGCTATATTGGATCCGTGGCCCCCGGAAGTGGTGCTCTGCGGGGTCCTTAATATTCAGGGGTCCCGCCGCGCGCCCCTTCAACCGTACTTACCGTAGTCATATTAGGGCCCTTCAGCGATCAGTAGAGGGCAAATAACCCGGGATATTAGGAGGTCGGCGGGTACTACGGGTTGATACAAATGACGGTTCGCTACTAACTGGTTTTTACTGATTCGGCGAGGGATTTCACGTTCCCTGCTTTGTCTCTGTCCCGCCCCCCTTCCACTCTCTCGCTCTCTATCTCTCGCTCTCTCTCTCTCTCTCTCTCTCTCTCTCTCTATCACCGCTTTCGCTCTCTCTCACGCTTTCACTCGGCGCAAGCTAGCAAAGACTCTTCGCCAGAAAATGCATAGCTTTTTTCTCTCGTTATCTCGCACTCTCATTCTCTATCACTCTATCTTTCTCACTCTCTCTAGATCTATCGCCCTAGGAGCAAGCTTGCAAAGATTTTTTGCCAGAACTACCTAGCCTCTCTCTTTCTCTCTTTCGCTCTTTCTCTCTCTCTCTCTCTATCTATCTCTCTCTCTCGCTCTTGTTTTCACTTTTCATAATTCCACTGGCTAGCAAAATCGTTTGAAGCCCAGCAGCTAACAAAAGACCCTCCGGGGTGCAGGTGGCCACCGGGCCATTGGCTTCTCGGCTGGCAATACCATTCACGCGGCCCATCCGCCTGATCGGGCTTTTAGATAGGGCACTTAGAGCTTTCGGAGGTCTACCTGATCTCTTTTTCAACGTTATGAGTGCTAAAATGGTTGCATATATTGGTAGCTACTTACAAAACCTTGGTAAATTTTTTCTCATAGCTACCTGAATTTTCGAGCCCGAGTGAAGCCCGAGGTTTGCCTATTAATGCATTGATTGCCAGAAAGTAACACGTCAAATTTAAACGTTTTTTTTGTGGTCTTCAAAGCCCGCAAAAACCTCCTTACCTCCATTGGTCCTTGACGTTTCCTGGCCTTCATTTTCTCACGTTATGCCAGTTTCGCGTCTTCGCCTGGCTCCCAACACGATGTCGTCGTCGCCCCCCCCCGTCCCGATCCCGATTATGTAAACACAAAATGTGCGATCGGCTGGTTGGGGGCTCTAGGTCTCCCGTTTTTTGGGTAAACTTTGCGGGATTTATTGCCCCCGAGCTTCGTGGAGGGGATCGCTGGACGAGCTGTACGATTTTTACGTGTTTTGCAATTGGATTAGCTTCAAAACTTGAATTGTTTTATTTTTCCGCTCTCTGCTTCTCTCTCTCTCTCTCTCTCTCCGCTCTCTCTTTCCTCTGTTTCTCTTCTATCTCTGTCTTCTGTCTTCTGTCTCTTATCTCTGCCGCTCTCTTCTACCTAAGCCAAGCCTAGGCCAAGCCTTAGCCAAGCCCAAACCAAGCCTACGCCTTAAGCCTAAGGCTCAGCCTAGTCAAAGCCGGTGCCTAAGCCTAAGCCTAAGCTAAGCCTAACAAGGGAACCACCTAAGGTCGAGGTGGCGTTTCGTTATGGGACCCAGCTTATTTTGTGCAGAATTTTTTGCTGATTTCGAATCCGCTTTTATTTTTTGCTAAATAGCCCAATTTAAAAAGTTATAGCGTTTCAAAGTTCCATTTTTTCCCAAATTTTCGAACTTCAAAGTCATTTATCATGCCTTTCCCGTCTGATTCCTCAAAAACGAATATCGCCATCGTATTCGGAAAAATTTTCTTTATCGAATGAACTATTTAGCTCAAAATTGTTGAAAATTGAAAAAATCGACGATTTTGTACTCCGTTTTTTGTATGGGAAATGGTGAAAAATTGCCTATTTCACACCCCCGTAAGTGCTCGTCGATAGGTCGTAGCGCACTAATGAAATATACCAATCGAATCAGAAAAAAATTTCTCTACAAGATAGGCTTTTAAAAATCGACTGCCCTATTAAAATAAAAAGTTGGGCATCGTGACAGATGACTTCCCGCGGGCACAGATATGACCTTAAAATCGCTATAAATTTTTAAATTGGGCTATTTAGCAAAAATTGAAAGCGGGTTCGGAATCAGCAAAAAATTCTACACAAAATAGGCTGGGTCCCATAACGAAACGCCACCTTGACCTTAGGTGGTTCCCTTGTTAGTCAAGCCAAGGCAGGCCCAATCTAACCCAAGCCAAGGGCCAAGTTTCCTCATCGCTCTTTCTCTCTTCACCAAAATACGCTACCACATCCTGCTTCTGAATGCATTGATGGGCCGTCTTTTGAGCAACATGTCACCACTACTCAATTTCTGGTGACAACCCGCTTTTGGTGGCGGCTGCTGCGTCCTTGACTAAAAAGTCCGCGTATCTTTTCCGCAAATTGCCACCTTGCATCCCGAAAAGAAGCGAAAAGGCGGAATCCAAGCGTGAAATCCGGCCGTCATCTGATTCCTGATTCTCCGCTCGGGGCAAGCAAATCCCGGCCATTCCGCTTGCGTGAATCCCGTGGATTTTTGTTGCAGGCAACGCCGGATCGGGAATTGGACTTGGTTTTTGGCTGAACATCTTCGTTTTGAATAATTGCTTGTTTTTTAAACTTTTTTCTACCTCTGATATTCATTTAGCTATTTTTCGCGTACTCTCTCTCTCTCTCTCTCTCTCTCTCTCTCTCTCTTTGTCCCACCTCCAGGTATTTTCAGCAAAATGTAAATCATGCCCCGCTGCGCCCTGCACCTCTTCATCTACCTATGCGTGGTCCTCTCGATCCTGGCGCTCGTTCAAATCTCGCTGTTCTCGTACGGGAGCCCTGACGCCGACCGCTATGAAGTCCACGATGGGGAAAAGCCAAATGACAGGTTGTTCTGGCTTTCAGACCCCTTACAAGCAAAATTCAGCGTCCACTTTGAACTGAAAAAGCATCGACTCCCTAAATGCTTGATCATCGGGGCAAGAAAGGTAACCGAAGGCTACGCCTAAGCCTAAGCCTGAATGAAGCCTAAGCCTAAGCCTAAATCTAAGCCAAAGCCTAAGCTAAGCCTAAGCCAAAGCCTAAGCTAAGCCTAAGCTAAAACCTAAGCCTAAGCCTAAGCCTAAGCCTAAGCCTAAGCCTAAGCCTAAGCCTAAGTCTAAGCCCAAGCCAAGCCTAAGCCTAAACCTAAGCCTAAGCCCAAGCCTAAGTCTAAGCTAAGCCTAAGCTAAGCCTAAGCTAAAACCTAAGCCTAAGCCTAAGCCTAAGCCTAAGCCTAAGCCTAAGTCAGCCTTCTAATAGTAATTACTGTCGCCTTACAGGGAGGGACTCGTGCACTCGTTGATTCACTAGCCCTACACCCTATGATCAAAGCGGCTAGGAGAGAGGTGAGTTTTCTCTTCACCATTCCCATAAGCCCTGAAATACATATTTCCTGAATGGTCTTTGCTAGCAGTCATTGTTGGTCCATACCAAGCCAATTTCAATGTTTTCCAGGTCCACTTCTTCGACCGGAACGACACTTTCGCCAGGGGTATCGACTGGTACAAGGAGCAGCTGCCGCTCAGCTTTGCACACGAGGTAGAAAATTTTGTTTTAAAGGGACTGCGAAGGGAAAAAGATACCGTAGGAAATTTTTGGAATTCTCGAGATTCCTCGAGACTAAATTTTAAGTTGATTTCAGGTCACCATCGAGAAAACGCCGGCATATTTCCCGTCATTGATTGCCCCTCGGAGGGTTTATGAGATGGACCCAAAAATGAAGATTTTATTGATACTCCGAGAGCCGGTGGTGCGGACGATCAGCGACTTCACGCAGGTATTTTCAAGCTGTATTCACTCTAGCTCTCTCTCTCTCTCTCTCGCTCTCTCTGTCTCTCTCTCTCTCGCACTTTCTCAATCTCTCTTTTACTCTCACTCTTCTCTCTTTGTCTCCGGCTCTCTATCTCCTTAACTCTCCCCCCCTTCTCGCGCTCACTATATCCTTCTAGCACGCTCACCGGCTCTGGCTCTGGTTCCCTCTCTCTCACTCTCTCTCTCTCTCTCTCTCTCTCTCTCTCTCTCGTTCCCTTTCTAGCCGTCAAATTCCAGGTATACTACAACCGCCTTGAACTTGACAAATCACTGCCTCAATTCGAGGACGTCATCTTCCAAAATGGCACCAATCGATTGGCCACAAACTACAAGCCGCTAAGGAATTCGTTGTACGTGATACACCTCAGGTACTTTAGAACCGAAGTTCAAAAAACGATGTTTAGAAACTGGCTAAAATACTTTCCGCTTTCACAAATCCACGTGGTTGATGGCGACAAATTCGCGATGGAGCCGCTGCCGGAGGTAGGTTTGGGGGCGAACTAGCAGGGATTCTTTAGGAAAGGACAGGCTAGCTGAGTTTCTTTAGGAAAAGGCAGGCCAGCAGAAATTCTAGCGGAATCCAGTTAATTTTTTCCAGCTCCGCGCCATCGAGAAATTCCTGGGCCTTCCAAGTCAAATCGAAGCCGCTTCACTTGTCTGGGATCCGCACAAAGGATTTTTCTGCTTTCGAAGGAGCCTGGGGAGAGCTGTACACTGTCTTGGAGATTCTAAGGTGGGCAGGCTAGCAGGGATTTAGGAAAGGACGGACGAGTAGCTACAGACTACGAGCTCCATCCACCATTTTCAGGGTCGTGCTCATCGCCCAGTCTCCCCAGCCACTCGTGAAAAGATGAGAATCCAGCTTCTCCCCTATAACTCCAAACTTTTCGAGTTATTAGGTCGAAGATTCCGGTGGTGAACTCTCTACACCTATCGTATCTACAGTATCTACTGTATGCTTCTCTACATCAATTTTTGTATATCGCACGAAAACGGGTAATTTTCCTTGCCAACCCTATCCTTGATTTATGTTTGTTTTGCTTATCTTGAATATTTGTGCTGATTGCAGTATACGGGTATTTGTCATTTTGGGCCAAAATTCACAACGAATAAATTTTCCAAAGTTGTTTTTGTAGTAAAGTAGTTACAGCATAGACAAAATCACAGGACCGGGCACTGAAAAGATATTATTGTGAGAGAAGCGCCTCCAGATAATCCTATGCCAAAAATCTGGGCCTCTGCCCCGGCTTAGGGCCCGCAAATTGGTTGGGCCACAGGCAGGTGGGGATTCATTTTCTCGTCTCGTCAAAGTAATATTTTTATCGATTCAACAAATAATAATTTGTCGCGGGTCAGCAGAGGTTCCTTTGGAAAGGGCAGGCTAGCAGAGATGCTTTGGGAAAGGGCAGGCTAGCAGAGATTCTTTAGGAAAGGGCAGGCTAGCAGAGAATCTTTAGGAAAGGGCAGGCTAGCAGAGATTCTTTAGGAAAGGGCAGGCTAGCAGAGATGCTTTGGGAAAGGGCAGGCTAGCAGAGATTCTTTAGGAAAGGGCAGGCTAGCAGAGAATCTTTAGGAAAGGGCAGGCTAGCAGAGATTCTTTAGGAAAGGGCAGGCTAGCAGAGATGCTTTGGGAAAGGGCAGGCTAGCAGAGATTCTTTAGGAAAGGGCAGGCTAGCAGAGAATCTTTAGGAAAGGGCAGGCTAGCAGAGATTCTTTAGGAAAGGGCAGTCTAGCAGAGATGCTTTGGGAAAGGGCAGGCTAGCAGAGATTCTTTAGGAAAGGGCAGGCTAGCAGAGAATCTTTAGGAAAGGGCAGGCTAGCAGAGATTCTTTAGGAAAGGGCAGGCTAGCAGAGATGCTTTGGGAAAGGGCAGGCTAGCAGAGATTCTTTAGGAAAGGGCAGGCTAGCAGAGAATCTTTAGGAAAGGGCAGGCTAGCAGAGATTCTTTAGGAAAGGGCAGGCTAGCAGAGATGCTTTGGGAAAGGGCAGGCTAGCAGAGATTCTTTAGGAAAGGGCAGGCTAGCAGAGAATCTTTAGGAAAGGGCAGGCTAGCAGAGATTCTTTAGGAAAGGGCAGTCTAGCAGAGATGCTTTGGGAAAGGGCAGGCTAGCAGAGATTCTTTAGGAAAGGGCAGGCTAGCAGAGAATCTTTAGGAAAGGGCAGGCTAGCAGAGATTCTTTAGGAAAGGGCAGGCTAGCAGAGATTCTTTAGGAAAGGGCAGGCTAGCAGAGAATCTTTAGGAAAGGGCAGGCTAGCAGAGATTCTTTAGGAATAGGAAGGCTAGCAGAGATTTTTGAGGCAAGATCAAGGCCCAGACTACGTTTCGATACTCGTTCCACTTCCAAAAAAGCGGTCATCCTCGAGGGTCTCGAGTGGGTTCCTCCCAGCCGTCTTTCCCGTGGCCAAGAATGACTTATGAATGGGCCACAAGAATTCCCCTTGGACCCCGAAAAAGAAGATGCCAAGAAGGGAGCACCCACACATACACCCCGGAACCAAACCCACTCACTCAAAACTCGGGAGAAGGAGCTCATCCGATGGATTCAGATGGCTTTAGCTTCAGTTAATCGAGTTTGGACGTCTGGGTTACATTATTCATTCCGCAGGAATCTCTGTAAGCCTGCCCTTTCCCGAAGAATCTTTGCTAGCTTGCCCTTTCCAAAAAAATAATTGTTAACCTACCCTTTCCTAAAGAACTTAACGATCTCTGCTCACTTGCCTCAAAAAAAAAAGCTTTGCTGTCGATTCTCGCTTCAAAACACTTTTAAGATCTCCAAAATTTCCTAAAATGTTTTTTTCCTGCGAGGTTTTTTTCGGATTCTCTTCGTCATTTTTAGGGCCCAGGTTGTTGCACCCGGTGCCCAAATGCAATTCCCGAAATTGACTCTTTTCTGGGCAGCTCGCCACCGTTTTGGGCGCAGCCAGTCATCCGGTTCTTCGGAGTTCTTCTGGCTTTCCGGTTGCTTTAAATTCTAGACATCAGCGCATTTTTTGTTCTTCCAGTCTGCCTAAGCGTAAGCCTAAGCCTAAACCTAAGCCTAAGCCTGAGCCTATGCGTACGCCAATGCGTAAGCTCTCGCGACGCGGCTACACGGATTTATTCTGGTCGTTGAATCTATGCTCCACTTTAAACTTTTTAGCTGAAAAACGTCAAAAGGATGGCATGCTTTTAGGTATGCAGTAGAAAAACGGGCCACCACAGAACTCCACGATGCTCAACCACTTTCGCGAGTCGATACGCCGGAAACGGGTAGATTGTTTAAAGGCAAACCATAAAGCACACAAAATGACATGTTTTCAAATTATCCGTTTTAATTATTTTTAATTGTTTGATTTTTCGTGGCGGTGTGGCCTTCCTGACATTATTCAGCCTTCCCAGTCTCTTGAAAATGTGATGCAAAGTATTTCCGACGACGAGCCCGGGTTTTTCACCATCCTGTCTTTGCTTTTGGCATCAAAGCAAAACTCCCAGACTACGAAATTCGACACCAAATTTCGAAGAAAACCGGAAAGAAACTGACACGTCATCGGGTCGAGTAGACGTACCCAACCCAGGCCTCCAGGAGAGAGAGAGAGGCTGGCAGAATTCGGTGTCCGAAGTGCCCTGGGGGCACTTCGGACACGACCCCACCACCAGTCAGACGCCGCCAGTATTATATTTCATTCCACCCAGCCAAACACACTGCATACTCATGCTCACTCTCTCTCTCTCTCTCTCTCTCTCTCTCTCGTTCTCTTTCCACCTTCCCGCCCGACACTTCATATTTGGTCCTAAGCCCCTCGTCGACTCGGTGTGCCCAGGTCCGGAGTTGAGGCCTACGAAAAACTACTGGAAAACACGATTTTTACGCAATTCTTTAATGTAGCTTTCTCTCGTTCTCGCTCTCACGATCTCTTGCTCTCGATCTCTCTCGCTCGCCCCCTCTCTCACTCGCCCTCACTCGCTCTCGCTCTCGCTCTGTCTCTCGTTATCTCTTTTTCGCTATCACACTCTAACTCGCTCTCGCTCGCTGTCTCTCTCTTTCAGTCTCACGATTTCTAGCCATTTCATCGTCTTCTGCGATGCTATGTCACCATCCCAACGCATCTTGGCTAGCTCGCTTTTTAAAAATGATAGCGCATAGAGATAGAGAGACGCGAAAGCTAGAGATCAAAACCACCCCCGATTACCTATAACCGGTTCCACATGGCCACCGGCAAACCTTGGAGATTGCCGACTCCACAAAGATAGCTCACCGGTTCCCATCCGCCGTTTCACCACATGTTTCCACCCAGCCAATGCCCCCCGCACAACCCTCATTATTTCTGGCCCCCTGGGCCTTTTTAGGGCCCACAGAGCCCCAAAAAAACCCCACCAACCCAATTCCCCGACCGTTATTATCCGCCGGGCGAGGTGGGCTCTTGTTTTGGGGCTCAGGACGGTGCCCTTCGATTCGTTGAGGACGGTTTTTTTCGAGTGTTTTTGGGTCTTCAACCATTTTTGGGTGGAATGAAGGACCCACGGGCCCCGCACTCGCTAAGCCAAAGCCTAAGCCTACGCCTAACCCTGGGCTGACCCCGAAACCGAGCCTAAACCTAAGCCTAACCTAAGCCTAAGCCTAAGCCTAAGCCTAAGCCTAAGCCCATCTTTGGAAATTTTGTACAATTCCCCCATTATGCTTTATTTTCTCGCTGCGCCTTTTAGATGCCAATCCTGTCAGGGCCCAGCTCACCGGCTAATCCCCCTTTTTCGCGATATCTCTTGTTTTTCAGGGGAGTTCGATATTTCCCAATATTTGTCCACAGCCCTCTGGCGTCGTAGGTCTTTCCGCAAAGTGGTTCTGCTAGCCGGCCCTTAGGCTTGGGCTTAGCTTTGGGACTAGGTTTAGGCTCTGCCTTAGGCTTAGGCTTAGACTTCGATTCTCGAATTGCCATGACAAGCTAGCAGGCAGTATTCAGGAGCAGAGCGCAAGCTGTTTAGTCAGGCCTATTTTTGATGTTTAAGCTTGATTCAGGCTTCTAATCCGAGCTTCCAAAGGGTTTTCGTGACTTTAAAGGGACAGCGACAGCCGCCTTCCCCAAAAATTCAGCCTCTTTTATTTTCGCCAGAAGCCATGGCAAAAAATTAGCCACACATATCCCTGGAATCCATTTCCGAGCTCTTGCTCCCTGTTTTCCCGGCTCCATTCCACACCCCGGATAATCAATTGTGTGTGGGTGTGTGGTGGCTGTGGGTCCCGAATGTGCCCTCAGGCCATTCATCCGTCCCTCCTCCTCCTCCTCCTCGTCCTCCTCTAGACCCCCGTGTCCCGCGCCACACACGAAAAGCCACAATTTCGCCCTTTATTAGGCACCGGCCACAGCCATCCAAGGGGGAGGGCGCGTTTACCCGCAAAAAGCCGCCCAATTCCCCCATTTTCATCCCCCCCCCGCCAATTGAATTTCCATTTCCAAATTATTGTCTTGGCTTTTGGGGTGAAGTCTAAGCCTAAGCAGAAGCCTAAGCCTAGACCTATGCCTAAGCCCAAGCCTAAGATTATACCTAAGTCTAAGCCTAAGCCTAAGCTTAAGCTTATGCCTAAGCATAAGCCCACGCTAGCCATAATCTCAACCCCAAGTCCAAGCCTAAGCCTAAGCCAAGTCTAGGCCTATGCCTAAGCCGAAGCATCTGCAAATTCTCGTCTGGCCTTAGGTTCTGGGCTCCACCACGGCCCGAGTACGCAGAACCTCCTTGCGGGCCGAGGCGAGGGAGCACCACTTCCGGTCGGGCGTCTCGAACTCGTCCACGCGAATAAATCGGAGCAGCAGCAAGGGGAATGGGGGCACATTTTAGGGTGACATGGCCCGGCCGACGGAATTGATGCTAAATTTTTAAAGGCATTGCAAAGCCATTTTTGAAGCTTAGTCTAAGCCTTAGCCTGCCTGAACCTAAGCCTTAGCCTAATTTATTAAGCCGCTCCGTCTACCCGCCTACTCCCTTCACCAACCCTTTAAAACCACTCCCAATTTCCGAACCCAGGAAATTGGTATACCCCCCAGGCTTCACCGCCCTCCTCCCGTCCCAGGCTTTCCCTTCGAGACCCCCAACCCCCAGGAAATTGCCATTTGTAGTGTTGCGGAATTAATTGCCGCCTTCTGCCCCCCGGGCTCGGCTATTTTCGAGGGGCCCTTTCAGCCATTTTTTTCGCGCGGTGACACCCTGGCTTATTTGCTGAGCCGGGCGGTAATTAGAAGTTGCCATCCCCTGAAATTTTCTCGATAATTTTACACGTAAAAATGGGGCTTTTGGCTGCAGGAAAGTACAGTAAAGTTGATGAGGACGATTCTCAGCAATCTGAGACTTTTAATTGATTTGATTTGAGTTATCGTTTCCAAACTTCCGAAGCTAAATCTAAGCCGAAGCCTAGCCTAAGCCTGAGCCCAAGCATAAGCCTAAAGCAAAGCCTAAGCCGAAGCTCAATTCTACGCCCAAGCCTAAGCCAAGCCTAAACCTAAGCTTACAAGGAGTGTCCTTTTGGTGTCATCGGCAAAACGATTCAAGACCCCGCTCATTCGATAGAGAATGGAATTCTGAACAAGTCTGTGTTGTTCATTTTTGCGGAATGGTTGTCCCTGATTTTATAAAATTAAAAAACAGCCGGCGACGCCCATACATTGGTGCTTGGGGAGCGAGTTGTTAAGGTTTCGCGCTTGGTTTTTTAATTCTATAAAATCAGGGACAACCATTCCGCAAAAATGAACAACACAGTCTTGTTCAAAATTCAATTCTCTATGGAATGAGCGGGGTCTCGAGTGGTTTTGCCGATGACACCAAAAGGACACTCCTTGTTAGCCTAAGCCTACGCCTGAGCCTGAGCCTAAGCCTAAGCCTAAGCCTAAGCTTAAGCCTAAGCCTAAGCCTAAGCCTAAGCTTAGCCTAGCCTAAGCCTAAGCCTAAGCTTAGCCTAAGCCTAAGCCTAAGCCTAAGCCTAAGCCTAAGCCTAAGCCTAAGCCTAAGCCTAAGCCTAAGCCTAAGCCCAGCTTAGCCTAGCCCAAGCCTAAGCCCAAGCCTGCCCAAGCCTGCCCCAAGCCCAAGCCTGCCCAAGCCCAAGCCTAAGCCTAAGCCTAAGCCTAAGCCTAAGCCTAAGCCTAAGCCTAAGCCTAAGCCTAAGCCTAAGCCAAGCCTAAGCCTAAGCCTAAGCCTAAGCCTACGCCTGAGCCTACGCCTAAGCCAAGTTTAAGCCTAAGCCACCAGAGATCCTTTGCCAAGTTTTCCGCCAAAATCAATGGAATTGTTTTCCCAGCGCAGCCAAGAAATTGTGGACTCTTGAGTGTCCTCTCCTAGTTTTTTCTCTTTTCTTCCCTGCGGGGGCACCACTTTGGCCCCCGGGTGTCGGCACCCGGCCAAATGGGGTTCAGCTTTTCTCTGTTTCTCTGTTTCTCTCTCTGTTTCTCTCTCTCTATGTCTCTCTCTCTCTCTATGTCTCTCTCTCTAGCTCTCATCCGGAAATCTCGGGGGACGACGACCCCTATGGAATCTCTTGGAACCCAGGGTTGGGACTCCAACGGGGTGAGAATTGCTTCGTTTCGTTTGGGAAAAACATCTTCAGCTTCTCCGGCCCACTCCATTTTTCAGCCTCAAAACACAATTCGAACGCGCGGGAAACTCGTCTATTTTCGGATTTTTGCAGCTTTTGACCGTTTTTGGCAGCTTTGAGGAAGGCTAGCAGAGTTCCTTAAGGAAGGGCATGCTAGCAGAAATTTTTTAGGAAAGGGCAGGCTAGCAGAGATGCTTGGGGAAACTGAAAAAAATCCACATCGTGAGAAGATCTAGTGTGTTGTTTGAGAGTTGCCGCGGCGACGTGGTGTGGCTCTCATTCCCTTCCGCCACCTTCTTTTATTCTGTTTTCATCTGATTCTCCCCTCTGGGCTCAGGCTTCTACCCTCAGCTCTCCCCGGGGTCTGAATTGCATTTACGGGCACACGACCCCGGCCGGGCTCGAGCTGAAACACCGAGCCGGCTTCACGACTCCAGGAAAAACTTGCCTAATTCTGAGCAGGACTTTGAAGCGTGTACTTATTTCTCCTTCGGTTTCTCTTTCGTCTCTCTCTCTCTCTCTCCCTCTCTCTTTCTTCTATCGCTCCCGGTCTGCCTCGGTAGGCCTTCCCTAATGATCACTGCTAGCTTGCCTGCTGCCTCAATGACGATTTGATTTGCTCGATACAGCAATTGGCCAGCCTCCCTAAAGAATCTATGCTAGCCTGCCCTTTCCTAAAGAATCTCTGCTAGCCTGCCCTTTTCTAAAGAATCCCTGCTAGCCTAATTTTTCCATCGAAATTCCCACCCAAAATACCCCTTCTTCGGCATCGCTTCCCCCCCTCCGAGTTGCCATGGCTTCTGGCCAAATGGGGGAAAAGGGGTAGCAGATATCGGGGTGGGACCCTTTTCCCTTTTTCCAAAGCCGACACACACAACAACACATCCACCACCCCCATTTCATCCGCTATTAAAAGCACCACTTCTTCGCGGAGGGCATCATCAACCTGGCGCTCGCCCCGAGTGCTTGTAAAGCCCATATTGGGAGCTTTTGAGGGGGATTTGTCATTTTTTGCGTTTTTTGCTCAAAATAATTTCGTGAGATTCCAGAGGCCTGCACAAAACGATATTCGGCGTTCAGGGGTGTAATTTGTAGTCGTACAGCTGTATTTGTGAAGCAAAATTTTTCTCTTTCTCTCTCTCACTCTCTATATGTCTCTCCTTTTTTGCATTATCTCGTAAACCAAATAACAATTTTTTCTGCTCTCAATCTATATGTCTGTCTCGCTTTCTCTCACTCTGCCTCTCGCTCGCTCTCGCCCGCTCTCGCTCGCTCTCGCTCTCTCTCGCTCTCTATCTCGCGCGCTCTTTCGCTCTCTCTCTCCCTGTCTGTATCTCTCTCGCTCTCTCTGTTGCTCAATCGCTCCCGACCCTGTTAAACAAATCCAAAAACCTAAATTCTCTCTGATCCGCGTTACTAGGCGTACCGTGTAGCTGTCGAGACCTAGTCGATGGATGGGGTCGATTCTGATTGAGATTCCTAGCCCTTGACAAACAGCGTCCAGTCCCGGATCCGATTTTCCAAGTCTCTTTAAAAAAAGCTGCACTCGCAACCTTGAAGATTTACGACCCCCTGCGACCCCTGATTTTCCAGGGTATATTTCCAGCTTTTCCTGGGGGTTTGCCATGGATGATGGATCCCGAGGGCCACTCCCTGTCGGCACTTTGGCCCCCTGGGTATTCCGATGAAGCCGACGGGGGCAGATAGCCCATGGCCACTTCCACGCGCCAGCTGAGCCCTGCCGTCATTACCGGACCGGAACGCCGGAATGCTACTCTGGACGGAACGCTGGAGCATAAGCCTACGCTAAGGCCACGGCAAGCTTGCAGTGATTCTTTGCGCAAAGAAAACATTTTTCCTCTCTCCCCCATTCCCGCAAGAAGCTAACAACGGAAGCCGCCGGAAATTGTGGCACGCTTCTTCAGCCCACTTTTTTTGGGCGAAGCGACGCTCCTATTGACACCCAAATTTTAGTACCTATTCATTGATTTTGCTGTTATTCCACGGCAATACTATACCGCGTCATTCGCATTTCGGGCGTTGTACATTCCGCTACGCTACTATCGACCGTACTGCCATACTCACGCGGGTTTCAACCGCTCTCACAAAGCAAATTCTGCTATTTTCGGTTTTCCATTAAATTCCGCTACACAGAGACCGTATTCTCGCGGAACCTTTGGGTCACCCTTGCCGCTTGGAACCCCAAATCAACCCGATAATTCACTGAACGGGGCCCAGATGGCGGCCGCAATGTGCCAGAAATTGCTGGAAAATATCGCGCCGCTGGTGAGGGCATCAAAACGAAGGTGTCACTAGGTGTCTAGGTGTCACTGTATCTTTAGAGTTTTTGGAATAATCTCTCTGCCTTCCTCTTTCTCTCTCTCGCTCTCTCGCTCACTCACTCTCTCCAACTCAAGAAAAGGTCCGGCGCGTCTAACCTTTGCCTTCCCAGCCCCTTTAGTCGCCTTTTCGAACGATCTTACGAATAAATTTCTGAAATTTTCCTAATTCCAGGTCGAACCCCGGGTGGCCATCGTAGCTGCCGGGAACTGCAGCCGAGACGACGGGACAGAAACGGAAGACGGTGGCCTCCAGGGCTACGGACAGAGCTGCCAGATCATGGATTATATCTCGTCGTTCGACATTCGCCTCCAGAAGGACGTCTACTATGCCGGAGAACAGCTACAGGGGACCGTGCTGCTTGAGAATACGGAGAACGTTAAGATTAGGGGTGCGTTTGGGGGGTAGCTGGCAGAGAGCATTTCGGAGCTAAAAATACGAACATGGTACGCTAGGCTAGCGGACATTATTGGGGCGGGAGGCAGGTATAGGTGCTTAGGCTTAGGCTTGGGCTTGGGCTTAGGCTTGGGCTTGGCTGAGGCCTTGCTTTAGGCTTAGGCTTGGATTAGGCAATAAGCTTCGGATTCAGCTTTGGCTTCGGCTTAGGCAAAGGCTTAAGCCTAGGCTTGTGCTCATGCTCATGCTTAGGCTCAGGCTTAGGGTTGGGCTTTCTGCACGATTTTTGCATAGGGCACGCAAGCAGAGATCCTTTGGGGAATTGACCGCCAAACACCCTAAAAGGTATTAAGGTATCCGTGTCCTCCTGCGCGGCAAGGTGCATGCCATCCTAAAAGTTGTCAAATCCGGCGAGCGGCGTACGGTAAAGGACGACCAATACGTACTGGATGAGAAGACGCTCATCTGGGGCAAGGGTGGGTCGCTTTTTCAGGGTTTTTGAGATACGAAATCTTTTTTGCTATGAACAGTTTCAGATCGCCCCGTTGAACCCCAGGACCCAGGCATGTCCCACATTTTTTGAGGATATGCTAATTTACCCTAGTTTTTCTGCATTTTTTGATGAGTTGGATTTGCTTGTAAAGGGCAGGCTAGCAAGGATTCTTTAGGAAGGACATTTAGCAGAGATTCTTTAGGAAAGAGCAGGCTAGCAGAGATTCTTTAGGAAAGAGCAGGCTAGCAGAGATTCTTTAGGAAAGGGCAGGCTAGCAGAGATTCTTTAGGAAAGGGCAGGCTAGCAGAGATTCTTTAGGAAAGGGCAGGCTAGCAGAGATTCTTTAGGAAGGAGCAGGTTAGCAGAGATTTTTTAGGAGTCGGAAGGCCAGCAGGGTTTCTTTAAGAAAAGTGCCTAAGTCGTGATTCCTTTGGAAAGGGCAGGCTAGCAGAGACCACTGGGGACACGTAAATTCCACCATACGCCCCTTTACATGCAAATCCGATTTTTTTGCGTGCCATCCATTTTTTACCCCCACTAATCTGACGATGCCAAACCCGCACAAAACACCCCAAAAAATTTTAAGGCCCAGTGAAGCCAGGGTTTTCAGATAAAGCCGACGAATCGGAATCAATCCCGATTCTGCCGAGGGGGATGCACCAGTTTCCGTTTCATTTCTCGTTGCCCCAGACGACGTTGCCATGCTCGTATGAGAGTCGCTACGGGACGATACGGTATTACATCAAGGTAAGCTGGCAGGGATTCTTTAGGAAAATACAATTACTAAATGTAACTCAAAAATGAGGAAAAAAGGGCAAACTAGCAGACACGATTTAGGAAAACGGCTTCTGTAACAAATTTGAGCTAGCAGAGGGTTGTGAAAATGAGGCAACCCAGCAAAAAACGTTTGCCAAAGCGATACTTGATGAACTGATCGTGGTCGTTGAAGTGTCGGCAATCTAGCAGAGATCAGTTAGGACAATTTGAGCAGGGAGAGCTAGGTAAGCTTGCAGAGATTCTTTGTTGAAGCCGCGGTGTCTTCACATAGCTCATTTAGGACCAATGTTCAAAAACTCGTTCCGGCAGACTAGCAGAGATTTTTTAGGAAAAGGCAAGCTAGCAGAGGTTCTTTAGGTGAAGGCAGGCTAGCAGAGAATCATGAGAAAACTTCCTTTCAGGTAATCATCGATGTCCCCTACGCGAGCTCTCCTCAAGGCATCAAATATTTCACAATAATTGGCCCTCATATCGATTGTATGGAGGAGAAATACTTGGTCAGTTGACGAACCGATAGGCTTAGGCTTAGGCAGGCCCGTACGGGAGCCGAGATTTCGGGGGGGGCACACACCCAAAAAAATTTTTGGCGACCTCCCCCCCCCGCCCCGGTCGCCACTTTCAAAACATTCGAAAATAGCGAAAATAACAGCGCCGTAGGCAGGGGCGTACACGAACCCGATTTTTGGGGGGGGGCAACTCGAAAATTTTATATAGACAGTTGACACACTAATGAAAAACAGCGCCGCAGGCAAAAAAATTTTGGAAAAATAGGCTTCATAGAAGTAAAAACCGTCTTAAAGACAGTAGTGATTATTGAAGTAGAATAGTGATTATTGAAGTAAGACAGTATTTTTATTGAAAAAATCATAAGGGTCCCCCCTTATGAACTTTTCGGCCTTCGGCCGATTTTGGGGGGGGCAACTTGCCCCTGTTGCCCCCCTCGTACGCCCCTGGCCGTAGGCGAAAAATTAAAAAACCGCGTTTGTAACGCTTAAATTCGTGTAAAAACACATCGGAAACGGCGCGCACAAGCGAAATTTTGTTCAGCAAAAATGGTGAACTAATGAAAACCAGCGCCGCGGGAAAAAATTTTAGAAAAATAGGTTTCCTAGAAGTAAAAACCGTTTCGAAACAGTGATAAACAGCGCCGCAGGCAGAAAAAATATTTGCGAAAAACATGATAAGGGTCCCCCCTTATGAACTTTTCGGACCTCGACCGATTTCGGGGGGCACCGTCCCCGGGTGCCCCCCTCGTACGGGCCTGGGCTTAGGCTTTGAGTGAAACGTGACAGCATTTTTGTTCACCTTATCTTCATTTATCCAAATTTAGCAACCGCTGACCGGACAGGACCGGAAAGTGACGTGTTGTTGGTGCTGTCAGCGAGGAGCCTTGGCATTGCGGATAACGCTGGATCGGACGGCCTACGTTTGCGGGGAGAACATACGAGTACGAGCACAGGTAAGAGGGAGAGAGAAAGAGAGAGAGAGAGAGAAAGAGAGATAGAGAGAGAGAGAGAAAGAAAGAGAAAGCGAGCGAGCGATAGCGAAAGATTGGAGAAAATTAAACTCGCTTTTTAGGTGGAAAACCGGCAGCGTTCCACGCAGGTGATCAACGTGAAGTTAACACAGGTCGGTCTTGCAAATCATGCTTTTAAAGGGATGGTGCCTCCACCGATTCATCTGCCGAAAGGCATCTAAAAGGTCCGGAGAGCTTCTGATCCTGTCTTTTCTCCCTCCCTCGCTCTCTCCCTCCTGGTTAAAATTGCAATTTTTTAGCACGTCGAATACTTCATCGAGAAGGGCGTCCTTGGTGAAAGCAAATCCCAAGTCTGCACGGTTTTCGAGCACAAGTAAGTCATTTACAGAAGAACTAAGAGATAGAGAGAGAGCGGGAGAGAAAGAGAGAGAGCGAGAGTGAGAGAGAGGGTTGGCGGTCACGATTTCGAAAATCACCATTTCGAAAATCACCATTTCGAAAATCACCATTTCGAAAAATCACCATTTCGGAAAGCACCATTTCGAAAATCACCATTTCGAAAAGACACCATTTCGAAAAGACACCATTTCGAAAATCACCATTTCGAAAATCACCATTTCGAAAATTACCATTTGGGAAACACAGGATTTAGCAATAGCCCATTTCCCAGTCGCAGAAAAAATGATTTTCGTTGGCTGGTTTGAGGTTCGGGGGTCTATTTTTCCACTGGAGATATGATTAATTTCATCATAGACACCACTAAAACAATTTCTATTACATCACTAGTCATATCCGAGAAAAGCCGAGGTTTTTCGACACTGCATTTTTATGCCTATTTGAAGAACGGGTCTTTTCGAACTGGGGATTTTTTCGAAATGGTGATTTTCGAAATGGTGATTTTCGAAATGGTGATTTTCGAAATGGTGATTTTCGAAATGGTGACTTTTCGAAATGGTGATTTTCGAAATGGTGTCTTTTCGAAATGGTGTCTTTTCGAAATGGTGATTTTCGAAATGGTGATTTTCGAAATGGTGATTTTTCGAAATGGTGATTTTCGAAATGGTGATTTTCGAAATCGTGACAGGGAATCGAGAGGGAGGGAGGGAGGGAGGGAGAGAGAGCGCGAGAGCGAGAGCGAGAGGGAGAGAGATTGTCATATAATAAAATCAAAAGCAATATTTAGATCACCAGCCATTGCTGCAAATTCGACTGGTAAATATGATTCGACGTTGGAACATCCGATTTGCCTCCCCGTTGTCCCGCCCACATTGATAGGCGTGTGCCGGCTGATACAGATTTATTACATTTTACGGGTGAGCTTTCGAGGGTTTTTTTTTTGAGGAATCCAGGGGCGGGCTAGCAGAGGTTCCCTAGGAACTTGCTGAGCCCTTGAGAGCAAGCTAGCGAAGATTTTTGAGGCAGCGGAGAATCGATTTAGGGCTTAATTGCTGAGATCCGTTGATTTTTTGACAGGCTGCATAGATTACTTGAGGTACTCAAAATACTAGATTTTTCTAGGTCTGCTTGGAAGACGAAAAAGGCAACGAAACCCTGCATCTCGATTTTCCACTTACCGTCGCGACGGTTCCGTATCGGATTCCGAATGCACCACCTCCTCCCATTGACTATGGTAGGCAGTTCAAGCTGTCACCATCCCTTTAAAATCCAGATTTCTGCTCGAATCACGTTGAGGGCGGGAAATACGTGAGCCCGGAATTCCGGTTGGGGCAGGTTTATGATGGAGAGAACGTCATCGGGGAGGATGAGGTGAGTGGAGACAGGGAGAGAGAAAGAGAGAGAGAAGGAGAGAGAGAGAGAGAGAGAGAGAGAGAGAGAGAGTGAGAGAGAGGAGAATTGATAGAATCATTTTTAGGTTGTACTCTACCGCCCGGTTTACGCGCGATTGTCAGACCGGAAACCTGGGACTTCGCCGCGATACAGCAGGGAATTCCGGGGCTCGGTACGTTTTTGTCTCTCTCTCTCTCTCTCTCTCTCTCTCTCTGTCTCTCTCTCACTAACTCCTCTCTTTAGTGCGCAAAAATCGCCGACAGTTGCCAATCAATAATCACGGAAGTGAATGGTGGCCAAAGGCGGGTCAGCAGCGTCCACTCACCAGCAGAGGAGAAACCGGATGTGGAAAAGGCAAGCTAGCAGAGATTCTTTAAGAAAATATTCCCAGCAAATCTTTTCGAAGCGGGGGTAACTAACAGTGATTCTTTGAGGATAAATTTTCGAAGTCGGGCAAACTAGCAAAGATTCTTTCGGAAGCCAATTTCATGACCGTCAAAAGGCGCCTATTCCCGAACCTTAAAAATTCCAGACCCTTGTCCAGCGCGTCGACTCGCTCGACATCGAGGCCATCCAGCCGTTAATTCACAAGAAACCGGCCTAGCCACCGTAACGGCTACCGTAACCTACTGTACACTACCGTACCCCACCGGAGGTTGTAAAGTTGCTCACCCCAACTGGCCGCGCCACGCTGATCTTATTGTATTTAATCATTATTTTTCAATATTTGATCTTTTTGGATTTTCGGTTATTTTTCTGGTACGAGGCAATACGAGACGCTACCATACTCAACCGGATTTGGGCGTACTGTACCATAAGCTGCCGTACGATGCCCGTAATGTGCCGTACCTTAGCGTACCTTGCCGTACGATATAGCTCTTTAAGATACGGTACCATTCTGCAACTTACACGGTCGTACCGTAGCGTACTCAAACGTACCGTACCATACCCTACCGTATTCTATCGTACTTTATCGTATTTTTACCCCCCAAATACTGATTCTCGGTGTCGATGAGATTACGCGACGTTTTTCCTCGTTTCAGAGTATTAATTTTAGCATCATTTTTTCATATCACATTCCAAAAGATTAGTGCAAATTTTAGTGGTACCACCCCCTTAAACATGCGATTATTTTCGAGTTTCAAAAAGTCTCTTTTTTTTAAACATTCCTGAGCGATCTCAACGAAAACCCCGATTACCAAAGATTTAAAAAATGCATAATAAATTGTAAATTCATTATCAATGAAAACTTATGAAAATGGCACGGAATCAACACGATTTTTACTCTAATTTTATGGGTTTTCTTGTGATTTTGTTTTGCCATAGAGTGCCAATGATAACAGCAAATTACGCGCGGCAACACGCAAAGGACAGCAACCAAAAAAGAACGGCGAGAAAAAGCCGGTAATTGGGGTGAGTGGAACGCGCTTTTCCTGGCAAATGGCAGCTGATACGAACACCTGGAAAAGCGTATATAAGCCATTTTCTATGAAAAAATGCGCACGAAAAATGCTGTCAATATTTGGAATATTGGCTTTATTCGGACTACTGCCGATGATCCAGGCTCAAGAGAATCCGGGTACGAGCTTTCAGGCTTGGGCTTAGGCCGAAGCGTCGGCTTGGCTTAGGCTTGGCTTAGGCTTGTGCTTAGGTTAGGTTTAGGCTTGGATTAAGCTTGGCTTTGGATTAGGCTGAAGCATCAATCCTCCTTTGCATGTTCCTCAATTCCAGCGACAAAATTCTTGCGCGTCGACCAGAATCACGATCGAAGGCTGTCCTTTGATGAATTTTTACACATTGAGCCGCTCTACGAAAGGGAAAGAAGAGCCGAATTCGAGCATTTGGATACAAACAGTTGGTTCTCTCTCTCTCTCGCTTTCTCTCTCTCTCTATCTCGTTCTCTCGCTCTCTCTCGCTCCAACCTTCTTTTTTAGAAGATCGTCGCGTGTCCCGCCAAGAATTCGATGCCCACCATAAGCAACACGAGCGCCATTCCGACAAGCTACGGTGAGTCCTGAAGCCCTTACAGTACCGTAGCGTTTTCCAGATGCCGTTGCACGTTTTTAGCCAAATTTTAGAAACGCGTACTTTGGCCGGGTTTTCCAAGAGTTTGACATTGATGAAGATGGTGGATTGGATCAAAATGAGGTGAAGCTGGCAGTGATGCTTTAGGAAGGGGCCAGCTAGCAGAGATTATTGGGATTAACATTACTCGTTTTAGGTTCGCCATCTTCTAAAAGTCCGCTTCCTGGTGCGACCTCGAACAAACTTCCCGACCGACCATCTTCTACGGCTTCGACACCAACCACTCTGGCGGCCTCGACCTCGACGAGTATATGAGATTCGACTCCGGGTTTCCGTTTGATCAGGTGAGAGAGAGGTGGAAGGCGACTATACCATAGTTTCCAGTCCGATCCGCTGAACGCCCAGAACGCCGTCGTGGACAACTCCATCTTCTAACAAGACATCGGAGCCGACAGCTTTGTCACCCCGCCGCCCGAATTTCAAAAAGTATAATTGCCGTATTCCCTATTTCCGTCATTTCCTGTTTTGCAATGATTTTTGTACAAAATGTGCCAAAATAAACTATGAATTCCGAAGCGAGATAGAGAGCGAGAGAGAGAGAGAAAGACGGAGAGATAGGGCGAGAGTGAGAGAAAGAAAGAGAGAGAACTTTTCACGGCTTCCGTGTTGCCGTCAGCAAAATATTTATCGCAGAAGCTCAAGAAGTACGCGTCAGTCTCCAAAATCCGCTAGAATCTATTCTGGACATGGACTCCCTAATCCCCTGAGTGGCACCCAATCAGTTTTCGATTCGCGAAATTTTTGTAGCATACTTTGGTCAAGCTAGCAGAGATGTTTAGAAAGGTGTCGTGCGCGTTTTCAGGATTTTCATGGACAGGGCATGTCTATTTTTGTGTACGTTGTGCTGTGACATATTCGAGCCAAAAAAATGTTCGCCCGGTTGCAGCTAAAAACAGGACAACGTTCGCAATTTCCCGGAAATTTTCCACTAGTTTCTTCACGCCGAGGGGAAAGAGAGCGAGAGAGAGAGAGAGAGAGAGAACTATTTCTCTGTCCCTCATGTTGCCATGGCACCTATAAAAAGGCGGGTATTTTCTTGCTTTTGCACCCGGATCCTGGCCCCGAGTTTGGCAAGTACAGCTACGGTTTTTGACGGGAAGCCCTTCCATTTTCTGCGTTCATACACTAAGAACTCATTTCTTTCTTTTCAGTCCTTTTAAGCCCAATTTTCTTTTCGAGGCAATTCAATCCTTAGACTGCTTCAAAAGCTTAGCTTATTCCGCAACTCTGCTTATGCAATTCAATTGAATTTTTGTAGTAGGTTTGATACATTTAGATTAACTTCAATTTTACTTAATTTTTTACGATTTTTTTGTAAATTTCAGCGACAACTCTTTTTTAGATTTTCACACCCCATCTGTTCCATATTTTTTTCTTATCAATCCAAATCCAAAGATACCATCGGCCGGCCGTTGATCAGTGCTCTCGCCGTCTGCGTCCACTGCTCTCCAGACGCCTCGGAGCTCAACAGGTGGGATGCGTAGGGGATGAACGCCGAAAATCCCCGAGCCACCCCGCCACCCCCGCCCAACAATACTGTGGTACGAGTGGACCGGTGGTCATGGTAGGTTTCTTGGTTCTGGTCTCTTAACGGGGGCGCTTCCTTCGCTCTCTCTCTCTCTCTCTCTCTCTCTCTCTCTCGCTCCATCTCTCTCACACCCTATTTGCCCGGCATAAAAAAACTCCAAAATTTAGCTTTTCACACTCCCAATTTCAGACGATGTCTCCTTCTCTACTCCTGCCCCTATTTTGCGCCCTATCTACCGTATCCCCCGCCTACAAGATCCTCGTGTTCGCTCCAACAATCTCCGCCTCGCACATGATCTCGAATGGGCGGATCGCCGACGCGTTGGCCAAGGCCGGCCACGATGTGGTAAGCCAGAAAACGGGATTTTTTTAGGTTTTAAACAGACTTGGAAAACAGTTAGTACCACGGATTTTAGGTGCTGTTTGAGCCGGACTTTCTGAACATGTGGCACCGGGTGAAGAATGCTGACCTTGCCCGGAAATGGCCGGTTTTCGGGTTCAGCGACGTACTGGTACGGGCTGGTACTGGGTTTTCGGCCGCGTTTGCAGACGAGAGCACATTTACTGTAGGTTTATCTCTCTTTCTCTCTATCTCTCTCGCTCGCTCGCTCTCTCTCTCTCTCTCTCTCTCTGTCTTTCTCCTTCTCTTCCGTTCCCTCCCTCTCTCTCTTCCCAACACTTTCGTTTTAGTACACAAGTGCCATGCGCGACTTCACGAAGGCGTTCACGGCATGTTGCGGAGGTAAAATTCAAATTTTAAGTAAAAAAATATCTGTTTAGAACTGCTAGACAAAATGGAGGAGCTGGAAAAGCTGAAAGCCGAGAAGTTCGACGCATTTTTCGGGGAGCAGCTGAATGGATGCGGACACGGACTGGCGGAATATCTGGGGATCAAGCGAAAATTCTGGATATCGAGGTACGCTATCTCTCTCTCTCTCTCTCTCCTAATCCCTCTCTTTCAGTTGTCCCATAATGGATCATATGTCATGGATTATCGGCCTTCCCCACCCACTGTCCTACCTACCATCCGTCGGAAATGCCGATTTTGGCGATCGTCCAACGTTTTCGGAACGGTTTCAGGTATCTATTAAGTGAGATCTATCTTCTTTGCGCACTAATGGTTCTAAATTCGATCAAAACTCAGCTATTTTTTTTTCTAGAACATCATCGAGCATCTTGCCAACCAGATCGGCTTCGGCTACTACTCGCACTACGCCCCAATCGATCGCGAGTTCCGGAAGCGATTTGGGCAAGTTTTAACGGGATCTGTGCAGGCTAGCCGGGATTCTTCAGGAAAAATTTGGCGACCACAATTTTAGACCGGATTTCCCGTCGATAACCTCAATTGAACGATCGTCTGACGTCATCTTTGTCGCTACTGACGAGTTAATCGATTTCCCGAGGCCGATATTCCCTAATATCATTCATATTGGTGGGCTGGGGGTGGAGAATGACGTCGTGAAGCCGCTGGATCAGGTGATTTTTTGGATTTCCTAAAGAAATTCGGCTATCCGGCAATTTCCGAAAGAATCTTTGCAGCCTGCCTTTTCCTAAAAAATCTCTGCTAGCCTGCTCGTATTATTCCCGTCATTTCCAGAAGTTTGCCCTCGAAATGGAGAAAGGAAAAGCAGGAGTGGTCTTCTTTTCTTTCGGCTCAAACGTGAACACCTCTCAACTGCCCGCTGAAGTCATGAAAACATTGATCGACGTCTTCAAGTCGTTCGCCGATCACCACTTCATCGCCAAGATCGATCGTTACGATAGCGTAAGTCTACCATTTCTTGGAGCCGCTTTCCAAGCTTGGACACCTCAAGAATCTCTGCTAGTTAGCCACGGCCAATTCACAAGCCCTTGAAACAAAACAATATTCAGGTGTCACCCCTATTCGCGGAGGGAGCAGGAAACGTTGTTCTGACCCAATGGGCGCCACAAAGCGCTTTATTAAGTGAGTATAACAGCTAAGCCTAAGCCTAAGCCTCAGCCTCAGCCTTAGCCTAAGTCGATGTCTAAGCCTTAGCCTACGCCTACGCCTAAGTCTAAGCCCAAGCCTAAGCCCAAGCCTAAGTCTAAGTCTAAGCCTAAGCCTAAGCCCAAGCCAAGCCCAAACCTAAACTCTCTTTCAGAACACCCACGTCTAAAATGCATGATCGCCCACGGTGGCTACAATTCTATTATGGAGGCCGCACATGCCGGAAAACCGATGATTACGATACCATTCTTTGCCGATCAATTCAGGTACGTAAACTTTTATCCTGAAAGACTTTGGATCCAGAAACGGTCGCTTGCTTGAGAAAAACGGTTGGGGGATCCCGGTTCGAAGGCAGGATTTGTTGGCTGGAGGGCAGAAGCTGAAGGCTGCACTTGAGGAGATGCTCAACAACACGAAGTAGGGAAGAGAGAGAGAGGGAGAGAGAGAGGGAGAGGGAGAGGGAGAGAGACAGAGAGAGGGGAGAGAGAGCTAGAGTGAGAGAGAAATAATCGTGCCTTTCAGGTATGCCGAAGGTGCCCTCCGAATTCAAGCCCTCCTCAAAGCCAAGCCCTTTTCGGCCGCGGAGAAATTGATTAAGTGAGTTATAGCATCCGGCTTGAATAAATCTAGCTACAACGTTTCCAGAAAAACACCTAACACTACTCCTAGATGGACCGAATTCGCTATCGCCTCCGGCGGCCTTCCCGAATTGAAAACGCCGGCCGGCGAGCTCGGCTGGGTAGTCACCTATAATTTAGATATTTTGGTTTGTGTTTTCCTGTTTGCAATGTTTTTGTTGTACATATTGGTTCGGGCAATTCGAATTTTGATTTCGCGGCTATCTTTTGTGATTTCAGCCGGAAAGCGGAAGAAGATCGAATAAATTATTTGTAGTCTCTACGATGGCGTCGACACTCAAAACGCAGGCTAAGCCTAAGCCAAGCCTAAGCCAAGCCTAAGCCAAGCCTAAGCCAAGCCTAAGCCAAGCCTAAGCCAAGCCTAAGCCAAGCCTAAGCCAAGCCTAAGCCAAGCCTAAGCCAAGCCTAAGCCTAAGCCTAACAAGGGAAGTGCACGACCGGCCCACGAGAAATCGACACGAGACATAGTGGATCTGATAGAATCGGACACGGGGATTCCGAATCTGTAATCAGAATTTGCTAAATAAAACGGAGAAAAAAGTTATGAAGCTTCAAAGTTGGCAAAATTGCAAAAAACCGTACTTTTAAGGGCCCGTAAAAACCGGTGGAACGGAATTGAGGAGAAAAGAATTAGTGCAGTTTGTTCAGCAGAAAAAGCGCTTTCGAATGAGCTGTAACACGTAGCATTTGCAAACAATTCACCGAAAAAGGTTGTTTTGGATTCACGGGCAAGGGTATGGCCTGTCAAGTTCATAGAAGATATTTCCGCGAAATCATCGTAAACTTAAAGTAAGATAGCTCATTCGAAAGCGCTTTTTCTGCTGAACAAGATGCACTAATGGGTTGTGGCAAATTTCCATTCCCTGCGCCTTTACAGGCCCATAAAAGTCCGATTTTGCGCGATTTTGCCAACTTTGAAGCTTCATAACTTTTTCCTCCGTTTTATTTAGCAAATTCTGATTACAGATTCGGAATCCCCGTGTCCGATTCTATCAGATCCACTATGTTTCGTGTCGATTTCTCGTGGGCCGGTCGTGCACTTCCCTTGTAAGCTGAGGGTCAATCGTTGGCCTATTCAGTGGAATGCTTTGGGAACCCCCTCCACACTAGTGGGCCAGGTGGGGGGCGGGTGCGAAGCAAGCAGAGTAGCCCGTCCTGCGATTCCGCTACGAAATAGCGTCCGGAATTCGGAAACGCCCGATTTGGCTGAATTGAGGATTAGGGGGCCTTCGAGCTGCTGTTGCGCCAAGGAGCGATGTGACGGCCGAGCCAGTTAGCAATCCGGAATCAGCGTTCCAAAGCGCAGGAATGGTCTGCTTACATTGATCGGAAGTGCGCGGCCCGTTTTTGAAAAAATCCATGTGGTCCCCCCTTTAGTCGTAAACCTTCAAAAATAAAAGTTTCAAAAAATCGTAGCAATTAAACCAGGGCCTCCGGGGCTTCGAAAGAAACGGTTTTCGGTACTATTTTTGGTGCTCTTTCAGCTCCACATTGAAGTGCGTGATGAATTTCTCGAAATTTTTTTGGTAAATTCCGAAAAAATCCATGTGGTCCCCCCTTTAGTCGTACACCATCAAAAATAAAAGTTTCAAAAAATCGTAGCAATTAAACCAGGGCCTCCGGGGCTTCGAAAAAAACGGTTTTCGGTACTATTTTTGGTGCGCTTTCAGGTGCACACATCAAAGCGATTTCGCGCGGTCGATTTCTTGCGGAATGGGGCTTGGAAGGCCTGGTAGACGAAGGCTGCCTAGTTGCAACATTCAAAAAATCGTAGCAATTAAACCAGGGCCTCCGGGGCTTCGAAAGAAACGGTTTTCGGTACTATTTTTGGTGCTCTTTCAGGTGCACACATCAAAGCGATTTCGCGCGGTCGATGTCTCGCGGAATGGGGCTTGGAAGGCCTGGTCGACCAGGGCTGCCTAGTTGCAACATTCAAAAAATCGTAGCAATTAAACCAGGGCCTCCGGGGCTTCGAAAGAAACGGTTTTCGGTACTATTTTTGGTGCTCTTTCAGGTGCACACATCAAAGCGATTTCGCGCGGTCGATTTCTCGCGGAATGGGGCTTGGAAGGCCTGGTCGACGAAGGCTGCCTAGTTGCAACATTCAAAAAATCGTACAATTAAACCAGGGCCTCCGGGGCTTCGAAAGAAACGGTTTTCGGTACTATTTTTGGTGCTCTTTCAGGTGCACACATCAAAGCGATTTCGCGCGGTCGATTTCTCGCGGAATGGGGCTTGGAAGGCCTGGTCGACGAAGGCTGCCTAGTTGCAACATTCAAAAAATCGTAGCAATTAAACCAGGGCCTCCGGGGCTTCGAAAGAAACGGTTTTCGGTACTATTTTTGGTGCTCTTTCAGCTCCACATTCAGTGCGTGATGAATTTCTCGAAATTTTTTTGGTAAATTCCGAAAAAATCCATGTGGTCCCCCCTTTAGTCGTAAACCATCAAAAATAAAAGTTTCAAAAATCGTAGCAATTAAACCAGGGCCTCCGGGGCTTCGAAAGAAACGGTTTTCGGTACTATTTTTGGTGCTCTTTCAGGTGCACACATCAAAGCGATTTCGCGCGGTCGATTTCTCGCGGAATGGGGCTTGGAAGGCCTGGTCGACCAGGGCTGCCTAGTTGCAATATTCAAAAAATCGTAGCAATTAAACCAGGGCCTCCGGGGCTTCGAAAGAAACGGTTTTCGGTACTATTTTTGGTGCTCTTTCAGGTGCACACATCCAAGCGATTTCGCGCGGTCGATTTCTCGCGGAATGGGGCTTGGAAGGCCTGGTCGACCAGGGCTGCCTAGTTGCAATATTCAAAAAATCGTAGCAATTAAACCAGGGCCTCCGGGGCTTCGAAAGAAACGGTTTTCGGTACTATTTTTGGTGCTCTTTCAGGTGCACACATCAAAGCGATTTCGCGCGGTCGATTTCTCGCGGAATGGGGCTTGGAAGGCCTGGTCGACCAGGGCTGCCTAGTTGCAATATTCAAAAAATCGTAGCAATTAAACCAGGGCCTCCGGGGCTTCGAAAGAAACGGTTTTCGGTACTATTTTTGGTGCTCTTTCAGGTGCACACATCCAAGCGATTTCGCGCGGTCGATTTCTCGCGGAATGGGGCTTGGAAGGCCTGGTCGACCAGGGCTGCCTAGTTGCAATATTCAAAAAATCGTAGCAATTAAACCAGGGCCTCCGGGGCTTCGAAAGAAACGGTTTTCGGTACTATTTTTGGTGCTCTTTCAGGTGCACACATCCAAGCGATTTCGCGCGGTCGATTTCTCGCGGAATGGGGCTTGGAAGGCCTGGTCGACCAGGGCTGCCTAGTTGCAACATTCAAAAAATCGTAGCAATTAAACCAGGGCCTCCGGGGCTTCGAAAGAAACGGTTTTCGGTACTATTTTTGGTGCTCTTTCAGCCCCACATTGAAGTGCGTGATGAATTTCTCGAAATTTTTTTGGTAAATTCCGAAAGATCCATGTGGTCCCCCCTTAAGTCGTAAACCATCAAAAATAAAAGTTTCAAAAAATCGTAGCAATTAAACCAGGGCCTCCGGGGCTTCGAAAGAAACGGTTTTCGGTACTATTTTTGGTGCTCTTTCAGGTGCACACATCAAAGCGATTTCGCGCGGTCGATTTCTCGCGGAATGGGGCTTGGAAGGCCTGGTCGACGAAGGCTGCCTAGTTGCAACATTCAAAAAATCGTAGCAATTAAACCAGGGCCTCCGGGGATTCGAAAGAGACGGTTTTCGGTACTATTTTTGGTGCTCTTTCAGGTGCACACATCAAAGCGATTTCGCGCGGTCGATTTCTCGCGGAATGGGGCTTGGAAGGCCTGGTCGACGAAGGCTGCCTAGTTGCAACATTCAAAAAATCGTAGCAATTAAACCAGGGCCTCCGGGGCTTCGAGAGAAACGGTTTTCGGTACTATTTTTGGTGCTCTTTCAGCTCGACATTGTAGTGCTTGATGAATTTCTCGAAATTTTTTTGGTAAATTCCGAAAGATCCATGTGGTCCCCCCTTAAGTCGTAAACCATCAAAAATAAAAGTTTCAAAAAATCGTAGCAATTAAACCAGGGCCTCCGGGGCTTCGAAAGAAACGGTTTTCGGTACTATTTTTGGTGCTCTTTCAGGTGCACACATCAAAGCGATTTCGCGCGGTCGATTTCTCGCGGAATGGGGCTTGGAAGGCCTGGCCGACCAGGGCTGCCTAGTTGCAACATTCAAAAAATCGTAGCAATTGAACCAGGGCCTCCGGGGATTCGAAAGAAACGGTTTTCGGTACTATTTTTGGTGCTCTTTCAGGTGCACACATCAAAGCGATTTCGCGCGGTCGATTTCTCGCGGAATGGGGCTTGGAAGGCCTGGTCGACGAGGGCTGCCTAGTTGCAACATTCAAAAAATCGTAGCAATTAAACCAGGGCCTCCGGGGCTTCGAAAGAAACGGTTTTCGGTACTATTTTTGGTGCTCTTTCAGCTCCACATTGAAGTGCGTGATGAATTTCTCGAAATTTTTTTGGTAAATTCCGAAAGATCCATGTGGTCCCCCCTTTAGTCGTACACCATCAAAAATAAAAGTTTCAAAAAATCGTAGCAATTAAACCAGGGCCTCCGGGGCTTCGAAAGAGACGGTTTTCGGTACTATTTTTGGTGCTCTTTCAGGTGCACACATCAAAGCGATTTCGCGCGGTCGATTTCTCGCGGAATGGGGCTTGGAAGGCCTCGTCGACCAGGGCTGCCTAGTTGCAACATTCAAAAAATCGTAGCAATTAAACCAGGGCCTCCGGGGCTTCGAAAGAAACGGTTTTCGGTACTATTTTTGGTGCTCTTTCAGCTCCACATTGAAGTGCGTGATGAATTTCTCGAAATTTTTTTGGTAAATTCCGAAAAAATCCATGTGGTCCCCCTTTAGTCGTACACCATCAAAAATAAAAAGTTTCAAAAAATCGTAGCAATTAAACCAGGGCCTCCGGGGCTTCGAAATAAACGGTTTTCGGTACTATTTTTGGTGCGCTTTCAGGTGCACACATCAAAGCGATTTCGCGCGGTCGATTTCTCGCGGAATGGGGCTTGGAAGGCCTGGTAGACGAAGGCTGCCTAGTTGCAACATTCAAAAAATCGTAGCAATTAAACCAGGGCCTCCGGGGATTCGAAAGAGACGGTTTTCGGTACTATTTTTGGTGCTCTTTCAGGTGCACACATCAAAGCGATTTCGCGCGGTCGATTTCTCGCGGAATGGGGCTTGGAAGGCCTGGTCGACGAAGGCTGCCTAGTTGCCACATTCAAAAAATCGTGGCAATTAAACCAGGGCCTCCGGGGATTCGAAAGAGACGGTTTTCGGTACTATTTTTGGTGCTCTTTCAGGTGCACACATCAAAGCGCTTTCGCGCGGTCGATTTCTCGCGGAATGGGGCTTGGAAGGCCTGGTCGACCAGGGCTGCCTAGTTGCAACATTCAAAAAATCGTAGCAATTAAACCAGGGCCTCCGGGGCTTCGAAAGAAACGGTTTTCGGTACTATTTTTGGTGCTCTTTCAGGTGCACACATCAAAGCGATTTGCGCGGTCGATTTCTCGCGGAATGGGGCTTGGAAGGCCTCGTCGACCAGGGCTGCCTAGTTGCAACATTCAAAAAATCGTAGCAATTAAACCAGGGCCTCCGGGGCTTCGAAAGAAACGGTTTTCGGTACTATTTTTGGTGCTCTTTCAGCTCCACATTGAAGTGCGTGATGAATTTCTCGAAATTTTTTGGTAAATTCCGAAAAATCCATGTGGTCCCCCTTTAGTCGTTAATCATCAAAAATAAACGTTTCAAAAAATCGTAGCAATTAAACCAGGGCCTCCGGGGCTTCGAAAGAAACGGTTTTCGGTACTATTTTTGGTGCTCTTTCAGGTGCACACATCAAAGCGATTTCGCGCGGTCGATTTCTCGCGGAATGGGGCTTGGAAGGCCTGGTCGACGAAGGCTGCCTAGTTGCAACATTCAAAAAATCGTAGCAATTAAACCAGGGCCTCCGGGGCTTCGAAAGAAACGGTTTTCGGTACTATTTTTGGTGCTCTTTCAGGTGCACACATCAAAGCGATTTCGCGCGGTCGATTTCTCGCGGAATGGGGCTTGGAAGGCCTGGTCGACGAAGGCTGCCTAGTTGCAACATTCAAAAAATCGTAGCAATTAAACCAGGGCCTCCGGGGCTTCGAAAGAAATGGTTTTCGGTACTATTTTTGGTGCTTTTTCAGCTCCACATTGAAGTGCGTGATGAACTTCTCGAAATTTTTTTGGTAAATTCCGAAAGATCCATGTGGTCCCCCCTTTAGTCGTAAACCATCAAAAATAAAAGTTTCAAAAAATCGTAGCAATTAAACCAGGGCCTCCGGGGCTTCGAAAGAAACGGTTTTCGGTACTATTTTTGGTGCTCTTTCAGGTGCACACATCCAAGCGATTTCGCGCGGTCGATTTCTCGCGGAATGGGGCTTGGAAGGCCTGGTCGACCAGGGCTGCCTAGTTGCAATATTCAAAAAATCGTAGCAATTAAACCAGGGCCTCCGGGGCTTCGAAAGAAACGGTTTTCGGTACTATTTTTGGTGCTCTTTCAGCTCCACATTGAAGTGCGTGATGAATTTCTCGAAATTTTTTTGGTAAATTCCGAAAAATCCATGTGGTCCCCCCTTTAGTCGTTAATCATCAAAAATAAACGTTTCAAAAAATCGTAGCAATTAAACCAGGGCCTCCGGGGCTTCGAAAGAAACGGTTTTCGGTACTATTTTTGGTGCTCTTTCAGGTGCACACATCAAAGCGATTTCGCGCGGTCGATTTCTCGCGGAATGGGGCTTGGAAGGCCTGGTCGACCAGGGCTGCCTAGTTGCAATATTCAAAAAATCGTAGCAATTAAACCAGGGCCTCCGGGGCTTCGAAAGAAACGGTTTTCGGTACTATTTTTGGTGCTCTTTCAGGTGCACACATCCAAGCGATTTCGCGCGGTCGATTTCTCGCGGAATGGGGCTTGGAAGGCCTGGTCGACCAGGGCTGCCTAGTTGCAATATTCAAAAATCGTAGCAATTAAACCAGGGCCTCCGGGGCTTCGAAAGAAACGGTTTTCGGTACTATTTTTGGTGCTCTTTCAGCTCCACATTGAAGTGCGTGATGAATTTCTCGAAATTTTTTTGGTAAATTCCGAAAGATCCATGTGGTCCCCCCTTAAGTCGTAAACCATCAAAAATAAAAGTTTCAAAAAATCGTAGCAATTAAACCATGGCCTCCGGGGCTTCGAAAGAAACGGTTTTCGGTACTATTTTTGGTGCTCTTTCAGGTGCACACATCAAAGCGATTTCGCGCGGTCGATTTCTCGCGGAATGGGGCTTGGAAGGCCTGGTCGACCAGGGCTGCCTAGTTGCAACATTCAAAAAATCGTAGCAATTAAACCAGGGCCTCCGGGGATTCGAAAGAGACGGTTTTCGGTACTATTTTTGGTGCTCTTTCAGGTGCACACATCAAAGCGATTTCGCGCGGTCGATTTCTCGCGGAATGGGGCTTGGAAGGCCTGGTCGACCAGGGCTGCCTAGTTGCAACATTCAAAAATCGTAGCAATTGAACCAGGGCCTCCGGGGCTTCGAAAGAAACGGTTTTCGGTACTATTTTTGGTGCTCTTTCAGGTGCACACATCAAAGCGATTTCGCGCGGTCGATTTCTCGCGGAATGGGGCTTGGAAGGCCTGGTCGACCAGGGCTGCCTAGTTGCAACATTCAAAAAATCGTAGCAATTGAACCAGGGCCTCCGGGGCTTCGAAAGAAACGGTTTTCGGTACTATTTTTGGTGCTCTTTCAGGTGCACACATCAAAGCGATTTCGCGCGGTCGATTTCTCGCGGAATGGGGCTTGGAAGGCCTGGTCGACGAAGGCTGCCTAGTTGCAACATTCAAAAAAATCGTGGCAATTAAACCAGGGCCTCCGGGGGATTCGAAAGAGACGGTTTTCGGTACTATTTTTGGTGCTCTTTCAGGTGCACACATCAAAGCGATTTCGCGCGGTCGATTTCTCGCGGAATGGGGCTTGGAAGGCCTGGTCGACCAGGGCTGCCTAGTTGCAACATTCAAAAAATCGTAGCAATTGAACCAGGGCCTCCGGGGCTTCGAAAGAAACGGTTTTCGGTACTATTTTTGGTGCTCTTTCAGGTGCACACATCAAAGCGATTTCGCGCGGTCGATTTCTCGCGGAATGGGGCTTGGAAGGCCTGGTCGACGAAGGCTGCCTAGTTGCAACATTCAAAAAATCGTAGCAATTAAACCAGGGCCTCCGGGGCTTCGAGAGAAACGGTTTTCGGTACTATTTTTGGTGCTCTTTCAGCTCGACATTGTAGTGCTTGATGAATTTCTCGAAATTTTTTTGGTAAATTCCGAAAGATCCATGTGGTCCCCCCTTAAGTCGTAAACCATCAAAAATAAAAGTTTCAAAAAATCGTAGCAATTAAACCAGGGCCTCCGGGGCTTCGAAAGAAACGGTTTTCGGTACTATTTTTGGTGCTCTTTCAGCTCCACAGTGAAGTGCGTGATGAATTTCTCGAAATTTTTTTGGTAAATTCCGAAAGATCCATGTGGTCCCCCCTTTAGTCGTACACCATCAAAAATAAAAGTTTCAAAAAATCGTAGCAATTAAACCAGGGCCTCCGGGGCTTCGAAAGAGACGGTTTTCGGTACTATTTTTGGTGCTCTTTCAGGTGCACACATCAAAGCGATTTCGCGCGGTCGATTTCTCGCGGAATGGGGCTTGGAAGGCCTCGTCGACCAGGGCTGCCTAGTCGCAACATTCAAAAAATCGTAGCAATTAAACCAGGGCCTCCGGGGCTTCGAAAGAAACGGTTTTCGGTACTATTTTTGGTGCTCTTTCAGCTCCACATTGAAGTGCGTGATGAATTTCTCGAAATTTTTTTGGTAAATTCCGAAAGATCCATGTGGTCCCCCCTTAAGTCGTAAACCATCAAAAATAAAAGTTTCAAAAAATCGTAGCAATTAAACCAGGGCCTCCGGGGCTTCGAAAGAAACGGTTTTCGGTACTATTTTTGGTGCTCTTTCAGGTGCACACATCAAAGCGATTTCGCGCGGTCGATTTCTCGCGGAATGGGGCTTGGAAGGCCTGGCCGACCAGGGCTGCCTAGTTGCAACATTCAAAAAATCGTAGCAATTGAACCAGGGCCTCCGGGGCTTCGAAAGAAACGGTTTTCGGTACTATTTTTGGTGCTCTTTCAGGTGCACACATCAAAGCGATTTCGCGCGGTCGATTTCTCGCGGAATGGGGCTTGGAAGGCCTGGTCGACGAAGGCTGCCTAGTTGCAACATTCAAAAAATCGTGGCAATTAAACCAGGGCCTCCGGGGATTCGAAAGAAACGGTTTTCGGTACTATTTTTGGTGCTCTTTCAGGTGCACACATCAAAGCGATTTCGCGCGGTCGATTTCTCGCGGAATGGGGCTTGGAAGGCCTGGTCGACGAGGGCTGCCTAGTTGCAACATTCAAAAAATCGTAGCAATTAAACCAGGGCCTCCGGGGCTTCGAAAGAAACGGTTTTCGGTACTATTTTTGGTGCTCTTTCAGCTCCACATTGAAGTGCGTGATGAATTTCTCGAAATTTTTTGGTAAATTCCGAAAGATCCATGTGGTCCCCCCTTTAGTCGTACACCATCAAAAATAAAAGTTTCAAAAAATCGTAGCAATTAAACCAGGGCCTCCGGGGCTTCGAAAGAGACGGTTTTCGGTACTATTTTTGGTGCTCTTTCAGGTGCACACATCAAAGCGATTTCGCGCGGTCGATTTCTCGCGGAATGGGGCTTGGAAGGCCTCGTCGACCAGGGCTGCCTAGTTGCAACATTCAAAAAATCGTAGCAATTAAACCAGGGCCTCCGGGGCTTCGAAAGAAACGGTTTTCGGTACTATTTTTGGTGCTCTTTCAGCTCCACATTGAAGTGCGTGATGAATTTCTCGAAATTTTTTTGGTAAATTCCGAAAAAATCCATGTGGTCCCCCTTTAGTCGTACACCATCAAAAATAAAAGTTTCAAAAAATCGTAGCAATTAAACCAGGGCCTCCGGGGCTTCGAAAAAAACGGTTTTCGGTACTATTTTTGGTGCGCTTTCAGGTGCACACATCAAAGCGATTTCGCGCGGTCGATTTCTCGCGGAATGGGGCTTGGAAGGCCTGGTCGACGAAGGCTGCCTAGTTGCCACATTCAAAAAATCGTGGCAATTAAACCAGGGCCTCCGGGGATTCGAAAGAGACGGTTTTCGGTACTATTTTTGGTGCTCTTTCAGGTGCACACATCAAAGCGATTTCGCGCGGTCGATTTCTCGCGGAATGGGGCTTGGAAGGCCTCGTCGACCAGGGCTGCCTAGTTGCAACATTCAAAAAAATCGTAGCAATTAAACCAGGGCCTCCGGGGCTTCGAAAGAAACGGTTTTCGGTACTATTTTTGGTGCTCTTTCAGCTCCACATTGAAGTGCGTGATGAATTTCTCGAAATTTTTTGGTAAATTCCGAAAAATCCATGTGGTCCCCCCTTTAGTCGTACACCATCAAAAATAAAAGTTTCAAAAAATCGTAGCAATTAAACCAGGGCCTCCGGGGCTTTGAAAAAACGGTTTTCGGTACTATTTTTGGTGCGCTTTCAGGTGCACACATCAAAGCGATTTCGCGCGGTCGATTTCTCGCGGAATGGGGCTTGGAAGGCCTGGTCGACGAAGGCTGCCCTAGTTGCCACATTCAAAAAAATCGTGGCAATTAAACCAGGGCCTCCGGGGGATTCGAAAGAGACGGTTTTCGGTACTATTTTTGGTGCTCTTTCAGGTGCACACATCAAAGCGATTTCGCGCGGTCGATTTCTCGCGGAATGGGGCTTGGAAGGCCTCGTCGACCAGGGCTGCCTAGTTGCAACATTCAAAAAAATCGTAGCAATTAAACCAGGGCCTCCGGGGCTTCGAAAGAAACGGTTTTCGGTACTATTTTTGGTGCTCTTTCAGCTCCACATTGAAGTGCGTGATGAATTTCTCGAAATTTTTTGGTAAATTCCGAAAAAATCCATGTGGTCCCCCCTTTAGTCGTACACCATCAAAAATAAAAGTTTCAAAAATCGTAGCAATTAAACCAGGGCCTCCGGGGCTTCGAAAAACGGTTTTCGGTACTATTTTTGGTGCGCTTTCAGGTGCACACATCAAAGCGATTTCGCGCGGTCGATTTCTCGCGGAATGGGGCTTGAAGGCCTGGTCGACGAAGGGCTGCCTAGTTGCCACATTCAAAAAATCGTGGCAATTAAACCAGGGCCTTCGGGGATTCGAAAGAGACGGTTTTCGGTACTATTTTTGGTGCTCTTTCAGGTGCACACATCAAAGCGATTTCGCGCGGTCGATTTCTCGCGGAATGGGGCTTGAAGGCCTCGTCGACCAGGGCTGCCTAGTTGCAACATTCAAAAAATCGTAGCAATTAAACCAGGGCCTCCGGGGCTTCGAAAAAACGGTTTTCGGTACTATTTTTGGTGCGCTTTCAGGTGCACACACTCAAAGCGATTTCGCGCGGTCGATTTCTCGCGGAATGGGGCTTGGAAGGCCTGGTCGACGGAGGCTGCCTAGTTGCCACATTCAAAAAATCGTGGCAATTAAACCAGGGCCTCCGGGGATTCGAAAGAGACGGTTTTCGGTACTATTTTTGGTGCTCTTTCAGGTGCACACATCAAAGCGATTTCGCGCGGTCGATTTCTCGCGGAATGGGGCTTGGAAGGCCTGGTTGACGAAGGCTGCCTAGTTGCAACATTCAAAAAATCGTAGCAATTAAACCAGGACCTCCGGGGCTTCGAAAGAAACGGTTTTCGGTACTATTTTTGGTGCTCTTTCAGCTCCACATTGAAGTGCGTGATGAATTTCTCGAAATTTTTTGGTAAATTCCGAAAAATCCATGTGGTCCCCCTTTAGTCGTAAACCATCAAAAATAAACGTTTCAAAAAATCGTAGCAATTAAACCAGGGCCTCCGGGGCTTCGAAAGAAACGGTTTTCGGTACTATTTTTGGTGCTCTTTCAGCTCCACATTGAAGTGCGTGATGAATTTCTCGAAATTTTTTTGGTAAATTCCGAAAAATCCATGTGGTCCCCCCTTTAGTCGTAAACCATCAAAAATAAATGTTTCAAAAAATCGTAGCAATTAAACCAGGGCCTCCGGGGCTTCGAAAGAAACGGCTTTCGGTACTATTTTTGGTGCTCTTTCAGGTGCACACATCAAAGCGATTTCTCGCGGTCGATTTCTCGCGGAATGGGGCTTGGAAGGCCTGGTCGACCAGGGCTGCCTAGTTGCAACATTCAAAAAATCGTAGCAATTAAACCAGGGCCTCCGGGGCTTTGAAAGAAACGGTTTTGGGTACTATTTTTGGTGCTCTTTCAGCTCCACATTAAAGTGCGTGATGAATTTCTCGAAATTTTTTTGGTAAATTCCGAAAAATCCATGTGGTCCCCCCTTTAGTCGTAAACCATCAAAAACAAACGTTTCAAAAAATCGTAGCAATTAAACCAGGGCCTCCGGGGCTTCGAATGAAACGGTTTTCGGTACTATTTTTGGTGCTCTTTCAGGTGCACACATCAAAGCGATTTCTCGCGGTCGATTTCTCGCGGAATGGAGCTTGGAAGGCCTGGTCGACCAGGGCTGCCTAGTTGCAACATTCAAAAAATCGTAGCAATTAATCCAGGGCCTCCGGGGCTTTGAAAGAAATGGTTTTGGGTACTATTTTTGGTGCTCTTTCAGCTCCACATTGAAGTGCGTGATGAATTTCTCGAAATTTTTTTGGTAAATTCCGAAAAATCCATGTGGTCCCCCCTTTAGTCGTAAACCATCAAAAACAAACGTTTCAAAAAATCGTAGCAATTAAACCAGGGCCTCCGGGGCTTCGAAAGAAACGGTTTTCGGTACTATTTTTGGTGCTCTTTCAGCTCCACATTGAAGTGCGTGATGAATTTCTCGAAATTTTTTGGTAAATTCCGAAAAATCCATGTGGTCCCCCTTTAGTCGTAAACCATCAAAAATAAACGTTTCAAAAAATCGTAGCAATTAAACCAGGGCCTCCGGGGCTTCGAAAGAAACGGTTTTTGGTATTATTTTTGGTGCTCTTTCAGGTGCACACATCAAAGCGATTTCTCGCGGTCGATTTCTCGCGGAATGGAGCTTGGAAGTCCTGGTCGACCAGGGCTGCCTAGTTGCAACATTCAAAAAATCGTAGCAATTAAACCAGGGCCTCCGGGGCTTCGAAAGAAACGGTTTTCGGTACTATTTTTGGTGCTCTTTCAGCTCCACATTGAAGTGCGTGATGAATTTCTCGAAATTTTTTGGTAAATTCCGAAAAATCCATGTGGTCCCCCCTTTAGTCGTAAACCATCAAAAATAAATGTTTCAAAAAATCGTAGCAATTAAACCAGGGCCTCCGGGGCTTCGAAAGAGACGGTTTTCGGTACTATTTTTGGTGCTCTTTCAGGTGCAGCACATCAAAGCGATTTCGCGCGGTCGATTTCTCGCGGAATGGGGCTTGGAAGGCCTGGTCGACGAAGGCTGCCTAGTTGCAACATTCAAAAAATCGTGGCAATTAAACCAGGGCCTCCGGGGATTCGAAAGAAACGGTTTTCGGTACTATTTTTGGTGCTCTTTCAGGTGCACACATCAAAGCGATTTCGCGCGGTCGATTTCTCGCGGAATGGGGCTTGGAAGGCCTGGTCGACGAGGGCTGCCTAGTTGCAACATTCAAAAAATCGTAGCAATTAAACCAGGGCCTCCGGGGCTTCGAAAGAAACGGTTTTCGGTACTATTTTTGGTGCTCTTTCAGCTCCACATTGAAGTGCGTGATGAATTTCTCGAAATTTTTTTGGTAAATTCCGAAAGATCCATGTGGTCCCCCCTTTAGTCGTACACCATCAAAAATAAAAGTTTCAAAAAATCGTAGCAATTAAACCAGGGCCTCCGGGGCTTCGAAAGAGACGGTTTTCGGTACTATTTTTGGTGCTCTTTCAGGTGCACACATCAAAGCGATTTCGCGCGGTCGATTTCTCGCGGAATGGGGCTTGGAAGGCCTCGTCGACCAGGGCTGCCTAGTTGCAACATTCAAAAATCGTAGCAATTAAACCAGGGCCTCCGGGGCTTCGAAAGAAACGGTTTTCGGTACTATTTTTGGTGCTCTTTCAGCTCCACATTGAAGTGCGTGATGAATTTCTCGAAATTTTTTTGGTAAATTCCGAAAAAATCCATGTGGTCCCCCCTTTAGTCGTACACCATCAAAAATAAAAGTTTCAAAAAATCGTAGCAATTAAACCAGGGCCTCCGGGGCTTCGAAAAAACGGTTTTCGGTACTATTTTTGGTGCGCTTTCAGGTGCACACATCAAAGCGATTTCGCGCGGTCGATTTCTCGCGGAATGGGGCTTGGAAGGCCTGGTCGACGAAGGCTGCCTAGTTGCCACATTCAAAAAATCGTGGCAATTAAACCAGGGCCTCCGGGGATTCGAAAGAGACGGTTTTCGGTACTATTTTTGGTGCTCTTTCAGGTGCACACATCAAAGCGATTTCGCGCGGTCGATTTCTCGCGGAATGGGGCTTGGAAGGCCTCGTCGACCAGGGCTGCCTAGTTGCAACATTCAAAAAATCGTAGCAATTAAACCAGGGCCTCCGGGGCTTCGAAAGAAACGGTTTTCGGTACTATTTTTGGTGCTCTTTCAGCTCCACATTGAAGTGCGTGATGAATTTCTCGAAATTTTTTTGGTAAATTCCGAAAAAATCCATGTGGTCCCCCCTTTAGTCGTACACCATCAAAAATAAAAGTTTCAAAAAATCGTAGCAATTAAACCAGGGCCTCCGGGGCTTCGAAAAAAACGGTTTTCGGTACTATTTTTGGTGCGCTTTCAGGTGCACACATCAAAGCGATTTCGCGCGGTCGATTTCTCGCGGAATGGGGCTTGGAAGGCCTGGTCGACGAAGGCTGCCTAGTTGCCACATTCAAAAAATCGTGGCAATTAAACCAGGGCCTCCGGGGATTCGAAAGAAACGGTTTTCGGTACTATTTTTGGTGCTCTTTCAGCTCCACATTGAAGTGCGTGATGAATTTCTCGAAATTTTTTGGTAAATTCCGAAAAAATCCATGTGGTCCCCCTTTAGTCGTACACCATCAAAAATAAAAGTTTCAAAAAATCGTAGCAATTAAACCAGGGCCTCCGGGGCTTCGAAAAAAACGGTTTTCGGTACTATTTTTGGTGCGCTTTCAGGTGCACACATCAAAGCGATTTCGCGCGGTCGATTTCTCGCGGAATGGGGCTTGGAAGGCCTGGTCGACGAAGGCTGCCTAGTTGCCACATTCAAAAAATCGTGGCAATTAAACCAGGGCCTCCGGGGATTCGAAAGAGACGGTTTTCGGTACTATTTTTGGTGCTCTTTCAGGTGCACACATCAAAGCGATTTCGCGCGGTCGATTTCTCGCGGAATGGGGCTTGGAAGGCCTCGTCGACCAGGGCTGCCTAGTTGCAACATTCAAAAAAATCGTAGCAATTAAACCAGGGCCTCCGGGGCTTCGAAAGAAACGGTTTTCGGTACTATTTTTGGTGCTCTTTCAGCTCCACATTGAAGTGCGTGATGAATTTCTCGAAATTTTTTTGGTAAATTCCGAAAAAATCCATGTGGTCCCCCCTTTAGTCGTACACCATCAAAAATAAAAGTTTCAAAAAATCGTAGCAATTAAACCAGGGCCTCCGGGGCTTCGAAAAAAACGGTTTTCGGTACTATTTTTGGTGCGCTTTCAGGTGCACACATCAAAGCGATTTCGCGCGGTCGATTTCTCGCGGAATGGGGCTTGGAAGGCCTGGTCGACGAAGGCTGCCTAGTTGCCACATTCAAAAAATCGTGGCAATTAAACCAGGGCCTCCGGGGGATTCGAAAGAGACGGTTTTCGGTACTATTTTTGGTGCTCTTTCAGGTGCACACATCAAAGCGATTTCGCGCGGTCGATTTCTCGCGGAATGGGGCTTGGAAGGCCTCGTCGACCAGGGCTGCCTAGTTGCAACATTCAAAAAATCGTAGCAATTAAACCAGGGCCTCCGGGGCTTCGAAAGAAACGGTTTTCGGTACTATTTTTGGTGCTCTTTCAGCTCCACATTGAAGTGCGTGATGAATTTCTCGAAATTTTTTTGGTAAATTCCGAAAAAATCCATGTGGTCCCCCCTTTAGTCGTACACCATCAAAAATAAAAGTTTCAAAAAATCGTAGCAATTAAACCAGGGCCTCCGGGGCTTCGAAAAAAACGGTTTTCGGTACTATTTTTGGTGCGCTTTCAGGTGCACACATCAAAGCGATTTCGCGCGGTCGATTTCTCGCGGAATGGGGCTTGGAAGGCCTGGTCGACCAGGGCTGCCTAGTTGCAACATTCAAAAAATCGTAGCAATTAAACCAGGGCCTCCGGGGCTTTGAAAGAAACGGTTTTGGGTACTATTTTTGGTGCTCTTTCAGCTCCACATTAAAGTGCGTGATGAATTTCTCAAAATTTTTTTGGTAAATTCCGAAAAATCCATGTGGTCCCCCCTTTAGTCGTAAACCATCAAAAACAAACGTTTCAAAAAATCGTAGCAATTAAACCAGGGCCTCCGGGGCTTCGAATGAAACGGTTTTCGGTACTATTTTTGGTGCTCTTTCAGGTGCACACATCAAAGCGATTTCTCGCGGTCGATTTCTCGCGGAATGGAGCTTGGAAGGCCTGGTCGACCAGGGCTGCCTAGTTGCAACATTCAAAAAATCGTAGCAATTAAACCAGGGCCTCCGGGGCTTTGAAAGAAATGGTTTTGGGTACTATTTTTGGTGCTCTTTCAGCTCCACATTGAAGTGCGTGATGAATTTCTCGAAATTTTTTGGTAAATTCCGAAAAATCCATGTGGTCCCCCCTTTAGTCGTAAACCATCAAAAACAAACGTTTCAAAAAATCGTAGCAATTAAACCAGGGCCTCCGGGGCTTCGAAAGAAACGGTTTTCGGTACTATTTTTGGTGCTCTTTCAGCTCCACATTGAAGTGCGTGATGAATTTCTCGAAATTTTTTTGGTAAATTCCGAAAAATCCATGTGGTCCCCCCTTTAGTCGTAAACCATCAAAAATAAATGTTTCAAAAAATCGTAGCAATTAAACCAGGGCCTCCGGGGCTTCGAAAAAAACGGTTTTCGGTACTATTTTTGGTGCTCTTTCAGGTGCACACATCAAAGCGACTTCGCGCGGTCGATTTCTCGCGGAATGGGGCTTGGAAGGCCTGGTCGACCAGGGCTGCCTAGTTGCAACATTCAAAAAATCGTAGCAATTAAACCAGGGCCTCCGGGGCTTCGAAAGAAACGGTTTTCGGTGCTATTTTTGGTGCTCTTTCAGCTCCACATTGAAGCGCGTGATGAATTTCTCGAAATTTTTTTGGTAAATTCCGAAAAATCCATGTGGTCCCCCCTTTAGTCGTAAACCATCAAAAATAAACGTTTCAAAAAATCGTAGCAATTAAACCAGGGCCTCCGGGGCTTCGAAAGAAACGGTTTTTGGTATTATTTTTGGTGCTCTTTCAGGTGCACACATCAAAGCGATTTCTCGCGGTCGATTTCTCGCGGAATGGGGCTTGGAAGGCCTGGTCGACCAGGGCTGCCTAGTTGCAACATTCAAAAAATCGTAGCAATTAAACCAGGGCCTCCGGGGCTTCGAAAGAAACGGTTTTCGGTACTATTTTTGGTGCTCTTTCAGCTCCACATTGAAGTGCGTGATGAATTTCTCGAAATTTTTTGGTAAATTCCGAAAAATCCATGTGGTCCCCCTTTAGTCGTAAACCATCAAAAATAAATGTTTCAAAAAATCGTAGCAATTAAACCAGGGCCTCCGGGGCTTCGAAAAAAACGGTTTTCGGTACTATTTTTGGTGCTCTTTCAGGTGCACACATCAAAGCGACTTCGCGCGGTCGATTTCTCGCGGAATGGGGCTTGGAAGGCCTGGTCGACCAGGGCTGCCTAGTTGCAACATTCAAAAAATCGTAGCAATTAAACCAGGGCCTCCGGGGCTTCGAAAGAAACGGTTTTCGGTACTATTTTTGATGCTCTTTCAGGTGCACACATCAAAGCGATTTGGCGCGGTCGATTTCTCGCGGAATGGGGCTTGGAAGGCCTGGTCGACCAGGGCTGCCTAGTTGCAACATTCAAAAAATCGTAGCAATTAAACCAGGGCCTCCGGGGCTTCGAAAGAAATGGTTTTCGGTACTATTTTTGGTGCTCTTTCAGCTCCACATTGAAGTGCGTGATGAATTTCTCGAAATTTTTTTGGTAAATTCCGAAAAATCCATGTGGTCCCCCTTTAGTCGTAAACCATCAAAAATAAACGTTTCAAAAAAATCGTAGCAATTAAACCAGGGCCTCCGGGGCTTCGAAAGAAACGGTTTTCGGTACTATTTTTGGTGCTCTTTCAGGTGCACACATCAAAGCGACTTCGCGCGGTCGATTTCTCGCCGAATGGGGCTTGGAAGGCCTGGTCGACCAGGGCTGCCTAGTTGCAACATTCAAAAAATCGTAGCAATTAAACCAGGGCCTCCGGGGCTTCGAAAGAAACGGTTTTCGGTACTATTTTTGATGCTCTTTCAGGTGCACACATCAAAGCGATTTGGCGCGGTCGATTTCTCGCGGAATGGGGCTTGGAAGGCCTGGTCGACCAGGGCTGCCTAGTTGCAACATTCAAAAAATCGTAGCAATTAAACCAGGGCCTCCGGGGCTTCGAAAGAAATGGTTTTCGGTACTATTTTTGGTGCTCTTTCAGCTCCACATTGAAGTGCGTGATGAATTTCTCGAAATTTTTTTGGTAAATTCCGAAAAATCCATGTGGTCCCCCCTTTAGTCGTAAACCATCAAAAATAAACGTTTCAAAAAATCGTAGCAATTAAACCAGGGCCTCCGGGGCTTCGAAAAAAAAGGTTTTTGGTACTATTTTTGGTGCTCTTTCAGGTGCACACATCAAAGCGATTTGGCGCGGTCGATTTCTCCCGGAATGGGGCTTGGAAGGCCTGGTCGACGAGGGCTGCCTAGTTGCAACATTCAAAAAATCGTAGCAATTAAACCAGGACCTCCGGGGCTTCGAAAGAAAAGGTTTTCGGTACTATTTTTGGTGCTCTTTCAGGTGCACACATCAAAGCGATTTGGCGCGGTCGATTTCTCGCGGAATGGGGCTTGGAAGGCCTGGTCGACTAGGGCTGCCTAGTTGCAACATTCAAAAAATCGTAGCAATTAAACCAGGGCCTCCGGGGCTTCGAAAGAAATGGTTTTCGGTACTATTTTTGGTGCTCTTTCAGCTCCACATTGAAGTGCGTGATGAATTTCTCGAAATTTTTTGGTAAATTCCGAAAAAATCCATGTGGTCCCCCCTTTAGTCGTAAACCATCAAAAATAAACGTTTCAAAAAATCGTAGCAATTAAACCAGGGCCTCCGGGGCTTCGGAAAAAACGGTTTTCGGTACTATTTTTGGTGCTCTTTCAGGTGCACACATCAAAGCGATTTCGCGCGGTCGATTTCTCGCGGAATGGAGCTTGGAAGGCCTGGTCGACCAGGGCTGCCTAGTTGCAACATTTAAAAAATCGTAGCAATTAAACCAGGGCCTCCGGGGCTTCGAAAGAAACGGTTTTCGGTGCTATTTTTGGTGCTCTTTCAGGTGCACACATCAAAGCGATTTCGCGCGGTCGATTTCTCGCGGAATGGGGCTCGGAAGGCCTGGTCGACGAGGGCTGCCTAGTTGCAACATTCAAAAAATCGTAGCAATTAAACCAGGGCCTCCGGGGCTTCGAAAGAAACGGTTTTCGGTACTATTTTTGGTGCTCTTTCAGGTGCACACATCAAAGCGATTTTGCGCGGTCGATTTCTCGCGGAATGGGGCTTGGAAGGCCTGGTCGACGAGGGCTGCCTAGTTGCAACATTCAAAAAATCGTAGCAATTAAACCAGGGCCTCCGGGGCTTCGAAAGAAACGGTTTTCGGTACTATTTTTGGTGCTCTTTCAGGTGCACACATCAAAGCGATTTCGCGCGGTCGATTTCTCGCGGAATGGAGCTTGGAAGGCCTGGTCGACCAGGGCTGCCTAGTTGCAACATTCAAAAAAATCGTAGCAATTAAACCAGGGCCTCCGGGGCTTCGAAAGAAACGGTTTTCGGTACTATTTTTGGTGCTCTTTCAGCTCCACATTGAAGTGCGTGATGAATTTCTCGAAATTTTTTTGGTAAATTCCGAAAAATCCATGTGGTCCCCCTTTAGTCGTAAACCATCAAAAATAAACGTTTCAAAAAATCGTAGCAATTAAACCAGGGCCTCCGGGGCTTCGAAAGAAACGGTTTTCGGTACTATTTTTGGTGCTCTTTCAGGTGCACACATCAAAGCGATTTCGCGCGGTCGATTTCTCGCGGAATGGGGCTTGGAAGGCCTGGTCGACGAGGGCTGCCTAGTTGCAACATTCAAAAAATCGTAGCAATTAAACCAGGGCCTCCGGGGCTTCGAAAGAAACGGTTTTCGGTACTATTTTTGGTGCTCTTTCAGGTGCACACATCAAAGCGATTTCGCGCGGTCGATTTCTCGCGGAATGGGGCTTGGAAGGCCTGGTCGACGAGGGCTGCCTAGTTGCAACATTCAAAAAATCGTAGCAATTAAACCAGGACCTCCGGGGCTTCGAAAGAAAAGGTTTTCGGTACTATTTTTGGTGCTCTTTCAGGTGCACACATCAAAGCGATTTCGCGCGGTCGATTTCTCGCGGAATGGGGCTCGGAAGGCCTGGTCGACGAGGGCTGCCTAGTTGCAACATTCAAAAAATCGTAGCAATTAAACCAGGGCCTCCGGGGCTTCGAAAGAAATGGTTTTCGGTACTATTTTTGGTGCTCTTTCAGCTCCACATTGAAGTGCGTGATGAATTTCTCGAAATTTTTTTGGTAAATTCCGAAAAAATCGATGTGGTCCCCCCTTTAGTCGTACACCATCAAAAATAAAAGTTTCAAAAAATCGTAGCAATTAAACCAGGGCCTCCGGGGCTTCGAAAAACACGGTTTTCGGGACTATTTTTGGTGCTCTTTCAGGTGCACACATCAAAGCGATTTCGCGCGTTCGATTTCTCGCGGAATGGGGCTTGGAAGGCCTGGTCGACCAGGGCTGCCTAGTTGCAACATTCAAAAAATCGTAGCAATTAAACCAGGGCCTCCGGGGCTTCGAAAGAAATGGTTTTCGGTACTATTTTTGGTGCTCTTTCAGCTCCACATTGAAGTGCGTGATGAATTTCTCGAAATTTTTTTGGTAAATTCCGAAAAAATCCATGTGGTCCCCCTTTAGTCGTAAACCATCAAAAATAAACGTTTCAAAAAATCGTAGCAATTAAACCAGGGCTTCCGGGGATTCGGAAGAAACGGTTTTTGGTACTATTTTTGGTGCTCTTTCAGGTGCACACATCAAAGCGATTTCGCGCGGTCGATTTCTCGCGGAATGGGGCTTGGAAGGCCTGGTCGACCAGGGCTGCCTAGTTGCAACATTCAAAAAATCGTAGCAATTAAACCAGGGCCTCCGGGGCTTCGAAAAAAACGGTTTTCGGTACTATTTTTGGTGCTCTTTCAGGTGCACACATCAAAGCGATTTCGCGCGGTCGATTTCTCGCGGAATGGGGCTTGGAAGGCCTGGTCGACCAGGGCTGCCTAGTTGCAACATTCAAAAAATCGTAGCAATTAAACCAGGGCCTCCGGGGCTTCGAAAGAAACGGTTTTCGGTACTATTTTTGGTGCTCTTTCAGCTCCACATTGAAGTGCGTGATGAATTTCTCGAAATTTTTTGGTAAATTCCGAAAAAATCCATGTGGTCCCCCTTTAGTCGTAAACCATCAAAAATAAACGTTTCAAAAAATCGTAGCAATTAAACCAGGGCCTCCGGGGCTTCGGAAATAACGGTTTTCGGTACTATTTTTGGTGCTCTTTCAGCTCCACATTGAAGTGCGTGATGAATTTCTCGAAATTTTTTTGGTAAATTCCGAAAAAATCCATGTGGTCCCCCTTTAGTCGTAAACCATCAAAAATAAAAGTTTCAAAAATCGTAGCAATTAAACCAGGGCCTCCGGGGCTTCGAAAGAAACGGTTTTCGGTACTATTTTTGGTGCTCTTTCAGGTGCACACATCAAAGCGATTTCGCGCGGTCGATTTCTCGCGGAATGGGGCTTGGAAGGCCTGGTCGACGAAGGCTGCCTAGTTGCAACATTCAAAAAAATCGTAGCAATTAAACCAGGGCCTCCGGGGCTTCGAAAGAAACGGTTTTCGGTACTATTTTTGGTGCTCTTTCAGCTCCACATCGAAGTGCGTGATGAATTTCTCGAAATTTTTTTGGTAAATTCCGAAAAAATCCATGTGGTCCCCCCTTTAGTCGTAAACCATCAAAAATAAAAGTTTCAAAAATCGTAGCAATTAAACCAGGGCCTCCGGGGCTTCGAAAGAAACGGTTTTCGGTATTATTTTTGGTGCTCTTTCAGCTCCACATTGAAGTGCGTGATGAATTTCTCGAAATTTTTTGGTAAATTCCGAAAAAATCCATGTGGTCCCCCTTTAGTCGTAAACCATCAAAAATAAACGTTTCAAAAAATCGTAGCAATTAAACCAGGGCCTCCGGGGCTTCGGAAATCACGGTTTTCGGTACTATTTTTGGTGCTCTTTCAGCTCCACATTGAAGTGCGTGATGAATTTCTCGAAATTTTTTGGGTAAATTCCGAAAAATCCATGTGGTCCCCCTTTAGTCGTAAACCATCAAAAATAAAAGTTTCAAAAATCGTAGCAATTAAACCAGGGCCCCCGGGGGCTTCGAAAGAAACGATTTTCGGTACTATTTTTGGTGCTCTTTCAGGTGCACACATCAAAGCGATTTCGCGCGGTCGATTTCTCGCGGAATGGGGCTTGGAAGGCCTGGTCGACGAAGGCTGCCTAGTTGCAACATTCAAAAAATCGTAGCAATTAAACCAGGGCCTCCGGGGCTTCGAAAGAAACGGTTTTCGGTACTATTTTTGGTGCTCTTTCAGCTCCACATCGAAGTGCGTGATGAATTTCTCGAAATTTTTTTGGTAAATTCCGAAAAAATCCATGTGGTCCCCCTTTAGTCGTAAACCATCAAAAATAAAAAGTTTCAAAAATCGTAGCAATTAAACCAGGGCCTCCGGGGCTTCGAAAGAAACGGTTTTCGGTATTATTTTTGGTGCTCTTTCAGCTCCACATTGAAGTGCGTGATGAATTTCTCGAAATTTTTTTGGTAAATTCCGAAAAAATCCATGTGGTCCCCCCTTTAGTCGTAAACCATCAAAAATAAACGTTTCAAAAAATCGTAGCAATTAAACCAGGGCCTCCGGGGCTTCGGAAATCACGGTTTTCGGTACTATTTTTGGTGCTCTTTCAGCTCCACATTGAAGTGCGTGATGAATTTCTCGAAATTTTTTGGTAAATTCCGAAAAAATCCATGTGGTCCCCCCTTTAGTCGTAAACCATCAAAAATAAAAGTTTCAAAAATCGTAGCAATTAAACCAGGGCCCCCGGGGGCTTCGAAAGAAACGATTTTCGGTACTATTTTTGGTGCTCTTTCAGGTGCACACATCAAAGCGATTTCGCGCGGTCGATTTCTCGCGGAATGGGGCCTGGAAGGCCTGGTCGACCAGGGCTGCCTAGTTGCAACATTCAAAAAATCGTAGCAATTAAACCAGGGCCTCCGGGGCTTCGAAAGAAACGGTTTTCGGTACTATTTTTGGTGCTCTTTCAGGTGCACACATCAAAGCGATTTCGCGCGGTCGATTTCTCGCGCAATGGGGCTGGGAAGGCCTGGTCGACCAGGGCTGCCTAGTTGCAACATTCAAAAAATCGTAGCAATTAAACCAGGGCCTCCGGGGCTTCGAAAGAAACGGTTTTCGGTAATATTTTTGGTGCTCTTTCAGCTCCACATTGAAGTGCGTGATGAATTTCTCGAAATTTTTTTGGTAAATTCCGAAAAATCCATGTGGTCCCCCCTTTAGTCGTAAACCATCAAAAATAAACGTTTCAAAAAATCGTAGCAATTAAACCAGGGCCTCCGGGGCTTCGAAAGAAACCGTTTTCGGTACTATTTTTGGTGCTCTTTCAGCTCCACATTGAAGTGCGTGATGAATTTCTCGAAATTTTTTGGTAAATTCCGAAAAATCCATGTGGTCCCCTTTAGTCGTAAACCATCAAAAATAAAAGTTTCAAAAATCGTAGCAATTAAACCAGGGCCCCCGGGGGCTTCGAAAGAAACGATTTTCGGTACTATTTCTGGTGCTCTTTCAGCTCCACATTAAAGTGCGTGATGAATTTCTCGAAATTTTTTTGGTAAATTCCGAAAAATCCATGTGGTCCCCCCTTTAGTCGTAAACCATCAAAAATAAACGTTTCAAAAAATCGTAGCAATTAAACCAGGGCCTCCGGGGCTTCGGAAATAACGGTTTTCGGTACTATTTCTGGTGCTCTTTCAGCTCCACATTAAAGTGCGTGATGAATTTCTCGAAATTTTTTTGGTAAATTCCGAAAAAATCCATGTGGTCCCCCCTTTAGTCGTAAACCATCAAAAATAAACGTTTCAAAAATCGTAGCAATTAAACCAGGGCCTCCGGGGCTTCGAAAGAAACGGTTTTCGGTACTATTTTTGGTGCTCTTTCAGGTGCACACATCAAAGCGATTTCGCGCGGTCGATTTCTCGCGGAATGGGGCTGGGAAGGCCTGGTCGACCAGGGCTGCCTAGTTGCAACATTCAAAAATCGTAGCAATTAAACCAGGGCCTCCGGGGCTTCGAAAGAAACGGTTTTCGGTACTATTTTTGGTGCTCTTTCAGCTCCACATTGAAGTGCGTGATGAATTTCTCGAAATTTTTTGGTAAATTCCGAAAAATCCATGTGGTCCCCCCTTTAGTCGTAAACCATCAAAAATAAACGTTTCAAAAAATCGTAGCAATTAAACCAGGGCCTCCGGGGCTTCGAAAGAAACGGTTTTCGGTACTATTTTTGGTGCTCTTTCAGGTGCACACATCAAAGCGATTTCGCGCGGTCGATTTCTCGCGGAATGGGGCTGGGAAGGCCTGGTCGACCAGGGCTGCCTAGTTGCAACATTCAAAAAATCGTAGCAATTAAACCAGGGCCTCCGGGGCTTCGAAAGAAACGGTTTTCGGTACTATTTTTGGTGCTCTTTCAGCTCCACATTGAAGTGCGTGATGAATTTCTCGAAATTTTTTTGGTAAATTCCGAAAAATCCATGTGGTCCCCCCTTTAGTCGTAAACCATCAAAAATAAACGTTTCAAAAAATCGTAGCAATTAAACCAGGGCCCCCGGGGGCTTCGAAAGAAACGGTTTTCGGTACTATTTTTGGTGCTCTTTCAGGTGCACACATCAAAGCGATTTCGCGCGGTCGATTTCTCGCGGAATGGGGCCTGGAAGGCCTGGTCGACCAGGGCTGCCTAGTTGCAACATTCAAAAAATCGTAGCAATTAAACCAGGGCCTCCGGGGCTTCGAAAGAAACGGTTTTCGGTACTATTTTTGGTGCTCTTTCAGGTGCACACATCAAAGCGATTTCGCGCGGTCGATTTCTCGCGGAATGGGGCTTGGAAGGCCTGGTCGACGAAGGCTGCCTAGTTGCAACATTCAAAAAAATCGTAGCAATTAAACCAGGGCCTCCGGGGCTTCGAAAGAAACGGTTTTCGGTACTATTTTTGGTGCTCTTTCAGGTGCACACATCAAAGCGATTTCGCGCGGTCGATTTCTCGCGGAAGGGGCCTAGAAGGCCTGGTCGACCAGGGCTGCCTAGTTGCAACATTCAAAAAATCGTAGCAATTAAACCAGGGCCTCCGGGGCTTCGAAAGAAACGGTTTTCGGTACTATTTTTGGTGCTCTTTCAGGTGCACACATCAAAGCGATTTCGCGCGGTCGATTTCTCGCGGAAGGGGGCCTAGAAGGCCTGGTCGACCAGGGCTGCCTAGTTGCAACATTCAAAAAATCGTAGCAATTAAACCAGGGCCTCCGGGGCTTCGAAAGAAACGGTTTTCGGTACTATTTTTGGTGCTCTTTCAGGTGCACACATCAAAGCGATTTCGCGCGGTCGATTTCTCGCGGAAGGGGGCCTAGAAGGCCTGGTCGACCAGGACTGCCTAGTTGCAACATTCAAAAAATCGTAGCAATTAAACCAGGGCCTCCGGGGGCTTCGAAAGAAACGGTTTTCGGTACTATTTTTGGTGCTCTTTCAGCTCCACATCGAAGTGCGTGATGAATTTCTCGAAATTTTTTGGTAAATTCCGAAAAAATCCATGTGGTCCCCCTTTAGTCGTAAACCATCAAAAATAAAAGTTTCAAAAATCGTAGCAATTAAACCAGGGCCTCCGGGGCTTCGAAAGAAACGGTTTTCGGTATTATTTTTGGTGCTCTTTCAGCTCCACATTGAAGTGCGTGATGAATTTCTCGAAATTTTTTTGGTAACTTCCGAAAAAATCCATGTGGTCCCCCTTTAGTCGTAAACCATCAAAAATAAACGTTTCAAAAAAATCGTAGCAATTAAACCAGGGCCTCCGGGGCTTCGAAAGAAACGGTTTTCGGTATTATTTTTGGTGCTCTTTCAGCTCCACATTGAAGTGCGTGATGAATTTCTCGAAATTTTTTTGGTAAATTCCGAAAAAATCCATGTGGTCCCCCCTTTAGTCGTAAACCATCAAAAATAAAAGTTTCAAAAATCGTAGCAATTAAACCAGGGCCCCCGGGGCTTCGAAAGAAACGATTTTCGGTACTATTTTTGGTGCTCTTTCAGGTGCACACATCAAAGCGATTTCGCGCGGTCGATTTCTCGCGGAATGGGGCCTGGAAGGCCTGGTCGACCAGGGCTGCCTAGTTGCAACATTCAAAAAATCGTAGCAATTAAACCAGGGCCTCCGGGGCTTCGAAAGAAACGGTTTTCGGTACTATTTTTGGTGCTCTTTCAGGTGCACACATCAAAGCGATTTCGCGCGGTCGATTTCTCGCGGAATGGGGCTTGGAAGGCCTGGTCGACGAAGGCTGCCTAGTTGCAACATTCAAAAAATCGTAGCAATTAAACCAGGGCCTCCGGGGCTTCGAAAGAAACGGTTTTCGGTACTATTTTTGGTGCTCTTTCAGGTGCACACATCAAAGCGATTTCGCGCGGTCGATTTCTCGCGGAAGGGGGCCTAGAAGGCCTGGTCGACCAGGGCTGCCTAGTTGCAACATTCAAAAAATCGTAGCAATTAAACCAGGGCCTCCGGGGCTTCGAAAGAAACGGTTTTCGGTACTATTTTTGGTGCTCTTTCAGGTGCACACATCAAAGCGATTTCGCGCGGTCGATTTCTCGCGGAAGGGGGCCTAGAAGGCCTGGTCGACCAGGGCTGCCTAGTTGCAACATTCAAAAAATCGTAGCAATTAAACCAGGGCCTCCGGGGCTTCGAAAGAAACGGTTTTCGGTACTATTTTTGGTGCTCTTTCAGGTGCACACATCAAAGCGATTTCGCGCGGTCGATTTCTCGCGGAAGGGGGCCTAGAAGGCCTGGTCGACCAGGACTGCCTAAGTTGCAACATTCAAAAAATCGTAGCAATTAAACCAGGGCCTCCGGGGCTTCGAAAGAAACGGTTTTCGGTACTATTTTTGGTGCTCTTTCAGCTCCACATCGAAGTGCGTGATGAATTTCTCGAAATTTTTTTGGTAAATTCCGAAAAAATCCATGTGGTCCCCCCTTTAGTCGTAAACCATCAAAAATAAAAGTTTCAAAAATCGTAGCAATTAAACCAGGGCCTCCGGGGCTTCGAAAGAAACGGTTTTCGGTATTATTTTTGGTGCTCTTTCAGCTCCACATTGAAGTGCGTGATGAATTTCTCGAAATTTTTTTGGTAACTTCCGAAAAATCCATGTGGTCCCCCCTTTAGTCGTAAACCATCAAAAATAAACGTTTCAAAAAAATCGTAGCAATTAAACCAGGGCCTCCGGGGCTTCGGAAATCACGGTTTTCGGTACTATTTTTGGTGCTCTTTCAGCTCCACATTGAAGTGCGTGATGAATTTCTCGAAATTTTTTGGTAAATTCCGAAAAAATCCATGTGGTCCCCCTTTAGTCGTAAACCATCAAAAATAAAAGTTTCAAAAATCGTAGCAATTAAACCAGGGCCCCCGGGGCTTCGAAAGAAACGATTTTCGGTACTATTTTTGGTGCTCTTTCAGGTGCACACATCAAAGCGATTTCGCGCGGTCGATTTCTCGCGGAATGGGGCCTGGAAGGCCTGGTCGACCAGGGCTGCCTAGTTGCAACATTCAAAAAATCGTAGCAATTAAACCAGGGCCTCCGGGGCTTCGAAAGAAACGGTTTTCGGTACTATTTTTGGTGCTCTTTCAGGTGCACACATCAAAGCGATTTCGCGCGGTCGATTTCTCGCGCAATGGGGCTGGGAAGGCCTGGTCGACCAGGGCTGCCTAGTTGCAACATTCAAAAAATCGTAGCAATTAAACCAGGGCCTCCGGGGCTTCGAAAGAAACGGTTTTCGGTAATATTTTTGGTGCTCTTTCAGCTCCACATTGAAGTGCGTGATGAATTTCTCGAAATTTTTTTGGTAAATTCCGAAAAATCCATGTGGTCCCCCCTTTAGTCGTAAACCATCAAAAATAAACGTTTCAAAAAAATCGTAGCAATTAAACCAGGGCCTCCGGGGCTTCGAAAGAAACCGTTTTCGGTACTATTTTGGTGCTCTTTCAGCTCCACATTGAAGTGCGTGATGAATTTCTCGAAATTTTTTTGGTAAATTCCGAAAAATCCATGTGGTCCCCCCTTTAGTCGTAAACCATCAAAAATAAAAGTTTCAAAAAATCGTAGCAATTAAACCAGGGCCCCCGGGGGCTTCGAAAGAAACGATTTTCGGTACTATTTTTGGTGCTCTTTCAGGTGCACACATCAAAGCGATTTCGCGCGGTCGATTTCTCGCGGAATGGGGCCTGGAAGGCCTGGTCGACCAGGGCTGCCTAGTTGCAACATTCAAAAAATCGTAGCAATTAAACCAGGGCCTCCGGGGCTTCGAAAGAAACGGTTTTCGGTACTATTTTTGGTGCTCTTCCAGGTGCACACATCAAAGCGATTTCGCGCGGTCGATTTCTCGCGCAATGGGGCTGGGAAGGCCTGGTCGACCAGGGCTGCCTAGTTGCAACATTCAAAAAAATCGTAGCAATTAAACCAGGGCCTCCGGGGCTTCGAAAGAAACGGTTTTCGGTAATATTTTTGGTGCTCTTTCAGCTCCACATTGAAGTGCGTGATGAATTTCTCGAAATTTTTTTGGTAAATTCCGAAAAAATCCATGTGGTCCCCCCTTTAGTCGTAAACCATCAAAAATAAAAGTTTCAAAAAATCGTAGCAATTAAACCAGGGCCTGCGGGGCTTCGAAAGAAACGGTTTTCGGTATTATTTTTGGTGCTCTTTCAGCTCCACATTGAAGTGCGTGATGAATTTCTCGAAATTTTTTTGGTAAATTCCGAAAAAATCCATGTGGTCCCCCCTTTAGTCGTAAACCATCAAAAATAAAAGTTTCAAAAATCGTAGCAATTAAACCAGGGCCTCCGGGGCTTCGAAAGAAACGGTTTTCGGTACTATTTTTGGTGCTCTTTCAGGTGCACACATCAAAGCGATTTCGCGCGGTCGATTTCTCGCGGAATGGGGCTTGGAAGGCCTGGTCGACGAAGGCTGCCTAGTTGCAACATTCAAAAAATCGTAGCAATTAAACCAGGGCCTCCGGGGCTTCGGAAATCACGGTTTTCGGTACTATTTTTGGTGCTCTTTCAGCTCCACATTGAAGTGCGTGATGAATTTCTCGAAATTTTTTTGGTAAATTCCGAAAAAATCCATGTGGTCCCCCCTTTAGTCGTAAACCATCAAAAATAAAAGTTTCAAAAATCGTAGCAATTAAACCAGGGCCTCCGGGGCTTCCAAAGAAACGGTTTTCGGTACTATTTTTGGTGCTCTTTCAGCTCCACATTAAAGTGCGTGATGAATTTCTCGAAATTTTTTTGGTAAATTCCGAAAAAATCCATGTGGTCCCCCCTTTAGTCGTAAACCCACAAAAAAAAAAGTTTCAAAAATCGTAGCAATTAAACCAGGGCCCCCGGGGGCTTCGAAAGAAACGGTTTTCGGTACTATTTTGGTGCTCTTTCAGGTGCACACATCAAAGCGATTTCGCGCGGTCGATTTCTCGCGGAATGGGGCCTGGAAGGCCTGGTCGACCAGGGCTGCCTAGTTGCAACATTCAAAAAATCGTAGCAATTAAACCAGGGCCTCCGGGGCTTCGAAAGAAACGGTTTTCGGTACTATTTTTGGTGCTCTTTCAGGTGCACACATCAAAGCGATTTCGCGCGGTCGATTTCTCGCGGAATGGGGCTTGGAAGGCCTGGTCGACGAAGGCTGCCTAGTTGCAACATTCAAAAAATCGTAGCAATTAAACCAGGGCCTCCGGGGCTTCGAAAGAAACGGTTTTCGGTACTATTTTTGGTGCTCTTTCAGGTGCACACATCAAAGCGATTTCGCGCGGTCGATTTCTCGCGGAAGGGGGCCTAGAAGGCCTGGTCGACCAGGGCTGCCTAGTTGCAACATTCAAAAAATCGTAGCAATTAAACCAGGGCCTCCGGGGCTTCGAAAGAAACGGTTTTCGGTACTATTTTTGGTGCTCTTTCAGGTGCACACATCAAAGCGATTTCGCGCGGTCGATTTCTCGCGGAAGGGGCCTAGAAGGCCTGGTCGACCAGGGCTGCCTAGTTGCAACATTCAAAAAATCGTAGCAATTAAACCAGGGCCTCCGGGGCTTCGAAAGAAACGGTTTTCGGTACTATTTTTTGGTGCTCTTTCAGGTGCACACATCAAAGCGATTTCGCGCGGTCGATTTCTCGCGGAAGGGGGCCTAGAAGGCCTGGTCGACCAGGACTGCCTAGTTGCAACATTCAAAAAATCGTAGCAATTAAACCAGGGCCTCCGGGGCTTCGAAAAAAACGGTTTTCGGTACTATTTTTGGTGCTCTTTCAGGTGCACACATCAAAGCGATTTCGCGCGGTCGATTTCTCGCGGAATGGGGCTTGGAAGGCCTGGTCGACGAAGGCTGCCTAGTTGCAACATTCAAAAAATCGTAGCAATTAAACCAGGGCCTCCGGGGCTTCGAAAGAAACGGTTTTCGGTATTATTTTTGGTGCTCTTTCAGCTCCACATTGAAGTGCGTGATGAATTTCTCGAAATTTTTTGGTAAATTCCGAAAAAATCCATGTGGTCCCCCCTTTAGTCGTAAACCATCAAAAATAAACGTTTCAAAAAATCGTAGCAATTAAACCAGGGCCTCCGGGGCTTCGGAAATAACGGTTTTCGGTACTATTTCTGGTGCTCTTTCAGCTCCACATTAAAGTGCGTGATGAATTTCTCGAAATTTTTTTGGTAAATTCCGAAAAAATCCATGTGGTCCCCCCTTTAGTCGTAAACCATCAAAAATAAACGTTTCAAAAAAATCGTAGCAATTAAACCAGGGCCTCCGGGGCTTCGAAAGAAACGGTTTTCGGTACTATTTTTGGTGCTCTTTCAGGTGCACACATCAAAGCGATTTCGCGCGGTCGATTTCTCGCGGAATGGGGCTGGGAAGGCCTGGTCGACCAGGGCTGCCTAGTTGCAACATTCAAAAAATCGTAGCAATTAAACCAGGGCCTCCGGGGCTTCGAAAGAAACGGTTTTCGGTACTATTTTTGGTGCTCTTTCAGCTCCACATTGAAGTGCGTGATGAATTTCTCGAAATTTTTTTGGTAAATTCCGAAAAAATCCATGTGGTCCCCCCTTTAGTCGTCAACCATCAAAAATAAACGTTTCAAAAAATCGTAGCAATTAAACCAGGGCCTCCGGGGCTTCGAAAGAAACGGTTTTCGGTACTATTTTGGTGCTCTTTCAGGTGCACACATCAAAGCGATTTCGCGCGGTCGATTTCTCGCGGAATGGGGCTTGGAAGGCCTGGTCGACGAAGGCTGCCTAGTTGCAACATTCAAAAAATCGTAGCAATTAAACCAGGGCCTCCGGGGCTTCGAAAGAAACGGTTTTCGGTACTATTTTTGGTGCTCTTTCAGCTCCACATTGAAGTGCGTGATGAATTTCTCGAAATTTTTTTGGTAAATTCCGAAAAAATCCATGTGGTCCCCCTTTAGTCGTAAACCATCAAAAATAAACGTTTCAAAAATCGTAGCAATTAAACCAGGGCCTCCGGGGCTTCGAAAGAAACGGTTTTCGGTACTATTTTTGGTGCTCTTTCAGGTGCACACATCAAAGCGATTTCGCGCGGTCGATTTCTCGCGGAATGGGGCTGGGAAGGCCTGGTCGACCAGGGCTGCCTAGTTGCAACATTCAAAAAATCGTAGCAATTAAACCAGGGCCTCCGGGGCTTCGAAAGAAACGGTTTTCGGTACTATTTTTGGTGCTCTTTCAGCTCCACATTGAAGTGCGTGATGAATTTCTCGAAATTTTTTTGGTAAATTCCGAAAAATCCATGTGGTCCCCCTTTAGTCGTAAACCATCAAAAATAAACGTTTCAAAAAATCGTAGCAATTAAACCAGGGCCTCCGGGGCTTCGAAAGAAACGGTTTTCGGTATTATTTTTGGTGCTCTTTCAGCTCCACATTGAAGTGCGTGATGAATTTCTCGAAATTTTTTTGGTAAATTCCGAAAAAATCCATGTGGTCCCCCCTTTAGTCGTAAACCATCAAAAATAAACGTTTCAAAAAATCGTAGCAATTAAACCAGGGCCTCCGGGGCTTCGAAAGAAACGGTTTTCGGTACTATTTTTGGTGCTCTTTCAGGTGCACACATCAAGCGATTTCGCGCGGTCGATTTCTCGCGGAATGGGGCCTGGAAGGCCTGGTCGACCAGGGCTGCCTAGTTGCAACATTCAAAAAATCGTAGCAATTAAACCAGGGCCTCCGGGGCTTCGAAAGAAACGGTTTTCGGTACTATTTTTGGTGCTCTTTCAGGTGCACACATCAAGCGATTTCGCGCAGTCGATTTCTCGCGGAATGGGGCTGGGAAGGCCTGGTCGACCAGGGCTGCCTAGTTGCAACATTCAAAAAATCGTAGCAATTAAACCAGGGCCTCCGGGGCTTCGAAAGAAACGGTTTTCGGTACTATTTTTGGTGCTCTTTCAGGTGCACACATCAAAGCGATTTCGCGCGGTCGATTTCTCGCGGAATGGGGCTTGGAAGGCCTGGTCGACGAAGGCTGCCTAGTTGCAACATTCAAAAAATCGTAGCAATTAAACCAGGGCCTCCGGGGCTTCGAAAGAAACGGTTTTCGGTACTATTTTTGGTGCTCTTTCAGGTGCACACATCAAAGCGATTTCGCGCAGTCGATTTCTCGCGGAATGGGGCTGGGAAGGCCTGGTCGACCAGGGCTGCCTAGTTGCAACATTCAAAAAATCGTAGCAATTAAACCAGGGCCTCCGGGGCTTCGAAAGAAACGGTTTTCGGTACTATTTTTGGTGCTCTTTCAGGTGCACACATCAAGCGATTTCGCGCGGTCGATTTCTCGCGGAATGGGGCTTGGAAGGCCTGGTCGACGAAGGCTGCCTAGTTGCAACATTCAAAAAATCGTAGAAATTAAACCAGGGCCTCCGGGGCTTCGAAAGAAACGGTTTTCGGTACTATTTTTGGTGCTCTTTCAGGTGCACACATCAAAGCGATTTCGCGCGGTCGATTTCTCGCGGAATGGGGCCTGGAAGGCCTGGTCGACCAGGGCTGCCTAGTTGCAACATTCAAAAAATCGTAGCAATTAAACCAGGGCCTCCGGGGCTTCGAAAGAAACGGTTTTCGGTACTATTTTTGGTGCTCTTTCAGGTGCACACATCAAAGCGATTTCGCGCGGTCGATTTCTCGCGGAATGGGGCTTGGAAGGCCTGGTCGACGAAGGCTGCCTAGTTGCAACATTCAAAAAATCGTAGCAATTAAACCAGGGCCTCCGGGGCTTCGAAAGAAACGGTTTTCGGTACTATTTTTGGTGCTCTTTCAGCTCCACATTGAAGTGCGTGATGAATTTCTCGAAATTTTTTGGTAAATTCCGAAAAAATCCATGTGGTCCCCCTTTAGTCGTAAACCATCAAAAATAAACGTTTCAAAAATCGTAGCAATTAAACCAGGGCCTCCGGGGCTTCGAAAGAAACGGTTTTCGGTACTATTTTTGGTGCTCTTTCAGGTGCACACATCAAGCGATTTCGCGCGGTCGATTTCTCGCGGAATGGGGCTTGGAAGGCCTGGTCGACGAAGGCTGCCTAGTTGCAACATTCAAAAAATCGTAGAAATTAAACCAGGGCCTCCGGGGCTTCGAAAGAAACGGTTTTCGGTACTATTTTTGGTGCTCTTTCAGGTGCACACATCAAAGCGATTTCGCGCGGTCGATTTCTCGCGGAATGGGGCTTGGAAGGCCTGGTCGACGAAGGCTGCCTAGTTGCAACATTCAAAAAATCGTAGCAATTAAACCAGGGCCTCCGGGGCTTCGAAAGAAACGGTTTTCGGTACTATTTTTGGTGCTCTTTCAGCTCCACATTGAAGTGCGTGATGAATTTCTCGAAATTTTTTGGTAAATTCCGAAAAAATCCATGTGGTCCCCCTTTAGTCGTAAACCATCAAAAATAAACGTTTCAAAAAATCGTAGCAATTAAACCAGGGCCTCCGGGGCTTCGAAAGAAACGGTTTTCGGTACTATTTTGGTGCTCTTTCAGGTGCACACATCAAAGCGATTTCGCGCGGTCGATTTCTCGCGGAATGGGGCCTGGAAGGCCTGGTCGACCAGGGCTGCCTAGTTGCAACATTCAAAAAATCGTAGCAATTAAACCAGGGCCTCCGGGGCTTCGAAAGAAACGGTTTTCGGTACTATTTTTGGTGCTCTTTCAGGTGCACACATCAAAGCGATTTCGCGCGGTCGATTTCTCGCGGAATGGGGCTTGGAAGGCCTGGTCGACCAGGGCTGCCTAGTTGCAACATTCAAAAAATCGTAGCAATTAAACCAGGGCCTCCGGGGCTTCGAAAGAAACGGTTTTCGGTACTATTTTTGGTGCTCTTTCAGGTGCACACATCAAGCGATTTCGCGCGGTCGATTTCTCGCGGAATGGGGCCTGGAAGGCCTGGTCGACCAGGGCTGCCTAGTTGCAACATTCAAAAAATCGTAGCAATTAAACCAGGGCCTCCGGGGCTTCGAAAGAAACGGTTTTCGGTACTATTTTTGGTGCTCTTTCAGGTGCACACATCAAAGCGATTTCGCGCGGTCGATTTCTCGCGGAATGGGGCTGGGAAGGCCTGGTCGACCAGGGCTGCCTAGTTGCAACATTCAAAAAATCGTAGCAATTAAACCAGGGCCTCCGGGGCTTCGAAAGAAACGGTTTTCGGTACTATTTTTGGTGCTCTTTCAGGTGCACACATCAAGCGATTTCGCGCGGTCGATTTCTCGCGGAATGGGGCTTGGAAGGCCTGGTCGACGAAGGCTGCCTAGTTGCAACATTCAAAAAATCGTAGCAATTAAACCAGGGCCTCCGGGGCTTCGAAAGAAACGGTTTTCGGTACTATTTTTGGTGCTCTTTCAGGTGCACACATCAAAGCGATTTCGCGCGGTCGATTTCTCGCGGAATGGGGCTTGGAAGGCCTGGTCGACGAAGGCTGCCTAGTTGCAACATTCAAAAAATCGTAGCAATTAAACCAGGGCCTCCGGGGCTTCGAAAGAAACGGTTTTCGGTACTATTTTTGGTGCTCTTTCAGGTGCACACATCAAAGCGATTTCGCGCGGTCGATTTCTCGCGGAATGGGGCTTGGAAGGCCTGGTCGACGAAGGCTGCCCTAGTTGCAACATTCAAAAAATCGTAGCAATTAAACCAGGGCCTCCGGGGCTTCAAAAAAAACGGTTTTCGGTACTATTTTTGGTGCTCTTTCAGGTGCACACATCAAAGCGACTTCGCGCGGTCGATTTCTCGCGGAATGGGGCTTGGAAGGCCTGGTCGACCAGGGCTGCCTAGTTGCAACATTCAAAAAATCGTAGCAATTAAACCAGGGCCTCCGGGGCTTCGAAAGAAACGGTTTTCGGTACTATTTTTGGTGCTCTTTCGGCTCCACATTGAAGTGCGTGATGAATTTCTCGAAATTTTTTTGGTAAATTCCGAAAAATCCATGTGGTCCCCCTTTAGTCGTAAACCATCAAAAATAAACGTTTCAAAAAATCGTAGCAATTAAACCCGGGCCTCCGGGGCTTCGAAAGGAACGGTTTTCGGTAGCAAAAAATACGGGCACAGATTTATCTGGTTGATCTAGGGGGGGTCGATATGATTGCGAAATTCGTCGTAAAAAAGGTCGCATTCAAGGCCGGGTCTCAGCGGATCGCAGCTCAGGTAGATGCTAGAGCTACTCTACGTACGGGAGGGAAGGTTGAGGGAGGAGCATCAGAAGCAACGACACCTCCTGGGGGATCACCACCCTATTCTAACCAAGGTAACCGGCGCCGTTCCGGAAATCTCTCGGTGTAGTGCTTAGGCTAGGGCTCCTATGGACGGCTAACTTCGTAGCCCGATCCAACAAAATCAACAACCAAGTATCTAGCGGTGCAACGCGCCCGGAAAAAAATGCCCCACCAAATCCGGCTGACCCAAAAAAGCATACCAGTCCGGGGGCTCGTCCTAAGCCTAAGCCTAAGCCTAAGCCCAAGCCCAAGCCTAAGCCTAAGCCTAAGCCCAAGCCCAAGCCCAAGCCTAAGCCTAAGCCTAAGCCTAAGCCTAAGCCTAAGCCTAAGCCTAAGCTAAGCCTAAGCCTAAGCCTAAGCTGAGGGTCAATCGTTGGCCTACTCAGTGGAAAGCTTTGGGAACCCCCTCCACACTAGTGGGCCAGGTGGGGAGCGGGTGCGAAGCAAGCAGAGTAGCCCGTCCTGCGATTCCGCTACGAAATAGCGTCCGGAATTCGGAAACGCCCGATTTGGCTGAATTGAGGATTAGGGGGCCTTCGAGCTGCTGTTGCGCCAAGGAGCGATGTGACGGCCGAGCCAGTTAGCAACCCGGAATCAGCGTTTCAAAGCGCTTCGAATGGTCTGCTTACATTCATCGGACGCGGCCCGTTTTTGAAAAAATCCATGTGGTCCCCCCTTTAGTCGTAAACCATCAAAAATAAAAGTTTCAAAAAATCGTAGCAATTAAACCAGGGCCTCCGGAGCTTCGGAAATAACGGTTTTCGGTACTATTTTTGGTGCTCTTTCAGGTGCACACATCAAAGCGATTTCGCGCGGTCGATTTCTCGCGGAATGGAGCTTGGAAGGCCTGGTCGACCAGGGCTGCCTAGTTGCAACATTCAAAAAATCGTAGCCATTAAACCAGGGCCTCCGGGGCTTCGAAAGAAACGGTTTTCGGTACTATTTTTGGTGCTCTTTCAGGTGCACACATTAAAGCGATTTTGCGCGGTCGATTTCTCGCGGAATGGGGCTTGGAAGGCCTGGTCGACCAGGGCTGCCTAGTTGCAACATTTAAAAAATCGTAGCAATTAAACCAGGGCCTCCGGGGCTTCGAAAGAAACGGTTTTCGGTACTATTTTTGGTGCTCTTTCAGCTCCACATTGAAGTGCGTGATGAATTTCTCGAAATTTTTTGGTAAATTCCGAAAAAATCCATGTGGTCCCCCTTTAGTCGTAAACCATCAAAAATAAACGTTTCAAAAAATCGTAGCAATTAAACCAGGGCCTCCGGGGCTTCGAAAGAAACGGTTTTCGGTACTATTTTTGGTGCTCTTTCAGGTGCACACATCAAAGCGATTTCGCGCGGTCGATTTCTCGCGGAATGGGGCTTGGAAGGCCTGGCCGACCAGGGCTGCCTAGTTGCAACATTCAAAAAATCGTAGCAATTGAACCAGGGCCTCCGGGGCTTCGAAAGAAACGGTTTTCGGTACTATTTTTGGTGCTCTTTCAGGTGCACACATCAAAGCGATTTCGCGCGGTCGATTTCTCGCGGAATGGGGCTTGGAAGGCCTGGTCGACGAAGGCTGCCTAGTTGCAACATTCAAAAAATCGTAGCAATTAAACCAGGGCCTCCGGGGCTTCGAAAGAAACGGTTTTCGGTACTATTTTTGGTGCTTTTTCAGGTGCACACATCAAAGCGATTTCTCGCGGTCGATTTCTCGCGGAATGGAGCTTGGAAGGCCTGGTCGACCAGGGCTGCCTAGTTGCAACATTCAAAAAAATCGTAGCAATTAAACCAGGGCCTCCGGGGCTTCGAAAGAAACGGTTTTCGGTACTATTTTTGGTGCTTTTTCAGGTGCACACATCAAAGCGATTTCGCGCGGTCGATTTCTCGCGGAATGGGGCTTGGAAGGCCTGGTCGACGAAGGCTGCCTAGTTGTAACATTCAAAAAATCGTAGCAATTAAACCAGGGCCTCCGGGGCTTCGAAAGAAACGGTTTTTGGTACTATTTTTGGTGCTCTTTCAGCTCCACATTGAAGTGCGTGATGAATTTCTCAGGAAATTTTTTTGGTCAATTCCGAAAAATCCATGTGGTCCCCCTTTAGTCGTACACCATCAAAATAAAAAGTTTCAAAAAATCGTAGCAATTAAACCAGGGCCTCCGGGGCTTCGAAAAAACGGTTTTCGGTACTATTTTTGGTGCTCTTTCAGGTGCACACATCAAAGCGATTTCTCGCGGTCGATTTCTCGCGGAATGGAGCTTGGAAGGCCTGGTCGACCAGGGCTGCCTAGTTGCAACATTCAAAAAATCGTAGCAATTAAACCAGGGCCTCCGGGGCTTCGAAAGAAACGGTTTTCGGTACTATTTTTGGTGCTCTTTCAGCTCCACATTGAAGTGCGTGATGAATTTCTCGAAATTTTTTGGTCAATTCCGAAAAATCCATGTGGTCCCCCCTTTAGTCGTACACCATCAAAAATAAAAGTTTCAAAAAAATCGTAGCAATTAAACCAGGGCCTCCGGGGCTTCGAAAAAAACGGTTTTCGGTACTATTTTTGGTGCTCTTTCAGGTGCACACATCAAAGCGATTTCTCGCGGTCGATTTCTCGCGGAATGGAGCTTGGAAGGCCTGGTCGACCAGGGCTGCCTAGTTGCAACATTCAAAAAATCGTAGCAATTAAACCAGGGCCTCCGGGGCTTCGAAAGAAACGGTTTTCGGTACTATTTTTGGTGCTTTTTCAGGTGCACACATCAAAGCGATTTCGCGCGGTCGATTTCTCGCGGAATGGGGCTTGGAAGGCCTGGTCGACGAGGGCTGCCTAGTTGCAACATTCAAAAAATCGTATCAATTAAACCAGGACCTCCGGGGCTCCGAAAGAAACGGTTTTCGGTACTATTTTTGGTGCTCTATCAGGTGCACACATCAAAGCGATTTCGCGCGGTCGATTTCTCGCGGAATGGGGCTTGGAAGGCCTGGTCGACGAAGGCTGCCTAGTTGCAACATTCAAAAAATCGTAGCAATTAAACCAGGGCCTCCGGGGCTTCGAAAGAAACGGTTTTCGGTACTATTTTTGGTGCTGTTTCAGCTCCACATTGAAGTGCGTGATGAATTTCTCGAAATTTTTTTGGTAAATTCCGAAAAATCCATGTGGTCCCCCCTTTAGTCGTAAACCATCAAAAATAAACGTTTCAAAAAATCGTAGCAATTAAACCAGGGCCTCCGGGGCTTCGAAAGAAACGGTTTTCGGTACTATTTTTGGTGCTGTTTCAGCTCCACATTGAAGTGCGTGATGAATTTCTCGAAATTTTTTTGGTAAATTCCGAAAAATCCATGTGGTCCCCCCTTTAGTCGTACACCATCAAAACTAAAAGTTTCAAAAAATCGTAGCAATTAAACCAGGGCCTCCGGGGCTTCGAAAAAAACGGTTTTCGGTACTATTTTTGGTGCTGTTTCAGCTCCACATTGAAGTGCGTGATGAATTTCTCGAAATTTTTTTGGTCAATTCCGAAAAATCCATGTGGTCCCCCCTTTAGTCGTACACCATCAAAAATAAAAGTTTCAAAAAATCGTAGCAATTAAACCAGGGCCTCCGGGGCTTCGAAAAAAACGGTTTTCGGTACTATTTTTGGTGCTCTTTCAGGTGCACACATCAAAGCGATTTCGCGCGGTCGATTTCTCGCGGAATGGGGCTTGGAAGGCCTGGTCGACGAGGGCTGCCTAGTTGCAACATTCAAAAAATCGTAGCAATTAAACCAGGACCTCCGGGGCTTCGAAAGAAACGGTTTTCGGTACTATTTTTGGTGCTCTTTCAGGTGCACACATCAAAGCGATTTCGCGCGGTCGATTTCTCGCGGAATGGGGCTTGGAAGGCCTGGTCGACGAAGGCTGCCTAGTTGCAACATTCAAAAAATCGTAGCAATTAAACCAGGGCCTCCGGGGCTTCGAAAGAAACGGTTTTCGGTACTATTTTTGGTGCTTTTTCAGGTGCACACATCAAAGCGATTTCTCGCGGTCGATTTCTCGCGGAATGGAGCTTGGAAGGCCTGGTCGACCAGGGCTGCCTAGTTGCAACATTCAAAAAATCGTAGCAATTAAACCAGGGCCTCCGGGGCTTCGAAAGAAACGGTTTTCGGTACTATTTTTGGTGCTTTTTCAGGTGCACACATCAAAGCGATTTCGCGCGGTCGATTTCTCGCGGAATGGGGCTTGGAAGGCCTGGTCGACGAAGGCTGCCTAGTTGTAACATTCAAAAAATCGTAGCAATTAAACCAGGGCCTCCGGGGCTTCGAAAGAAACGGTTTTTGGTACTATTTTTGGTGCTCTTTCAGCTCCACATTGAAGTGCGTGATGAATTTCTCGAAATTTTTTTGGTCAATTCCGAAAAATCCATGTGGTCCCCCCTTTAGTCGTACACCATCAAAAATAAAAGTTTCAAAAAATCGTAGCAATTAAACCAGGGCCTCCGGGGCTTCGAAAAAAACGGTTTTCGGTACTATTTTTGGTGCTCTTTCAGGTGCACACATCAAAGCGATTTCTCGCGGTCGATTTCTCGCGGAATGGAGCTTGGAAGGCCTGGTCGACCAGGGCTGCCTAGTTGCAACATTCAAAAAATCGTAGCAATTAAACCAGGGCCTCCGGGGCTTCGAAAGAAACGGTTTTCGGTACTATTTTTGGTGCTCTTTCAGCTCCACATTGAAGTGCGTGATGAATTTCTCGAAATTTTTTTGGTCAATTCCGAAAAATCCATGTGGTCCCCCCTTTAGTCGTACACCATCAAAAATAAAAGTTTCAAAAAATCGTAGCAATTAAACCAGGGCCTCCGGGGCTTCGAAAAAAACGGTTTTCGGTACTATTTTTGGTGCTCTTTCAGGTGCACACATCAAAGCGATTTCTCGCGGTCGATTTCTCGCGGAATGGAGCTTGGAAGGCCTGGTCGACCAGGGCTGCCTAGTTGCAACATTCAAAAAATCGTAGCAATTAAACCAGGGCCTCCGGGGCTTCGAAAGAAACGGTTTTCGGTACTATTTTTGGTGCTTTTTCAGGTGCACACATCAAAGCGATTTCGCGCGGTCGATTTCTCGCGGAATGGGGCTTGGAAGGCCTGGTCGACGAGGGCTGCCTAGTTGCAACATTCAAAAAATCGTATCAATTAAACCAGGACCTCCGGGGCTCCGAAAGAAACGGTTTTCGGTACTATTTTTGGTGCTCTATCAGGTGCACACATCAAAGCGATTTCGCGCGGTCGATTTCTCGCGGAATGGGGCTTGGAAGGCCTGGTCGACGAAGGCTGCCTAGTTGCAACATTCAAAAAATCGTAGCAATTAAACCAGGGCCTCCGGGGCTTCGAAAGAAACGGTTTTCGGTACTATTTTTGGTGCTGTTTCAGCTCCACATTGAAGTGCGTGATGAATTTCTCGAAATTTTTTTGGTAAATTCCGAAAAATCCATGTGGTCCCCCCTTTAGTCGTAAACCATCAAAAATAAACGTTTCAAAAAATCGTAGCAATTAAACCAGGGCCTCCGGGGCTTCGAAAAAAACGGTCTTCGGTACTATTCTTGGTGCTCTTTCAGGTGCACACATCAAAGCGATTTCTCGCGGTCGATTTCTCGCGGAATGGAGCTTGGAAGGCCTGGTCGACCAGGGCTGCCTAGTTGCAACATTCAAAAAATCGTAGCAATTAAACCAGGACCTCCGGGGCTTCGAAAGAAACGGTTTTCGGTACTATTTTTGGTGCTCTATCAGGTGCACACATCAAAGCGATTTCGCGCGGTCGATTTCTCGCGGAATGGGGCTTGGAAGGCCTGGTCGACGAAGGCTGCCTAGTTGCAACATTCAAAAAATCGTAGCAATTAAACCAGGGCCTCCGGGGCTTCGAAAGAAACGGTTTTCGGGACTATTTTTGGTGCTGTTTCAGCTCCACATTGAAGTGCGTGATGAATTTCTCGAAATTTTTTGGTAAATTCCGAAAAATCCATGTGGTCCCCCTTTAGTCGTAAACCATCAAAAATAAACGTTTCAAAAAAATCGTAGCAATTAAACCAGGGCCTCCGGGGCTTCGAAAGAAACGGTTTTCGGTACTATTTTTGGTGCTGTTTCAGCTCCACATTGAAGTGCGTGATGAATTTCTCGAAATTTTTGGTAAATTCCGAAAAATCCATGTGGTCCCCCTTTAGTCGTACACCATCAAAACTAAAAGTTTCAAAAAATCGTAGCAATTAAACCAGGGCCTCCGGGGCTTCGAAAAAAACGGTTTTCGGTACTATTTTTGGTGCTGTTTCAGCTCCACATTGAAGTGCGTGATGAATTTCTCGAAATTTTTTTGGTCAATTCCGAAAAATCCATGTGGTCCCCCCTTTAGTCGTACACCATCAAAAATAAAAGTTTCAAAAAATCGTAGCAATTAAACCAGGGCCTCCGGGGCTTCGAAAAAAACGGTTTTCGGTACTATTTTTGGTGCTCTTTCAGGTGCACACATCAAAGCGATTTCGCGCGGTCGATTTCTCGCGGAATGGGGCTTGGAAGGCCTGGTCGACGAGGGCTGCCTAGTTGCAACATTCAAAAAATCGTAGCAATTAAACCAGGACCTCCGGGGCTTCGAAAGAAACGGTTTTCGGTACTATTTTTGGTGCTCTTTCAGGTGCACACATCAAAGCGATTTCGCGCGGTCGATTTCTCGCGGAATGGGGCTTGGAAGGCCTGGTCGACGAGGGCTGCCTAGTTGCAACATTCAAAAAATCGTAGCAATTAAACCAGGACCTCCGGGGCTTCGAAAGAAACGGTTTTCGGTACTATTTTTGGTGCTCTATCAGGTGCACACATCAAAGCGATTTCGCGCGGTCGATTTCTCGCGGAATGGGGCTTGGAAGGCCTGGTCGACGAAGGCTGCCTAGTTGCAACATTCAAAAAATCGTAGCAATTAAACCAGGGCCTCCGGGGCTTCGAAAGAAACGGTTTTCGGTACTATTTTTGGTGCTGTTTCAGCTCCACATTGAAATGCGTGATGAATTTCTCGAAATTTTTTTGGTAAATTCCGAAAAATCCATGTGGTCCCCCCTTTAGTCGTACACCATCAAAACTAAAAGTTTCAAAAAATCGTAGCAATTAAACCAGGGCCTCCGGGGCTTCGAAAAAAACGGTTTTCGGTACTATTTTTGGTGCTGTTTTAGCTCCACATTGAAATGCGTGATGAATTTCTCGAAATTTTTTTGGTAAATTCCGAAAAATCCATGTGGTCCCCCCTTTAGTCGTAAACCATCAAAAATAAAAGTTTCAAAAATCGTAGCAATTAAGCCAGGGCCTCCGGGGCTTCGAAAGAAACGGTTTTCGATACTATTTTTGGTGCGCTTTCAGGTGCACACATCAAAGCGATTTCGCGCGGTCGATTTCTCGCGGAATGGGGCTTGGAAGGCCTGGTCGACGAAGGCTGCCTAGTTGCAACATTCAAAAAATCCTAGCAATTAAACCAGGGCCTCCGGGGCTTCGAAAGAAACGGTTTTCGATACTATTTTTGGTGCGCTTTCAGGTGCACACATCAAAGCGACTTCGCGCGGTCGATTTCTCGCGGAATGGGGCTTGGAAGGCCTGGTCGACGAAGGCTGCCCTAGTTGCAACATTCAAAAAATCGTAGCAATTAAACCAGGGCCTCCGGGGCTTCGAAAGAAACGGTTTTCGGTACTATTTTTGGTGCTGTTTCAGCTCCACATTGAAATGCGTGATGAATTTCTCGAAATTTTTTTGGTAAATTCCGAAAAATCCATGTGGTCCCCCCTTTAGTCGTACACCATCAAAACTAAAAGTTTCAAAAAATCGTAGCAATTAAACCAGGGCCTCCGGGGCTTCGAAAAAAACGGTTTTCGGTACTATTTTTGGTGCTGTTTTAGCTCCACATTGAAATGCGTGATGAATTTCTCGAAATTTTTTTGGTAAATTCCGAAAAATCCATGTGGTCCCCCTTTAGTCGTAAACCATCAAAAATAAACGTTTCAAAAAATCGTAGCAATTAAACCAGGGCCTCCGGGGCTTCGAAAAAAACGGTTTTCGGTACTATTTTTGGTGCTCTTTCAGGTGCACACATCAAAGCGACTTCGCGCGGTCGATTTCTCGCGGAATGGGGCTTGGAAGGCCTGGTCGACCAGGGCTGCCTAGTTGCAACATTCAAAAAATCGTAGCAATTAAACCAGGGCCTCCGGGGCTTCGAAAGAAACGGTTTTCGGTACTATTTTTGGTGCTCTTTCAGGTGCACACATCAAAGCGATTTCGCGCGGTCGATTTCTCGCGGAATGGGGCTTGGAAGGCCTGGTCGACGAAGGCTGCCTAGTTGCAACATTCAAAAAATCGTAGCAATTAAACCAGGGCCTCCGGGGCTTCGAAAGAAACGGTTTTCGGTAGCAAAAAATACGGGCACAGATTTATCTGGTTGATCTAGGGGGGTCGATATGATTGCGAAATTCGTCGTAAAAAAGGTCGCATTCAAGGCCGGGTCTCAGCGGATCGCAGCTCAGGTAGATGCTAGAGCTACTCTACGTACGGGAGGGAAGGTTGAGGGAGGAGCATCAGAAGCAACGACACCTCCTGGGGGATCACCACCCTATTCTAACCAAGGTAACCGGCGCCGTTCCGGAAATCTCTCGGTGTAGTGCTTAGGCTAGGGCTCCTATGGACGGCTAACTTCGTAGCCCGATCCAACAAAATCAACAACCAAGTATCTAGCGGTGCAACGCGCCCGGAAAAAAATGCCCCACCAAATCCGGCTGACCCAAAAAAGCATACCAGTCCGGGGGCTCGTCCTAAGCCTAAGCCTAAGCCTAAGCCTAAGCCTAAGCCTAAGCCTAAGCCTAAGCCTAAGCCTAAGCCTAAGCCTAAGCCTAAGCCTAAGCCTAAGCCTAAGCCTAAGCCTAAGCCTAAGCCTAAGCCTAAACCTAAGCCTAAGCCTAAGCTGAGGGTCAATCGTTGGCCTACTCAGTGGAAAGCTTTGGGAACCCCCTCCACACTAGTGGGCCAGGTGGGGAGCGGGTGCGAAGCAAGCAGAGTAGCCCGTCCTGCGATTCCGCTACGAAATAGCGTCCGGAATTCGGAAACGCCCGATTTGGCTGAATTGAGGATTAGGGGGCCTTCGAGCTGCTGTTGCGCCAAGGAGCGATGTGACGGCCGAGCCAGTTAGCAACCCGGAATCAGCGTTCCAAAGCGCAGGAATGGTCTGCATACATTGATCGGAAGCGCGCGGCCCGTTTTTGAAAAAATCCATGTGGTCCCCCCTTTAGTCGTAAACCATCAGAAATAAAAGTTTCAAAAAATCGTAGCAATTAAACCAGGGCCTCCGGGGCTTCGGAAATAACGGTTTTCGGTACTATTTTTGGTGCTCTTTCAGGTGCACACATCAAAGCGATTTCTCGCGGTCGATTTCTTGCGGAATGGAGCTTGGAAGGCCTGGTCGACCAGGGCTGCCTAGTTGCAACATTCAAAAAATCGTAGCAATTAAACCAGAGCCTCCGGGGCTTCGAAAGAAACGGTTTTCGGTACTATTTTTGGTGCTCTTTCAGCTCCACATTGAAGTGCGTGATGAATTTCTCGAAATTTTTTTGGTAAATTCCGAAAAAATCCATGTGGTCCACCCTTTAGTCGTAAACCATCAAAAATAAACGTTTCAAAAAATCGTAGCAATTAAACCAGGGCCTCCGGGGCTTCGAAAGAAACGGTTTTCGGTACTATTTTTGGTGCTCTTTCAGGTGCACACATCAAAGCGATTTCGCGCGGTCGATTTCTCGCGGAATGGGGCTTGGAAGGCCTGGTCGACGAAGGCTGCCTAGTTGCAACATTCAAAAAATCGTAGCAATTAAACCAGGGCCTCCGGGGCTTCGAAAGAAACGGTTTTCGGTACTATTTTTGGTGCTCTTTCAGGTGCACACATCAAAGCGATTTCGCGCGGTCGATTTCTCGCGGAATGGGGCTTGGAAGGCCTGGTCGACGAAGGCTGCCTAGTTGCAACATTCAAAAAATCGTAGCAATTAAACCAGAGCCTCCGGGGCTTCGAAAGAAACGGTTTTCGGTACTATTTTTGGTGCTCTTTCAGCTCCACATTGAAGTGCGTGATGAATTTCTCGAAATTTTTTTGGTAAATTCCGAAAAAATCCATGTGGTCCCCCCTTTAGTCGTAAACCATCAAAAATAAACGTTTCAAAAAATCGTAGCAATTAAACCAGGGCCTCCGGGGCTTCGAAAGAAACGGTTTTCGGTACTATTTTTGGTGCTCTTTCAGGTGCACACATCAAAGCGATTTCGCGCGGTCGATTTCTCGCGGAATGGGGCTTGGAAGGCCTGGTCGACGAAGGCTGCCTAGTTGCAACATTCAAAAAATCGTAGCAATTAAACCAGGGCCTCCGGGGCTTCGAAAGGAACGGTTTTCGGTAGCAAAAAATACGGGCACAGATTTATCTGGTTGATCTAGGGGGGGGTCGATATGATTGCGAAATTCGTCGTAAAAAAGGTCGCATTCAAGGCCGGGTCTCAGCGGATCGCAGCTCAGGTAGATGCTAGAGCTACTCTACGTACGGGAGGGAAGGTTGAGGGAGGAGCATCAGAAGCAACGACACCTCCTGGGGGATCACCACCCTATTCTAACCAAGGTAACCGGCGCCGTTCCGGAAATCTCTCGGTGTAGTGCTTAGGCTAGGGCTCCTATGGACTGCTAACTTCGTAGCCCGATCCAACAAAATCAACAACCAAGTATCTAGCGGTGCAACGCGCCCGGAAAAAAATGCCCCACCAAATCCGGCTGACCCAAAAAAGCATACCAGTCCGGGGGCTCGTCCTAAGCCTAAGCCTAAGCCTAAGCCTAAGCCTAAGCCTAAGCCTAAGCCTAAGCCTAAGCCTAAGCCTAAGCCCAAGCCCAAGCCCAAGCCTAAGCCCAAGCCCAAGCCCAAGCCTATGCCTAAGCCTAAGCCTAAGCCTAAGCCTAAGCCTAAGCCTAAGCCTAAGCCTAAGCCTAAGCCTAAGCCTAAGCCTAAGCCTAAGCCCTAAGCCAAAGCCTAAGCCTAAGCCTAAGCCTAAGCCTAAGCCTAAGCCTAAGCCTAAGCCAAAGCCTAAGCCTAAGCCTAAGCCTAAGCCCAAGCTGAGGGTCAATCGTTGGCCTACTCAGTGGAAAGCTTTGGGAACCCCCTCCACACTAGTGGGCCAGGTGGGGAGCGGGTGCGAAGCAAGCAGAGTAGCCCGTCCTGCGATTCCGCTACGAAATAGCGTCCGGAATTCGGAAACGCCCGATTTGGCTGAATTGAGGATTAGGGGCCTTCGAGCTGCTGTTGCGCCAAGGAGCGATGTGACGGCCGAGCCAGTTAGCAACCCGGAATCAGCGTTCCAAAGCGCAGGAATGGTCTGCTTACATTGATCGGAAGCGCGCGGCCCGTTTTTGAAAAAATCCATGTGGTCCCCCCTTTAGTCGTAAACCATCAAAAATAAACGTTTCAAAAAATCGTAGCAATTAAACCAGGGCCTCCGGGGCTTCGAAAGAAACGGTTTTCGGTACTATTTTTGGTGCTCTTTCAGGTGCACACATCAAAGCGATTTCGCGCGGTCGATTTCTCGCGGAATGGAGCTTGGAAGGCCTGGTCGACCAGGGCTGCCTAGTTGCCACATTCAAAAAATCGTAGCAATTAAACCAGGGCCTCCGGGGCTTCGAAAGAAACGGTTTTCGGTACTATTTTTGGTGCTCTTTCAGGTGCACACATCAAAGCGATTTCGCGCGGTCGATTTCTCGCGGAATGGAGCTTGGAAGGCCTGGTCGACCAGGGCTGCCTAGTTGCCACATTCAAAAAATCGTAGCAATTAAACCAGGGCCTCCGGGGGCTTCGGAAATAACGGTTTTCGGTACTATTTTTGGTGCTCTTTCGGCTCCACATTGAAGTGCGTGATGAATTTCTCGAAATTTTTTTGGTAAATTCCGAAAAAATCCATGTGGTCCCCCTTTAGTCGTAAACCATCAAAAATAAAAGTTTCAAAAATCGTAGCAATTAAACCAGGGCCCCGGGGGCTTCGAAAGAAACGGTTTTCGGTACTATTTTTGGTGCTCTTTCAGGTGCACACATCAAAGCGATTTCGCGCGGTCGATTTCTCGCGGAATGGGGCCTGGAAGGCCTGGTCGACCAGGGCTGCCTAGTTGCAACATTCAAAAAATCGTAGCAATTAAACCAGGGCCTCCGGGGCTTCGAAAGAAACGGTTTTTCGGTACTATTTTTGGTGCTCTTTCGGCTCCACATTGAAGTGCGTGATGAATTTCTCGAAATTTTTTTGGTAAATTCCGAAAAATCCATGTGGTCCCCCTTTAGTCGTAAACCATCAAAAATAAAAGTTTCAAAAAATCGTAGCAATTAAACCAGGGCCTCCGGGGCTTCGAAAGAAACGGTTTTCGGTACTATTTTTGGTGCTCTTTCAGGTGCACACATCAAAGCGATTTCGCGCGGTCGATTTCTCGCGGAACGGGGCTTGGAAGGCCTGGTCGACGAAGGCTGCCTAGTTGCAACATTCAAAAAATCGTAGCAATTAAACCAGGGCCTCCGGGGCTTCGAAAGAAACGGTTTTCGGTACTATTTTTGGTGCTCTTTCAGCTCCACATTGAAGTGCGTGATGAATTTCTCGAAATTTTTTGGTAAATTCCGAAAAATCCATGTGGTCCCCCTTTAGTCGTACACCATCAAAACTAAAAGTTTCAAAAAATCGTAGCAATTAAACCAGGGCCTCCGGGGCTTCGAAAAAAACGGTTTTCGGTACTATTTTTGGTGCTGTTTCAGCTCCACATTGAAATGCGTGATGAATTTCTCGAAATTTTTTGGTAAATTCCGAAAAATCCATGTGGTCCCCCCTTTAGTCGTAAACCATCAAAAATAAACGTTTCAAAAAATCGTAGCAATTAAACCAGGGCCTCCGGGGCTTCGAAAAAACGGTTTTCGGTACTATTTTTGGTGCTCTTTCAGGTGCACACATCAAAGCGATTTCGCGCGGTCGATTTCTCGCGGAATGGGGCTTGGAAGGCCTGGTCGACCAGGGCTGCCTAGTTGCAACATTCAAAAAATCGTAGCAATTAAACCAGGGCCTCCGGGGCTTCGAAAGAAACGGTTTTCGGTACTATTTTTGGTGCTCTTTCAGGTGCACACATCAAAGCGATTTCGCGCGGTCGATTTCTCGCGGAATGGGGCTTGGAAGGCCTGGTCGACGAAGGCTGCCTAGTTGCAACATTCAAAAAATCGTAGCAATTAAACCAGGGCCTCCGGGGCTTCGAAAGAAACGGTTTTCGGTAGCAAAAATACGGGCACAGATTTATCTGGTTGATCTAGGGGGGTCGATATGATTGCGAAATTCGTCGTAAAAAAGGTCGCATTCAAGGCCGGGTCTCAGCGGATCGCAGCTCAGGTAGATGCTAGAGCTACTCTACGTACGGGAGGGAAGGTTGAGGGAGGAGCATCAGAAGCAACGACACCTCCTGGGGGATCACCACCCTATTCTAACCAAGGTAACCGGCGCCGTTCCGGAAATCTCTCGGTGTAGTGCTTAGGCTAGGGCTCCTATGGACGGCTAACTTCGTAGCCCGATCCAACAAAATCAACAACCAAGTATCTAGCGGTGCAACGCGCCCGGAAAAAAATGCCCCACCAAATCCGGCTGACCCAAAAAGCATACCAGTCCGGGGGCTCGTCCTAAGCCTAAGCCTAAGCCTAAGCCTAAGCCTAAGCCTAAGCCTAAGCCTAAGCCTAAGCCTAAGCCTAAGCCTAAGCCTAAGCCTAAGCCTAAGCCTAAGCCTAAGCCTAAGCCTAAGCCTAAGCCTAAGCCTAAGCCTAAGCCTAAGCCTAAACCTAAGCCTAAGCCTAAGCTGAGGGTCAATCGTTGGCCTACTCAGTGGAAAGCTTTGGGAACCCCCTCCACACTAGTGGGCCAGGTGGGGAGCGGGTGCGAAGCAAGCAGAGTAGCCCGTCCTGCGATTCCGCTACGAAATAGCGTCCGGAATTCGGAAACGCCCGATTTGGCTGAATTGAGGATTAGGGGGCCTTCGAGCTGCTGTTGCGCCAAGGAGCGATGTGACGGCCGAGCCAGTTAGCAACCCGGAATCAGCGTTCCAAAGCGCAGGAATGGTCTGCTTACATTGATCGGAAGCGCGCGGCCCGTTTTTGAAAAAATCCATGTGGTCCCCACTTTAGTCGTAAACCATCAAAAATAAAATTTTCAAAAAATCGTAGCAATTAAACCAGGGCCTCCGGGGCTTCGGAAATAACGGTTTTCGGTACTATTTTTGGTGCTCTTTCAGGTGCACACATCAAAGCGATTTCTCGCGGTCGATTTCTTGCGGAATGGAGCTTGGAAGGCCTGGTCGACCAGGGCTGCCTAGTTGCAACATTCAAAAAATCGTAGCAATTAAACCAGAGCCTCCGGGGCTTCGAAAGAAACGGTTTTCGGTACTATTTTTGGTGCTCTTTCAGCTCCACATTGAAGTGCGTGATGAATTTCTCGAAATTTTTTTGGTAAATTCCGAAAAAATCCATGTGGTCCACCCTTTAGTCGTAAACCATCAAAAATAAACGTTTCAAAAAATCGTAGCAATTAAACCAGGGCCTCCGGGGCTTCGAAAGAAACGGTTTTCGGTACTATTTTTGGTGCTCTTTCAGGTGCACACATCAAAGCGATTTCGCGCGGTCGATTTCTCGCGGAATGGGGCTTGGAAGGCCTGGTCGACGAAGGCTGCCTAGTTGCAACATTCAAAAAATCGTAGCAATTAAACCAGGGCCTCCGGGGCTTCGAAAGAAACGGTTTTCGGTACTATTTTTGGTGCTCTTTCAGGTGCACACATCAAAGCGATTTCGCGCGGTCGATTTCTCGCGGAATGGGGCTTGGAAGGCCTGGTCGACGAAGGCTGCCTAGTTGCAACATTCAAAAAATCGTAGCAATTAAACCAGAGCCTCCGGGGCTTCGAAAGAAACGGTTTTCGGTACTATTTTTGGTGCTCTTTCAGCTCCACATTGAAGTGCGTGATGAATTTCTCGAAATTTTTTTGGTAAATTCCGAAAAATCCATGTGGTCCCCCTTTAGTCGTAAACCATCAAAAATAAACGTTTCAAAAAATCGTAGCAATTAAACCAGGGCCTCCGGGGCTTCGAAAGAAACGGTTTTCGGTACTATTTTTGGTGCTCTTTCAGGTGCACACATCAAAGCGATTTCGCGCGGTCGATTTCTCGCGGAATGGGGCTTGGAAGGCCTGGTCGACGAAGGCTGCCTAGTTGCAACATTCAAAAAATCGTAGCAATTAAACCAGGGCCTCCGGGGCTTCGAAAGGAACGGTTTTCGGTAGCAAAAATACGGGCACAGATTTATCTGGTTGATCTAGGGGGGTCGATATGATTGCGAAATTCGTCGTAAAAAAGGTCGCATTCAAGGCCGGGTCTCAGCGGATCGCAGCTCAGGTAGATGCTAGAGCTACTCTACGTACGGGAGGGAAGGTTGAGGGAGGAGCATCAGAAGCAACGACACCTCCTGGGGGATCACCACCCTATTCTAACCAAGGTAACCGGCGCCGTTCCGGAAATCTCTCGGTGTAGTGCTTAGGCTAGGGCTCCTATGGACTGCTAACTTCGTAGCCCGATCCAACAAAATCAACAACCAAGTATCTAGCGGTGCAACGCGCCCGGGAAAAAAAATGCCCCACCAAATCCGGCTGACCCAAAAAAAGCATACCAGTCCGGGGGCTCGTCCTAAGCCTAAGCCTAAGCCTAAGCCTAAGCCTAAGCCTAAGCCTAAGCCTAAGCCTAAGCCCAAGCCCAAGCCCAAGCCTATGCCTAAGCCTAAGCCTAAGCCTAAGCCTAATCCTAAGCCTAAGCCTAAGCCTAAGCCTAAGCCTAAGCCTAAGCCTAAGCCTAAGCCTAAGCCTAAGCCAAAGCCTAAGCCTAAGCCTAAGCCTAAGCCTAAGCCTAAGCCTAAGCCTAAGCCAAAGCCTAAGCCTAAGCCTAAGCCTAAGCCCAAGCTGAGGGTCAATCGTTGGCCTACTCAGTGGAAAGCTTTGGGAACCCCCTCCACACTAGTGGGCCAGGTGGGGAGCGGGTGCGAAGCAAGCAGAGTAGCCCGTCCTGCGATTCCGCTACGAAATAGCGTCCGGAATTCGGAAACGCCCGATTTGGCTGAATTGAGGATTAGGGGGCCTTCGAGCTGCTGTTGCGCCAAGGAGCGATGTGACGGCCGAGCCAGTTAGCAACCCGGAATCAGCGTTCCAAAGCGCAGGAATGGTCTGCTTACATTGATCGGAAGCGCGCGGCCCGTTTTTGAAAAAATCCATGTGGTCCCCCTTTAGTCGTAAACCATCAAAAATAAACGTTTCAAAAAATCGTAGCAATTAAACCAGGGCCTCCGGGGCTTCGAAAGAAACGGTTTTCGGTACTATTTTTGGTGCTCTTTCAGGTGCACACATCAAAGCGATTTCGCGCGGTCGATTTCTCGCGGAATGGAGCTTGGAAGGCCTGGTCGACCAGGGCTGCCTAGTTGCCACATTCAAAAAATCGTAGCAATTAAACCAGGGCCTCCGGGGCTTCGAAAGAAACGGTTTTCGGTACTATTTTTGGTGCTCTTTCAGGTGCACACATCAAAGCGATTTCGCGCGGTCGATTTCTCGCGGAATGGAGCTTGGAAGGCCTGGTCGACCAGGGCTGCCTAGTTGCCACATTCAAAAAATCGTAGCAATTAAACCAGGGCCTCCGGGGCTTCGGAAATAACGGTTTTCGGTACTATTTTTGGTGCTCTTTCGGCTCCACATTGAAGTGCGTGATGAATTTCTCGAAATTTTTTTGGTAAATTCCGAAAAAATCCATGTGGTCCCCCCTTTAGTCGTAAACCATCAAAAATAAAAGTTTCAAAAATCGTAGCAATTAAACCAGGGCCCCCGGGGCTTCGAAAGAAACGGTTTTCGGTACTATTTTTGGTGCTCTTTCAGGTGCACACATCAAAGCGATTTCGCGCGGTCGATTTCTCGCGGAATGGGGCTTGGAAGGCCTGGTCGACGAAGGCTGCCTAGTTGCAACATTCAAAAAAATCGTAGCAATTAAACCAGGGCCTCCGGGGCTTCGAAAGAAACGGTTTTCGGTACTATTTTTGGTGCTCTTTCAGCTCCACATTGAAGTGCGTGATGAATTTCTCGAAATTTTTTTGGTAAATTCCGAAAAAATCCATGTGGTCCCCCTTTAGTCGTAAACCATCAAAAATAAAAGTTTCAAAAATCGTAGCAATTAAGCCAGGGCCTCCGGGGCTTCGAAAGAAACGGTTTTCGATACTATTTTTGGTGCGCTTTCAGGTGCACACATCAAAGCGATTTCGCGCGGTCGATTTCTCGCGGAATGGGGCTTGGAAGGCCTGGTCGACGAAGGCTGCCTAGTTGCAACATTCAAAAAAATCCTAGCAATTAAACCAGGGCCTCCGGGGCTTCGAAAGAAACGGTTTTCGATACTATTTTTGGTGCGCTTTCAGGTGCACACATCAAAGCGACTTCGCGCGGTCGATTTCTCGCGGAATGGGGCTTGGAAGGCCTGGTCGACGAAGGCTGCCTAGTTGCAACATTCAAAAAATCGTAGCAATTAAACCAGGGCCTCCGGGGCTTCGAAAGAAACGGTTTTCGGTACTATTTTTGGTGCTCTTTCAGCTCCACATTGAAGTGCGTGATGAATTTCTCGAAATTTTTTTGGTAAATTCCGAAAAAATCCATGTGGTCCCCCCTTTAGTCGTAAACCATCAAAAATAAACGTTTCAAAAAATCGTAGCAATTAAACCAGGGCCTCCGGGGCTTCGAAAGAAACGGTTTTCGGTACTATTTTTGGTGCTCTTTCAGCTCCACATTGAAGTGCGTGATGAATTTCTCGAAATTTTTTTGGTAAATTCCGAAAAAATCCATGTGGTCCCGCCTTTAGTCGTAAACCATCAAAAATAAAAGTTTCAAAAAATCGTAGCAATTAAACCAGGGCCTCCGGGGCTTCGAAAAAAACGGTTTTCGGTACTATTTTTGGTGCTCTTTCAGGTGCACACATCAAAGCGATTTCGCGCGGTTGATTTCTCGCGGAATGGGGCTTGGAAGGCCTGGTCGACCAGGGCTGCCTAGTTGCAACATTCAAAAAATCGTAGCAATTAAACCAGGGCCTCCGGGGCTTCGAAAAAAACGGTTTTCGGTACTATTTTTGGGGCTCTTTCAGGTGCACACATCAAAGCGATTTCGCGCGGTCGATTTCTCGCGGAATGGGGCTTGGAAGGCCTGGTCGACCAGGGCTGCCTAGTTGCAACATTCAAAAAATCGTAGCAATTAAACCAGGGCCTCCGGGGCTTCGAAAGAGACGGTTTTCGGTACTATTTTTGGTGCTCTTTCAGGTGCACACATCAAAGCGATTTCGCGCGGTTGATTTCTCGCGGAATGGGGCTTGGAAGGCCTGGTCGACCAGGGCTGCCTAGTTGCAACATTCAAAAAATCGTAGCAATTAAACCAGGGCCTCCGGGGCTTCGAAAGAGACGGTTTTCGGTACTATTTTTGGTGCTCTTTCAGCTCGACATTGTAGTGCGTGATGAATTTCTCGAAATTTTTTTGGTAAATTCCGAAAAAATCCATGTGGTCCACCCTTTAGTCGTAAACCATCAAAAATAAACGTTTCAAAAAATCGTAGCAATTAAACCAGGGCCTCCGGGGCTTCGAAAGAAACGGTTTTCGGTACTATTTTTGGTGCTCTTTCAGGTGCACACATCAAAGCGATTTCGCGCGGTCGATTTCTCGCGGAATGGGGCTTGGAAGGCCTGGTCGACGAAGGCTGCCTAGGTTGCAACATTCAAAAAATCGTAGCAATTAAACCAGGGCCTCCGGGGCTTCGAAAGAAACGGTTTTCGGTACTATTTTTGGTGCTCTTTCAGGTGCACACATCAAAGCGATTTCGCGCGGTCGATTTCTCGCGGAATGGGGCTTGGAAGGCCTGGTCGACGAAGGCTGCCTAGTTGCAACATTCAAAAAATCGTAGCAATTAAACCAGAGCCTCCGGGGCTTCGAAAGAAACGGTTTTCGGTACTATTTTTGGTGCTCTTTCAGCTCCACATTGAAGTGCGTGATGAATTTCTCGAAATTTTTTTGGTAAATTCCGAAAAAATCCATGTGGTCCCCCCTTTAGTCGTAAACCATCAAAAATAAACGTTTCAAAAAATCGTAGCAATTAAACCAGGGCCTCCGGGGCTTCGAAAGAAACGGTTTTCGGTACTATTTTTGGTGCTCTTTCAGGTGCACACATCAAAGCGATTTCGCGCGGTCGATTTCTCGCGGAATGGGGCTTGGAAGGCCTGGTCGACGAAGGCTGCCTAGTTGCAACATTCAAAAAATCGTAGCAATTAAACCAGGGCCTCCGGGGCTTCGAAAGGAACGGTTTTCGGTAGCAAAAATACGGGCACAGATTTATCTGGTTGATCTAGGGGGGTCGATATGATTGCGAAATTCGTCGTAAAAAAGGTCGCATTCAAGGCCGGGTCTCAGCGGATCGCAGCTCAGGTAGATGCTAGAGCTACTCTACGTACGGGAGGGAAGGTTGAGGGAGGAGCATCAGAAGCAACGACACCTCCTGGGGGGATCACCACCCTATTCTAACCAAGGTAACCGGCGCCGTTCCGGAAATCTCTCGGTGTAGTGCTTAGGCTAGGGCTCCTATGGACTGCTAACTTCGTAGCCCGATCCAACAAAATCAACAACCAAGTATCTAGCGGTGCAACGCGCCCGGAAAAAAATGCCCCACCAAATCCGGCTGACCCAAAAAAGCATACCAGTCCGGGGGCTCGTCCTAAGCCTAAGCCTAAGCCTAAGCCTAAGCCTAAGCCTAAGCCTAAGCCTAAGCCCAAGCCCAAGCCCAAGCCTATGCCTAAGCCTAAGCCTAAGCCTAATCCTAAGCCTAAGCCTAAGCCTAAGCCTAAGCCTAAGCCTAAGCCTAAGCCTAAGCCTAAGCCAAAGCCTAAGCCTAAGCCTAAGCCTAAGCCTAAGCCTAAGCCTAAGCCTAAGCCAAAGCCTAAGCCTAAGCCTAAGCCTAAGCCCAAGCTGAGGGTCAATCGTTGGCCTACTCAGTGGAAAGCTTTGGGAACCCCCCTCCACACTAGTGGGCCAGGTGGGGAGCGGGTGCGAAGCAAGCAGAGTAGCCCGTCCTGCGATTCCGCTACGAAATAGCGTCCGGAATTCGGAAACGCCCGATTTGGCTGAATTGAGGATTAGGGGGCCTTCGAGCTGCTGTTGCGCCAAGGAGCGATGTGACGGCCGAGCCAGTTAGCAACCCGGAATCAGCGTTCCAAAGCGCAGGAATGGTCTGCTTACATTGATCGGAAGCGCGCGGCCCGTTTTTGAAAAAATCCATGTGGTCCCCCTTTAGTCGTAAACCATCAAAAATAAACGTTTCAAAAAATCGTAGCAATTAAACCAGGGCCTCCGGGGCTTCGAAAGAAACGGTTTTCGGTACTATTTTTGGTGCTCTTTCAGGTGCACACATCAAAGCGATTTCGCGCGGTCGATTTCTCGCGGAATGGAGCTTGGAAGGCCTGGTCGACCAGGGCTGCCTAGTTGCCACATTCAAAAAATCGTAGCAATTAAACCAGGGCCTCCGGGGCTTCGAAAGAAACGGTTTTCGGTACTATTTTTGGTGCTCTTTCAGGTGCACACATCAAAGCGATTTCGCGCGGTCGATTTCTCGCGGAATGGAGCTTGGAAGGCCTGGTCGACCAGGGCTGCCTAGTTGCCACATTCAAAAAATCGTAGCAATTAAACCAGGGCCTCCGGGGCTTCGGAAATAACGGTTTTCGGTACTATTTTTGGTGCTCTTTCGGCTCCACATTGAAGTGCGTGATGAATTTCTCGAAATTTTTTGGTAAATTCCGAAAAAATCCATGTGGTCCCCCTTTAGTCGTAAACCATCAAAAATAAAAGTTTCAAAAATCGTAGCAATTAAACCAGGGCCCCCGGGGGCTTCGAAAGAAACGGTTTTCGGTACTATTTTTGGTGCTCTTTCAGGTGCACACATCAAAGCGATTTCGCGCGGTCGATTTCTCGCGGAATGGGGCCTGGAAGGCCTGGTCGACCAGGGCTGCCTAGTTGCAACATTCAAAAATCGTAGCAATTAAACCAGGGCCTCCGGGGCTTCGAAAGAAACGGTTTTCGGTACTATTTTTGGTGCTCTTTCGGCTCCACATTGAAGTGCGTGATGAATTTCTCGAAATTTTTTTGGTAAATTCCGAAAAAATCCATGTGGTCCCCCCTTTAGTCGTAAACCATCAAAAATAAAAAGTTTCAAAAAATCGTAGCAATTAAACCAGGGCCTCCGGGGCTTCGAAAGAAACGGTTTTCGGTACTATTTTTGGTGCTCTTTCAGGTGCACACATCAAAGCGATTTCGCGCGGTCGATTTCTCGCGGAATGGGGCTTGGAAGGCCTGGTCGACGAAGGCTGCCTAGTTGCAACATTCAAAAAATCGTAGCAATTAAACCAGGGCCTCCGGGGCTTCGAAAGAAACGGTTTTCGGTACTATTTTTGGTGCTCTTTCAGCTCCACATTGAAGTGCGTGATGAATTTCTCGAAATTTTTTGGTAAATTCCGAAAAAATCCATGTGGTCCCCCTTTAGTCGTAAACCATCAAAAATAAACGTTTCAAAAAATCGTAGCAATTAAACCAGGGCCTCCGGGGCTTCGAAAGAAACGGTTTTCGGTACTATTTTTGGTGCTCTTTCAGCTCCACATTGAAGTGCGTGATGAATTTCTCGAAATTTTTTGGTAAATTCCGAAAAAATCCATGTGGTCCCGCCTTTAGTCGTAAACCATCAAAAATAAAAGTTTCAAAAATCGTAGCAATTAAACCAGGGCCTCCGGGGCTTCGAAAAAACGGTTTTCGGTACTATTTTTGGTGCTCTTTCAGGTGCACACATCAAAGCGATTTCGCGCGGTTGATTTCTCGCGGAATGGGGCTTGGAAGGCCTGGTCGACCAGGGCTGCCTAGTTGCAACATTCAAAAAATCGTAGCAATTAAACCAGGGCCTCCGGGGCTTCGAAAAAAACGGTTTTCGGTACTATTTTTGGGGCTCTTTCAGGTGCACACATCAAAGCGATTTCGCGCGGTTGATTTCTCGCGGAATGGGGCTTGGAAGGCCTGGTCGACCAGGGCTGCCTAGTTGCAACATTCAAAAAATCGTAGCAATTAAACCAGGGCCTCCGGGGCTTCGAAAAAAACGGTTTTCGGTACTATTTTTGGTGCTCTTTCAGGTGCACACATCAAAGCGATTTCGCGCGGTCGATTTCTCGCGGAATGGGGCTTGGAAGGCCTGGTCGACCAGGGCTGCCTAGTTGCAACATTCAAAAAATCGTAGCAATTAAACCAGGGCCTCCGGGGCTTCGAAAGAGACGGTTTTCGGTACTATTTTTGGTGCTCTTTCAGGTGCACACATCAAAGCGATTTCGCGCGGTTGATTTCTCGCGGAATGGGGCTTGGAAGGCCTGGTCGACCAGGGCTGCCTAGTTGCAACATTCAAAAAAATCGTAGCAATTAAACCAGGGCCTCCGGGGCTTCGAAAGAGACGGTTTTCGGTACTATTTTTGGTGCTCTTTCAGCTCGACATTGTAGTGCGTGATGAATTTCTCGAAATTTTTTTGGTAAATTCCGAAAAAATCCATGTGGTCCCCCCTTTAGTCGTAAACCATCAAAAATAAAAGTTTCAAAAAATCGTAGCAATTAAACCAGGGCCTCCGGGGCTTCGAAAGAAACGGTTTTCGGTAGCAAAAAATACGGGCACAGATTTAGCTGGTTGATCTAGCGGGGGGGGTCGATATGATTGCGAAATTCGTCGTAAAAAAGGTCGCATTCAAGGCCGGGTCTCAGCGGATCGCAGCTCAGGTAGATGCTAGAGCTACTCTACGTACGGGAGGGAAGGTTGAGGGCGGAGCATCAGAAGCAACGACACCTCCTGGGGATCACCACCCTATTCTAACCAAGGTAACCGGCGCCGTTCCGGAAATCTCTCGGTGTAGTGCTTAGGCTAGGGCTCCTATGGACGGCTAACTTCGTAGCCCGATCCAACAAAATCAACAACCAAGTATCTAGCGGTGCAACGCGCCCGGAAAAAAATGCCCCACCAAATCCGGCTGACCCAAAAAAGCATACCAGTCCGGGGGCTCGTCCTAAGCCTAAGCCTAAGCCTAAGCCTAAGCCTAAGCCCAAGCCCAAGCCTATGCCTAAGCCTAAGCCTAAGCCTAAGCCTAAGCCTAAGCCTAAGCCTAAGCCCAAGCCCAAGCCTAAGCCTAAGCCTAAGCCTAAGCCTAAGCCTAAGCTGAGGGTCAATCGTTGGCCTACTCAGTGGAAAGCTTTGGGAACCCCCTCCACACTAGTGGGCCAGGTGGGGAGCGGGTGCGAAGCAAGCAGAGTAGCCCGTCCTGCGATTCCGCTACGAAATAGCGTCCGGAATTCGGAAACGCCCGATTTGGCTGAATTGAGGATTAGGGGGCCTTCGAGCTGCTGTTGCGCCAAGGAGCGATGTGACGGCCGAGCCAGTTAGCAACCCGGAATCAGCGTTTCAAAGCGCTTCGAATGGTCTGCTTACATTCATCGGACGCGGCCCGTTTTTGAAAAAATCCATGTGGTCCCCCCTTTAGTCGTAAACCATCAAAAATAAACGTTTCAAAAATCGTAGCAATTAAACCAGGGCCTCCGGGGCTTCGAAAGAAACGGTTTTCGGTACTATTTTTGGTGCTCTTTCAGCTCCACATTGAAGTGCGTGATGAATTTCTCGAAATTTTTTGGTAAATTCCGAAAAAATCCATGTGGTCCCGCCTTTAGTCGTAAACCATCAAAAATAAAAGTTTCAAAAAATCGTAGCAATTAAACCAGGGCCTCCGGGGCTTCGAAAAAAACGGTTTTCGGTACTATTTTTGGTGCTCTTTCAGGTGCACACATCAAAGCGATTTCGCGCGGTTGATTTCTCGCGGAATGGGGCTTGGAAGGCCTGGTCGACCAGGGCTGCCTAGTTGCAACATTCAAAAAATCGTAGCAATTAAACCAGGGCCTCCGGGGCTTCGAAAAAAACGGTTTTCGGTACTATTTTTGGGGCTCTTTCAGGTGCACACATCAAAGCGATTTCGCGCGGTTGATTTCTCGCGGAATGGGGCTTGGAAGGCCTGGTCGACCAGGGCTGCCTAGTTGCAACATTCAAAAAATCGTAGCAATTAAACCAGGGCCTCCGGGGCTTCGAAAAAAACGGTTTTCGGTACTATTTTTGGTGCTCTTTCAGGTGCACACATCAAAGCGATTTCGCGCGGTCGATTTCTCGCGGAATGGGGCTTGGAAGGCCTGGTCGACCAGGGCTGCCTAGTTGCAACATTCAAAAAATCGTAGCAATTAAACCAGGGCCTCCGGGGCTTCGAAAGAGACGGTTTTCGGTACTATTTTTGGTGCTCTTTCAGGTGCACACATCAAAGCGATTTCGCGCGGTTGATTTCTCGCGGAATGGGGCTTGGAAGGCCTGGTCGACCAGGGCTGCCTAGTTGCAACATTCAAAAAATCGTAGCAATTAAACCAGGGCCTCCGGGGCTTCGAAAGAGACGGTTTTCGGTACTATTTTTGGTGCTCTTTCAGCTCGACATTGTAGTGCGTGATGAATTTCTCGAAATTTTTTTGGTAAATTCCGAAAAAATCCATGTGGTCCCCCTTTAGTCGTAAACCATCAAAAATAAAAGTTTCAAAAAATCGTAGCAATTAAACCAGGGCCTCCGGGGCTTCGAAAGAAACGGTTTTCGGTAGCAAAAAATACGGGCACAGATTTAGCTGGTTGATCTAGCGGGGGGGGTCGATATGATTGCGAAATTCGTCGTAAAAAAGGTCGCATTCAAGGCCGGGTCTCAGCGGATCGCAGCTCAGGTAGATGCTAGAGCTACTCTACGTACGGGAGGGAAGGTTGAGGGCGGAGCATCAGAAGCAACGACACCTCCTGGGGGATCACCACCCTATTCTAACCAAGGTAACCGGCGCCGTTCCGGAAATCTCTCGGTGTAGTGCTTAGGCTAGGGGCTCCTATGGACGGCTAACTTCGTAGCCCGATCCAACAAAATCAACAACCAAGTATCTAGCGGTGCAACGCGCCCGGAAAAAAATGCCCCACCAAATCCGGCTGACCCAAAAAAAGCATACCAGTCCGGGGGCTCGTCCTAAGCCTAAGCCTAAGCCTAAGCCTAAGCCTAAGCCCAAGCCCAAGCCTATGCCTAAGCCTAAGCCTAAGCCTAAGCCTAAGCCTAAGCCTAAGCCTAAGCCCAAGCCCAAGCCTAAGCCTAAGCCTAAGCCTAAGCCTAAGCCTAAGCTGAGGGTCAATCGTTGGCCTACTCAGTGGAAAGCTTTGGGAACCCCCTCCACACTAGTGGGCCAGGTGGGGAGCGGGTGCGAAGCAAGCAGAGTAGCCCGTCCTGCGATTCCGCTACGAAATAGCGTCCGGAATTCGGAAACGCCCGATTTGGCTGAATTGAGGATTAGGGGGCCTTCGAGCTGCTGTTGCGCCAAGGAGCGATGTGACGGCCGAGCCAGTTAGCAACCCGGAATCAGCGTTTCAAAGCGCTTCGAATGGTCTGCTTACATTCATCGGACGCGGCCCGTTTTTGAAAAAATCCATGTGGTCCCCCCTTTAGTCGTAAACCATCAAAAATAAACGTTTCAAAAAAATCGTAGCAATTAAACCAGGGCCTCCGGGGCTTCGAAAGAAACGGTTTTCGGTACTATTTTTGGTGCTCTTTCAGCTCCACATTGAAGTGCGTGATGAATTTCTCGAAATTTTTTTGGTAAATTCCGAAAAAATCCATGTGGTCCCCCCTTTAGTCGTAAACCATCAAAAATAAAAGTTTCAAAAATCGTAGCAATTAAACCAGGGCCTCCGGGGCTTCGAAAGAAACGGTTTTCGGTACTATTTTTGGTGCTCTTTCAGGTGCACACATCAAAGCGATTTCGCGCGGTCGATTTCTCGCGGAATGGGGCTTGGAAGGCCTGGTCGACGAAGGCTGCCTAGTTGCAACATTCAAAAAATCGTAGCAATTAAACCAGGGCCTCCGGGGCTTCGAAAGAGACGGTTTTCGGTACTATTTTTGGTGCTCTTTCAGGTGCACACATCAAAGCGATTTCGCGCGGTTGATTTCTCGCGGAATGGGGCTTGGAAGGCCTGGTCGACCAGGGCTGCCTAGTTGCAACATTCAAAAAATCGTAGCAATTAAACCAGGGCCTCCGGGGCTTCGAAAGAAACGGTTTTCGGTACTATTTTTGGTGCTCTTTCAGCTCCACATTGAAGTGCGTGATGAATTTCTCGAAATTTTTTTGGTAAATTCCGAAAAAATCCATGTGGTCCCCCCTTTAGTCGTAAACCATCAAAAATAAAAGTTTCAAAAAATCGTAGCAATTAAACCAGGGCCTCCGGGGCTTCGAAAGAAACGGTTTTCGGTAGCAAAAAATACGGGCACAGATTTAGCTGGTTGATCTAGCGGGGGGGTCGATATGATTGCGAAATTCGTCGTAAAAAAGGTCGCATTCAAGGCCGGGTCTCAGCGGATCGCAGCTCAGGTAGATGCTAGAGCTACTCTACGTACGGGAGGGAAGGTTGAGGGAGGAGCATCAGAAGCAACGACACCTCCTGGGGGATCACCACCCTATTCTAACGAAGGTAACCGGCGCCGTTCCGGAAATCTCTCGGTGTAGTGCTTAGGCTAGGGCTCCTATGGACGGCTAACTTCGTAGCCCGATCCAACAAAATCAACAACCAAGTATCTAGCGGTGCAAGGCGCCCGGAAAAAAATGCCCCACCAAATCGGGCTGACCCAAAAAAGCATACCAGTCCGGGGGCTCGTCCTAAGCCTAAGCCTAAGCCTAAGCCCAAGCCCAAGCCTATGCCTAAGCCTAAGCCTAAACCCTAAGCCCTAAGCCTAAGCCTAAGCCTAAGCCTAAGCCTAAGCCTAAGCCTAAGCCTAAGCCTAAGCCTAAGCCTAAGCCTAAGCCTAAGCCTAAGCCTAAGCCTAAGCCTAAGCCTAAGCCTAAGCCTAAGCCTAAGCCTAAGCCTAAGCCTAAGCCTAAGCCTGCCCAAGCCAAAGCCTAAGCCTAGCCTAAGCCTAAGCCCAAGCTGAGGGTCAATCGTTGGCCTACTCAGTGGAAAGCTTTGGGAACCCCCTCCACACTAGTGGGCCAGGTGGGGAGCGGGTGCGAAGCAAGCAGAGTAGCCCGTCCTGCGATTCCGCTACGAAATAGCGTCCGGAATTCGGAAACGCCCGATTTGGCTGAATTGAGGATTAGGGGGCCTTCGAGCTGCTGTTGCGCCAAGCAGCGATGTGACGGCCGAGCCAGTTAGCAACCCGGAATCAGCGTTCCAAAGCGCAGGAATGGTCTGCTTACATTGATCGGAAGCGCGCGGCCCGTTTTTGAAAAAATCCATGTGGTCCCCCTTTAGTCGTAAACCATCAAAAATAAACGTTTCAAAAAATCGTAGCAATTAAACCAGGGCCTCCGGGGCTTCGAAAGAAACGGTTTTCGGTACTATTTTTGGTGCTCTTTCAGGTGCACACATCAAAGCGATTTCGCGCGGTCGATTTCTCGCGGAATGGAGCTTGGAAGGCCTGGTCGACCAGGGCTGCCTAGTTGCCACATTCAAAAAATCGTAGCAATTAAACCAGGGCCTCCGGGGCTTCGAAAGAAACGGTTTTCGGTACTATTTTTGGTGCTCTTTCAGGTGCACACATCAAAGCGATTTCGCGCGGTCGATTTCTCGCGGAATGGAGCTTGGAAGGCCTGGTCGACCAGGGCTGCCTAGTTGCCACATTCAAAAAATCGTAGCAATTAAACCAGGGCCTCCGGGGCTTCGGAAATAACGGTTTTCGGTACTATTTTTGGTGCTCTTTCGGCTCCACATTGAAGTGCGTGATGAATTTCTCGAAATTTTTTTGGTAAATTCCGAAAAAATCCATGTGGTCCCCCCTTTAGTCGTAAACCATCAAAAATAAAAGTTTCAAAAATCGTAGCAATTAAACCAGGGCCCCCGGGGGCTTCGAAAGAAACGGTTTTCGGTACTATTTTTGGTGCTCTTTCGGCTCCACATTGAAGTGCGTGATGAATTTCTCGAAATTTTTTTGGTAAATTCCGAAAAAATCCATGTGGTCCCCCCTTTAGTCGTAAACCATCAAAAATAAAAGTTTCAAAAAATCGTAGCAATTAAACCAGGGCCTCCGGGGCTTCGAAAGAAACGGTTTTCGGTACTATTTTTGGTGCTCTTTCAGGTGCACACATCAAAGCGATTTCGCGCGGTCGATTTCTCGCGGAATGGGGCTTGGAAGGCCTGGTCGACGAAGGCTGCCTAGTTGCAACATTCAAAAAATCGTAGCAATTAAACCAGGGCCTCCGGGGCTTCGAAAGAAACGGTTTTCGGTACTATTTTTGGTGCTCTTTCAGCTCCACATTGAAGTGCGTGATGAATTTCTCGAAATTTTTTTGGTAAATTCCGAAAAAATCCATGTGGTCCCCCCTTTAGTCGGAAACCATCAAAAATAAAAGTTTCAAAAATCGTAGCAATTAAGCCAGGGCCTCCGGGGCTTCGAAAGAAACGGTTTTCGATACTATTTTTGGTGCGCTTTCAGGTGCACACATCAAAGCGATTTCGCGCGGTCGATTTCTCGCGGAATGGGGCTTGGAAGGCCTGGTCGACGAAGGCTGCCTAGTTGCAACATTCAAAAAATCCTAGCAATTAAACCAGGGCCTCCGGGGCTTCGAAAGAAACGGTTTTCGATACTATTTTTGGTGCGCTTTCAGGTGCACACATCAAAGCGACTTCGCGCGGTCGATTTCTCGCGGAATGGGGCTTGGAAGGCCTGGTCGACGAAGGCTGCCTAGTTGCAACATTCAAAAAATCGTAGCAATTAAACCAGGGCCTCCGGGGCTTCGAAAGAAACGGTTTTCGGTACTATTTTTGGTGCTCTTTCAGCTCCACATTGAAGTGCGTGATGAATTTCTCGAAATTTTTTGGTAAATTCCGAAAAAATCCATGTGGTCCCCCTTTAGTCGTAAACCATCAAAAATAAACGTTTCAAAAAATCGTAGCAATTAAACCAGGGCCTCCGGGGCTTCGAAAAAAACGGTTTTCGGTACTATTTTTGGTGCTCTTTCAGGTGCACACATCAAAGCGATTTCGCGCGGTTGATTTCTCGCGGAATGGGGCTTGGAAGGCCTGGTCGACCAGGGCTGCCTAGTTGCAACATTCAAAAAATCGTAGCAATTAAACCAGGGCCTCCGGGGCTTCGAAAAAAACGGTTTTCGGTACTATTTTTGGGGCTCTTTCAGGTGCACACATCAAAGCGATTTCGCGCGGTCGATTTCTCGCGGAATGGGGCTTGGAAGGCCTGGTCGACCAGGGCTGCCTAGTTGCAACATTCAAAAAATCGTAGCAATTAAACCAGGGCCTCCGGGGCTTCGAAAGAGACGGTTTTCGGTACTATTTTTGGTGCTCTTTCAGCTCGACATTGTAGTGCGTGATGAATTTCTCGAAATTTTTTTGGTAAATTCCGAAAAAATCCATGTGGTCCCCCCTTTAGTCGTAAACCATCAAAAATAAAAAGTTTCAAAAAATCGTAGCAATTAAACCAGGGCCTCCGGGGCTTCGAAAGAAACGGTTTTCGGTACTATTTTTGGTGCTCTTTCAGCTCCACATTGAAGTGCGTGATGAATTTCTCGAAATTTTTTGGTAAATTCCGAAAAAATCCATGTGGTCCCCCTTTAGTCGTAAACCATCAAAAATAAAAGTTTCAAAAATCGTAGCAATTAAACCAGGGCCTCCGGGGCTTCGAAAGAAACGGTTTTCGGTACTATTTTTGGTGCTCTTTCAGGTGCACACATCAAAGCGATTTCGCGCGGTCGATTTCTCGCGGAATGGGGCTTGGAAGGCCTGGTCGACGAAGGCTGCCTAGTTGCAACATTCAAAAAATCGTAGCAATTAAACCAGGGCCTCCGGGGCTTCGAAAGAGACGGTTTTCGGTACTATTTTTGGTGCTCTTTCAGGTGCACACATCAAAGCGATTTCGCGCGGTTGATTTCTCGCGGAATGGGGCTTGGAAGGCCTGGTCGACCAGGGCTGCCTAGTTGCAACATTCAAAAAAATCGTAGCAATTAAACCAGGGCCTCCGGGGCTTCGAAAGAAACGGTTTTCGGTACTATTTTTGGTGCTCTTTCAGCTCCACATTGAAGTGCGTGATGAATTTCTCGAAATTTTTTTGGTAAATTCCGAAAAAATCCATGTGGTCCCCCCTTTAGTCGTAAACCATCAAAAATAAAAGTTTCAAAAAATCGTAGCAATTAAACCAGGGCCTCCGGGGCTTCGAAAGAAACGGTTTTCGGTAGCAAAAAATACGGGCACAGATTTAGCTGGTTGATCTAGCGGGGGGGTCGATATGATTGCGAAATTCGTCGTAAAAAAGGTCGCATTCAAGGCCGGGTCTCAGCGGATCGCAGCTCAGGTAGATGCTAGAGCTACTCTACGTACGGGAGGGAAGGTTGAGGGAGGAGCATCAGAAGCAACGACACCTCCTGGGGATCACCACCCTATTCTAACGAAGGTAACCGGCGCCGTTCCGGAAATCTCTCGGTGTAGTGCTTAGGCTAGGGCTCCTATGGACGGCTAACTTCGTAGCCCGATCCAACAAAATCAACAACCAAGTATCTAGCGGTGCAACGCGCCCGGAAAAAAATGCCCCACCAAATCCGGCTGACCCAAAAAAGCATACCAGTCCGGGGGCTCGTCCTAAGCCTAAGCCTAAGCCTAAGCCCAAGCCCAAGCCTATGCCTAAGCCTAAGCCTAAGCCTAAGCCTAAGCCTAATCCTAAGCCTAAGCCTAAGCCTAAGCCTAAGCCTAAGCCTAAGCTGAGGGTCAATCGTTGGCCTACTCAGTGGAAAGCTTTGGGAACCCCCTCCACACTAGTGGGCCAGGTGGGGAGCGGGTGCGAAGCAAGCAGAGTAGCCCGTCCTGCGATTCCGCTACGAAATAGCGTCCGGAATTCGGAAACGCCCGATTTGGCTGAAGTGAGGATTAGGGGGCCTTCGAGCTGCTGTTGCGCCAAGGAGCGATGTGACGGCCGAGCCAGTTAGCAACCCGGAATCAGCGTTCCAAAGCGCAGGAATGGTCTGCTTACATTGATCGGAAGCGCGCGGCCCGTTTTTGAAAAAATCCATGTGGTCCCCCCTTTAGTCGTAAACCATCAAAAATAAAAGTTTCAAAAAATCGTAGCAATTAAACCAGGGCCTCCGGGGCTTCGAAAGAAACGGTTTTCGGTACTATTTTTGGTGCTCTTTCAGGTGCACACATCAAAGCGATTTCGCGCGGTTGATTTCTCGCGGAATGGGGCTTGGAAGGCCTGGTCGACCAGGGCTGCCTAGTTGCAACATTCAAAAAATCGTAGCAATTAAACCAGAGCCTCCGGGGCTTCGAAAGAAACGGTTTTCGGTACTATTTTTGGTGCTCTTTCAGCTCCACATTGAAGTGCGTGATGAATTTCTCGAAATTTTTTGGTAAATTCCGAAAAAATCCATGTGGTCCCCCTTTAGTCGTAAACCATCAAAAATAAAAGTTTCAAAAATCGTAGCAATTAAACCAGGGCCTCCGGGGCTTCGAAAGAAACGGTTTTCGGTACTATTTTTGGTGCTCTTTCAGCTCCACATTGAAGTGCGTGATGAATTTCTCGAAATTTTTTTGGTAAATTCCGAAAAAATCCATGTGGTCCCCCCTTTAGTCGTAAACCATCAAAAATAAAAGTTTCAAAAATCGTAGCAATTAAACCAGGGCCTCCGGGGCTTCGAAAAAAACGGTTTTCGGTACTATTTTTGGTGCTCTTTCAGGTGCACACATCAAAGCGATTTCGCGCGGTTGATTTCTCGCGGAATGGGGCTTGGAAGGCCTGGTCGACCAGGGCTGCCTAGTTGCAACATTCAAAAAATCGTAGCAATTAAACCAGGGCCTCCGGGGCTTCGGAAAAAACGGTTTTCGGTACTATTTTTGGGGCTCTTTCAGGTGCACACATCAAAGCGATTTCGCGCGGTCGATTTCTCGCGGAATGGGGCTTGGAAGGCCTGGTCGACCAGGGCTGCCTAGTTGCAACATTCAAAAAATCGTAGCAATTAAACCAGGGCCTCCGGGGCTTCGAAAGAGACGGTTTTCGGTACTATTTTTGGTGCTCTTTCAGCTCGACATTGTAGTGCGTGATGAATTTCTCGAAATTTTTTTGGTAAATTCCGAAAAAATCCATGTGGTCCCCCCTTTAGTCGTAAACCATCAAAAATAAAAGTTTCAAAAAATCGTAGCAATTAAACCAGGGCCTCCGGGGCTTCGAAAGAAACGGTTTTCGGTACTATTTTTGGTGCTCTTTCAGCTCCACATTGAAGTGCGTGATGAATTTCTCGAAATTTTTTGGTAAATTCCGAAAAAATCCATGTGGTCCCCCTTTAGTCGTAAACCATCAAAAATAAAAAGTTTCAAAAATCGTAGCAATTAAACCAGGGCCTCCGGGGCTTCGAAAGAAACGGTTTTCGGTACTATTTTTGGTGCTCTTTCAGGTGCACACATCAAAGCGATTTCGCGCGGTCGATTTCTCGCGGAATGGGGCTTGGAAGGCCTGGTCGACGAAGGCTGCCTAGTTGCAACATTCAAAAAATCGTAGCAATTAAACCAGGGCCTCCGGGGCTTCGAAAGAGACGGTTTTCGGTACTATTTTTGGTGCTCTTTCAGGTGCACACATCAAAGCGATTTCGCGCGGTTGATTTCTCGCGGAATGGGGCTTGGAAGGCCTGGTCGACCAGGGCTGCCTAGTTGCAACATTCAAAAAATCGTAGCAATTAAACCAGGGCCTCCGGGGCTTCGAAAGAAACGGTTTTCGGTACTATTTTTGGTGCTCTTTCAGCTCCACATTGAAGTGCGTGATGAATTTCTCGAAATTTTTTGGTAAATTCCGAAAAAATCCATGTGGTCCCCCCTTTAGTCGTAAACCATCAAAAATAAAAGTTTCAAAAAATCGTAGCAATTAAACCAGGGCCTCCGGGGCTTCGAAAGAAACGGTTTTCGGTAGCAAAAAAATACGGGCACAGATTTAGCTGGTTGATCTAGCGGGGGGTCGATATGATTGCGAAATTCGTCGTAAAAAAGGTCGCATTCAAGGCCGGGTCTCAGCGGATCGCAGCTCAGGTAGATGCTAGAGCTACTCTACGTACGGGAGGGAAGGTTGAGGGAGGAGCATCAGAAGCAACGACACCTCCTGGGGATCACCACCCTATTCTAACGAAGGTAACCGGCGCCGTTCCGGAAATCTCTCGGTGTAGTGCTTAGGCTAGGGCTCCTATGGACGGCTAACTTCGTAGCCCGATCCAACAAAATCAACAACCAAGTATCTAGCGGTGCAACGCGCCCGGAAAAAATGCCCCACCAAATCCGGCTGACCCAAAAAAAGCATACCAGTCCGGGGGCTCGTCCTAAGCCTAAGCCTAAGCCTAAGCCCAAGCCCAAGCCTATGCCTAAGCCTAAGCCTAAGCCTAAGCCTAAGCCTAATCCTAAGCCTAAGCCTAAGCCTAAGCCTAAGCCTAAGCCTAAGCTGAGGGTCAATCGTTGGCCTACTCAGTGGAAAGCTTTGGGAACCCCCTCCACACTAGTGGGCCAGGTGGGGAGCGGGTGCGAAGCAAGCAGAGTAGCCCGTCCTGCGATTCCGCTACGAAATAGCGTCCGGAATTCGGAAACGCCCGATTTGGCTGAAGTGAGGATTAGGGGGCCTTCGAGCTGCTGTTGCGCCAAGGAGCGATGTGACGGCCGAGCCAGTTAGCAACCCGGAATCAGCGTTCCAAAGCGCAGGAATGGTCTGCTTACATTGATCGGAAGCGCGCGGCCCGTTTTTGAAAAATCCATGTGGTCCCCCTTTAGTCGTAAACCATCAAAAATAAAAGTTTCAAAAAATCGTAGCAATTAAACCAGGGCCTCCGGGGCTTCGAAAGAAACGGTTTTTCGGTACTATTTTTGGTGCTCTTTCAGGTGCACACATCAAAGCGATTTCGCGCGGTTGATTTCTCGCGGAATGGGGCTTGGAAGGCCTGGTCGACCAGGGCTGCCTAGTTGCAACATTCAAAAATCGTAGCAATTAAACCAGAGCCTCCGGGGCTTCGAAAGAAACGGTTTTCGGTACTATTTTTGGTGCTCTTTCAGCTCCACATTGAAGTGCGTGATGAATTTCTCGAAATTTTTTTGGTAAATTCCGGAAAAAATCCATGTGGTCCCCCTTTAGTCGTAAACCATCAAAAATAAAAAGTTTCAAAAATCGTAGCAATTAAACCAGGGCCTCCGGGGCTTCGAAAGAAACGGTTTTCGGTAATATTTTTGGTGCTCTATCAGGTGCACACATCAAAGCGATTTTGCGCGGTCGATTTCTCGCGGAATGGGGCTTGGAAGGCCTGGTCGACGAAGGCTGCCTAGTTGCAACATTCAAAAAATCGTAGCAATTAAACCAGGGCCTCCGGGGCTTCGAAAGAAACGGTTTTCGGTACTATTTTTGGTGCTCTATCAGGTGCACACATCAAAGCGATTTTGCGCGGTCGATTTCTCGCGGAATGGGGCTTGGAAGGCCTGGTCGACGAAGGCTGCCTAGTTGCAACATTCAAAAAATCGTAGCAATTAAACCAGGGCCTCCGGGGCTTCGGAAAAACGGTTTTCGGTACTATTTTTTGGTGCTCTTTCAGCTCCACATTGAAGTGCGTGATGAATTTCTCGAAATTTTTTTGGTAAATTCCGAAAAAATCCATGTGGTCCCCCCTTTAGTCGTAAACCATCAAAAATAAACGTTTCAAAAAATCGTAGCAATTAAACCAGGGCCTCCGGGGCTTCGGAAATAACGGTTTTCGGTACTATTTTTTGGTGCTCTTTCAGCTCCACATTGAAGTGCGTGATGAATTTCTCGAAATTTTTTGGTAAATTCCGAAAAAATCCATGTGGTCCCCCTTTAGTCGTAAACCATCAAAAATAAACGTTTCAAAAAATCGTAGCAATTAAACCAGGGCCTCCGGGGCTTCGGAAAAAACGGTTTTCGGTACTATTTTTGGTGCTCTTTCAGCTCCACATTGAAGTGCGTGATGAATTTCTCGAAATTTTTTTGGTAAATTCCGAAAAAATCCATGTGGTCCCCCCTTTAGTCGTAAACCATCAAAATAAACGTTTCAAAAAATCGTAGCAATTAAACCAGGGCCTCCGGGGCTTCGAAAGAAACGGTTTTCGGTACTATTTTTGGTGCTCTTTCAGCTGCACATTGAAGTGCGTGATGAATTTCTGGAAATTTTTTTGGTAAATTCCGAAAAAATCCATGTAGTCCCCCCTTTAGTCGTAAACCATCAAAAATAAACGTTTCAAAAAATCGTAGCAATTAAACCAGGGCCTCCGGGGCTTCGAAAGAAACGGTTTTCGGTACTATTTTTGGTGCTCTTTCAGCTGCACATTGAAGTGCGTGATGAATTTCTGGAAATTTTTTTGGTAAATTCCGAAAAATCCATGTGGTCCCCCTTTAGTCGTAAACCATCAAAAAAAAAAAGTTTCAAAAATCGTAGCAATTAAACCAGGGCCTCCGGGGCTTCGAAAGAAACGGTTTTCGGTACTATTTTTGGTGCTCTTTCAGGTGCACACATCAAAGCGATTTCGCGCGGTCGATTTCTCGCGGAATGGGGCTTGGAAGGCCTGGTCGACGAAGGCTGCCTAGTTGCAACATTCAAAAAATCGTAGCAATTAAACCAGGGCCTCCGGGGCTTCGAAAGAGACGGTTTTCGGTACTATTTTTGGTGCTCTTTCAGGTGCACACATCAAAGCGATTTCGCGCGGTTGATTTCTCGCGGAATGGGGCTTGGAAGGCCTGGTCGACCAGGGCTGCCTAGTTGCAACATTCAAAAAATCGTAGCAATTAAACCAGGGCCTCCGGGGCTTCGAAAGAAACGGTTTTCGGTACTATTTTTGGTGCTCTTTCAGCTCCACATTGAAGTGCGTGATGAATTTCTCGAAATTTTTTGGTAAATTCCGAAAAATCCATGTGGTCCCCTTTAGTCGTAAACCATCAAAATAAACGTTTCAAAAAATCGTAGCAATTAAACCAGGGCCTCCGGGGCTTCGAAAGAAACGGTTATCGGTAGCAAAAAATACGGGCACAGATTTATCTGGTTGATCTAGGGGGGGGGGTCGATATGATTGCGAAATTCGTCGTAAAAAAGGTCGCATTCAAGGCCGGGTCTCAGCGGATCGCAGCTCAGGTAGATGCTAGAGCTACTCTACGTACGGGAGGGAAGGTTGAGGGAGGAGCATCAGAAGCAACGACACCTCCTGGGGGATCACCACCCTATTCTAACGAAGGTAACCGGCGCCGTTCCGGAAATCTCTCGGTGTAGTGCTTAGGCTAGGGCTCCTATGGACGGCTAACTTCGTAGCCCGATCCAACAAAATCAACAACCAAGTATCTAGCGGTGCAACGCGCCCGGAAAAAAATGCCCCACCAAATCCGGCTGACCCAAAAAAGCATACCAGTCCGGGGGCTCGTCCTAAGCCTAAGCCTAAGCCTAAGCCCAAGCCCAAGCCTATGCCTAAGCCTAAGCCTAAGCCTAAGCCTAAGCCTAAGCCTAAGCCTAAGCTGAGGGTCAATCGTTGGCCTACTCAGTGGAAAGCTTTGGGAACCCCTCCACACTAGTGGGCCAGGTGGGGAGCGGGTGCGAAGCAAGCAGAGTAGCCCGTCCTGCGATTCCGCTACGAAATAGCGTCCGAAATTCGGAAACGCCCGATTTGGCTGAAGTGAGGATTAGGGGGCCTTCGAGCTGCTGTTGCGCCAAGGAGCGATGTGACGGCCGAGCCAGTTAGCAACCCGGAATCAGCGTTCCAAAGCGCAGGAATGGTCTGCTTACATTGATCGGAAGCGCGCGGCCCGTTTTTGAAAAAATCCATGTGGTCCCCCCTTTAGTCGTAAACCATCAAAAATAAAAGTTTCAAAAAATCGTAGCAATTAAACCAGGGCCTCCGGGGCTTCGAAAGAAACGGTTTTCGGTACTATTTTTGGTGCTCTTTCAGCTCCACATTGAAGTGCGTGATGAATTTCTCGAAATTTTTTGGTAAATTCCGAAAAAATCCATGTGGTCCCCCTTTAGTCGTAAACCATCAAAAATAAAAAGTTTCAAAAATCGTAGCAATTAAACCAGGGCCTCCGGGGCTTCGAAAGAAACGGTTTTCGGTACTATTTTTGGTGCTCTTTCAGGTGCACACATCAAAGCGATTTCGCGCGGTCGATTTCTCGCGGAATGGGGCTTGGAAGGCCTGGTCGACCAGGGCTGCCTAGTTGCAACATTCAAAAAATCGTAGCAATTAAACCAGGGCCTCCGGGGCTTCGAAAGAAACGGTTTTCGGTAATATTTTTGGTGCTCTATCAGGTGCACACATCAAAGCGATTTTGCGCGGTCGATTTCTCGCGGAATGGGGCTTGGAAGGCCTGGTCGACGAAGGCTGCCTAGTTGCAACATTCAAAAAATCGTAGCAATTAAACCAGGGCCTCCGGGGCTTCGAAAGAAACGGTTTTCGGTAATATTTTTGGTGCTCTATCAGGTGCACACATCAAAGCGATTTTGCGCGGTCGATTTCTCGCGGAATGGGGCTTGGAAGGCCTGGTCGACGAAGGCTGCCTAGTTGCAACATTCAAAAAATCGTAGCAATTAAACCAGGGCCTCCGGGGCTTCGAAAGAAACGGTTTTCGGTACTATTTTTGGTGCTCTATCAGGTGCACACATCAAAGCGATTTTGCGCGGTCGATTTCTCGCGGAATGGGGCTTGGAGGGCCTGGTCGACGAAGGCTGCCTAGTTGCAACATTCAAAAAATCGTAGCAATTAAACCAGGGCCTCCGGGGCTTCGGAAAAAACGGTTTTCGGTACTATTTTTGGTGCTCTTTCAGCTCCACATTGAAGTGCGTGATGAATTTCTCGAAATTTTTTTGGTAAATTCCGAAAAAATCCATGTGGTCCCCCCTTTAGTCGTAAACCATCAAAAATAAACGTTTCAAAAAAATCGTAGCAATTAAACCAGGGCCTCCGGGGCTTCGGAAATAACGGTTTTCGGTACTATTTTTGGTGCTCTTTCAGCTCCACATTGAAGTGCGTGATGAATTTCTCGAAATTTTTTTGGTAAATTCCGAAAAATCCATGTGGTCCCCCTTTAGTCGTAAACCATCAAAAATAAACGTTTCAAAAAATCGTAGCAATTAAACCAGGGCCTCCGGGGCTTCGGAAAAAACGGTTTTCGGTACTATTTTTGGTGCTCTTTCAGCTCCACATTGAAGTGCGTGATGAATTTCTCGAAATTTTTTTGGTAAATTCCGAAAAAATCCATGTGGTCCCCCCTTTAGTCGTAAACCATCAAAAATAAACGTTTCAAAAAATCGTAGCAATTAAACCAGGGCCTCCGGGGCTTCGGAAATAACGGTTTTCGGTACTTTTTTTGGTGCTCTTTCAGGTGCACACATCAAAGCGATTTCTCGCGGTCGATTTCTCGCGGAATGGAGCTTGGAAGGCCTGGTCGACGAGGGCTGCCTAGTTGCAACATTCAAAAAATCGTAGCAATTAAACCAGGGCCTCCGGGGCTTCGAAAGAAACGGTTTTCGGTACTATTTTTGGTGCTCTTTCAGCTGCACATTGAAGTGCGTGATGATTTTCTGGAAATTTTTTTGGTAAATTCCGAAAAAATCCATGTGGTCCCCCCTTTAGTCGTAAACCATCAAAAATAAACGTTTCAAAAAATCGTAGCAATTAAACCAGGGCCTCCGGGGCTTCGAAAGAAACGGTTTTCGGTACTATTTTTGGTGCTCTTTCAGGTGCACACATCAAAGCGATTTCTCGCGGTCGGTTTCTCGCGGAATGGAGCTTGGAAGGCCTGGTCGACCAGGGCTGCCTAGTTGCAACATTCAAAAAATCGTAGCAATTAAACCCGGGCCTCCGGGGCTTCGAAAGAAACGGTTTTCGGTACTATTTTTGGTGCTCTTTCGGCTCCACATTGAATGCGTGATGAATTTCTCGAAATTTTTTTGGTAAATTCCGAAAAAATCCATGTGGTCCCCCCTTTAGTCGTAAACCATCAAAAATAAAAGTTTCAAAAAATCGTAGCAATTAAACCAGGGCCTCCGGGGCTTCGGAAATAACGGTTTTCGGTACTATTTTTGGTGCTCTTTCAGCTCCACATTGAAGTGCGTGATGAATTTCTCGAAATTTTTTTTGGTAAATTCCGAAAAAATCCATGTGGTCCCCCCTTTAGTCGTAAACCATCAAAAATAAAAGTTTCAAAAAATCGTAGCAATTAAACCAGGGCCTCCGGGGCTTCGAAAACAACGGTTTTCGGTACTATTTTTGGTGCTCTTTCAGGTGCACACATCAAAGCGATTTCGCGCGGTCGATTTCTCGCGGAATGGAGCTTGGAAGGCCTGGTCGACGAAGGCTGCCTAGTTGCAACATTCAAAAAATCGTAGCAATTAAACCAGGGACTCCGGGGCTTCGAAAGAAACGGTTTTCGGTAGCAAAAAATACGGGCACAGATTTATCTGGCTGATCTAGCGGGGGGGGGGTCGATATGATTGCGAAATTCGTCGTAAAAAAGGTCGCATTCAAGGCCGGGTCTCAGCGGATCGCAGCTCAGGTAGATGCTAGAGCTACTCTACGTACGGGAGGGAAGGTTGAGGGAGGAGCATCAGAAGCAACGACACCTCCTGGGGGATCACCACCCTATTCTAACCAAGGTAACCGGCGCCGTTCCGGAAATCTCTCGGTGTAGTGCTTAGGCTAGGGCTCCTATGGACTGCTAACTTCGTAGCCCGATCCAACAAAATCAACAACCAAGTATCTAGCGGTGCAACGCGCCCGGAAAAAAAATGCCCCACCAAATCCGGCTGGACCCAAAAAGCATACCAGTCCGGGGGCTCGTCCTAAGCCTAAGCCTAAGCCTAAGCCTAAGCCCAAGCCCAAGCCTATGCCTAAGCCTAAGCCTAAGCCTAAGCCTAATCCTAAGCCTAAGCCTAAGCCTAAGCCCAAGCCCAAGCCTATGCCTAAGCCTAAGCCTAAGCCTAAGCCTAGGCCTAAGCCTAAGCCTAATCCTAAGCCGAAGCCTAAGCCTAAGCCTAAGCCTAAGCCTAAGCTGAGGGTCAATCGTTGGCCTACTCAGTGGAAAGCTTTGGGAACCCCTCCACACTAGTGGGCCAGGTGGGGAGCGGGTGCGAAGCAAGCAGAGTAGCCCGTCCTGCGATTCCGCTACGAAATAGCGTCCGGAATTCGGAAACGCCCGATTTGGCTGAAGTGAGGATTAGGGGGCCTTCGAGCTGCTGTTGCGCCAAGGAGCGATGTGACGGCCGAGCCAGTTAGCAACCCGGAATCAGCGTTCCAAAGCGCAGGAATGGTCTGCTTACATTGATCGGAAGCGCGCGGCCCGTTTTTGAAAAAATCCATGTGGTCCCCCCTTTAGTCGTAAGCCATCAAAAATAAAGTTTCAAAAAATCGTAGCAATTAAACCAGGGCCTCCGGGGCTTCGAAAGAAACGGTTTTCGGTACTATTTTTGGTGCTCTTTCAGCTCCACATTGAAGTGCGTGATGAATTTCTCGAAATTTTTTGGTAAATTTCGAAAAAATCCATGTGGTCCCCCTTTAGTCGTAAACCATCAAAATAAACGTTTCAAAAAATCGTAGCAATTAAACCAGGGCCTCCGGGGCTTCGAAAGAAACGGTTTTCGGTACTATTTTTGGTGCTCTTTCAGCTCCACATTGAAGTGCGTGATGAATTTCTCGAAATTTTTTTGGTAAATTCCGAAAAAATCCATGTGGTCCCCCCTTTAGTCGTAAACCATCAAAAAGAAAAGGTTTCAAAAAATCGTAGCAATTAAACCAGGACCTCCGGGGCTTCGAAAGCAACGGTTTTCGGTACTATTTTTGGTGCTCTTTCAGGTGCACACATCAAAGCGATTTCGCGCGGTTGATTTCTCGCGGAATGGGGCTTGGAAGGCCTGGTCGACCAGGGCTGCCTAGTTGCAACATTCAAAAAATCGTAGCAATTAAACCAGGGCCTCCGGGGCTTCGAAAGAAACGGTTTTCGGTACTATTTTTGGTGCTCTTTCAGCTCCACATTGAAGTGCGTGATGAATTTCTCGAAATTTTTTTGGTAAATTCCGAAAAATCCATGTGGTCCCCCCTTTAGTCGTAAACCATCAAAAATAAACGTTTCAAAAAATCGTAGCAATTAAACCAGGGCCTCCGGGGCTTCGAAAGAAACGGTTATCGGTAGCAAAAATACGGGCACAGATTTATCTGGTTGATCTAGGGGGGGGTCGATATGATTGCGAAATTCGTCGTAAAAAAGGTCGCATTCAAGGCCGGGTCTCAGCGGATCGCAGCTCAGGTAGATGCTAGAGCTACTCTACGTACGGGAGGGAAGGTTGAGGGAGGAGCATCAGAAGCAACGACACCTCCTGGGGGATCACCACCCTATTCTAACCAAGGTAACCGGCGCCGTTCCGGAAATCTCTCGGTGTAGTGCTTAGGCTAGGGCTCCTATGGACTGCTAACTTCGTAGCCCGGATCCAACAAAATCAACAACCAAGTATCTAGCGGTGCAACGCGCCCGGAAAAAAAATGCCCCACCAAATCCGGCTGACCCAAAAAAGCATACCAGTCCGGGGGCTCGTCCTAAGCCTAAGCCTAAGCCTAAGCCTAAGCCTAAGCCTAAGCCTAAGCCTAAGCCTAAGCCTAAGCCTAGCCTAAGCCTAAGCCTAAGCCTAAGCCAAAGCCTAAGCCTAAGCCTAAGCCTAAGCCTAAGCCTAAGCCTAAGCCTAAGCCTAAGCCTAAGCCTAAGCCTAAGCCAAAGCCTGGCCTAAGCCCAAGCCCAAGCCTATGCCTAAGCCTAAGCCTAAGCCTAAGCCCAAGCCTAAGCCTAAGCCTAAGCCTAAGCCTAAGCCTAAGCCTAAGCCTAAGCTTCCAAGCCTAAGCCTAAGCCTAGCCAAGCCTAAGCCTAAGCTGAGGGTCAATCGTTGGCCTACTCAGTGGAAAGCTTTGGGAACCCCCTCCACACTAGTGGGCCAGGTGGGGAGCGGGTGCGAAGCAAGCAGAGTAGCCCGTCCTGCGATTCCGCTACGAAATAGCGTCCGGAATTCGGAAACGCCCGATTTGGCTGAATTGAGGATTAGGGGGCCTTCGAGCTGCTGTTGCGCCAAGGAGCGATGTGACGGCCGAGCCAGTTAGCAACCCGGAATCAGCGTTCCAAAGCGCAGGAATGGTCTGCTTACATTGATCGGAAGCGCGCGGCCCGTTTTTGAAAAAATCCATGTGGTCCCCCCTTTAGTCGTAAGCCATCAAAAATAAAGTTTCAAAAAATCGTAGCAATTAAACCAGGGCCTCCGGGGCTTCGAAAAAAACGGTTTTCGGTACTATTTTTGGTGCTCTTTCAGGTGCACACATCAAAGCGATTTCGCGCGGTCGATTTCTCGCGGAATGGAGCTTGGAAGGCCTGGTCGACCAGGGCTGCCTAGTTGCAACATTCAAAAAATCGTAGCAATTAAACCAGGACCTCCGGGGCTTCGAAAGAAACGGTTTTCGGTACTATTTTTGGTGCTCTTTCAGGTGCACACATCAAAGCGATTTCGCGCGGTCGATTTCTCGCGGAATGGGGCTTGGAAGGCCTGGTCGACCAGGGCTGCCTAGTTGCAACATTCAAAAAATCGTAGCAATTAAACCAGGGCCTCCGGGGCTTCGAAAGAAACGGTTTTCGGTACTATTTTTGGTGCTCTTTCAGCTCCACATTGAAGTGCGTGATGAATTTCTCGAAATTTTTTGGTAAATTCCGAAAAATCCATGTGGTCCCCCTTTAGTCGTAAACCATCAAAAATAAACGTTTCAAAAAATCGTAGCAATTAAACCAGGGCCTCCGGGGCTTCGGAAATAACGGTTTTCGGTACTATTTTTGGTGCTCTTTCAGCTCCACATTGAAGTGCGTGATGAATTTTTCGAAATTTTTTTGGTAAATTCCGAAAAAATCCATGTGGTCCCCCCTTTAGTCGTAAACCATCAAAATAAACGTTTCAAAAAATCGTAGCAATTAAACCAGGGCCTCCGGGGCTTCGAAAGAAACGATTTTCGGTACTATTTTTGGTGCTCTTTCAGGTGCACACATCAAAGCGATTTCGCGCGGTCGATTTCTCGCGGAATGGGGCTTGGAAGGCCTGGTCGACCAGGGCTGCCTAGTTGCAACATTCAAAAAATCGTAGCAATTAAACCAAGGCCTCCGGGGCTTCGAAAGAAACGGTTTTCGGTACTATTTTTGGTGCTCTTTCAGCTACACATTGAAGTGCGTGATGAATTTCTCGAAATTTTTTTGGTAAATTCCGAAAAAATCCATGTGGTCCCCCCTTTAGTCGTAAACCATCAAAAATAAACGTTTCAAAAAATCGTAGCAATTAAACCAGGGCCTCCGGGGCTTCGGAAATAACGGTTTTCGGTACTATTTTTGGTGCTCTTTCAGGTGCACACATCAAAGCGATTTCGCGCGGTCGATTTCTCGCGGAATGGAGCTTGGAAGGCCTGGTCGACCAGGGCTGCCTAGTTGCAACATTCAAAAAATCGTAGCAATTAAACCAGGACCTCCGGGGCTTCGGAAATAACGGTTTTCGGTACTATTTTTGGTGCTCTTTCAGCTCCACATTGAAGTGCGTGATGAATTTTTCGAAATTTTTTGGTAAATTCCGAAAAAATCCATGTGGTCCCCCTTTAGTCGTAAACCATCAAAATAAACGTTTCAAAAAATCGTAGCAATTAAACCAGGGCCTCCGGGGCTTCGAAAGAAACGATTTTCGGTACTATTTTTGGTGCTCTTTCAGGTGCACACATCAAAGCGATTTCGCGCGGTCGATTTCTCGCGGAATGGGGCTTGGAAGGCCTGGTCGACCAGGGCTGCCTAGTTGCAACATTCAAAAAATCGTAGCAATTAAACCAAGGCCTCCGGGGCTTCGAAAGAAACGGTTTTCGGTACTATTTTTGGTGCTCTTTCAGCTACACATTGAAGTGCGTGATGAATTTCTCGAAATTTTTTTGGTAAATTCCGAAAAAATCCATGTGGTCCCCCCTTTAGTCGTAAACCATCAAAAATAAACGTTTCAAAAAATCGTAGCAATTAAACCAGGGCCTCCGGGGCTTCGGAAATAACGGTTTTCGGTACTATTTTTGGTGCTCTTTCAGCTCCACATTGAAGTGCGTGATGAATTTCTCGAAATTTTTTTGGTAAATTCCGAAAAAATCCATGTGGTCCCCCCTTTAGTCGTAAACCATCAAAAAGAAAAGGTTTCAAAAAATCGTAGCAATTAAACCAGGACCTCCGGGGCTTCGAAAGCAACGGTTTTCGGTACTATTTTTGGTGCTCTTTCAGGTGCACACATCAAAGCGATTTCGCGCGGTCGATTTCTCGCGGAATGGGGCTTGGAAGGCCTGGTCGACCAGGGCTGCCTAGTTGCAACATTCAAAAAATCGTAGCAATTAAACCAAGGCCTCCGGGGCTTCGAAAGAAACGGTTTTCGGTACTATTTTTGGTGCTCTTTCAGCTCCACATTGAAGTGCGTGATGAATTTCTCGAAATTTTTTTGGTAAATTCCGAAAAATCCATGTGGTCCCCCCATTAGTCGTAAACCATCAAAAATAAACGTTTCAAAAAATCGTAGCAATTAAACCAGGGCCTCCGGGGCTTCGAAAGAAACGGTTATCGGTAGCAAAAAATACGGGCACAGATTTATCTGGTTGATCTAGGGGGGTGGTCGATATGATTGCGAAATTCGTCGTAAAAAAGGTCGCATTCAAGGCCGGGTCTCAGCGGATCGCAGCTCAGGTAGATGCTAGAGCTACTCTACGTACGGGAGGGAAGGTTGAGGGAGGAGCATCAGAAGCAACGACACCTCCTGGGGGATCACCACCCTATTCTAACCAAGGTAACCGGCGCCGTTCCGGAAATCTCTCGGTGTAGTGCTTAGGCTAGGGCTCCTATGGACTGCTAACTTCGTAGCCCGATCCAACAAAATCAACAACCAAGTATCTAGCGGTGCAACGCGCCCGGAAAAAAATGCCCCACCAAATCCGGCTGACCCAAAAAAGCATACCAGTCCGGGGGCTCGTCCTAAGCCTAAGCCTAAGCCTAAGCCTAAGCCTAAGCCTAAGCCTAAGCCTAAGCCTAAGCCTGCCTAAGCCTAAGCCTAAGCCTAAGCCTAAGCCTAAGCCAAAGCCTAAGCCAAAGCCTAAGCCTAAGCCTAAGCCTAAGCCAAAGCCTAAGCCTAAGCCTAAGCCTAAGCCTAAGCCTAAGCCTAAGCCAAAGCCTAAGCCTAAGCCCAAGCCCAAGCCTATGCCTAAGCCTAAGCCTAAGCCTAAGCCTAAGCCTAAGCCTAAGCCCAAGCCCAAGCCTAAGCCTAAGCCTAAGCCTAAGCCTAAGCCTAAGCCTAAGCCTAAGCCTAAGCCTAAGCCTAAGCCTAAGCCTAAGCCTAAGCTGAGGGTCAATCGTTGGCCTACTCAGTGGAAAGCTTTGGGAACCCCCTCCACACTAGTGGGCCAGGTGGGGAGCGGGTGCGAAGCAAGCAGAGTAGCCCGTCCTGCGATTCCGCTACGAAATAGCGTCCGGAATTCGGAAACGCCCGATTTGGCTGAATTGAGGATTAGGGGGCCTTCGAGCTGCTGTTGCGCCAAGGAGCGATGTGACGGCCGAGCCAGTTAGCAACCCGGAATCAGCGTTCCAAAGCGCAGGAATGGTCTGCTTACATTGATCGGAAGCGCGCGGCCCGTTCTTGAAAAAATCCATGTGGTCCCCCCTTTAGTCGTAAGCCATCAAAAATAAACGTTTCAAAAAATCGTAGCAATTAAACCAGGGCCTCCGGGGCTTCGGAAATAACGGTTTTCGGTACTATTTTTGGTGCTCTTTCAGCTCCACATTGAAGTGCGTGATGAATTTCTCGAAATTTTTTTGGTAAATTCCGAAAAAATCCATGTGGTCCCCCCTTTAGTCGTAAACCATCAAAATAAACGTTTCAAAAAATCGTAGCAATTAAACCAGGGCCTCCGGGGCTTGGAAAGAAACGGTTTTCGGTACTATTTTTGGTGCTCTTTCAGCTCCACATTGAAGTGCGTGATGAATTTCTCGAAATTTTTTGGTAAATTCCGAAAAAATCCATGTGGTCCCCCCTTTAGTCGTAAACCATCAAAAAGAAAAGGTTTCAAAAAATCGTAGCAATTAAACCAGGACCTCCGGGGCTTCGAAAGCAACGGTTTTCGGTACTATTTTTGGTGCTCTTTCAGGTGCACACATCAAAGCGATTTCGCGCGGTCGATTTCTCGCGGAATGGGGCTTGGAAGGCCTGGTCGACCAGGGCTGCCTAGTTGCAACATTCAAAAAATCGTAGCAATTAAACCAGGGCCTCCGGGGCTTCGAAAGAAACGGTTTTCGGTACTATTTTTGGTGCTCTTTCAGGTGCACACATCAAAGCGATTTCGCGCGGTCGATTTCTCGCGGAATGGGGCTTGGAAGGCCTGGTCGACCAGGGCTGCCTAGTTGCAACATTCAAAAAATCGTAGCAATTAAACCAGGGCCTCCGGGGCTTCGAAAGAAACGGTTTTCGGTACTATTTTTGGTGCTCTTTCAGCTCCACATTGAAGTGCGTGATGAATTTCTCGAAATTTTTTGGTAAATTCCGAAAAATCCATGTGGTCCCCCTTTAGTCGTAAACCATCAAAAATAAACGTTTCAAAAAAATCGTAGCAATTAAACCAGGGCCTCCGGGGCTTCGGAAATAACGGTTTTCGGTACTATTTTTGGTGCTCTTTCAGCTCCACATTGAAGTGCGTGATGAATTTTTCGAAATTTTTTTGGTAAATTCCGAAAAATCCATGTGGTCCCCCTTTAGTCGTAAACCATCAAAATAAACGTTTCAAAAAATCGTAGCAATTAAACCAGGGCCTCCGGGGCTTCGAAAGAAACGATTTTCGGTACTATTTTTGGTGCTCTTTCAGGTGCACACATCAAAGCGATTTCGCGCGGTCGATTTCTCGCGGAATGGGGCTTGGAAGGCCTGGTCGACCAGGGCTGCCTAGTTGCAACATTCAAAAAATCGTAGCAATTAAACCAAGGCCTCCGGGGCTTCGAAAGAAACGGTTTTCGGTACTATTTTTGGTGCTCTTTCAGCTACACATTGAAGTGCGTGATGAATTTCTCGAAATTTTTTTGGTAAATTCCGAAAAAATCCATGTGGTCCCTCCCCCCTTTAGTCGTAAACCATCAAAAATAAACGTTTCAAAAAATCGTAGCAATTAAACCAGGGCCTCCGGGGCTTCGGAAATAACGGTTTTCGGTACTATTTTTGGTGCTCTTTCAGCTCCACATTGAAGTGCGTGATGAATTTCTCGAAATTTTTTTGGTAAATTCCGAAAAATCCATGTGGTCCCCCCTTTAGTAGTAAACCATCAAAAATAAACGTTTCAAAAAATCGTAGCAATTAAACCAGGGCCTCCGGGGCTTCGAAAGAAACGGTTTTCGGTACTATTTTTGGTGCTCTTTCAGGTGCACACATCAAAGCGATTTCGCGCGGTCGATTTCTCGCGGAATGGGGCTTGGAAGGCCTGGTCGACCAGGGCTGCCTAGTTGCAACATTCAAAAAATCGTAGCAATTAAACCAGGGCCTCCGGGGCTTCGAAAGAAACGGTTTTCGGTACTATTTTTGGTGCTCTTTCAGCTCCACATTGAAGTGCGTGATGAATTTCTCGAAATTTTTTGGTAAATTCCGAAAAAATCCATGTGGTCCCCCCTTTAGTCGTAAACCATCAAAAATAAACGTTTCAAAAAATCGTAGCAATTAAACCAGGGCCTCCGGGGCTTCGAAAGAAACGGTTTTCGGTACTAGTTTTGGTCCTTTTTCAGCTCCACATTGAAGTGCGTGATGAATTTCTCGAAATTTTTTTGGTAAATTCCGAAAAATCCATGTGGTCCCCCCTTTAGTCGTAAACCATCAAAAATAAACGTTTCAAAAAATCGTAGCAATTAAACCAGGGCCTCCGGGGCTTCGGAAATAACGGTTTTCGGTACTATTTTTGGTGCTCTTTCAGCTCCACATTGAAGTGCGTGATGACATTCTCGAAATTTTTTTGGTAAATTCCGAAAAATCCATGTGGTCCCCCCTTTAGTCGTAAACCATCAAAATAAACGTTTCAAAAAATCGTAGCAATTAAACCAGGGCCTCCGGGGCTTCG